>JAIPUX010001232.1:160499847-160510390 GCA_020142125.1 Phrynosoma platyrhinos | reverse complement strand
TGGATGCCGGCCATGAAAGCCTACGACTTCACATTGGAAATCTCTATGAAAGCCATTGTTTGTTTTTAAACCACAAACTACATGTTTGTCATTTTTTTAGTTAGTCTTTATTCTTTAGGAAAGCATATTTGGAATAAAATAGCTGAACCAAGATTTCTGTTGTTCTGCTAACGAAAGCTAGACTTTAACCAGTTTAACTTTCATAACTGCATATTTTTGTTTCCTTTAAAAGAGTTAACACCCTGGGAAACTAATATTACACCCCACAGGAACAAACCCTTGACTGAATCTACCTCTAAGTTATTCTTTTCATTTGTAGTTTTCCTGTTTGCTCTCTCATCTTTTCTACTTCTTCCTCAATCCAAATAAGACACTTTTGCTCCTGTATCCCTTTGGTGCTGCTGATCTACTACAGTAACCCAGATCTTCTTTTCTTTGTCCCATCTTCATAAAAAATACCCAAACAAAACCACCATATGGTTAGTGACAATCTTTTCCACAGCTTGCAACCAACAAGCTCTTTGCAGCACTCTGGGCAGTAATAAATCTTTTGAGCTACCTTTTGCCTGCCTGCTGGGATGACATAAGGAGAAGTTTTATGGCTCAAACTGGAGGGCATTTTACAATTCCTCCAGGACACCCAGACATAAGGTTGAAGTTTAAGACATGTCTGGAAGAAGGAGGACCTCTGGTCAACCTGTGTGTGCTACCTCTGAGCTCCTTGGAGAAAAGCCACACATGCACAAACACGCACACACAAATGGTTAATTAATAAATATGTTTGCAATGGTGGTAGTGAAATGTTCCACACTAACACCCACCCACCACCACAACAATCAGACAAAGATGATGAAGGATAGATAAAGAAGTAGGTTGCACTTCTCTTTCGGGAAGAACACAAGGCCAGGATGTTCACCCTCATGGTGCATTATAAGTTTTCAGAGTTCATCCTGTGAGACAGAAATGCATCTGTTTCTAAGGCATCCCTAACTGTAGTGTCATATGTGTAATTATGTTCTCAGGCTGCTGCCACACTGCAGAATTAATGCAGTTTGACACCACTTTAACTGTCATTCCTCCATCCTATGAAATCCTGGGATTTGTAATTTGTTGTGGTACCAGAGCTCTCTGACACAGAAGGCTAAATATCTCACAAAACTCCAAACCCCAGAATTTTATAACAACCAGGCATAACAGTTAAAGCAGTGTCAAAGTGCATTAATTCTGTAGTGTAGGTGCAGGCTTTGTTTTCTTCTGTAAACTGTCAAAACCTTAGAATAGCTTTACACAAATATTCTAAACCTGGGGTGGGGAAAATGTGACTATTGACTATGACTGTTTCTTTCTTTCTTGGACACTTGCTGTGGATAATCAACCAATAGTTTATGAACCATCATTGGTCTATGGACTAGCAGTGCTTCACAGTACTCAAGTGTTGGTCCTCCAGATGTTTTTGGACTTTCCCCACCAAAATCCTTGGTTCTGAGTAAGCTAGCTGTGGGTTTTGGGTATTAACATCCAATACACCAAAGGGCTAATTTGAGAATCATAATTGCACTTGATGTAGTACTTTGAACGTTGGTCTGTGATTCTGGAGACCAGGGTTTGAATCCCTGCTTGGCCATGAAAACCCATTGCTTGACCTTGGGCATGTTGCACTCTCTCAGCCTCAGAGGAGGGCAATGGCAACTCACAACCCCCCGAAGAAACTTGTTATAGGTTCCCCTTAGGGCTGGTATAAGATAGAAACAACTTGAAGGCACACAATACACATACAGTGCACTTGATAAACTCTTGCTTTCAGAAATCATTTTTTCAGTGGCTAAATGGAATAGTCATTTGTAACCAATGTTGAATTCCAGAGTTCACATTTTTAAAAATAAATAAATAAATTCTATGTACGGTAGTCATACTGAATACTTGGGATAATGTTTCATCTCAAGTTGAGTTGACATATAATAAAATGCCTGAGCAATAACAGGAGATCTCCATTCCTTGTGCTAAGGAGATCATTTTGGATTTTATGTAAATCATTCTAACAATCACAACTTCATTTAAAAAAGCAACCCTTAAAATGAAAAGTACACAGTGTGATGAGAGTGAGATTAGGGCTGTAATGTAGATTCCAATTAATAAAACTGGGAGGCGGAAAAGTAATTTTGTATATGATTGTTCTGCAAATATATTAATGCAAACATTTATTTCCCTTTAGGCCTTGGCTAATCTTTTGCCACTTATAAATTAATCATAAGCTAATTAAAAGAGCATAAATTGGGAACATTTGTAGATCCAGATGGGACTCACTGTTGACCTGTCCACCAGGCAGGAGGGATTATAAATTACTTTGATTTTCCATTTTCCATTGTTATTGCAGCATATTCATTAACAAAATGTAAAAATGCTGTATATGTTAGAGGGGAAAACCCAAGTTATTTTCTCTTTTTAAAAAGTGAATACAATCAAATTATGCTATTGAATATGCTATATTCTTGATGGATAGAAAAAGCAGTGTTTGGAAGAGTTATCTTTTTAGATTTATATCCCAGAATCCCACAATGGCTATGCTGGTTGAGGGATTCTTAGAGCTGTAGCTCCCCAGAACTGTCATCTCACCCGACCTGTAGTTTTTAAAAAAGAATACCTCACCTTTGAAGAAGACAGGTTCATCAAAGCTTGGAAGGGTATCTTTTTGGACATCTGCTACCAGAATGTGAGTATCCAGGCTGGCAGGGGACTGTGTTTGGGAAAGTAAATCTGAAAAAGTAACTTCTTCAGGGTCTGAGGAAACTATAAATGTACACGTCCTCACATCGGTCAGAGGTGTATACATAAAGAAACCCCAGACAAGCTGTTCAAGGGAGGGTGAGCAGCAATGGAGACAACATCCTACCCCCAAGGTTGAGCAAAGGTATTTTGTTGCCTGAAGCACACTGGGAAATAGTGGCACTCCCATTTGAATAAGATATAATATCCTTATTTTTTTGACCTTTTTGTCTAACATAAGTCAAAACTGAGATGTAGGATCCCTCCTTGGGAGCATAATACTTCTTAAGAGAACTTTGCTGCCACTGGAGTATAGTCAGCAGATGGTACAAAAGAGTCTTTCTGTTGACTTTTCTCTCATGCCCTAGCCCAGAAGCACCTTGCATGGAATGCTGAATCAGTGCTCACTATTAATGTTCCTCCAGAATACTCTTAATTCTCTAATAATTACTTTGTAAGAGCCCAGGTTTACAATAAAGTAAAATTCATACAGCAGAACAAATCTAATGACTAGAAATGTTTGGTTCCCCTGGTCTTGTTATTATCACACAAGGGGTTGACAATAAAACCAGTGATGCTTTGAATTGTCCTTCTCTGAGAATCTCAAAGAAAGTCTGTTTTACACTTGTCAGTATTTTGTTAATCAAAGGCAAGATGACAAATGATCAAAATCCGCGGACCATTTTTCTACACCCCACCTCCTTCCACCCCAACAAAAGACATCCCTGTGCAATTGGTTCTGACTGATTGATTACAGAGGGAAATGTAACCTGATGGAGGGGATATTATTTTGTGATACAACACATGCTTTGCCTACCAAAGTTTTGTGGTTCAGTCCCTGACATTTCCAGTTGAAGTAGGGGTGGGGAAACTATGGCTGCCCAAAGGTTTAGACCAGGGGTAGGCAACCTTTCCCCTTTAAGGGCCGAGGGACTTCATCTCCCAGAATCCCAGGAGCTATTGGCCAACATGGGACTATTGATCAACGTGGCTGAGGCTTCTGGGAGCTGAAGTCCCTCGGCCCTTAAAGGGGAAAGGTTGCCTACCCCTGGTTTAGACTGACTGCTATCAGTCCTGGTCAGCATGACAATAGTCAAGGATAATGGAAGTTATAGACCAGCTGCATCAGATGACAGGGGAGAAATTCTCTGTCTCTGAGTTAAGGTCCTGAGATGGCAATGCCTCTTCAGCTGCTGCCTGTAAATCCAGACAATATTAGGCTAGATGAACAGCAAGGTTAACTTTGTTACAGGCGATGAAGAGGTGCTATTGTTACCCAAAGAAAGGTGAGGGCCACTGGGGAGTCCCCACCAACATCTTGTTTGTGCTCCACATTAGTCTATTTGTTATAATGTGCCTTCTTGTTGACCCTGAGAGGTTGTCTACATGAGTGATTTATCCTGATTTCCTTCTGGCCTTCCTGAGTCCTGTTCCATGATGAAGGGCCAAAATCCAGACTGTCTCCATGATTAGGGCTTTCCTCCTAACCCACGTTTAAATAACTCACCTTTTGCTGTGAGTTTTCAGCACTCTTAGTAGCAATGATAGTCATTGCCTTCATGTGCAGTCCCTGTGAGCTGTCTGTCACCACTGCTGCAGGTCAGAACAAAGTGCCCAGCATTGATAGCATGGCTGGGTGCCTTGTTCTGACCTTAGTAGAACTACTGGCAATAAATGGGAGACACACAGAAAGGCAGCAGCTCATTCTGTGCTGTGAGAGCAGAAAACCCTCAGCAAAAGCGAACAGGTAAGGGATGAATTCAGTAGGAATTTGGGGCCAAGTTGAATAGCAAGTGAATAGTAGAATAGCAAGTGTAGACCCATCCTGTTGCCATTGCCTTCATCTTCAGCTGAGAGAGTGCGACATGCCTACTGGTAAGTGAATTTCCATGGCAGAGCAAGGATTTGCAACCCGGCATCCTGGTCTCCAAGTCCAACATTCAAACCACTACAACACACTGGATCTCTTGTCTTCCCATATTAGTCTACCAATTTGAAATGTTTACTTTTGTAGCTTGGTGACCATGACAAAGTAAAGATTCTACTGGTGTATCACTTATACTGCTGCCCATATCTCCCTTCCTGAGCTAGCTGGGGCAATATTGGATTTGGCCATAGATTCCTCCCTGCATTTTGTTCTGGAAAACTTCAACATTCATGCAGAAATTGCTTAGTCATAAGTGACTCTGGATTTTGTGTCAATCATAATAATCATAGCTCTATTTCACGTAGGCCTTTTCTACACTGGCCAGGATCCTCCAGAGGCAGCCTAGCATATCCTGGCCTCACAGCTGCACCATTCTCCCCATTAACTGGCCCTCTGTTTTATGACACAGCAGCTTTCTGCACAGGAGTCCCACTGGACTGCCCGGCATGTCTACCACCACTGCAAATCACTTGCTTATGAGGTCAGAGCAAGGTGCCCAGTGATTATTGCATGCTGGATGCCTTGTTCTAATCTCAGAATGGCTGAACTGCAGCAGAATGTGCCAAGTAGCCCAGCAGGACATCCCTGCAGACAGGCACTGCACTGTGGAAATGGAGAGTTCTGGATCTTCCTTGAAGATCTGGAGCAACAGGTAAGAGTTTTTAATGTGTTTTACTCTTCTTTTTCCCCAGTCCTATGGACTGCCCACACCAGAACTGTAGTTTGGGCCATACGTTGTCCTTGAAGATCTGGAGCAACAGGTAAGAGTTTTTAATGCATTGACCTCTCAGTATCATCATCATGTTATCCCTCTAGATCACATAACTGGGGGCAATGTAATTGCTGTGATTTCAGCCTTTCCTGTTTTGTCATATCCAGTAGATATTGCTCGGTGTGTGTGTGTGTGTGTGTGTGTGTGTTTGACACTATGGCTTTTACCTTTTGACTTAAAATGTGGTAGCTAGGATGCTAATTGGTATACAGAATAGAGATTTTATTTCTTTGATGCAGTGATTGCTAGTTTTCTTTCCTAGGCTCTATTCAAGGTGTTTGCTTTAACCTTTAAAGCTAATTGCTTTCAAGCCCAGGTAATATCTAAGAAACTGGATCTTGTTATAAATTGTTCAGTTTCTAACATCTTCATAAGAGGTCCTCTTGAGGAAATCGCTAGCCAGATACTGTAACACATTGATATTAATTTCATGACTGGCCATGAATAAAAGCATATAAAGTTGGCCCTCTGTTTTTGTGGGGGATCTGTTCCAGACATCACTGTGAAAATGGAGACTTGCCAATATTCAAGACCCATGAGCTCAAATGGGGTGCACCTCCTTGGGTATGTGTATGCACCCAACTGATTTCAATGGAGGTCACCCCTCTGTGAATATGCAAAACCATGGACTTCAAGTCTGCAAGAATGGAGGGATGACTGTATATATATCTGCCAAAATATATATGCTGTCTTTCCATCCAGTGAAATTCCATGCAATTTGAAGGCATTTCTTTAAGAATGGTAAGCAAGGTAACATTTTTCATTTGCTGCATTGCCCATTCTTTCACAACTTTCCCCTCACCCTTGCCCTCATTTTAGTTTTTTACTGCATGATGGGCATGGGATGTGACAGCAAATAGCATGAAGTATGATGGGCAGTAAGAACTGGGAGGGACACTAAGGGGACAAAAGACTATGTGAGAACATGGGAGAGGGCCTTCTCAGATATGACACAGTAGTTGTGGAATGCACTCCCCTTGGAAGACCAATTGGCACTTATGTACCAAGTAAAAACATGGCAATTCACTGAAGCCAAGAGTTCCCAACTGATTTCTTCTTGGTAAACTGGAAGGCAGTAGGAAAAGATGGAGACCACATTACAGGTGGATAGACAGCCAAAGAATTCACAGCCCTGAGTTTGCAAGACCTGAAAAGGACTGTTGATAACAGGGTGACTTGGAGGCAGTGGCATCACTAGGGTTGGTGTACATCATGCCATAACTCACCCTAGAAGTCAAGTTGAATAAAATAAAACTGTTGTACTTTAGACATATCACACCATACATAATCCTCAGCAATGTTTTTTGTAGTAATGTTATTCATAAATCATAATTCCCATATATCACTGAATGTAATGATAATAGTTGTGGCATAAACAATTGGCAGAGTTAAAATTATTCTTTTAAGTTACAATATCACATGCACAGCCTACATTTATTTACATATACATAGTTTCATATGTATAAAGTGAAAATTTGGTGAAATGTGATGTTTTAAAGAAAAAATAAAAATATATTTTTATTTTTTTTACAAAAATGTCAAATTCTTTTTTTGAAATTTGAAATTTTAATTTTAAAAAAACTGAGGCTTATTCTTTCCCCTCTCACTGAGCCTCACCCCACCCATACCATCTCTCCAACATTTTAATGGGACACGGGTAAATGCCATAGCCTGTTTCTGCCAAAAGGCAGATTTTATGGAGCAGTGGTGTCACCTCCTCTTAAGGTGTCACTTGTGTGGTCTGAACCCCCATACCCCTGTAGTGACACCATTGCCTGAAGGTCTCTTATTCATAGGGTCACTCTAAGTAGAAGTTGACTTGATGGCAATAAACAAAAAACTACAAATAAATAATCGGCTGTGTCAGGCATAGCCAGAATAGTACACTGTGTGATATAAAGGGAAGATATGGGGCATTACTTCTACCCATCACAAAAAGAGAGAGAACTCATCTGAGAGTTGGCATTGCCATGGATTTTCCTGTAACATCTCATTAGAATCTCATAATTACCAGTGATGGCCAGTGAGGACAAATCTGTACTCCTGTGTCTGTCATTCAGTCACTCATTGCATGATTAGTCTGTACTTCAAGTGAAAAATAAACTAATTGAGGTCATGAGACATTTCTATTTGTGGTGGCTTTTACTTTAAAATATGTGGTTGCTAGTTGTTGCATGGCAGAAAATACAACTAAGATAAAACCAATTTCCCACAGCTCAGTAATACCAACCAATCTCTCTCTCTCTCTCTTTCTCTTATGTTAAACATATTGGAAGACAAATTGGAGTGCATTAAGAATCAGGGTGATTAATGCTGACAAGCATATGTAGCCATCTTGTTACTTTGGAAGCATAGATTGGATTACATTAATGGAAGGATTTAAAGCTGGCAGTACATTTATGGATCTGATACCAGGTAATGGGACAGACAACAAAACAGAAGGGGAACAGAGAAAATTATAATGAGTGCACTGGAAAGAATCTGATATACTTTGGTATGCAGAATGAAGTCACTGGATTTAACAGATGCTTGAAGGCTTTGTTGCAAATATCTGGTGCTATGCTATAGATGTCCCAGCAAGGAGTTTAGTCTGTGCAGAGCTCTAAGATTATTTTAGTAACAGTGATGTGGAAATTGTTAGCCTCTCCTTTCAGACTTCTATCAGGCTGCTGCAATCCTAACAGTAGTTATGGGTAGAGAAAATGCTGGAAAACTAAAATCATGGGAAAATCTTAATATGGGGATTGTGTAGGTATGATACCATAAACACATTGAAGATTACTGATTTTGGCTGAATCTGCACTATAGAAATAATTCAGTTTGATATTGCTGTAATGGCCATGGAATAATGCCATGGAATTCTTGGATGTGTAGTTTTGTGAGATTTGGCTTCTTTGTCAGAGAGCTCTGGTGCCACAACAAATTACAAATCCCAGGATTCCATAGCATGGAGCCATAGCAGTTAAATTGTGCCAAACTACATTATTTCTGCAGTACAGATTCAGCCTTTGTCACTGTGGTTAATCTCTTTATTGCATCAGATTGCAATATTGTATACCTTCATTGTTTTCATAGTTCTTCACTTGATGGCCAGCTTTCTTGACATAAACTTCTCCTTGCTTAGCTAGGCTGGTTGTTGGATGGCAGACATGTACTCTGCTTCCAGGGCTCTGTCTATGTGTAGTATCCCCTGATCATACAATGAATTCAAGGTGTTTCTGATGACATTTAAAGTTTCAAATTGCTTGAGATCTTGTGTGCCCCTCTGTATATATGCCTGCCTGAGGATTGATGTCTTCTGGGGGAACCCTTCTCTGTATATTATCAATGGGGACAATAGACTATGTCAGAATGTGGTAGAGGGCCTTCTCAGTTGTGGCACCATAGCTGTGGAATGAACTCCCTTTGGCAGTCTAATTGACATATATGTACCATGTAACAATATGGCTATTCATAGAAACATTGAGAGGCCAACTGATTTCCTCCAGAATGTTTATATGCATTACTTTAGAACTCTTTGATGTTTTAAACTTGTTCACTTGCTAAATTCTTTAATATCTCTTGAGATAGTTAAAAACATTAAGACAATAAAATAATCTGCTTAAATAAATTTTACTTGTATGCTGCCCTAAGAACTTGTGATATAAGGCAGGATATAAAATTTGAAATTTGAATATGTGCGTGTCTATCTTTATATTTATCTGTTCATATGTGTGTGTGTATGTGTGTGTTTTAAAATCCTGCTTATCAACCAATAAAACAAAGCTGTGTATTCTAGTAATATTTTCTCCTTGCTGCTGTTTGTTATTCAGGAAATTCACAACAGAAAACAAAGAGAAGAGATGGTCCCTCTCTGATGCTTTGGGACAATTTTATTTCCTGCTGGCTGTAAGAAGGGATCTCCCCATTTCAGCATGATTCATACCCCACTCACCTAGGGAGACTTATTCCTCCACCCTGAAGACCAGCCTTCAGTTTCTGTTTTCAATTTATTGAAGTGTCAAAAATCAAAGAGTCTTGTATTGCAATGCAGCAGAAGGCTTTTGTTATCCTGCTTACCCCATCGAGCTTCTGCTCAAGGCAGGCTAGAGAAACTTTAAAATATTTATTAAAGTGTTGGATTTGGATGGTGTTCAGGAAATTGTATCACCTGCTTGGTGAGCTTGGCCCATAATTGAGAGGCTGAGCTATATGAAGCTCTGGCTGAGTTGATGAATCAAATGAAACATGGCAAGTCATCAGCATTACACCGAAGGCACAGGGAGGCAGAGAGAAGGGTCAAACCTTACTGGCTGTAAAGCCAATTCACCAGTTTTATATTTCTAATGATTTGAAATTCCACTGAAGACATATTGTTGAAAAAATATTAATATAGATATTTGCAAAACTGTGCATTGCTGCAATGCACAAATGGTCATGGAGCCATATAATCATAGGAGATTAATACATTGGCTTTAAGACATCTTATACCCCATGGGATAAATGCACATTTAATTTTCAAAACAGGTGTTATCGCATTCACCCATCCTGGGGTGAATGCAACCTGTATACAGTCCAGATGCCAGCCAGGCTTGTCCTGCACCTTTTCAAAAATGGGAAAATCCCATTTTTGAAAAGGTGTAGGATAAGCCTGGCTGGCATCTGGGCTGTACTCAGGCTGCATTCCCCCCAGCATGAGTGAATGTGATAACACACATTTTGAAAATTAAATGCATTTTTTATCCTGTCTGTGATAAGGTGCTTTAAAACCAATGGGCTATCTCCATAGACATAGAAGAGGCCACAAGGACCATCCAGTCCAACCCCCTGCCATGCAGGAAGACACAATCCAAACACTCTTGATCGATGGCCACCCAGTCTCTGTTTAAAAACATCCAAAGAAGGGGATTTCCCCACTCTCCAAGGCAATATATTCCATTGTTGAACAGCTCTTATTGTGAGGAAGTTCTTCCTAATGTTAAAGTGGAATCCCCTTTCCTGCAGCTTGAATCCATTGCTCCATGTTCTAGTTCCTGGAGCAGCAGAAAACTTGTTCCATCCTCAATATGACATTCTTTCAAATATTTAAACATGGCTATCAT
>JAIPUX010001232.1:160445869-160456396 GCA_020142125.1 Phrynosoma platyrhinos | reverse complement strand
CCTTTTGAAGCTGTCTAACGATGTTAACTGACGGATCTCATCTGGCAGATCGTTCCAGAGTCTAGGGGCGGCAACTGAAAAAGATGTTGCTTTAATAAATTAATAAGGGTTTATTTTTAAAGTGCCTTTTATCTATTTGATTTTATTTGAACAACTGTAAACAGATTTGGTGACATTTGTACAAAGGTAGCATATACATATTTGCCAGAAACCTAGATCATTTACATTGTTGTTGTTGTTGTGCCTTCAAGTCATTTCCAATTCATGGTGACCCTAAGGCAGTGAACCTATCTTTCTTCAGTTTCTTCAGAGGAGGTTTGCCATTGACATTTTCTGAGGCTGAGAGAGTGTGACTTGCTCAAGGTCATCCAGTACGTTTCCATGACTGAGATGGGATTTGAACCCTGCTTTCCAGAATTCTAGTCCAATGCTCAAACCACTACACCACACTGGCTCTCTATTTATTTAAGAAGATATAACTAAGAACATTATCATACCAGACTGCTGTCCCACCACAGTGAAATGGAAGGCAGAAACAGGATGGACTTGATGTTGTGTGATAAGTACTAGCCAAAAACATTTTTATTCTGTTAAAATTCACCTTTTTAGCCTCATGTTATAAATTCCTAAGTAATGTTTCCTGGCCCTATGCCCCCCACCCCACCAAACCATCATAAGAGCTGGTAGTCAGAAAAGACAATAATGCTAGGAAAGGTAGGGGATAGCAGAAAGAGGGGAAGACTGCATGCTAAATGGATAGACTCAACCAGGGAGGCCATGGGTCTGAATCTACAGGACCTAAGCAGAGCAGTGGAGAATAAATGGTCTTGGAGACATCTCATCCACAAGGTCGCCATGAGTCAGTGCCAACTTGAAGGTGAAGAAATGCTAGTGCTGTATTAGAGGTCAATGATTTCAACGAAACATTAATAGAGCACAAGTTGCAAAGTTGTTTTTGAATGACAAATCCCCAGACTGACTAAGGGTACTCTGTGAGTTCCAGTCCAAAAAAAAAAGCAAGCTTCCTAGGCTCCGCAGTAGTTTTAATCTGGCCATTCTGATTTAGGTTCCTAGATCTTAGAGCCAGTGGCCCCGAGTTTTAGAACCTGGAGATTTTACACTTCTCAAAGTGAGGAAGAGGAATCTCAGGACAGGAGTGTTGCCTTAGAAAGTGTGTGTGCTTGTGTTTGTACTTCCTCACTTTTTTGTATTGGGGGGATGTTTATGTTTGAATGCCTTATTCTGTGCAACTGCAGTTGATATTTAAAGCATCATACGTAATGCCATCACCAGGTTCTAGATCTTGTAATGTCAATCAGGAAACAATACTAGAGCACTACTCTTGTGACATACAGGGTCATTTTTGTGTTTCATGTTTTGTCTCTTAAATCTCAAAGCTTGGGATACTCTTGACTTTGCAACTTAACTCTGAACTGGAATCCCAAGTGCAGTGGCAGAAGGAATCATTTTGATAAGGAAGCCAGAGCAGAAGGTCAATGTTTTAGTACAAATCCAAACCTTTATGACCAATCCTGAGACTTCATACTGTCCACCAGTCACAGGAACTGATCTATTGCCTCTTCTGAGTTTAAAGCTGAGACTGAGGACATCATGGTACCTCAGTAGGGCTATCCGTAGACACTGAGGTTTATAATTTGAGGTCAGACCTTTAAATATAGGCAATCTGGAAAAATAACTGCATGTGAGAGACATCACTTTTGTCCCCCAGATTTGCTTGTGGTGACATGTTAAACGTCTCCATAGCCAATTGAAAACTCTCTGTGATTTCACTTAGCTTTTGGTTTTCTTGTTCCTAGTTGCTAAGCTCCAGAAATTTCTCACTTTAATATAGTACATACACATCTGTACATTTCCTGAGTTACATCCAGTTCTGCCAGAATTCCCTCAGCATAAACTAGACAGTCACTCTCATAAATGTGCCACATGGTTGTAAAGACTCTTTGCTGCTTGAAATATTGTTGCTCTGACCTTTTCTGACCCTCGGAAGTGTAAAAAAAAAAAAGTAATTTAATGGCTTAAATTTTTCATTTTTAGAATTTTTTTGAACAAGCTGGTAGGTTCTGCAACAGAAGACAACTACAGAACTATAAATTAGGCTAGCAGTGCCTGGTGTTGGAGATGAGATATGACAATCAGAAATGGGGAGGGTAAAGCCTGTGAAAATTACTTCCCGGTTTACTTCAACATTTTGTCCGCACTTTCAGCACCCCAGAGACTAACACTGGCAGCTTTCATGTCCATAAGTAGAACTTGCAACACAGTGTTGCACAGGGGATTGCTTCTGTTCAGTTAGTCTGTTATGTCCCATTCCAAGAAACACAGTTAAATCTCGTTTTTTTTTCCTCCACTAGTCAGCATTCAATGTGTCTCTATGAGGGTCATCCACCTGTCCATTGCCACCAAATGTGAGGACTACCACTTGTCTCACTGTTATTGAATTCTTGGATTTGTAGTTTGTTCGGGCACCAGAGCTCTCTGACAGAGAAGGCTAAATATATCACAAACCTACAAATCCCAGAATTCCATTGAGTCATGGCAATTAAAGTGCTGTCACACTGCTTTATTTTTGCAGTGTGGATACACCCATAGTATCTGTAGGGATAGCAGTGGTTTAAGAGTGGTGGTGTCCAGTGGTGGAATTATGCAATTAATAAATTAGTGTTACGTAGATTGATTAGAAGCAGTTCTTTAGGGTTTCAGAGAGGTATCTTTCCTAGGCCTACCTGGAGATAATGTCCTTTGGTCCTGAAATCTTCTTTATGCAAAGCAAATATTCTACTGTTGAGTAATAGCCCTTCCCAAATGCTTTCTAAAAGGCCTAGAAATCTTATAAGCATTGTTTGAAGCCAGTCTAGGACCTCCCATGGTTGAATTCAAACAAGTAGTCTAACACAGGTCCAAAACACACTGCAGAAATAATCCAGTTTGAGACTGCTTTAACTGCTCTGGCTCAATGCTAGGGGATTCTGGGTGTAGTCTGGTGAGACATTTAGCCTTCTCTATGAGAAAGCTCTGGTGCCACAATAAACTACAAATCCCAGGATTCCCTAACACTGAGCCAGGGTAATTAAAACAATCTCAAACTAGATTATTTCTGCAAAGTGTTTTAAACCAACGTCATCCAAATGCTTCCTCTTTAAGTCATAATATCCAACAAGATAGCATTAGAGATAGAATAGATTTTCCCCAGTCCTTTAATATTTAGTTGCTTTCTTGGACAAATTCTCCTTCAGTTTCTTCTTTTTATTTTATATGAACTATTTTGTGTAGTATTATCTATCCTGTTTCTTATGCTGTTTGTGAGATTAAATATGTTCCAAATCAAGCAGATAGATTGCAAGGAAGAAAACAAAAAGGTGCTATGGTAAACACATTGAGGAGATCAAAGATGTTCCAAAGCAAAGAAGTAATGAGAAGCCTATGTAAAATGTAAAAGAATTGTAAATTAGTTTATCATTTATTAATCAAAGATCAGGCAATAGTTTCTGGGAAAAAGTGGGAACACTTTGACAATTGCTGTCAAGAGCCCTAGGAACAAAGAAAAGTATAGCAAAGTCTGAAGCTGCTTTTGAGCAAAGCATTTAAGAAGGTACAGATAAGAAGAGCAGGAGCAACAGTCAATAATAAAACCTGACAGGAGCTTGTATTAAACCAATATTGCTGAAAATTCAGAAATCCATCAAAGTCAATAAAGCAAGTCAGGTTACTTCATCAACCAGAACAGGGGGCAACACAGTTTTTGTATAACTGGAGAATCACCACAAGAGGGAAGGTCCGGAGGGCTTTTATAGTCAAAAATTCTGTTCACATAGTGGCCAACCTGTTGCCGGTGGAAAGATCTCCAGCAGGAGGGGAATGCAACCACTTTATCCATCTCATTTTCCCCAGCAGCTGATGTACAGAAAGACACTGGCTCTGATGCTGTTGGTGATATATAGCCATCTCTGGTGGCATAATGTACCAGCACCATCACTGTGTTTGGAGTGACACTCCTTTGTGACACCAAGCTTATCCCATCTTCAACATTTGGCCTTGCCACTCCAAATGTTCCTGCCCTTGTGCATATTAATTTCCTGGTGCTTAATGGGGTGCCTATGTAATAATGTGGTGCTGGACTATATGGCTGTAATAAAGATTCTATTCTATTCTAGAGAGAGAAAGGTTTCAGGGTCCGAAAACAGTCATCCATATACTGTCTATAAATAATGTATTGACAAATACAAATGTTAGGGTCAAGGGAACGGGTATGGGTGGCAACCAATGAAGGCATTTGGAGTGTAAACAGCAGTAAAGTAGAAAAAAATTACATTCTTTTTCTTATCTTCAGTTCCTTCTTTTCCAAGCTTTAAACTTCATCTGCACTGCAGAAATAATGCAGTCTGACACCAGTTAAACTACCACGGCTTCCACTTATGGAATCCTTAGATTTGAAGTATTAAGCTTATCACACTGTGTTCTCATAATGTAATGAGTACGTGATGAGAACGGAACGTATTTTATCGCATGGGATGATTCTTATTGAGTTCCCATTCTGTGCTCTGATAGTCCCTAGCCCGTTCCAGCAAGAGAACTGTAAAAATGGGTCCTCAGCCAGTAAGAACACTTTCAGATTGTTCAATATGATCTGTGTGCGATAATCCTACCTAGTCTCACTCTGTCCTCATGTTCTGATTGGCTAAGACAACCTCCTCCCCTCCCGTCCTAGAACGTCCACAAACTCAACTCAACTCTTCCGGTGCTGATGCAAGGAAGGTGCCACAGGCAATTTAATTTTTTTTTTTTTTGGTAGATTGAATTGCATTGTGTTTACAAGAAAAAAACAATGAATGCTTGCTACCTAAACCTCTCGGTAGCATTCTTTCCACTGCAGACATAGGGGTTTTCACAACAGTGAGCATGTGCCAATGAGGGACAGCTGAGGAATTACTTTAGCGCCAGTACCAGTATAATAATAAATGCAGTGCGATAATATGTGTTCTCATAATGTTACTATCGTGTTATCAATAGTCTAATGTGCTAACATGTTACTGGTACTGGTGCAATAAGCTTATTTGTTGTAGCACCAGAGCTCTCTGATAGTTTGTAGTTTGTACAAAACTACAAATCCCAGAATTCCATAGCACTGAGCCATGGCAGTGATGTCAAACTGCATTGTTTTTGCAATGCAGATGCAGCCTTGGACATTTAAATATAATTAGAATAAGAGAATGGAAGATCTCCCTCTTCTTATTTTTGCCTTGCTGCCTTCTTCCTGCATTAGTCTGATGTTCAGCACAGCAATTAGCAGACTTATGCTATATATATATGGTAATTAGTTGCTGGTTTAATTAATGCACACTGACCCATGGCTTGATCTGAAATCTCATTCAGTAGTGGGTGTAATGAAGGACAAAGACATGAAGGTGAGCATCTTTCTCCAAAATGCATTGGGAGGGAGAAAGGAAGGAAGGCTACATACAGATTTTCCCATGTGCCTGTCTGCCCCTGAATCTCATATATTGAATGTATTGGAGTTTCAGCAGACTGTTTTGATGTACTAAAGGCAGGGGAATTGCACATTTGTAGTTACATGAGCTCCTGATCTTTGATCATGTTTGTAGCTAATGTACAAGGCAGTTATAGCATAATCAGGAGAGGGAGAGGAAAGAAGCAGCCTATGCCTAATTTGGAAATGAATTCCATTTAGTCTTGTCTAATTACTCGCTTAATTTGTAGACATGGCATGCAGTTGGAAAGGAAATTGACATTGTGTCATTGACTGCTTCCTAAAGTGGACTCAAACTGCTTACCCTTTAAGAAAAGTCACAACTGCTTGAACTACTTCCAAAGGAAATTAGTGGTCTAGATTTGTTTGCAAAAATTATTATCTGCACCATGAAACCTTTCTGACAGTTGTTCAATTGAGCACTAAAATGGGCAATCTTTCTTCAAAGGAACTGGTCAGAGCAGTGAAGGGAAAAGTCGTATATCTTGTGCTCTTGCACATATACTCACCAGAGGTAAATATATCTACTTTTGGCATCCATATGACACTGTAATAAAATCCAGCTATTTCTAAGAATGGTGGCTTGTTGAAAAGTCTACAGGGCTGGCAGCTTCTCATCAGCCTTCATCAAATTAAATGCAGTTTACAGATGGCATGAGATATTAACCCATTATACTGTCAAGTGCAACCTTGTGGTATGAATGTAGAATGCCTTAATATAATGGCATCTACTGAGTACTGTTACTCAATGCTATCCTTTCAGAACTTTTTTTGTCTTTATCAGAGATAAGTTTTTTTCATCTTCTGTCTTGATTTCTAGAAATCTAGTATTTTCTTTATTTAGTGATTCGTAAAGCAAAAAACAACCCTTTCCTACATTATTTGAAGACCTTGATTGATTATTTTAAATAAATAAATAAATAAATAAATAAAATGCTTATTGCTTAATTTTAGAGCTGGCCCAATATATTTTGGTGCCTGAGGGGGTAGTGCATCCCACATTCAATTCTATTTACAGAAGAAAATTAAACTGATAATACAACAATAAGTTCCCACTGCAGTGATCTGGTTGAGTGAGTTGTGAGGATCTCTGCTTGTCCCACCACAGATAACACTTGTGATAATCCTTTTATGGTTTTCTAAGCTGCATCTGCCTTCTGTGAACACTCAAACAGTTGCTGTTACCTCTTGCAACATTCCCTTTTGTGATTTTTTTTTTTTGGTGTGGATTCCTTTCCAAATGCCACATTAATAACCAAAGACAGCAGCTACAATTGTACATCCACTGCCTAACCCACTTCCCACTTCTAACTACTTTCCCTACTCACTCTTTAAATAACTGACCCTAACCAATTCATAACCCTATCTGCCTAACTATCAAACACATCAGCTTTTTAAAAATTCCTTTCAAATGCTCAATCATTGTGTGTGTGTGTGTGCCTCCAAGTCATATGCTGATGTATGCCAACCTTATGAATTTCAAAGGATTTTCTTAGGCAAGGAATACTCAGAGGTGGTTTTGTCAGTCCCTTCCTCTGAAATAAAGCCTGCAAGACCTGGGATACTTTGCTAGTCTCCTTTCCAAGTACTAACCAGGGATCAGCCTGCTTAGCTTTCAAGATCAGATGGGATCTGGTACCTTTTAGGGTATTTAGCCTGTATCTCTCAAAGTTATTAGACTTTAAAAATATACTAATATGCTGGGGGCTGGCAGCAGAGAGACAGTTAGCTTCATTTCTACATGACTTGGCTTTTCCTCTCTAGAATCCCATCTAGTTCTGTACAGCGTGTATAACAGAAGGATCAGAACAGTTGCTTTTGAAACTCTGAGGCATAAATCCTATTAAAGCACACAAATGATATCAATGGGGTTTATCTATGTTCGGGTGGACAAAGTACAAACCATAGGCTGCATACTGTTTTATTATTGTTATTGTTTTTAAGCATCTGACAGTTTCCACATTTTGTTTAATAAAGCGGGCAGCCTTGGTTGAAACATTTGTGCCAATGCTCTTTCCTGTTAACTTTTAATGTGATTAAAAAGTAGGGTTGAAAAACCTGACTTTATTCAACAGAACAACATGTTTCAGCATACTGGACCCCTTGAATGAAGATTATGGAAGATTGTGATATGTTAACAGACACATACAGATTATACTGTCATTCATTGCTAAAATATCCTATTGAAAATTGAATAGCTAACATCTTCAATTGAATTTTTAAAAATGTGAAGCCTTGGTTCTTCTTTTTATAGCAAACCTTGTACATGTTATTTTTTTTTCCAACTGGGGATGTACTTCTTTCTTCCCTGAGTCCTGTCTACACATTCATTTATACAATATTTTGGAGCAAAGTATGACTTCTGAGAGGTGTTCTCTGTGATGTTATGGACTGTAACGGGGGAGGGGGGGTGAATGTTGTTGTATTTATTGAGTAAATTAAGGTAAAGTAATGCAACGTGTAGTAGATGTTGTAAGGTAAGGATCTGTTGGTAGAGGTGAGGAAATTTGATGCTGGGAGTGACAGGAAATTGAAATGTCCAAAGGGATTTTTGAAAAAGTTTATGGCAGTTAGTCTGATGAGAGTAGAATCTGTCAGAATGAGGTTTAGGGGTTAGTTGGTTGAGTTTAGGAGTTTGAGTAGTTAGGAGAGTTAGTCAGAGTCAGACATTTTAGTTAGAGGAAGGGTCTAGCTATCACACGGGGTCTAAAGCAGACAGAATCCACACTAAATCCCGTCCTATTGCACTTTATTTTTCCGTGTGTTCACACGACATCGCACAGAACCCCGTCACAACCCAGTCCCAATGCGGCATCATCCCCGTTATTTTGAATGCCGGTTTCTTGGGGAATTGCAATTGCGCGATTGGAATGATAGCGCAATCATTGCGCTTTCGCCGTATGTCTGATCACCAAATACGTATGTGCAAGAACATCCTTGCTGGGTTCTGTATGGGATCTTCTCACTTGTGTGTGAACAGCAAATACGGTTCCCGGGGGGCGCTTAATCACACTTTCGTTAATTGCGCAATGATGCTAGTTGTGTCTGATAGCCATTTCCGTATTGTGGGGTTTCTACCGGTATAGTTCTGGATTTATTCTTATATCGCTTTCTTGCTGCTTTGAGCCCCGCGTGTGATAAGGTCCTAAGAGATGAGTTTATGAGAGACTGAGGTGTAGCCATACTGTAGAATTAAAGCAGTTTGACACCACTTTAACCGCCATGACTCTATCCTTCAGAATCCTAGGGCTTGTTGTTTGGTAAAGTATTCAGTCTAGTCTGTCAGAGCACTCTGATGCCTCACCAAACTATAAATCCCAGGATTCTTGAAAAAGTCATGGCAGTTCAAGTGATATCAAATTACTTTAATTCTTTAGTGTGGCTACATCCTAGGTCCTAGGAGATATGATTAAGGGCCTTTGCAGACTGCCAGAAATAGTGCACATTAAATTGAGGCACTGCCCTGGCTCAGTGCTAGGGAATCATAGGGACTGTAATTTATTATGGCACCAGAGCTCTCTGACAGAGAAGGCTCAATGTCTCAGAAAAAAATACAATTCCCATGACTCCCTAGCACTGAGCCAGGGCAGTGCCTCAATTTAATGTGCACTATTTCTGGCAGTCTGCAAAGGCCCTTAGTAGATGTATTAAATCAGTAATCTGTGATGTTATGTCAATTTCTCTTTAATAAATCATTATTTTTGTATTATGCATTTGAGCCTCTGAGAAAGCTACATATTACAAAGCTTGAGTCCAGCCACAGTATCTGTGGTGACAGCAGTAAATACAAGGTGATGGTGTTTGGTGGGGAAATGAGATGAATAAAGTCTTGCATGTAAACTATGAAGACATCTAAAACATCTCCATGTTTGATACCAAGGTGGTGGGACAGAAGAAGACACCCAAATATTGGTATTAGTGGTGGGACAGATAAGCAGAAGATCTTCAAATTTGGTGGCAGGGGTTGGAATAAGAGGAAGTCCCCATAATACCCATATCAATGGTTTTGGAGGCCAGCATCTCCCACTAGAACTAGGACTTTATAAGGTACCAAAAGCATCCCTAGCCCTCTGATAAAATTTATTTCTGAAGGTAACTTCATGCAAAATGGTTGCCCTCTTCATTCCCCCCCCCCCTTTTAAAGAAAAAAAATACTGTATGGTGCATTTAGAAAAGCAATCTGTTCTTCACCTTTGTTCCTTTTCTTCAGAAAGGTATTTGCAGGAAAATGGGATCCAGACAGCTTGAACGAATTTACTTGTATTCCCTTTGGGCACTTTTTTCAAAGATATTGCCTGGATTTCAACTCCTCTTCATTAGATTTCTGCTAATCCTCAAAGCATGTGAAAAGCAAATTGGTTGCCAGTTGTTTTTAGACCACATGGCATTTGCTCTTCACAAAGTTTGTCCTGATATTTAAAACTTTGAACATGAGGGTTCTTTATTTGCTACTCCTTTGGGAACAGGTGAAGAAATGTCAAGAAGAAATTTTCAAGCTTTCACCAAGATGCTTTGCAGTGTCAACAAATCAGAAAAAAATGGGATTGTCTCAATGATCTTACCTTCCTATTAACCTTTTCACCATTGATCCAGCACACATGGACATCTAGATGGCTCAAGCATTGATATTAAGCATTCACAACACATGCAATGTTATGTACATACTGTAACTGGTAGGATGTATTTCAGCGTGAATACATCTAATACATTTGTATTAGAAAAATGTTTGATATTTGTAGAATTGTATAGAGCAGAGGTCCTCAAAACTTTTTGAGCCGGGCCAGTTTGCCGTCCCTCAGACCATTGGAAGGCCAGAGTAAAAAACAAACAAACAAAAAACAAAACAAAACATGACCTTGAGCAAGTCACACCCTCTCAGCCTCAGAGGATAATCATGGCAACTCTCCTCTGAAGAAACTTGCCAAGAAAACCCGCATGATAGGGGTCACCATAACATAGAAATGACTCCAAGTCACTGGATTACCCTGGTCAGGCCACACTCTCTCAGCCCCAAATGGTAA
>JAIPUX010001232.1:160429259-160440019 GCA_020142125.1 Phrynosoma platyrhinos | reverse complement strand
AAAAAAAAACAAGACAGAAGGATCTAGTCAGGGCTTTCTATCCTTCCCCTGGAGTCTAGTAGGATATAAGAAAAAGAGCATCCACCTAGGAGCAAAGCACTACTAGCAGTTACTTCACTTCCTCCCCTATTGCAACCCTGTTTCTCCAAATAGCCAAATTGCATCCAGTTTTATAACATGCCCAATAAAGTTGTGAAGGGAATTTGGGCACAGCCCATGTGGCAACTTTAGCTACCATGCCATCCTTTGTGCTGACTGAGGTAAAAATATCTTTAAATTGCAACTGTTGGTGTGCTTACTGTAATGCAGTCCAGGTGGTGCCTATACTAGCCAGAATACTCCAGGAGTAGCCCAGGGTATGCTGACCCCAGACCTACCCTGACTTCCCCCCATTCCCCAGGTTCTTCCATTGTGACTCCGAGTGGCTGTTCACACATATGTTTTACTGTGCTACCCAGGATGGCTGCTGCTACAGTGAATTACTCAGAAATCAGAAGAAGGTACCCAGTATTAGTCACATGTCTGGGTGTCTCATTCTGGCTTCAGACTGACTGACTCACCTTCGCAGGGTTAACATTAGATGGCACATTGGGATGCACATACAAATATGCACTTGGTGTCATCTTTTGGGAAGATTTGGAGCAAATAGTACAGTGAGCTCTTGGTATCCACTGGAGTAATTTCCAGGATAATAATAATAATAATAATAATAATAATAATAATAATAATACATTTTATTTTTACCCCACCCCTCTGCTCGGCAACTGGAGTGGTGTACAACAAGTTAAAACAGTCAACAAGTTAAAGCAATCCTTCATCCCAATCCCTAACCCTCCCACCCCCTTAAAACTAAATTAAACTAATGTAAGGTTCAAATAACAATTAAGACAAACATAAATACAATAAAATAACCAATTTTTAAACAAAAACAGGCATTAGTGGCAAAGAGCGGGTAGCGTTCCAACTCTGTGTGAGCCAGGAAGTTATTCCAGGAAGGCCTGCCGGAAGAGATCTGTCTTTACCGCTCTCCTGAAACTGTCAAGAGTCATGATAAGATGGATCTCATCTGGCAGGCCATTCCATAGTCTGGGAGCGGTAGCAGAGAAAGACCTCTGGGAGGTGTGAGACAGCCTGGTTTTCATAGGCTGCAACAAATTCCTCTTAGAGGACCGAAGTGTGCGGGGGGGGGGGGTCATATGGGAAGAGGCGGTCCCAGAGATAAGATGGACCCAAGCCATGTAGGGCTTTAAAGGCTAAAACCAACACCTTGTACTGTGCCCGGAAACTAATTGGCAGCCAGTGGAGAGATTTAAGCACAGGTGTTATATGCTCTCTCCTAGATGTGCCAGTGATTAACCTGGCTGCCATATTTTGCACCAATTGAAGTTTTCGGGTGAGGCACAAGGGTAGCCCCATGCAGAGCGTGTTACAATAATCCAGATGTGAGGTTACCAAAGTGTGTACCACAGTTTCCAGATCCCTCATATCCAGGTAAGGGCGCAGCTGGCATATCAGCTGAAGCTGATAACAGGCACTCCTGACTGTCGCATTCACTTGACTAGTCATGTGAAGCGACGAATCAAGAAGCACCCCCAGACTGCGAACACAGTCCTTGGAGGAGAGTGTGACTCAATCCAGCATTGGGAGTTTTATTCCCACACTTGGTTTCAGGCCCATGACTGTAAGTACCTCTGTTTTGTCTGGATTTAGTCTCAGTCTGTTTTTCCTCATCCAGTCCATTACTGCTCTGAGACAGTTATTGAGAGGGGAGACATCATCTGAAGTCTGAGCCGACAATCTGATCATGGAGAAATATATCTGAGTGTCATCAGCGTACTGATGACACTGTGCTTCATGCCTCTGAATGATCTCAGCCAGCGGCTTCATATAGATGTTAAATAGCATCGGGGATAGGATGGCGCCCTGAGTGATGCCACAATTAAGCTCAATTCTGGAAGAGCAACTGTCCCCGAGCCTCACCCTCTGGGATCTGTCAGAGGGTCCCCCATGGATACCAAAATCCATGGATACTCAAGTCCCATTATATACAGTGGTACAGCAAAATGGTGTCCCTTATCTAAAATAGCAAAATCAAGGTTTGCTTTTGGGAATTTATATATATATATTCATAGGTGTGAATAGTTGCATCCATGGATATAGAATTTGTGGACATGGAGGGCCAACTGTAATTTTAAAAAATCCATATCCCCTTGGTTTGATGTTGAACTGGCTGGGTGTCGTCTGGACTGTTCACACCAGACTCAGGGATTGGGCTCTGTGTTGTCTGGACTTCCCACTGAGAGGATGGGGGAGGACATTTTATTTGGCCTGTGCAGACGGGCTATAGTGAGGCTTCTTCAATTGATTCATGAAAGAAGGCCTTCTCTCTTATGGGCCCCACCACATGAAATATCCTCTCTCATTTAGATTAGACAACCTCCAAGTAAATGTTTGCACCTTAAACTGAAAATCCAGGTATTTTCCTGATTATTTTTCTAATGGATAATGCTTCTGTCATTTACCTCTGGTTTTTAAGACATTGCTTTTAATTAATTTTATTGTTTAATGATCTTATTTATTATAGAATCTCTTATTGTGCACTGCTTTGGGATTTCAAAAACTGAAAAGCAGTTTAGAAAGGCTTTATTATAAAATAATAATAATATAGTTACCATATTTCCTTTGGTGCTATCTTCCACTTTGAGTGTTTGTATGTGGATATCAACAATAGGATTCATGGCATTCTACATCATAGGGGGGAGCTAATTTAATTACAGAAGGAAACTGAATAATTTTAGAATTTTTCTTCTTACTGTGATAAAAGTCTTTGAAAACTGGGCAGTATTGAGACTTATACTGTTCAAAATTTGCATATAGTATATTTGCAATGAAAATAGCATTTACTTTCTCTACACTAAATGCTATTTTCTGTGCAGAAAATATAGTTAAGACTTATTTTGCACAAACTACACATGAGAGAGCAGAAAAAAAACATTATCTTTGCAGGAAAGAACATTTTCACACTTAAATCTTATGTTCTGCATAGAAATGTTGTTTCCTGTACATGAAATCCACATATGAATATTGATCAGAATAAGTTCCAGGCTGCAAAGATACTCACTAGTCCAGGATTCTCCCTATCAAGGTTTTGCCATACTTGAGAAATATGCTCTTCAATCATTTTCCAAATATTTTTGAATAGCATTGTAGTTATGGGCCTTTCTAGGAAAATTTTAATTAGCTCAATTAATCAATGGGCTGAGCTACAAGCAGCCCCTTGGAATCTTTGTCTTAATCTGTATACCGAGGTGGGGAGATAAAGGATTGCAGAGGCAGGATTCTTCAATGAATTGTATTTTATTGAGGAAAGAAACATACCACAATACAAGCATACACACTTGCACACGAGCTAGGGACTAAAGGGGAAAGTTGGAATACATTCATCCCTCCCTGTTTGTGCAAATGGGAAATAATGTGAATATTGGAGACCCATTGAGTATAATGGGAATGCGCACCCATGTGTGCTGCTGGGCATGGGCCATTTTGTCCCTCCTGGCTTCCTGTCCACGAAAGACCGAGGGACATGAATGGGAAGTCTGTGAACCACAAGGGACGCCTGTATATCAGAAGGCTTCACTAAGCGATTACCAAAGATTTTGCTCCTGAAGATGCAGTTTGACGGCTGGCCATAGGACTCAGCTGTTTGAACTAGCAGAGTCAGAGAGACATGGGGTCTCCCTGCACTCCATACTAGCACATGGAACAAAGGAATTTGGGGATCTTTTATAAGACCAAACTAGCCTTAGGCAAAGAACAGATGTTCACATCAAAAGGCTGAATCTGTTTTGAGAAAGATCACTCAAGATAGGGGTCTGGAGGTGGGAATTTGGATTGTAAATGAGCACTCTCCAGTTTGGATGCCAAACATCCTGGCTGTAAATCATCAGGCCATCCTGGAAAGTGAAGTGTGAATCTCCCCTTAATTGCAATTCCCAAACTACCTGGATTTTGGAGGCTAATGCCTACATGATCTGAATTTGAGGCTCTGAGATATGTGACCAGGTGCTATGAGCCTCATGGCTGTGCACCTAGGTTTCATTTATGGTCATAGAAAAGGGTAGCCCACACCACAAAACTGGAAGATTTTCAGTGGTCGTAAAAGTATTTCCATTTCTAATACCTCAGGACTTCAGCTATTTTCTTTGAGCTCAGATATGTGAATAACAAGCATCTGTATAAAAGAGACATGGTTGGTTTGTTTTTTTAAAAAAGTTTCAGACTCTGCAGAACCATGAGCTATGAGAGACACCATCTTCATCAGTGATATTTCACATGATCATGAAATATAATACCAAATAACTTTCTTCAGTGTAGTTACATCAGATTTTTTCTCTTCCCAGTCTTGAAATGTTTAAGCAATATTTTCTCCCATCTGACAACAGCAACAGAACTGCATGATGTTACCATCTTGCAAAGGTGTAGGCAAACAGAAATTTTGGCAGGTTGTCATAGATCAAATAAGAAAAGGAGTGGGTTATAGAGAAGGAAAGAGAGAACTTCTACTCAAGCAGGAGAAAGTAAACTCTACAAAGCTAAATTTCCCTCGGTGCATCGACTTTGAACTAAAACCCTTGGGGTGATGCGTTAAGGCAGCTGACAAATCCTATATTGATGGCAGCAAACAAATAAGTGCAGTTTATTTATGGAGATCTAAAAGCATATTGGTGACATCACCGTGGGAGTTTTGGAAGTTTTCTCTTAGAGATGCTAGGAAAGTTGACTTTTAGAGACTTTGAGACCCCAGCACAACTTTATGTGAGAGTTATTTAGGATGCATTTGTGTAGAGTGTTGATTTGTGTTCTGTTTATATTGTGGCACAATGGTGAGTGAGGAGCAAAAGGCTGTGGGTTATATTAGGGGTAACAAAATTTGAAAAGCAAAAGCAGGGGAACACTGACTACTCCAAGGCACCAATCACAATGATGACTCACTTTAAATACCTGTACTATATGAGCTCTGATAATTGTTTCTAGAAATATTCATAATGTTCATTGTACAGGCTGAGTCTCCCTTATCTGAAATATTTGGGACCAGAAGTGTTTTGGATTTTGGAATATATATTTTGGGGGATTGTTGAATACCTGTATTTGCAGTATATACAATGTGTGTGTGTGTGTGTGTATACACATATGGTAAAGGTATTTCTCACTGACAAGGTTGTCAAGTCACGTCTGACCATAGGGGGCAGTGCTCATCTTTGTTACTAAGCCAAAGAGCCAGCATTGTCAGAGACTACTCTGTGATAATGGAGCCAGCATGATTGCACAGAATGCTCTCCCTCCCTCTCTCTCTCTCCCCCTCTCTCTCTGTGTATGTATGATGAGATATCTAAGAGAGGGGGTCCAAGTCAAAACACAAAATTCATTTCTGTTTCATATACACCTAATAGGGTAATTTTAAAATAATTTTGTGCATCACTCATGGGTCTCTCTCTCTCATATTTTCAGCCAGTCCATCCTCACTGTCTTCTCCTAGTGAAATGCTTGATGAAGCCATTGAGATGGTGATGAGGAGGCGCTGTGAGCAGGCAAGAGATGAAGCAGCAGTGGACATTTTACAAATCCCGAGACATTTTAAAAATCAGCCAAGACAGAAATTTCAGCTCTCAAACAGAGGACATGTCCATGAAAAGCAAGACATATGGTAACACTAGTTATAGCCATTCTTACTCATATTTATCCAATCTTCTCTATTTTGAAACAGATACACTGAAATTACTACTAACTTTCCAGTGGCCTGGTAATGGCAAACCAAAAAAGAGATCTTGGGTCATATTGAAACACTCAGTGGAGAGACTGATGCCATGTGTAGCTGTAGATGAAGTCCATGGCAGGTATTCTTAAAGAAAAGTAGCGGAAATAATGTTATAAAAATCTTGGTGCCATCACATTTGAAATAATGCGTACATTTCTGGTTGGACTATCTCAGCCATGTTATTGTGGGGACCAAAAGGCTTCAGAAAAGACCAATTGAAATGAAGGTGGTGATAGAGCATTTTCTCTGTGCAAAATAATTCAGGCATAGGTCTACAAATTTCTCCAAATTTCATTCTCACAGACAAGGATTGGTTCCTCCTGCCACTTTTCATGCATTATTCAAATATTTTGCAATATTCTTTCCATCCCTACTCATGGCTTTAAGCTTTTAGTTTAAAAGATTGGATCTGTCAATGGCTATGAATCATAAAAAAAAAAAACCCTCCAGAATCAGAGGTTGTATGCTTCTGAAATTTTGAATACCAGCTGGGGAACAGCAGCTGGAGAAAACTATTGCCTTCAAGTGATTGCATGTGGTCTTCCTTGAAGCATCTGATTAGAGGGAATCATGAACCTTTGGTATGATATGGATCTAATGCAGTGGAACTCATCATACATTCTTATACTCATCATAACTGTATTCCTCTTGTTTTTCAATAAGTGAAAATACTCCTGCTTCTAGGAATAAAATGGCTAGAGATAACCTACCAAAGGGAGAATATTCTAAGCAAGGATGCCCCCCTTGGTCAAGGGATGAAAAAAAGATCTCAAGACTTTTCTACATAGCAAGAAATTTAATGCAACATCACACATTCTTGTTCAAGTCTTTTTTTATTACTTATGGAAACCCTAAGATAAACCTATCACAGTATTTTCTTGGCAAGATTAGCTCAGAGTGGATTTATTATTGCCTTTCTCTGAAGCTGAGAAAGTGTGTTTTGCCCATGATATTCAATGGGTTTTTATGGTCAGGTGGTCAAACCAGTATACCATACTGGCTCTCACCAGATAGCAAAAAATAAATATCAGCATTAACATTCTAACAATACAGCAATAAAACCATTAACCATATCCTCCAACTGGATACCTTTGGATCATTTGAAGAACATTGGGAGAAAAAAAGTCCAAATTTTATTGGCACAAAGAAAAATAAAAGCTAAAAGCCAATTCCTACATCCTTCAAATTATGCTTAAATATGGTTTCCTCAAGAAACCAGAAAAAAAGAAAGAAAAGTAAATTAAAAAATTCTTACACAAACCTGATGAACATTTACTAATGAGTGTATCTACATTAAAAAATTACATCACAAAATGAATAGGCTGCAAATTCATTAATTAAAATTTATGTGTTTAACCTTCTCTGCTCATGAGAAGGTTACATACTACACATGTATAGATTGCTTTAGTAATTATCTTCTGGGAGGGCAATTTCTTACAAGCATAAAGATTCACAGCAAGCCTGCTCATAAACATAAAGGTCTTCTGATGATGATGATCTCTTATATCTTAAGAAGAAGGTGAGTAGTGTAGCATCCATATTGTTTAAACTAAGAATCCTAGTGAAACAATAATATATATATAATTTCAAGTTGAAGATCACAGATAGGAGATTCAAAACAAGCAAGAGGAAATAATGTACTTAGCATATAGTTAAATGTTGGAGTTCTCCATCTTAAAAGGTGGTGATGATTACCAATTCAGATAGCTTTAAATGGGGATTTCACAGATTCATGGACAATAAGGCCAAATTACTAATCATTATGGTCATATGTATCTCTAGAACAGGGCTAATGGCTTCATGTAGCCTCTCTAAGCCATTTTGGCTCCCCAAGTGACCAGGGTTCATCCCCTGCTTAAAAATGCCACAACATTGCTTCTAATAGCCATAGAGAGAATTTCCACCATGTTTGGAAGCAGCCTGGGTCCCTGACGGATCAAAAAACTCCAGTGCTTTTCTATCCTTTTTGCCCTCTCTACATAGACTCCAACACCTAAACCTCTGTAGTGTAGTTTTGCATATAATGTTATTGTGGACAAAGTCCCAGGTCATTGTTAAATGGTGATATACAGTCTGGTGTTAGATCTATAGTGTGTAACACTTTCTTTTCAGACTTTCTAAGTATTGAGATAAGCATATGCCTCCCAGTGGGTAACTGTATTTATTAAGAAAAGGGTTTCTCTGAATCCACATTTACTAGTAAGATACGCAGGGCATCAAAACACAGATCTTAGATTGCTTTGCTTTGAGACAAAAATGAAATAGCTCAATTTCTTATTCTTTTTTTTAATGCAGTCTTTAAAAAGTGAATACCTTTTTCTCCAGTTCTCATTAAAGCCTTCCTAATAGCATATCACAGCATGTCATACTCTTAGAGTTGCTTACTTTGATACAACATTCAGTGCTTGTTATCATCAAAAGACAATTGTTAAAGAAACAATATTCATTGTTGTGATCTGATGCTAAGCCAGGTGTCACAAGGAAATGCACTGAATCAGAACATATAGATGGTCGCCACTCTAAAGACTGTGGAGAGAAGCCACGAAATGTCTCAATTTTTTAAAATGTGAAATTAGATTGTGTGCTACAGTCAGCCATCTATATTCATGGATTTTGTACCCACAGATTCAACCATTTATAGCTTGAACATATGTAAGAAAGAAAAATCTGAAAAGCAAACACTGATTTTGCCATTTTATATAAGGGACACTATTTTATTATGCCATTGTATATACTGGGACTTGGATCCATGGATGTTGGTGTCCATGGCTGGGGGGGGGGGCACATCAAACTATTAGCACATTCTGCATACCCTGTGCTGTACTTTGGGGGTCCACATATTTCATAGAATCATAGAGTTGGAACAGACCTCAATGGCCATCCATTCCATCTCTTCATCTCCTTCCCAGCTATAGCTGCACTCCTGCTCAGGCACACTGATGTAGCCCATACAGCATGATTTGGAAACATGAATCCCTTCAGATATTGTTGGTTTGCAACCCCCAGAAGCATTAGCCAGCATAGTCACTAGTGAGGCATGCTTGGAATTAATTGTAAATCAACAGTATCTGGAGGGGTACATGGTTCTCATCTGCCAGTTCCAACAGGGTACCAAGTTCAGAAAACCAGGCTTCAGTAATTAAAATTCAGAAAACTTTTATTTAAGAAACTGTAGATTCAGTGAAGTTCATTGTCAGAACTGACCAGCAAATGTTAAAATTGCCTAATGAACACAATTTCAAAAGTTCAGGCAGGGTGAATTCTTATTCATTATAATTAATAAACCCACTTTCCCTCACTTTTCCCTACCACTCCTCTTTTTTGTTGTTACCACCAAGGAGCCATTCCCATTGCAATTTAGAGCAAATTGTGATTCACTGTATATGTGCCTTGTTCTCACTGTGAATGGTTTCAGAAGTGACTCCAATCATTTGGAGTTGCTTTAAACTGCCACAAATCCACCCCCCCCCCTGCACTTTTTGAAGAGTAGTTTTCTGGTGGTCTTTTTGGAATAAATCAATTCAGAACCATGTTCAACAAATGTGAATGATGGACCTGAATCATATTTTACATTTTACTGTAAGGGCTGCTCAGTTGCTCATCCTCATCCTTCTCCAGAGAGAAAAGTGGTTCTTTATTGCTGGCAAGAGAGAGAGAGCGGGTGACCAAGTGAGAGTGCAAGTAGGGCTGCCAGTGGGTGGGAAAGCCCAGCTGCTCAGCCTCCATTGCTCTTGCCACCCAGAGGAGCCTGGATCAGGTCCCTCCATCCCCAGAGGTGATTCACCCCCCCCCCTCCCTGAAGCATCACAAATGGCACTTCTGGGAACTACTAGTGCCATTGCTGTAATTCAGTTCCGTAGTGGGAACTGCGCCTTGGCCTCAATAACTTCAGCCACCCAGTGTCAACACGATTCATGAACCAATTCAAATGTAAGTGGGAATGGCCCCCAAATTCTGTCACCAAAATGACCTTGAACAGGCTTGGCTCATGCTTGCTTCCCTTCCAGCATTATCTTACCACAACTTAAAAATACCACTTCTACTGTATAACTCATCACAACTAATTCCCAACATTTAATGACAGGCAAGTTGTCCATGCAACTCCTGGCACTACCTCTGCTTTGCAATAGTATGAAAAGGTGACCTCAGTTATGAATGGTCAAAAATCAGGCCTTGAAAAAGTTGCCTTTTTGGGCTACAACTCTCAAAACTCCCAACATGGCATGAAAAGAAGACACGGAGGAGTAGCAATCACACTCTTCCAAATTAAAGGGTTTTTTGGTTTTGTTACAGAATATAGTCTCTTACAATTCTCAATTCCCATATTAGAAACAGCCATTGAAATAAGCAGCCTTCTAAATGTAGCCTTTGAAATAAGCTGCATGTTGGAATCCTGCCAGTTAAGCTCTTTTACTAATCTTATTGTATTTGCAACTCCTATTATCTTGATTTTTTAACATGTACTTTTCATTATAAGGATTAAGTATTCAGCTCTGGTCAGAAGGTTTTTTCACTCTGTGAAATGCATTTGCCAAGTACTCTGGGAATGGAATACATATATATAGACTCTTATAGTTGAAAGAGACTACAAGGGCCATCCAGTCCAACCCCCTGCCATGCAGGAACTCAAAAGCAAAGCATCCCTGATAGATAGCCATCCAGCCTCTCTTTAAAGACTTCCAAAGACTCCATCACACTCCAAGGCAGGGGTAGGCAACCTTTCGCCTTTAAGGGCCGAATGACTTCAGCTCCCACAATCCCAGGAGCTACTGACCAACATGAGACTATTGGCCAACATGGCTGAGGCTTCTGGGAGCTGAAGTGCCTCGGCCCTTAAAGGGGAAAGGTTGCCTATCCCTGCTCCAAGGGAATGAGTTCCACTGCCAAACAGCTTTCTCTGTCAGGAAGTTCCTCCTAATGTTGAGCTGGAATCTTTTTTCCTGTA
>JAIPUX010001232.1:160383631-160395354 GCA_020142125.1 Phrynosoma platyrhinos | reverse complement strand
GGACTGGATGGCCCTTGTGGTCGCTTCCAACTCTATGATTCTATGATAATTATGCCAAATATTCTCAAATTAAATTTCAATAAACAACCAAACACAGGAGCTAATATATATCTCAGCATCCTTGTTTATATTATAATCTTTTTTTTGGTACGTATTTGCAATCTTTACTAAATGATGTCAGTTCTCTGCATTTATATATGTGCTGCGGAAAAATATATAGTGTAGCTATTAAAGGGGTTCTTGGTGCAAAGGTTGTCTCTACCGAGGTCTGTAAATTAGACTATAAACAAAAGCTACTGGAGTCAGCAAGCAACAAAGGAAGGCCTGTACACTGGTCGATGGCTGTTATACATAAAATAATTAGATAGTAAAATGAAAGGCAAGGAAAAAGAAAAAAAAAGGGGGGAAGACATATCTCTCTGGTGTACTGTGACAACAATGTGACATAGCTTCATGTGGTGTTGCTGCCATAAATTTGGCAACCAATGTGAACTTTGTATTTAGGGATTTGCTCCTCAGTTGTGTGGGTCTGAGGAAAACCAGTAGCAGTCATGGAAAATGCCTGGCCCTTCACATGTTGTTTGACTGGAGCTTGAAGCATCTCTATCCTGTCTAGTGTTGAAGAGAGTTGTAGCCCAATCCTGCCCAAAAAGATTTGGTAGGCATAGCAATTTTTTGGAAAGAGGATTGACATATCCATCATTTTATGTGAAAACTTCTGTCGTACATTTTTACTACAATTGTTGGTGTGTTCATTCATGGTGAGGTTTAGGGTTTATCTGTGTGGTGCATATATCCTTCAATATTGAGAGTCAAACACCTGTAATTTCACACCAAGGATTCCTTATTGACACCCCCACCTCCCCCAAATATATGTCTTGTGGAAGGCAGCATGGTGAGTCTGCCCTCCCTCAATTTACAATCTAAGAGGGCTTTTTTCCCCTTTACATACTGATGTCTTTGGAAGAAAAGTGTCCTACAACAGCTTGTAGCTTCCCAGACATTATTGGAGTGCAAATCTTCTCATCCCTCATAATCAGATATGGTTATGGCTTAATGGATGTTGCAATCTTGCAACATTAGAGATTCACCCTTGCCCTACAATGTTTCATGACCATAAATAGCTCATAATTTGAGCATAGATAGTACTTCACCCACCACAGTGCAATTTTCAGAGTAAGGCATTCCTGGCTGCTTGGACCATCTGATCAACTTTTCAAATGCTGTTCAATATGTGTCTCAACAATTCTAGAATTCAAAGACATAGCCATGCTATTCTGGAAAATTAGTACGCAAAGGGGTTTTGTACCGCTTTTAAGACAAGGGAGATTATCAACTGCTTTTTTCTCATTCTGGGCAGGGGCTGAGACTGGGTATTATTGCACAGCTCCATGCCCAAATCAGAGGCATCCTGTTTCCATTTGGAATGTCTCCCATTACTTTGCTAAGAATGGAAAAGACCCATTTTAGCTAAGTATGGGAGAAGTCCCAATCTGGTACGGGATGTGTCTGATATGGGCACGGGGCTGTGCGATAAGACATGGTCCCAACCCAATCTCAGTCCATGCCTAGATCGGGAAAAGAAAGCCAGTGTGATAATTTCCTAACTGAAAGGAAGAAGCTGGTAGCATGAGCTTTCATAGACTTAAGCCTACTTTAACATGCATCTGAGGAAAGCTCATGCTACCAGCTTCTTTCTTTCAGTTAGTCTCAAAGGAGTTACAAGATCCCTTTGCCAACAGTTCTAGTGTGTGAAATGATGGGTTGTACATTCTGTGGTACCTTAAAATTATTGTATATGTGCTCACTTGCATTCTTGTGCATAAAAGGTAAGACACACCCACTTACTCCTCAGAGATTTAGCTTCTACAGAATCTAGAAGGAAACTGCATCCTAAATTATAACTACCATTACTATCACATTACAATGTAATAGTGCTATTATTTCACTTTAATGGCTGCGTTCTGGGATTTGTAGTTCAGTGAGGCCTAAGAGCTCTTTGGTTCAGAATTCTAAATATCTCTTCCTAAACTGCAAATCCCAAGTTTCCACAGGAACAGTAAAGGTGGGACAGTAGCACTATAACACTGTAGTATGATATTGTATGCATACAGCAAGGGGCTATCTATGGTGACTAGTCACAATGACTATCTGCTGGCTGAGATCCTGTTCAACATTTACATAGCATAAATTGATGCCTGCACAGCTACACTAGAGTTACACTGTGCTGGGCATGTCATGTATCACACTGTTACACAAACAATTGTACAACAGGTAGTAATACCATAATCACTTCTGTGTTACACAGTGGTTTCATCTCTTGCACAACTGTGATTACAATATCAGTCTTTCATGACTTCTGAGAATGTAAATCTGCTTGTGTAATCTTATTTACAACAGCATAAATCACTAACATGCTTTGGCAATTATTTACAGGACAGGAGACACTATGGGGCCAGTGAATACCTCTTGCTATGGAACACAGCAATTCACGTCTTACTTCTGGACTTCCCACAGGTACTTGTTGGCCATTTTGGGAATAGTGTACTATAGGGGTACAAAAGCTTGTAGTCTGATCCAGAAGGACTGTTCTTAAGTTATACTAAAACTTTTTCTTAGCTTAACAATGATTTCCTCAAAGAACAATAAGGACAGTGAGCAAATAAATCAAGGTGGGTACTTACAGAGGGGGCAGAAGCCAATTCTCACTTCTAATTTCATTTCTAGCAATTTTTGGTTGATTAGAATGGGATTTTACAGTGGTTCTGAGCCACTTGGAGTGGATCTGGAGTGACCCACTTTTTTAAAAAAAAGGTCTGGGGGCTTTATGTGGCCGTCACTGGCTGCACCTCAAAGACTAAACTGAATAAAAAGGCTTGTCCTTTGTTAATAGGACAATTGGTGTATATGCAAGATGGAGCATGAAAACAAGTCTTAGTCCCTCTACCTTTTCCCCCCTGTGCACAACACCTACATCTCTCCAGTTCTCATTACATTATGTGCCATTTTTCATTTCATGACATGATACATACAACATGGAGGGTGTGCAAACCTGATGTTATTCCTATCTCACACTGTTCAGAAATCCAGTGTACTAGGTCTATGTGTGAACTGCCCAAATGATTAACAAAACTAGTGACATTTCTCAAGGGATTTCTGCAAATCCCTATGATTTTTTTTTCTAAATTAGGATGAATCATGCAAACTCCTTCAAGGATTCAAATGCCAATATCCATAAAACAAACAAGCCACAGAATTTATATTTCATCAAAGTTAGTCTGGAGGGAATTTAATCCAGGTCCACCACCTTAATTAATTTTTGGATCAAAATGCTCATTTTCTTGAAATTAATAAGAATGAAGATTTATCCCCCCCTTTTTTTTTACAGGACTCCATTCCCCCTCTTCTCTGCTACAAATTTTATTAGTACAATATATTTGGAACTGTGTGTCATTATTCCTGTACTATTGCCAGTCAATATATATGTAAAAGTGTGTTGATGACAACATAGGAAGATTGTTGTTGTTTTGTGCGTTCAAGTCATTTCTGACTTATAGTGACCCAAAGGTAAACCTATTATGGGATTTTCTCAGCAGGTTTCTTCGCAGGGGGGTTGCCATTGCCTTCCTCTGAGGCTGAGAGAATGTGACTTACCCAAGTACTTTATACCAAGTCAAGTAACATAACTATGTATGCTGACTGGAAAGTGGCTCTCCTGTGTTTTAGAGAGGGATGTTTCCATTCTTACCTGGAAATAGTAGGGAAAGAACCTGGGACTGTTTGTACATGCAAAACATATCCTCTACCAATGAGCAAGGATGTAAAGAATACTCATAGATGTTGCCACCTTCTTTACAAGATAGAGATTGCCAGCCTGTTCGATACTTTACAAGATCATGACCTGGACTGAAGATCTTATAACTTTTGAGAATTAAATTTATAGTCATTTATAACCTACTGTGACCCCTAATGTGCTATCTTTTAAGCCAGACAGCACCTTGACTGAAAGGTTTCTGAGGCACTGCAGATCAGGTTTCTGAGGAATAATGATTGCAATGTTCTCCCATTCAAGGGCGTGTTGAGACAAGCAGATGTGGCAAGACCACAAGAAGTTTCTCCAAATGCCAATCCCAACCCATCTCATGACCAGGAAAGCAATGTAGTCATTTCCCAGAGCCCTTATCTGTATTGCCTCAGAAACGCTTCAACTGGGGTGATGTCTGGCTTTAGATGTTGGATTTTTTTGTGGGGGGGGGGGGTCACATTAAGTAATAAACAACTGTAAACATGAATCCCAAAAGTTATGAAAGGCTTAAGAGGTAGGTTTCTGGTGGGTGGTATCAGCAGAGATAGCCAGTGTGGTGGAGTGGTTTGAGTGTTGGATTATGACTCTGCATAACTGGGTTTGAATCTCTGCACAACCATAGAAGCCCACTGGGTGACCTTGAACAAATCACATTCTCTCAGCCTCAGAAGAAGGCCAAGGCAAAACCCTCTTGTCAACTCTTGCCAAGAAAACCCCATGATAGGTTCATTTTAGGATTGCCAATATTTGGAAATGACTTGAAGGCACACCACCATATCCAGCAATCAGGAGAAGTAGATACAGTGGCAGAGTTCCATCACTGTGTGTACATCTGATAATGCAGGATCTTGGTCTTCAGAGATGTGGCATTGAAAAAATGGTAAACCCAATTTTTTGAAATTTTGGGATTTGTAGTGAAATATTATTTTGTACTTACAAGTTGTTTTTCTTTGGAGGGGTCTATAAAGTTTCTATGTAGAAACATGTGGAAAACATCGGATTGCAGATAAATATTTTTTGCACACATATTTTTTTTCACAAATAAGTACTGAAATGTGGAGAAAAACTAAAATGCTGAAACAAATATTGGAATCTCATTGATTGTCAGCACCATCAAGGAAGATTTAGTACACATTTTCCTTTCACTTGCCCTTTCCTTCCAATACAGATTGTTATTGTTACATTTTTTGGATTACATCTCCCGGAATCCTCCAACTAGTCCAAAAACCTGATGTGAATCTCTGTATTTAACATGCCTCATTGCATCTGACTACACCAGAATGGGCAAGATTGATAAGTTAAAATTTCCTGGACTATGGGGCTGTACAGACCGGCCCAAAGGGCCATCCTGGGGGTGGAGTGGGGGCATAGTGACTGCACACCAGCTGCACCGACTCTACCCCAATGCCGCCGTCACTCCGCCCACCCAACCAGACAGTGGGCAGTGTCAGGACACTCCCTTGGTGCAATGTTCACACACCCTGCACCAAAGGAGCATCAAAAAGCCTCCACCACTGTGGCAAGGGTGGCTTTTTGCCACTCTAAAAAGGACCAGCATTTGCCAGCTCTTTTTAGAGAGGCAAAGGACTAGATCGGGCCATGGCATGCAGTTGCAGCGGCCCCAATTAGTCAAGGAAGGGGGCTGAGGGACACTACCCCTTAGGGACCATCTGTTCAGCCCCTATGTCACCCTTCAATAGATCTGTACAAAGAATGGTAAAATTGTCATCTCATATGAATTTGTCCAAGATGCGTGAAATACTGTATCTTTCAGATGCTGTCCAAACCTTAAGAGGTTCAGAGGAGGGCTTCCTTTCTGTCCTACCCCCATTACAGGTACTGGTGCAGTTGGTAAGGACATGGGAGAAAGCTTTTCCTGGTTGCTACTCCCACACTGGGGTATTCTTTCCCCAGTGTGGTTGGGTTCCCTCCATTATCTCTTTTCACTGGCAGACAAATACTTTTAATAATAATAATAATAATAATAATAATAATAATAATAATAATATTTATACCCCGTCCCTCTGAGCTCAATTATTTAATCAGGCCTTCATTATTTGGGTGCATCTACATTGTAGAAATAAAGCAGTTGCACTGTCATGACTCCATCCTCCAGAATCCTGGGATTTTTAATATGGTGAGGCACAGCTCTCTTTGGCAAAGAAGGTTAAAGACCTGGTAAAACTGCAAATCCCAGGATTCTATAGGGTGGAGCTTCAGCACTTAAGGTAGTGCCAAGCTGCACTATTTCTGGCCCCAGATCTTCCCTGGCCTCCCTACATTACCTGGGACCCTCTGTTCTGATGTTGGGCAGCTGTTCACATGCGTGTTCTGTAGTGCTGCCTGGCACCACTGCCACTACAGTAGGTCACTCATCTCTGAGATCAGAACAAGCCACCAGCCTTGATCACATGGCTGGGCACCTCGTTCTGACCTCAGATCAAGTGACTCTTGCCAGTGGCAGTTGTGCCCAGTGGCACGTCAGTGCGCAAGTGCAAACAGTTGCACGGCATAAGAAGGGAAGAAGATCTGGACCACCAATAACTTTTCAAAATGTAAGGGGGTGAGTATGTCCAGGTTTTGGTGCTGAATGGGCCAGGAATCATCTGAATTGTTTGCACCAGAACTGAGGCTTGGGCCATGCATCATCCAGCCTCCCCACTGAGAAGACATGTGGGACGAGAATATTTTATTTGGATTTTACAGACTGAACCTGGGTGTGGCAGAAGTGTTGTAAATAAATACTTTCCAGTATTTTAATATGGTTGTCTATTTAATATTTCTTTTGTACCATGTTTCTTTTTGTACTTTTGTACCATATATTGTTTGAACTGTATTTAATGTTGATCTTAAATTTTAAGCCACCTTGGGTCCAATATTGCAAGAAAGGCGGAATATAAATCAAGCAACAAACAAGCAAGCAAACAAGATAATCTCACAATACTAGAAGACCATAAGCCTCATATTGAGTTGATTCTTGTATGTTTCTTGATCTCTATGTAAATATTGACATATTGGCTGCTTCTAGCATAGAAATTCAATTGTAAACAATGGGACTGTGTGTAGAATTCTTTAGCTTGTGACCCAGTTTGCTGCTTTGGATGACATTCAATTTCCCTCAGACTAATCTAGGCAAGCAGCTGATCTGCCCCAGGACTGAAACAAAGCCTTGCCATGACTTTTGAAAGTTTTGGGCAGCTTTCAAAAGATAAAAAGAAATATGAAAATAGACCTCCCTCCAATAGCTACTGGGGAAAAGCTCTTACTCCAGCAAACATGCCTTGCCTCAAATATGCTTGACAGAAAGTGAGCAAGCTTTTACACCACATCAGCCATGCAAGTGTATGAATACAGTGTCAGGGTGCTTGCTGGGAATAAATCTGATTTCCCAGTAGGATGTAATTCTAAATTTCTTCTCAAAGGAATCAGTGAATAATTTTAGTAATATTCTTCTTGCTGCTAGAAAGTCTTCAAAATCCACAGAGTTTGCAAAGCCTATTTGTAATTCAGGGCTTATTCTACGCAAAATTTGCATTTGATTGTTTTGCACACACACAACACACACATACACACAAAAACAGCATGTTCTGCAGCAAAAATGATAAACCTGTTTAAAAATATATTTTTTCACAGAAAATTCTGTTTCCAGTGTAGCAAAATTATGTTTTTCATGCAAATCACCCATGTGTGAATTTTGTGCAGAGTGAGTTCTCTAACTGCAATATTTCTTCATGGAAATATCATTTTCTACACAGAAAATGCTGTTTACTATGTAAAACAATCATATGCACATTTTGCCCATAATAAGTCCTGAACTGCAAAGATCCCCATCAGTCTAGGATCCTTTCAATCTAGGATCCTTTCTTGACACTTGTTTATGTTTTGAATACTTTTGAATATCCTTCCCATCCCTAATAGCCAATACAGATTCTATTTCTTCCCTGTAGAAGTTTTATGGATATTTATCAGGTGTTTGGAAATCCTATGGGGTTGGAAGCTTATGATATATTTTTACTTTGCTTTTTTTTTTTGGCAATTCCAAGTCTTCCCGATCAGTTAATTAGTTTATTACTTGTGTGGGGGCCAAATCAGATGCACACACGTAGTATACTGGGCACCTTATTTATGGAACATCCTTGCCTTGGAGACCGAATGGGCAACTATATTGTTGTCATTTCAGCATGAAAGAAAACTCACCAAGCCTTTGGGATTCTAACAGAACTATATATGTGCATTGTTTTAAACAGTTTTAAAGTATTTTAATTACTTTTAACCTGTCTTCATTTAATTCATTGTTCCCCAAACTTTTTCAGGTTACCGATCCATTTCCTTTTGGGTGGCAACCCTACTGTCCTCCCAGAAAATATTTTTTGATGTTATGTCTATTGTTCTCCATGTAGTCATGCTAGCTACATGGCCATAGAATCATCTCTGACAATACTGGCTCCCCTACAGTTGGACACAATTAGACAATCTAGTCAAGGGAAAATCTTTATTTTTTGTACTGCAAATTCATTCTCCCTTTGCACCCAGTCACCTTGCGAGCAGCAACCAAAAAGCTGACTGAGCAGTGACCAAGAAGCTTCCTGTTTGTGCAAGCCTTGCAGCTAAGGCTGGCACAGATGAGAGGCTTCTTGGTTGCTGTTTGACTGGCTGCTCAGTTGCTGCTCCCTTTGCAGCCTTTCATCCTGGGAGCAGCAACTGAACAGCTAGCTGACTGAGAAGCCCCTCACCTGTGCCAGCCTTACAGCAAGGCCATTGTGGACAAGAGACCTCTTGGTTGCTGCTCAGGCAACTACTCATTTGCTGCTCCCAGCGTGACCAGGTGCAAGGGAGAAGCTTCTCCCTAGAGAGGAGGGACTCTCAATCCTTTATCAGGCCAGGTGCAGCCAATAGAAGCCATATGCTCTGGACCGGAGACTAATGTGGGCCGGAAAGGGAGAGATTTTAACTACAGCAGCTGCTCCAAGACAAAGAATTGAGCACAAATACTCATTCCCCAGAGACATATCTTACCCACAGAGCTTCAAGTGTCCATTTTCCCCAGAAAAGATTTGTTTCTTCTGCTACCTCTGTCTGATGAAAGAAAGCAGGAGCAGCAGTACAATTCCAACTTGCTAGTCAAGTCCCAGCAAAGCTCACAAAGCATAAGCAGGGTCCCAAACTGGAAAGTTTCTTTTTGCCACCACTTCTCAGCTGCCACCATGAGCTATAACTCTTTGCTCCAGTCTGTCCAAAAATGGTGTCACGTTGAGCCACAGAAGCAATGCCCTGTGCCCAAGCCTCATACTATTTCTCTGATTGCAACTACTAGCAAAAGGTGCCGGTAAGGGAGTGAACTCACATGGGCAAGCAAAGAGTGGGAGACACCACCACACAAAATTATCAGTGAGGCTGTATGGTGGTTTTCTGGGGACCCCAAAAAGAAGTTGAATGTAATCCTCATCCCCAACATGGTCCTAAAGACTGTTGGTTCCCCTTGTCTTTCTTGCATGTCAATACTTTGACTGAAGCCCCCCTGCCACCCCCTTTCCTCCTCACTGCTCCCTATTGTGCCCTTTTTATCTTGCCACCCCCTGGATCCTTCCACTGCCCCTGAGGGTGTTGTACCGTCCACTTTGGGAATCACTGATTTAACTTTTGAAAATGTTTATTATGAATTTATCCTGTTTACATAGAATCAGAGAATTTCAGAGTTGTACCATCTATTCCAACACTCTGACATGCAAGAATACACAATTAAAACAATTCTCAGAGGCTGCTAACCTCTACTTAAAGACATCCAAAGATAGAGAGTCTACAACCACCCCTGGGGATAATCCATTCCACTTTCTGGTAAAAAAAAAAAAAAGCTCTAATAATAATAATAATAATAATAATAATAATAATAATAATAATAGGTCTTCTTAATATTCATGTGGAATCTCTTCTTTTATGATTTACTGTAATTCTTATAATTTTGTCAGACTTGAGCAAATTCAGGAACTTTGTGTATCAATAAGTCCAGTGCGTTGAACCAACAAAAGAGTTTATTGGGAACGCATAGTCAGAAATTCACCAGTCAGCGTTTAAGCCAGAACTGTCCCCTCCAAGCCAAACAATATCTTTAAACCCCCAAACCTTTAAACTCCTCCCCAAACCTTTGGTGCCAAAATCAGCATCCACCTCCAATTCCCATGTCTTTTCCCCTAATCAAGCCAGCCCCCCTTTCCCAAACCTTCTCACTAGCACTATCTTCAACTCACACATTTCCACCCAACACCCCTCCTTTCAGCTACATCCAGACACCAACTCTCAGCATCCCACAGCTTACACAATCCAAAGGCCCATCTTTCTCAGAACTATCCTAACCAGCTGCCATTATTCCCAACCCTCCCCATACTAGCTAACCTGTTTGCTATTACTACTATCTTACCCACAATCCCCTTCCATCTACAAGCTATATACTAACTATAACATGAAAATCTGTCATATTTTTTTATATTTTTAAATATATACAATAAGAATACATATGAATTACATTACTTTGTTTTAACATAATAATAATAATAATAATAATAATAATAATAATAATAATAATAATAATATCCCGCCCCTCTGCAGATCAATCGCGGTGGCTTACAACATTACAATTTCCATACAGATATATTAAACAGAACATAAAATCCCGAATCCCACCCATCCTTATTCTTATACATAACTTATTCAATTTCTTGAAGATACATTTATCTGACTTCCTTGATGTTCTTCTTATGAGGTCAAGTACTTCTGTATACCTCCTTATACCTTCAAAATACAAATAAACATAATTACACTATCTCTGTGTTTCCATATTTAACACCCACAGCAACAACAGAATATTTTAAATAATTAGCTTTAAACTCACTTCACCAAAGCCTTTCCCTTGAATAATAAAAGATACCTGATCTTCTATATTATTATTTTTCCCATAATATTAAATTATTTTTAAATCCTTTAACCTAGAGGCATTCTTTCTCCCATTCCTCTCATTTTTAATCTTAGTTCTATCAAGACTTTAAGTTAGAAGTTGTTAGAAGAATCTTAATCTCTACTTTTAATTTATAAGTAAATAGTTGCATTTTCTGTTTTCTTTTTACATAATAAATTGAAAGCATTTATCGCTTTACAAAATCTATAATTCTCTCTTAACTACAGATCTTCTAAAAGAATATTTTCAAATGGTTTCCATTCTTCTTCTACTTTGTGCACTGATTTCTGATTAAACATAAAAGTTAGTACATCCATATATTTCATTTCCTCAACTTTAACTTTCCAATCCTTTATCTTAGGTGATTCCTTTAATTTCCAACCTTTCACAACTATTAATCTTGCAGCTGTTATTACATATAATATTATACGCCAATATTTCTTAACAGTTTCTCTATTTATTAGAGAAATCATATTCAATAAGAATAATTCTGGTCTAAAGGTTATTTGTACCTTAATTTTTGTTTGTATTATTTTATGAATTTGACGCCAAAATTTCTTAATTATGGGACATACCTACCACATGTGGTACAGGGAATCAACTTCTTTTTGGCATTTAAATTTCCATTTTTTTTAGTTTAATTGGTGTGAAATACCATCTATTAGAGATTTTTAAGAAATTTTCTTTTAAATCTTGGGAAACTGTAAAAGAATTAGTTCTCTTCCATGCATCTTCCCAGTCTTCCAAAAGTATTGGTTGACCTATATCTTTTGCCCAACTAATCACTGAATTTTTAACATATTCTTTCTCTAGTTCCCTTTTAAGAAAAAATGCATATAATTTGGAGATCTTTCCTTTATCTGTTGACCACAAGATTTTATCAATTTCATTTTCAGTTGATTGAAAACTTTCTGTTGTAACATCTATTTTAAATCTTTTTTCAATTTGTAAATAATTAAACCAAGTTAA
>JAIPUX010001232.1:160358456-160369865 GCA_020142125.1 Phrynosoma platyrhinos | reverse complement strand
ACCACAAGGACAAAAACGAAATTCAAAAGAAGAGAATTCCATAAATCAGATGCTACTACCAAGAAAACCCTGTGTGTTGTAATTTTTCATTGTAGAAGTTTCAGTGTTGCTGTTTACCTTCATTATTTCTGACTTAGGGTGATCCTTTTATAAAAAAAAAAATTATTGTGTAACAAAAGGAGGATTTTCTGCTTACATCACATATTATCTTAAAATTACAAGTCATATTAATTTAAATATTCAGACAGTCTGGGTACAGGAGTACATTAATACCTATCTTATCTTGCTTTATATGTTAATCTGCTTTTATTGTGATGTCCAAAAAGAGGAGAGAAAAAAAAGGGGGGATAAAAAGAGATTAAAAAAAAGAAAATATGAAATACTACAACTAGTTATTATTGGGAATAAGAAAGAAATAAGACATATCTTATCCATTCCTACTAACATATTACTATAGTTATCGCTTGTTAATACTTGTTAGTAATCAATGCTTAATAGTCATAAAAATTTATATCTATATATATTTTTGTATATATCTAAATTAATCCATAATACCTTTTCCCAATATTAGTTGCTATTTCCACAGTTTCTCTATTTTTCCCCATTTCTTGTTACATTGTTGTTCTTGTTTACCTTTATCACCATTGTCAGCTTATCCATTAGCATAATGTTATTTATCTTCCTTATCCATTCTTCTATTATATATTCATTTTCCATTTTCCAATATTTGGCAAAATTAATACGAGCTTCAGTTATCATTTATAATATCATCCTTACTTAGTTTCCCTTTTAGTTCCTCAGTTATATTTAATAAATATACCTTAGGGTCCATTTTTATCTTTATTTCGAATATATCTTGTAAGATTTTATGTATTTTCCCCCAAAACAAAACCGCTATCTTACAAGTCCACCACATATGGAAAAGGTTCGCATCTTTTTCTTGGCATTTCCAGCATCTGCAATCTTCTTTTCCCTTTAGTTTTGCCAATCATTTAGGGTGCAGATGCCATTGATATAACGTTTTGTAGAATTTCTCAATCAGGTGTGTACTTTTTGTAAATTTCACAATTTGACCAAGTTGTTTTCCAAATATTTAAATCAATATTCTCTTTGAGATCTTGCATCCATTTTATTGTGCACTCTTTAATGGTTTCTTCTTTTAATTCAATATCTAATAGCATCTTATACATCCGAGTTATCATATGTTTTTCTCCTTTTTCAATAATTTTTTTCTAGTTCTTTTTTCCCTGATTCTATGCCAGTCATTTGCATATCTTTTTAGAATCTTTCTCTAATCTGGAAATATCCTAGCCAATGTAATTCTGCATTTTCTCTTTGTAATTCCATATAATTTTTAATACTTTCATCTTTACCCGTTTTTTTTTATTAGATCTTCATAAGCGAGCCATTTCCCTTTATGTGATGTTTCTGTTTTATAAAAGGCCTCTTGAGGTGAGGCCCATCTTGGAATTTTAAGGTATAAATGATGTCTATATTTATTCCAAATTTTTATTAATGCATTCCTTATTATATGTTTTTCAAATTTCGTATCTGCTATTTTATTTCCATAGCATAGGTACCAATGGCAACCTTTATCTAAATTTATCCCTTCCAATATCAATAGTTTCCTATCTTTTAATACTATCCAATCTTTAATCCATGTGAGGGCTGCTACATTATAGTAAATTTGTAGGTTTGTCAATCCTAGACCTCCCTTTTTTAATTACCTTGTAAGACTGACATCTTGATTCTAGGTTTTTTTCCCCTAACCACACAAATTCCCTCACGTCCTTTGTCCAATTCTTAAAGATTGTTTTTAGGATGAATATTGGGATAGCTTGGAATAGATAAAGCATTTTGGAGAGCACATATGATTGTATAATGGCAATGCTGCCCAATAATGAGAGTTGTAATGTTTTCCATCTTTTCATCATTTCTTTGATTTGATTCCATATTTTGATATAATTATTTACAAAAAGGTCTGAATTTTGGTTTGTCATTATTATGCCCAAATATTTTGTTTTTATTATTATTCTTAGATCTATTTTCACTCTAAGCTCTTCTTCATCTAATTTTGAAAAGTTTTTGACTAAAATTCCACTTTTCTATTTATTGATCTTAAAGCCTATCATATCACTTGCTTCTTCTAGCATTGACCATAATTTTTAATGCTTTGTTTTGGATCATTTAGTATTATTGCGACGTCATCCACAAATGCTTTTATTTTATAGTGCTGGTTATCACTCGTGCTGTGATAAGGCAATCCTACCACAGGTTTTTCTTGGCAAGATTTTTTCAGAGCAGTGGCATCACTAGGGTTGGTAACTCATGGTGTCACACCCCATTGACCTCCTCCCATTTCACATCATACAGAATTCTTAGTAATACTTTTTAGCACTATTACTCATAAATCGTAATTCCCATATACCACTGAATGAAATGCTAATAGTTGTGTCATAAACAACTAGCAAAATTAAAATTATACCTTCAAATTACAATATCATATGCACATCTTAAGTGTATTTACATATACATAGTGAAGATTTGGTTAAAGAAAATTTTAAAAAATAGAAAATAAATTTTCAATTTTGTATTTTTTAAAAAAATAAAATTTTGAATTTGAAATTTTAATTTTTTAAAAATCTGGGGCCTCTTCTATAATAATAATAATAATAATAATAATAATAATAATAATAATAATAATAATAATAATAATTTATTTATATTTCCTGCCTCTCACTGCGGGATTACACAATAAAATGTACAACAATGCATGAAATACAATCAATAAAATCAGTAAAATCTTTCTCCTCCCACTGAGCTTAACTCTACTTCCACCATCTCTTAACATATTTTAAATTGAAGCAGATTAATGTCATAGCCTGTCTCTGCCAAAAGGTAGGTGTTTGAGGAGCAGTGGTATCACCCCCCCCCCCCCCCTTAGGGTGTCACTTGGTGTGGTCCGCACGCCCCACATGTATGGATCAACCACACAGTGCAGCATCATGCCATACCACTGAGTATATTTTTGGTTGCCTCTCCATGTGTACCATTGCACAAACACACTGCCTGTGACCTCCAAGTACCTCCTACATCCGGCCAGATGCCACCCCACTGCATAGCTGTCTCTTTGATCAGCCATACAGTCACATGTGTGATGCTCTGCAAGTACAGGGCATTGGTGCATCAGTGTGCAAGTGATACATTAGCAAAGCACAATCATGAAGGGCTCGCCAATGCTCCTTCACACCCCCTCACTCCATGTCCCCCCTGCCTGTTGGACTGCCTGGTTTGTGTATATTGTAATTACATCTATTAGAGTTGTTGCACTTTCATTCCTTTGCTTTGCCGCAGCCCCACTCTTGTGTTGGGGCATTTATATGCAGCTGCAAAGATGCATATTTTCCTCCTTAAGTCTATCATGTCTTCTTTTCACTCCAGTTTTTAGCTCTGGACTGTGGCTTCAGTCTGGTTTCCAGCCACTTTTGAGACATGTGTCATCTAAACACCCCACCTTCAAAGCAATTAGAAAACACTTTATTTTACCTGTCTGTTTCACCCCATAGAGTCAAAGTTTGAAGGAATTCCATAGGCCATCATGTCCAACCACCACTCAATGCAGAAATTCAAGGTAGAGAACCTTTAGCAGGCTGCTATCCAGCCTCTTCTTGAAGACATTCAGAGAAGGAGAACCCACCACTTCTCTAGGTAATTGGTTCCATTGCTAAACCAATCTTTGGGCCTTTGCAGACGGCCAGAAATAGTGCAAATTGAGTCCACTTTAAGGGTTAGGGTTAGGGTTAGGGAATCATGGGAACTATATTTTATTGTGGCACCAGAGCTCTCTGACAGAGAAGGCTCAATGTCTCAGAAAAAAATTCCCATGATTCCCTAGCACTAATCCTTACCCTAAAAGTGGACTCAATTTGCACTATTTCTGGCAGTCTGCAAAGGCCCTTTCTATCAAAGTTTCTTCTAAACCTCTAGATCTTCTTCCACTATATTTGGCACAAATATAATGCTGGAAAAGTTGAAATGTCTAGACAAAAAGTTGAACAGAAGTTCTAAAGAAGTTGTAGGGAAGCAGGGGGAAAGGATATATTAAACTGAAATATTTTCTGCACCCTCAGTACTACAGAGAAAATACTTGTATGGAATGTAAATTTTTTCAATATATTTTAAGTCACCAGGAAAAGTTCTTCTTACTTTTAATTTTCTCTCTGCTACAATTACATTTGCAAGCTATGAGTTACACTCATGTGATATGTCTTGATGCCCACACATATATGCTGTAGATATAACCATAGGTAAGCAAACCACTCCAACTGTGATACAGTAACAGCAGGAAGCATATTCAGCTGACAGCAGTATAGTAAGCACAACAACTGACAGCAATATATAACAATATTGTCCAAATTCCTTGAAAAGTGATCAACCTGTCCACAAAATCTAACCTGTAATAACTCTGAGCTTATCCAATTTGTTTTCTTTCTCTCCCCCCCCCTCTTCTCCCTGGAAGAAATAGCAGTCATTTTTGAAACTATGTCTCATAACAGACATGGACAACTGGCCACTCACCAAGCCAACACAGCAGATTGCCCATGTGTTGTGACCTAGCAGGGATTAGATGACCCTCTCTTGTTTTTAGTAGTCCCAGAAGAACAGCAATACAAGAAAGTTTATTGGGTTTGCAGTGGGCTGTTGTATACTCATGGCAGTTCACCATTAGGGTCAATTCAGGCAGCCTGTATTATAAGATCAGTCTATGAACAGAACATCATACACATGCAATACAGCTTCAATAGAGAAATGCATAACCTATGCTTGCCGCAACCTCAAAAATAAAGGAGTGGGGAGGGGATTTTAATATATTTTTTTTGCAAGAAATGTGCATACAAGTTGAGTCTCCCTCATCCAAAATGTTCTACAATCTGAAACTTTTGGAGCTGCAACACAAGTAGTGTAGTATGTACATTTGTGAGACTGAAGAGGAATGCAAGGCTAGAGATACCACCACCACCACAGTCATCAGAAAGTTCATTCTATTTTTTATATATTTTTTAAAAAGCAGGTTTTTGAAATAATCTCATGTCTCTCTGAAGCCACATCTGTCTGCAGGGCCACATCTCTCATGTCTCTCTGCAGCTTGCAAATACTACACCATTTTTATTTTATATAAGGGACTTGATTTCTGTACAGGAAATCTCTGGAGAGCCCTCCAGCCACCTGCTTCCATGTTTGAGGTGACAGCAGTGGCACTTCTGGTTGGTTGTTTGCAAATCAGAAATGGGTAGCTGGCAAACATTCCAAAATCTAAAAATATTCAATATTCAAAACACTTTTGGTCCCAAGCATTTCAGATAAGGAAGACTTGATCTCTATTGAAAGAAGGAAATATAATAGGGGTAATTTAAGTTGCATCAACAATTGCCTTAATTTTGTGCTATTTTATCCTCACTGCTGGACATTTTCTCCATTCCCAGCCACCTTCCCCAGCTCTAGTTATAAGTCCCAGCCCTTCTCCAATTTAAGTTAACTTCTTTTTTGTAATTGTAGGCTTGCCTTGTAACTCATTAACAACTACAAAACTCCTTTGGAAGGTGTTCCAGACTGTCTGGCATGGACAGACATGGGAGAATCTGTCTAATCCATGTCTACTTAATGTGATGCATTTTCCAAACAAAGCTTCGATCAATTTAACAAGGACTGTCCAGTGGTCACAGAGCCCATTAAAGGAAGTTTCAGAAGTGCAGTGTCTGACCGTGGAAAAGTTAAGTGCCCTTTCCAAGAGCATTAAGCAAATCTTTGCAATGCCTGTTCAGTTCATTGAGGAGCCTATTTGATAAATAAGGTAAAAATCTATCAGGAACTTTGTGATGAATCAGTAAGACATTTGACTGGTTGCAGAACTTCCACTTGATATCAGTGTCTACATTCCATCTAGCTGCCATACAGCCTTTTCATTACAGCTCTCAAATATTTCTATGATAACCTTTCATTAAATATCATCCTAATGCCTCTGTTGTTATAATATTTGGGATAAAGTTTGTTTCTGTACTGCAAGGAATTTTCTGTGCCCTTCAAGTAGATGGGCAGGGCATTTTTTTTTCTATTGTAATGCTATATCCAGGCACAATGTCTTCTGTGTTTATAGAGGAAAGATATTGTTCTCTTAAGATATTTTAAGGGAAATGAAGATATTATTCAGAATCATGCATGGGGCAGTATGCTCATATAAAAATAGATGCAGAGGTGGTTATGCTTCACTGAGGTTGTACAAGTGTGGCCCCCAGTTCAGGTAATCATATCAAAAGCACAGTGTTGTTGTCACCTGGTGCAGTAACTGAGTTCACATGCAGAGAAAGGTGAGGCAATGCTCAATCACAAGGCACCTACCACATACCTGTGAGACTCAGTGAAAGGACAAAAGAGAGAGAACTCTTGCCCCATGCCTTCTATTCCACTTAGGATGAGCTCCAGCATTTTAAAGGGAAGCAAGTGAATCAATGCCACAAGCTATTTCTGCCAAAAGACAGACTAAAGTTTGGGAAGCAGTGGTGTCACCCCATTTAGGGTGCCACCTGGTGTGGTCTGCTTCTCCACACCCCCTAGTGACACCACTGTACAAGCACCCACACACCCCTCACTTTTGACTTTATAGGTGGGGAGTGTACTTGCCATTGAACAATGGATGAGCTCAAAGATGTGGATCTTGGTGTTCAATAGATTAGCAGCTGGGAAATCCTGCATAACATTCATGATAGATATATCATCTATCTACTTACTTACCTATTTTATTATATTTCTTCCGTTATACATACAATTTTGCATGCCCCTCCTTTTTGCATGCCTTGATCTAAAGCTAGCATGCATTCATTTATGCAATAGAAAGTTGAGTCTGTTTGACAGAATTCTAGGAAAGTCACAAAGTGGTACAACTGCAAAACATGATTTCTAGGAATTACACAATTCATATATATAGAAACAAAAAGATCAAGTTTCTTCATCTTAGGGGTAGACATTCCCTCCTGCCACAACTATCCTCCTACCCATGTGTTAGTAAATCTGTCATTGTAGTGAAGATGTAATTCTTCACTAATTAAATTATCAAAGGAAGCAACAATTATTGTAATCAAAATTTTTCCTACTGCTAGAAAATCTTTGAAAACTGTGTTGTGTTCGAACATTATCTACACTTTGGGACTTGTCTACATAAAATTAATACACAGTATTTTTGTGCAGAAAATCACATTTTCTTTGCAAAATATATTTTTGGACATGAATATTGTTTTATGTACAGAAAATGTTGCTTGCCATATTGTAGTTGGGGACTTATTCTATACAAAATTTACATTTTTAAAAAAACAGAAAACAAAGCATGCTAAGAAAATCCCATGATAGATTCCATTTAGGGTCACCATGTCAGAAACAACTTAAAGGCACATGACAACAACAACAACAACAACAGCTGAAGATGTACCATGTGACATTGGTGGCCACCTGGTTTCATTGGAGAGACTATTCTCTATGGCATTTTCCAAAACAGAGAATATCTTCCCTTGCACCACAGCCAAAAGAGCTTCATCAGGCAAGGATTTAATGATCAGAGCCTATAATATTCTCCTGCACACACAAACACACAACAAAAGGACCAATGTGTTCCATACTGGAGAAAGTAGTCCCTCATATAATCTGATACTGAGCTGCATAGGGCCCTTCATCAAAAATAACCTCTGGGGATTGGTTTGGTATCTAATTGGTAACCAGTGTAGACCTTTCAGTATATGACATGTTGAATTTCACATCCCCTATTGTCAAATTCAGCTGGACTCCAAGGTCAGAAAAGCAGGCTTCAGTAGTTAAAATTCAGTAAATCTTTATTTGGCAACTACAGAGCCATTCCAGAAATGTTCACTGTCAGAACCACACTGACTAGTTAAACAGTACATTATTTCAAATTCATGGCAGGCTCAATTTTCATTCATTGTAATTAATAAACACAATTGCCCCTCTCTTTCCCAAACCACTCTTTTTGTTGTTTTTGCAACCACATAAGTTTTGCAATGATACAGAATAGACCCATGCCCCACATGGAACAACCTTGAGGAGAGTTGACTCATGCCTGCCTCCTCTCCACCTTATCTTCCCACCTGTGTCTGAAATTACCAAATAGCTGCTATGTCAATTTCTACTGTATAACCCATTACACTAGTTTCTCAAATTTAACAGAAAGATAGATGCATTTACAATTCCTATCAGCAGTGATCCTTTGCAGGATTTTAGCCAACCAACAACCATCTCTTCTCATGCACTAGAGCAGGGGTAGGCAACCTTTCCCCTTTAAGGGCCAAGGGACTTCAGCTCCCAGAATCCCAGGAGCTATTGGCCAACATGGGACTATTGGCTAACATGGCTGAGGCTTCTGGGAGCTGAAGTCCCTCGGCCCTTAAAGGGGAAAGGTTGCCTACCCCTGCACTAGAGGGGCTCAAGCAATTTCATGATAGTTGGTTGATTTTTTTTTTTACAACTCCATATCCCATCATTGTTAAGCTGGAATCTCTCATTGAACTGGTGTCTGTGTGGGTGGGTGGGTCTTGCTACTGTGATCCTCAGAGTCATCTGAGATTGTTGATATAACCCTCTTGGTTTTTTAGTGACAGCCATTTTGTTTCCAATTTTTACTTTGAGAAGGTGAGACTGAAAATATCTAGCAACTATAGACAGCAACCTCTTCCATATATTTAAACTATCATCATCAAAAGCAAATGACATGCATTAAGGGAACTATATTCTGCATTGGTTCTAAAAGGCGTTTCCCTCTAAACAATTGCATCACAAAGCACTTTCTAAATATGAGGCATTAAAAGATGCTAGGACAATAGCTTGCTACCAGAGCAAAATAACTGCCTTTTCAGCTCATTTGAATGATGGAAGCAAAGTCATGAAAAGGTACAATTTCAATCTTGATTTAGAAACAGATAGAGTCACAGCATAGCACTTACTGTGAAGGGAAAGAATGCCATAAATGAAACCTAGAGCAGGTAATAGCTTTTCTCTTCACACATAATACCACCTTGTGGGATTATAAAGTTAGTTAGCCACATTTCAGTAGAAATACCAAGTGCGTGCAGCAGCCAGGCAATTGCTGAATTATATTTAATTGTGGTCTCCAGTTGGCTAACTATTTTTAACATTTCTTGTAGCACAATCATAGATATAATTTGACTCCATCATAAAAGCTTTGACTGCATCTCTTCTGTGTCTCTTCAAAATGCTGTATGCTGAACTTCAAAATACTACCTACTGAACTTCAACAGGACTTCTCTGTTTGTAGGCCTTCAGGACTTTATGAAGTTCTACTACATCCACAAGTAGAATTCTTTTCAGCAAATGTAAAATTGTAAGTAGCATTAGTGGTAGGTTCTTGTGTCCTTTTCTTAGTTTAAGAGGGTAAAAATTCTGAGAGAACTACTTGAAGAGATTCAGGAACTTTAGTTTCATTTCCATTTTCTAGTTTTAAACCAGATTTCCTCAATATACAAATGAGGCAGTCATTTGTCTTGACTAATTGTGCCACCAAAACTTAAAGTTGTAAATTGAAATTAATAAATTCTTAATAACAGACCCTAACTAGGGAAATGATGTCAAACTCACTTTCTGTCACATTCAGCTTATACTCCAACTGTTCTGATTTGACAGAAGTAATTCTGATTAATCCCCTTTTGTACCACTTTTTCAGCTGCTTTTAAAATATCCCAGTTTCTCTTCCCTCCTCCCACTTTCCCTTTGTCATCAGCTTATTTCAACTGCTTCAAACTGAATTCAAATACAATAATAATTTGCATTCAATTAACTTAGCTGGGGAAAGAGGAGACAAAGAAATAGAGACTTGCCCTTCCCAATAGACTCAGGCAAAACCAAAATGCGGTAACCTTTCCTTCATTGTATCTTCTTCCTCATTAATAATGTTTGCCATCTTGACTACACTCTCATGTTGCTTGGCCACAAATGCTCTGGTTTCCATATGTGAAATGTTGGAGGGCATGATTCAGTTTAAAACAACAACAACAACAACAACACACAAACAAACCTGAAATTCTTTGCATTCTAAATATTAAGATATTTGATAAGTTCTGTATTTTTTTTTTTTTAAAAAAAGAAGTTATATTAAATTCTCCCCATGTTCACATCCAAATCCAATTAGCACAGTTGTTCATGGTATGGAGAGGACCATGCTATGCCTGATTTCCATATAAGTATCAAATATGAGGAGCATCTCAGAAATTGATCCCAATATATTCCCATTGTTACCAGTTTGAGAGAATGTAAAAAAGCAACTCATCAATGTGGCCTTTTTTTAATGCTTTTATAATGATGATGATTTTAAAGGTTTGTATTGTTTAAATTTTTTTACCTCTTTTTTAGCTGCACTGAATGCAGTTTTTAAAATGAAATATGAATTAAAATCAAGTGATGATAATGATTTATAGAATCATTTATATGGCCTCCTGTTGGAGTGGAGGAGAGATTTACAGCATACTGTTCTTCAGTGCAGGGGCTCAGTGGTGTAATGTTAGAAATGTAAACTAGGAGATCAGGATTCAAATCCCCACTCAGCTATGAAAACCCAAAAGATGGTCTTGGGCAAGTCATACTCTCCCATTCTTAGAGAATGGCATTGGTATTTTAATTTTTCCTAGAAACCCATATGATAGACTTACAATAAGTTGAGTCAACTTGAATGCACGAAAAACAACATCCAGATATGTCAATATATTTAACTGCATTCACAGTATAACCCAGCACACAGGTAAGGAATCATTGCATTAGTAGGCTATCCAAAGCTTGGGTGTGCATTTGAGCATATATACCAGGGGTAGGCAACATTTCCCCTTTAAGGGCCGAGGGACTTCAGCTCCCAGAATCCCAGGAGCTATTGGCCAACATGGCACTATTGGCCAACATGGCTGAGGCTTCTGGGAGCTGAAGTCCCTCAGCCCTTAAAGGGGAAAGGTTGCCTACCCCTGATATATACTGTGAAGGCAGTTCAATACACTAAAGTAGGGGTGGGCAACCTTTCCCCTTTAAGGGCCGAGGGACTTCAGCTCCCAGAATCCCAGGAGCTATTGGCCAACATGGGACTATTGGCCAACATGGCTGAGGCTCCTGGGAGCTGAAGGCCCTTAAAGGGGAAAGGTTGCCTACCCCTTCACTAAAGAGTAATCCACTCCAAATCCCTCCCTTCCCCACGTGACTTCAATAGAAAGCTGTCTACAGTATTGCCTCTGTGTGTTGCCTGCTGTTGGGTAGGGTGAGAAGCTTGCCTTACTGCTTTACACAGCAGTTGGCAAATAAATTCACTACTAGAATCATAGAATCATAGAATCATAGAGTTGAAAGAGACCACAA
>JAIPUX010001232.1:160342634-160358356 GCA_020142125.1 Phrynosoma platyrhinos | reverse complement strand
TTTGAGGACAAGGTTCTTATTTAAGGACAAGGTTCTATTTAAGGACAAGGTACTATTTAAGGACAAGGTTCTTATTCCACTTTCTCCTAACTTCTTTAAGGAGATTACAGTAAATATATGTTTTAGAGCTGTTATATGTATTTTTTAAAGCTCCTTTCAATGTTTTCCTGTCCTTTCTGTAACAAAGTTGTGCTCTGGAGACTGATACTGATAGCTCTCATCTAGTTTCAAGTTAGGTCTTTAATAAATATATTTTCTTCAGTGGTCTCATGACTTTGTTAATTTCACTTTATAGTTGTATATTCCTTTTTACAACCCTTCCTTTGTCAACCTATTGTACTCTCTTATATTTGCAGTCTCCCTCAGGCTCTTCTGATATCTTATCAGCCCAGGCCTTCATCTTTTCTTCTTCTCTAACCTTTCTCTCTCTTAAGATTAAAGCAGGTTTTCAACTTGTTTGATACATTCTGGAAAAGCGAGGCATCAAAAATGACACAGGGCATGAATGTTCCTTTGTAACTAGAGGTGTCTCCTGAAGGGGGCCCGACGTGATCACTTCTGTCACAACTTGCCTATGACTAAAACACAGAGAAGACAATATTCAGCACTGAGCTAAGTGGTTTCTGAAATCATTATGAAGATTCATGATAATCACTTATGCATTGTTTTTTCTACAGTACTATCAATGGATCTGAAGAGGGGAGACATTTTGCCTTCCAGATGTTTTGACCTTTGACTCTTATCAGACTCAACCAGCATGGGCTGTGCTAAGGGACTGTGGCAGTTATAAGCCCAAAGAAATGGAAGGCCAAAGTTTTCCCAACTCTGTTGTGCATGGGGTTAGGGTCAGAATCCTGAACACAACTGTTCAAATATGACAACAAAAAAGGTAGAACAAGATATCTGTTCTATAAGATTTGAGAAATCAATGGGGAAATTTAAATGAAGAGTGGGGGTGCTCTACGACAAGCAGGGTAACACATTGCCAGATCAAGCAGAAATAAAAAGCCAGTGGACACAACACACTGAAGAACTATATAAAAGAGATGAAAGGATGACAGATTCATTCAAGGAAGAAGCATTTGAAGATGAACTCACAATTTTAGAAAGTGAAGTAGAAGCTGCACTCAAAGCACTTGGGAGAAATAAATAATCAGGAATAGATGGCAAACCAGTAGAGCTGCTCCAAACTACAGAGATAGAATCCACTCTAGTTCTCACTAAAATCTGTCAAACATATTGAAAATAAAACAATGGCCCACAGATTGCAAACACTCAATATACATTCCAGTCTCCAAACAAGGGGACCCCAGAGAGTGCAATAATCAGCAGACCATTTAATTAATCTGCCAAGCAATCAAAGTGATACTCAAAATTCTACAATAATTTTTTATCATATATGGTGTGAGAAATGCCAGATATCCAAGCTATGTTCAGGAAAGGAAGAGAGTAAGGGTCATATTGTAAACATGCATTGGCTAATGGAACGCACCAGAATTTCAGAACGAAACCAGCATATGTTTTATAGATTATAGTAAAACCTTTGATTGTGTCCAGCATGAAAAACTATGGATTACTCTTAAAGAAATGGGTGTACCATAACAGTCAGTTATCCTAATGCATAAACTGTACTCAGGACAGAATATGCTGAAAGAGAATGGTTTCCATTTGGTAATGGTGGTAGGAAAGGTTCGGATTCTGGTCTGTCATGATGTTGGACAGAAATGAATTTATTTCAATAAAGCTGAAGATTCACCAGCATGGCCTTCTAATTTTTCTTAGAGTTACTGGGGGAAACAATTCTCTTTCAGTTGGATTCACCAGCATGGCCTTATAACCAAGGACAAAGAAGAGATGTGACATTTCTTTTCTTTCTTGTCTCCCTTTGCACTAAACACTTTGCATTTCCCTCATTACATTTTACTGCTCCACATCTCACTGCTGGTGGATGCTGAGGAGAAGCCATTCAGTCATAAATAGTGCAAACGTAAAACAAAGAAAGGGGAGATGACATACGCAATAGAAAAAGTTATGTTGTGTGAACAGCACCAAAAACTTCAAATTGTGCAATGCATTGCTAAAAACAGCTGTCCTGGGGGGGATAAGAAATGAGGTTATATATATAAAAAAATGTCTCTGTCTCCAGATGCTTCATCTGGTTGGTCTATCAAAATATGGAAATAATAAAAAAAGAAAGATATAGAATCAACATGAATCTGTTTCTCTTTCAGGTTTCTGCAGCCTTTCATAATTTGGGATTTGATCTGTATATTTTACTATGTAGTGTTAGCAATTAGATTGTGAGCAATACTCACACCATGATAAAGGCAAATACAACTTAGGGAGGAAGCAGAACATCAAGTGAATGCATACGTCTTGGACTCAGATTGTTATCCTTTGCATTGTGACTTTTCCAAATATTGTGGCATGCTTCAGAGCTCAAAATTGCTTATAAAATAAATGTTAAGGATATTAGAAAAAGTTAAAGATGTTAGAAATGTGTGTGGGGTGAAATTTGAGTTTCCAAGGGTGCTAACCCTTTTAAAGGGAAACAAAAATATGCAGGTATGAAAGTTAAACTTGTTAGAGTTCAGCTTGCATCAGCAGAACAATGAAAGTATGGGTCAGACTATTATTTTAAATCTGTCTTCCTAAAGAATAAGGACTTACTCCCCCCCCCAAAAAAAGCAACATACATGCAGTTTGTAGTTTAAAAACAAACAATGGGCCTTTACAGATTGCCAGAAATAGTGCAAATTTAATGTCTTTCATAAATATTTACATAAAATAACTAAAATCTAATCTAACTGGAGATGGTTTGGGTAAAGAGAGATAAATCTCACCATCTTTAGACAGCAGGAAGAAACTACAACAACTGACTGCTGTTACTAGGAGTTTAGAATCTTGGGATAGAACTGTTAAACTGTCTCTAAGAGTCAGTGACCAAAATCGCATGATAATTAGAAAGATAGAGGGGGGAGGGAGGAAGTCCCTATTTAACTAAGAAGGGACAGGAGAATGTAAACATATTCCAACAAAGTGATATAAGAGGATTTGATGGAATAGCCCACTACTTGTTAGGAGAATCTACATACAAAAACAAATGTGAATTTGTGTGTGTAACCATGCATGTTTTTTTTTTTTTTTAAAGCATTGACTGAGTATGGGAAGAGGGCAGAACAGATGTATGGATTAATACTTGTGATGCTAACATTGGTCAGAAATAGATTTATCTGTCTGATCCCAGGCTATATTATTGAAATTAAGAGTTCCATATTTTTCTGTCATTGGCACTTGGGATGATACATTTGCATAATAAATGTCACATCACTGCCCTTCCTTTTATATTTAAGTCTTTTATAGACTGCCATCAACCAGAATGGCAGAAACTTGCTGTGTCTGTTATTTTGTGAAAGGACCTTTATTATGGGAAGGAGCCCTGGTGGCGCAATGGTTAAATGCCTGTATTGCAGCCACTCACAAGGTTGCTAGTTCAGTACTAGCCAGGGCTCAGGCTAGACTCAGGCCTGCATCCTTCCGAGGTCGCTAAAATGAGTACCCAACTGTTGGAGGGCAATGGGCTTACAGTTGTAAACTGCTTAGACACCCCATAGCATGGTATGATGTGGTATATACATGAAGCTGCTTTGCTTGCTTTGCTTTGAAGCTACTTTTATTTTTAAAAAAGAGTATCACCTAGTTGTATCAGAACACTAAGAAAATAGACAATGGGCCTTTGCAGACTGCTAGAAATAGTGCAAACTGAGTCCACTTTAACTGCCCTGACTCAGTGCTACAGAATCATGGGAACTGTATTTTATTGTGGCACCAGAGCTCTCTGACAGAGAAGGCTCAATGTCTCAGAAAAACAACAACAATTCCCATGATTCCCTAGCACTAACCCTAACCCTTAAAGTGGACTCAATTTGCACTATTTCTGACAGTCTGCAAAGGCCCAATGTTTCCACAACATAAGGAAATGGTTCTAATATCAAATTCTCCATAATACTGCAAGACCTAGGCCCAAACTCTATTGTTAGTCCAAGCTTGAGTGTAGCCATTCAATCAGTTAGAATTTCTTAATGTGTTAATTAACCATTCTGTAATGGATTGAATGGGTCTACTCTAGTTGGGACTAACCAAAAGGACTATAGCTCTGATTCTTACAATATTCTTACCATGCTCTCATGAGGTTTAAAAGCTGAGCCTACACAAATTAGGAAGCAGGTCAACAGAAAATCCTTTAGGATTCCTTTGCTCACTTCATTTCTGTTGCAAAGGAGAGAAAAATGATTCTAGACATAGTATTGTTATTTGTCATCAAGTCTGCTTCAACTTATGGTGACCCTATGAATGGAAGACTCCAACACTTAGGTCACCAAGTGATCTGTTTAGGTCCTGCAAACTTAGGACCATGGCTTTTCTTGATTGAATCAATCCACCTGTAGTGCTGGCTTCCCTTTTTTGTACTGTCTCCCACTTTATCAAACATTATTGTCATTTCCAATGAGCCATCAGGTTAGTCAGCCTGGCTTCTAGGTAGAGTTCAGGCCTGATTTATTCTAGAACTAATTTATTTGTCTTGTTAGTGGTCTATGGTATGTGTAGGACTTTTATCCAGCATTACATTTCAAATAAGTTGATTTTCTTCCTGTCAGCTTTCTTCACTGTTCTGCTTTCACATCCATGCATAGAAATTGGAAATGCTAAGGAAGATTCTGACTTTGTTATTTAATTGTATAGCTTTACAGCTGAGGAGTCAGGTTAGAAGAACTTTCTGTTTGCAATACACCGTAAAGATACTCTAGGAATTAAGACTAAATCCATCTGCTGAACAGAAATGTTGCTTGTATACATTTTGCTAGTCAGTTCATGACAGAGGTGAAGTTTTAATTGGGGGCTTCATGATTTGCTTTTTATACTTCTTAACCATCACCAGGGATTACTTCTAGGCTACATTCCATGCATGTGGAGCCTGACTTCCAAACATCATAGACTAATTAACCAGGGCTGTCTCTGTCTGGCTGCAATAGAAAACTCTTCCTATTTCCCATTAAATGCTAAAAGTGCTCAGTGCTCTTTGTGTGCAGCAATATGGAGTGACTACACAAAATATAATTAAGCCCTGGTGGCAATTTTGGCAGACTTTCTCTCTACATGACATGTATATGGATCTCTTGTTAGGAAGTTGGGAGGTGGAGAATACATTGTATTACAGTATCATTAGTCTGTTCAATTTCTTCTGCCCTGACTTTTTTTTCATATCATGAGGGACTCTGTCCATATTTCAATGAAATCAATTTGAAACAAGTTAAGGAAACTACTTTGGAGGACATAGGGGCTGAACAGACCACCCCTTTGGAGCAGCATCCCACCACCCCTTTCACCCTCTGAATACATAATCGTTCTTCTTATTTCCACCTCTAAGTAATTGTTCCAATTATTTCCAAAACACACAAATATGGTCAAGATAATCTGTTAAAAAGACCCAAACAAGCCATCTGATGCAGCCACTGTTTAAAAACTTCATGCAGGAAGGCAGTAGCTGTAATAATTTAGATACTCTATTTGCAGTTTCTATATCTTACCCATTTTCATTTCAAAATGTGTTCATTGTTTTGTGCACACTTCTCCAAAACTGTCCAGATTCTTGAGGGAAGGTGCATTTCTTCTTGCAACAAGTCTTGGGAGGGATAATAATTATACTTTCAATAAGACTGGAGAATCCAACAAAACTCTTTTCTTTCCTAATTATCACTTACATGTTTCAGTGTTCAGAAATGTGTGGAATTCACAAAAGGAATGTGGTAAATGGTATATTCCTATTTTTAGAATCATGTTGGCTCATTGGGCCCCGGGCTACCTTCATTAAATCTGTCGGATATTGGAGGGAGTCAGGGTATCCAGCCTTGAGTAATCCCATGACTTCCAGGTGTATCAGCCTCATTAGGGACACTTGGATTAATTGGGAAGCAAATGATATCAAACTACTTTGAACTTGGGAACATTGTATTGTGATGGAAAGATTATAAATGCTGTTATGTACTGAATGTCTGAGGTCTCTGATTATTTCCTTTTCCACTCCAACCCACTGAGATAGGATGTGGCTGATTAAATCTACCCCAGTACGATGTTAGTAAAACCTGTTGCTATGGAAACTCTTAGGTCTTGCAGTTTTGATCCTACCAGTCCCAACTTGTTGGCTAGAACCTCGGAACCTATGGCATTTAAGACAACTTCACCTACATCTAAACCTCCTAATATGGTTCTGGTGAGGTGTCTTTTATTCCTGAAAAGTGGATGAGTCACTGGGTGCCATCGTTTTTCTAGCTGTTCCCACTGGGACCAGGCTGCCTTTAAATAAGGACTGCATGCTGGAATGGTTTTGGCTACAGTGACTGCAGTTAAATTGAGTATCATTGTGGTGATGATGGGCTGTGCCTCTGAGTACATGAACGCAGATACATCTCTCCTGATTACTATGTTGCCCAAATACATAGAAGGCTCACGGAAGGCTTCTGGTGTATATAGGAATATAGGGGCAGTTCATGTTATGGCAATCTATGTGGCACCCAGTAGGCGTTAGGGTGACATTATTACAAATGAACAGCCTTGTTTTCCAAGCCCACAAAGGACAACATTGGGGGTCTAAGATTAGGGTAGTATAGAAAGAAGCGGGGGTCTTACCTATTGATGGATGAAATTGGTTCCGGTTCCAAAATCCTGGTGTTAAGGGGAGGCTGCCAGCATCTGCCTCTACCCATATGTGTCTTTGTGGGCCAAACATTATCACTTGGGAAGTAATGGTATGGGTTTCTGTGATGTATATCCTGGTCTTTAATTTTATGGGAAATCCTTTGTTAAACCATGTACGTGCTTCATCCATGGCGTCCATAACTTCCTTCATTCCTGGGTATGGAGTTGCCCAATGGCAATGTGCCTCTATGTTGAATTCCCAGTTAGCAACAAACTGGGCTATGTATATATCTGTAGTGTACCCTACCACCTTCCACAGTAGTGCCCAGGTGATCCAGGTATATAAAGCTATCTCTCATCCCTCTTGGGAGATAGAGAGGGAGTGCTTAGTCTATTCTCCTGCACAAAAAAGAAAGTTTGTGACAAGTCTACCATCGGCAAATGGGGTCCTTCTGAGTTTACTGGTCTTACTGGTGCTGGTCCACCCTTCCATTCTTTTAACTGGGAGGAGTGGAAGTATTTCAGCCTATTGCCATGTTTGTTAGGAATATTCACTTGGTAAACTGCAAGTGACACTCTTTCTGTTATTTTCACAGGTCCAAGCCATTTTGTGGCCAGGTTATGTTTTTGTTTGAAAAAGTTCTGATACATGGCTAGCTGGCCAACATCCCATTGTTGCTGGTTCCTTACCCATCCTAATTTTTCTATCCATTGCTTGCATCTTTTCCCCCAGTTTTTCAGCCAGTAATCTATGAATTTGGCTGATACTTTGGATGAGTGTTTTAACCCATTAGTGATTTAGGATCACTGGTTCCAAATCAGAGGATAGAGTGGTGTTGAGCCAAAATGCTTTGGGCATGATCATTTTGCATCTGGTTATTACTTGGTGTGGCGTGAAACCATGGGAAGCTGTGGTTCCCCTAAGGGCCATCAGAATTATAGGGAGCTTGGCATCCCAATACTTTCCAAATGCTTTGATTACCTTCCTCATACCTTTCTTAAGGGTTCAGTTGGCTCGTTCAACATGACCTGAGCTCTGTGGGTGACATGCGATATGAAATCGCTGTTTTGTGTCCTATGCTTTACACATCTCTTTCATGACCTCCCTGGAGAAGTGACTTCTGGAATCATGGTCTATTGTGAAGGATTGGCATATACCCCAGTGGCTAAAAATATGGTTAAACAACACCCTTGCATTGGTGGCCACTGTGTTATCTCTGGTCAGGAAGGCCTCGATCCATTTGCTGAATGGATCTATGATGGTGAGGCAGTACTTATTATGTCTGGGGGTAGTTGGAACTGGGCCTATAAAATTGCGCTGTAAGCATGACTAGGGGCCTTCGAGGCACTGGTGTCAGATCTGAGCCTTAGGGCCACTGGAATCCACGTTAACCATGGCACAGAATAAGCAGTTATCCACCCATTGGTCAATTTCCTCTCTCATCTTGGGCTACCATCCTGTCTCTCTTACTCTTTCAAAGGTGGCAGTTTTTTATCTATGTCCTATATTGTGTATGAATTGGATGAGGTCACCCTGGACTTCTGTGACCACTATCCTGTTAAGGAAAAAGCAACATGGGACATACAGTAATAGAAATAAAAATATGTATGTGAGTGTCAAAGTGACTAAGCAGGAGCAATCAGGGAGAAACACAGGTGAAAAAGATAATATAATTAAGAAGCCTTGAGAGCCAAGGACAAAGTTATAGAAGGTATATTGAGAACACCTGTGATAGATTGCAAACACCTGAGACTCATTAAGTGGTCAAGGTAAAGTGATGAAACACTTGGGTTGGTCTTAGGTATGGGATGATCTATGTGGACCAATCAAGATGTATGTACACACCCACTGGGTGGAAACTGACTGGTGGGTGGTGTCTAACAATGGTTATAAATGCAATGATTGCTAATGTACATTGTGGAGTAGTGATTGTGGTTTGTTGGGCATATAGTATTTATTTATATATAGTAGAATAAAGTAGATCTTTTATATAAGACTACTGAGTTGTCTGGTGTCTTGAGGGAAGATACAAGAGCCAGCTGAATCCTGGAGACGTTTGGAGACATCTCAGGAAGAAGAGTGAGAAGGCTTGGAGAGTTGTCAGGGTCTTCAGCCTATTCTCTGAAACTCTGCTGCTTGGGAAAGAAGCATCAACCACTGATCAAAACTGGTCAGCTCTGCTGCATAACAAGGTGGTGAGTTAGAGCCAGAGGTGAAGAGCTACAACTCCCATCATCCCTGACATATCCAGCTGTGTATCTTGTGTCTATCTACTGCCCATCAAACTCCTTCTCTCTGGACTATGGTGTATTTTCCAGTAAGGTCTTTTCCTCCCTCAATTAACTTTTTGATTTCACTGTCTCCCTTTTGAAGCTGGGCCAGATCTAGGGTACTGGGCAACATTGGTTCCTTCGGCCTCACATTAATAGACAGCACTGGGAGTGTGGCAGCTTCCTTGGCCAAGGCATCTGGCTTATTATTCAATTTTGCCTCTTCTCCTGTTCCCTTTTGGTGTCCTTTTACAAATGAGACCCAAGTAGGGGCCATCCTCTCTTGGATCAATTGAGACACTACTTGCTACTTGTCTGTATGGGATACAGGCTTATCTTCACTTGTTTTCCACTCCCTTGATGTCCATATGGGAAGCCAATCTATGGCTGTGTTCATTGTCTACTTCAAGTCCATAAAAATAGCCAAAGGGGTGTTTGTATCTTCGAAGTTCAGCACTGCGAGAAGTGCCTCTACTTCGGCGGCCTGACTGGAATGGGGGTGAACTGATCCCTGCAATGTGTGCCCATCATTCACATGCACCACACTAAATCCCGTTAAGTGGGTTCTCTCTGAGCAGAATGACAAACCATCACAATACCAACACCTGAAGCCTGCTTGCAATGCTTCCTAAAGGGACTTTCCTGCTTGCACTGGCCCATTGTTTTTAGTGACAGGGGGCAAGGGACACTCATGAGCTGCTCCTGTGACTACCAGTCCATAGGGGGCTGAAGGCTCATTGGCTTGCCGGTGGTTATCTATCCCTCAGCTTGAGAAATTCCAAGTTCCATTTGGCTATCTGTGCACTATGTACCTGACCATCCTGTACTTTGCCTGACAGGATAAATTTTAGTGGAGTTTGGGGGTTTGCACTATGACCCTGGCTCATCTGATGATAAACTCCTAGTGGGTCTGTTCTCAAACTAATGCTTCATTTTGCAACATGTCCACCAGATGTGGTAGAAAGACCCTTCAGCCTTCTTGCATTTCCAACAGTTGTGGTTGTTATTTTTGTATATTTTAGCCAATCTATTTGGTGTCAAATACCATCTATGTAGCATCTTGTAGTAATTTTCTTTTACCTGAGATCTTTACCCCATGCCCTCTGCCAATTTTCCATTTGGATTGTATGTCCAATATTTTGCACCCGTCTTATCATTGTTTCTTTTACAGTCTCCAATTCAGTGTCCAATGTCAGTAATACTCTATAAAACTTTGAAATTGTGCCTTTGCCATTTTCTTTTCCTTGCTGCTGTCTTGGCATTGTAAATCTCCAGGAGGATTGCAAATGGGTCCTCAGTAAGGAAACCTCCCAACTTCCACGGGTTGGGTCCCTTCCTGAGTATTCATTTCTTGAGCCTATCCTGGACCTGCTCCTCCTTAAGCAGTCTGGATGTTGCCCATGATACCTCCATTTTCTTCCTTGTGGGAACCTCTTTTCTCTCTAACAAATTTCTGGTGGGAACGTCTTCCCTGCTAGCCTCAATTGGGAACCACTTCTCCCTAGCAAACTCTTCCCCGCTAGCCTCAATTGGGAGCCACTTCCTGCTAGCAAACTCTGGCTGGGAACCTCTTCCCTGCTAGCCTCAAATGGGAATCACTTCCTGCTAGCAAACTCTGGTTGGCAACCTATTCCCCACTAGCCTCAAATGGGAACCACTTCCCATTAGCAAAACTCTGGGTCAGGGTTGGATGCTGCCACCCACCTCATCAGGGTTACTGGATCACTTGTGCAGCAAGTGCCTCATCATATCCTCCGCTAGACCTGGCCAGAGGATTTGATTGGCTTCGTGCCAATCCCTTCACTAGAGAGCCCTGATGCTGCTCCCTAGTGATAGGCCTTGATAGGCTCAAAAACAAACACCAGGACTTGAGTCCCTAGCTAGACACTTGCCTGAGTTTTTCTTCTTCTTGTGAGTACCTCCTCCCTTCTCAACCTTGTGCTTGGACTTACAGTCTCCAGACAAGGACGTCTCCTCCTTTTGCCTGTGTTTGTTTGTCCAAGGTGAGCACTACTTCAACCCAAAGGGTTTATGGTTCTTCCTTACCTGCCTTTATGGCCTATTCTGACCTTGCAGTCGGATTTACAGCCTCCAGTGGAGATGTCTTTCTACCTTTGCCTACCTTGTTCGTCCAAGGTCATGTCTGTGGTTTTGGGGTTCTGGACCTGGTTTTATGGGTTGAATGGGAAGGGACCTGCCTCTGTGTCCCAACCCACAATAAAGAAAATAAAAATAGGGTGTCAGGATATGCTCTGACAATACACCCAAGGGTGACTGAACATTTGCCATTGGGTTGCTCGCATCGAGCCAGCCAAAAAACCGTTCAATCAAAGATAGCCCTTTGCCCTCATGGACAGTCACACAAGAACTACAATCACACACTTTCCTATTTATCCCTGCAACAATTTCTCTTGATCCCAGTACTCTCTATGTCTGGAGTCTGGATTTCCAAGTGATCAGTTTGGAATTTCCAGACTTTGGGGAAGATTAATTTCACCCAATTTGTATTTTTTTGGGGGGGGGGATGACAACCAATTAAATGCCCCTACTTTCTCCACTAAATTGTAGCCAAAAGTCTATTAAGGGGAATTTTATTTAGCTTAAACTGAGAAGGGGTTGGCTACAAGGACCCTGCAAGACTGTCTCCCACGTGTATACCAAGAGGCTGGTGGATCTAAGAATTGATGCAGAGACAGAATTCTCCAATTAAAGTATTATTTATTAAAGGGGGGAAATTGCACATGTACATTCACTGATTCAAGGCTCAGGAAATCAGGGGTTAGATCGGAAAAGATGTTGAGGCAGAACTATGGGTGATAGTTACTACAGATGAGGCTTTCTCTGGGCAGTTGGGTGAAGTGGCATGGGACATAACTGTTCCAAGTGCGTTGGTTTGAAAGGAAGTGCCAGTAACTTGACTAGAGATCACAGTGATGTAGTGTCCCCATGAACTTCAAATTAATGAAGGGGAAATGCTGAACATTTAAAAACAAATTAATGCTGAACATTTAAAAACAAAAACAAAAATAATGACCACAGAAGGGCTACAAAAATTCACCACTGAGAATGAGAAAATTTAAATAGTCATAGAGCTCTCATACTTTAGTTCAAATATTGATCAAAACAGAGCCAGGAAATCAGAAGATGACTGAGATTATAAAGAGCAATAATGAAAGAATTGGACAAGATATATGTAAAGACATAATTTTGAACACTAAAGTGAGGATAGTCCAAGCTATGGTATTCCCCATTACCATGTGTGGATATGAGACCTGGACAGTGAAAAAAGCCAGTAGGAAGAAAATCAACTAATTTGAGATGTGGTGCTGGAGAACAGTGCTGAAGATACTGTGGATGGCCATGAAGACAAACAAATGGATTCTAGAACAGATCAAGCTGAAACTTTCTCTGGAAGCCAGGATACCTCAATTGAGGATGTTGTACTTTGTCCACATCATGAAAAAAAAGGAATCATTAGAAAGGACAATGATGCTAGGAAAGGTGGAAATCAGTTGAAGGAGAGGAAGACCACATGCCAGATGGTTAGACTTAGGAGGGATGCAGATGGCAAAAAATGCTGTCCTCAATCCCAGGAAGGGGAGGGGCAGCCAGATGCTGGGCATCCCATCCCCTTCCTGAGGACGTCATCAGAGTGACGGCCCATCCGCACAATGGGCACTCTGATGACATCCTTACAGCTCAGCGTCCAGACTGCCCCTCCCCTTCCTGGGATTGAGGACAGCGTTTTTCACCATCTGCATCCCTCCTAAGTCTAACCATCTGGCATGCCATGCCTCTTGCGGTGCCCCTTTCATGGCTTGGGGAAGGAGAGCTATTTTAGAGCTCCTTTTGCAGGCAGCGAAAGGGAGGATCGGGGCTGAGGTGTCCGGTAGCCTCGGCCTCAATCCTCTGCTTCCAGCGGCAGCCCAGGACTGCCTGTCTGCATCCCCCCTTAATCAAGGAAGATACACACCTGAGCCTGCAGGATCTGAGCAGAGAGGTTGAGGACAGGGTGTCTTGCAGATGTCTTAACCACAGAGTTACCCTGAGTCTCTAAGGTCCAAAACACACTGCAGAAATAACCCAATTTGAGACCACTTTAACTGCCTTGGCTGAGTGCTAGGAAATCCTGGAAACTACTTTATTGTGGCACCAGAGCTCTCTGACAAAGAAGGCTAAATGTCTCATAAAACTGCAGTTCCCAGAATTCCCTAGCATTGAGCCAGGGCACTTAAAGAAAATAGATTGTTTCTGCAGTGTGTATTTGTACAAAGGCTACTTGAGGGCAGCTAACAACAACAACAGTGAGGCTAAAATGTAAGAATAGAGGGGTATAACCTTTTTAAGAGGAATAGGTCAAACAGGAAAGAAGGAGGAATAGCATTATATGTCAGGAATGTTTACACCTGTGAAGAGATCCAGACTTAAATCCTGGAAATAAGTTAGAGAGCATATGGATAAAAATTAAAGGGGAAGGAAACAACAGGGATGTTATTGTGGAAGTCTACTATAGACCCCCCCCCCGAGTCAGACTGAAGAACTGAATGATGCCTTTCTAGAACAGATGACCACACTCAGAAAGGAGAGATGTAGTAGTGATGAGTGACTTCAACTATCCTGATATTTGCTGGAAGTCAAACCCAGCCAATACTTCAAGATCTAGCAAAATCCTCATTTGCCTCGAAGACAATTTCATTGTCCAAAAGGTGGAAGAGGCAACAAGGGGATCAGCTATTTTAGATTTATTCCTAAACAATAGGGATGACCTGGCAAATGGGGTGCAAGTGGTGGGATCCTTAGGTGGGAGTGATCATGTTTTCCTGGAGTTTCTTATACAATGGAAAGGAGAAGCTAGAAACACTGGGAGTGATCCCGTAGTCAGGAATACTAAAGGAGAGGGGAGTTCAGGATGGATGGGAGTTTCTCAAAAGGGAGATACTGAAGGCACAATATCATATTGTTCCAATGAGAAGGAAAAATGGGACATGTCTCAAGAAACTGGGGTGGATGTCAAAAGAACTTGAACTGAACTTAGTTTTAAATGGGAGATGTATAAGAAATGGAAAAGGGCAAAATCACCAAAGAGGAATTGAAACAAATAACTAGCACGTGTAAAGGTAAAGTTAAGAAAGCCAAAGAGCAGAATGAGCTTAGGCTTGCTAGGGGTTAAGAACAATAAAAGGGCTTTTGGGGAATGTCCATAGCAAAAGGAAGAAGAAAGAAATGGTAGGGCTTCTGTGCAGAGAAGATGGAGAAATTCTAATCGGACAGAGAAAAAGTAGAACTACTCAACACCTTATTTGCCTCAGTCTTCTCACAAAAGTAAAAGGGTGTTGAACCTGAGGAAAATGGAGCAGAGGAGACAATAGGGGAAATGCAGCACAGAATAAGTAAAGAGGTAGTACAGGAATATCTGGTTAGTCTAAATAAATGTAAGTTTCCAGGACCAGATGAACTATATCCAAGGGTAATAAAAGATCTGGCAAATGTAATCTCCGAGCCACTGGCAATAATTGAGAACTCCTGGAGAACAGGAGAAGTCCCAGCAGACTGGAGGAGGGCAAACATTGTCCCCATCTTCAAAAAGGGGAAAAAAGAGTATACCAACAACTATCACCCTGTTAGTCTGACATCAATACCAGGAAAGATTCTAGAATAGTTCATTAAACAGGGAGTTAGATGAAGGGAATGTGATAGACATAGCATATCTTGATTTCAGTCAGGCTTTTGACAAGGTCCCCCATGATATTCTTGCAAACAAGATAGTAAAATGTGGGCTAGACAATACAACTGTTACATGGATTAGTAATTGGTTGACTGACTGAACCAAAGGGTGATCAGCAACGGCTCCTCTTCATCCTGGAGAGAAGTGACCAGCGGGATGCCACAGGGTTCTGTCGTGGTCCCAGTACTATTTAACAAGTTTATCAATGACTTGGATGAAAGAATAGGGGGTATGGTTCTCAAATTTGCAGATGAGACCAAATTAGGAGGAATAGCTAATACCCCAGAAGACAGGATAAAAATTCAAAATGACCTCAATAGATTAGAAAGCTGGGCTAAAGCTAACATAATAAATTTCAACACAGAGAAATGTAAGGTACTGCACTTAGGGCAAAAAAAAAAAAAAAATGAAATGCATAGATATAAAATGGGGCACACTTGGTTTAACAAGATTACATGTGAAAGGGATCTAGGAATCCTAGTACACCACAAAGTAAACATGAGTCAACAGTGTGATGCAGCAGCTAAAAAGGCCAATGAGATTTTAGGTTGCATCAATAGAAGTATAGTATCTATATTAAAGGAAGTACCTTAATAGTGCCACTCTATTCTCCTTTGTTCAGGTACCACCGGAATACTGTGTCCAGTTCTAGGTATCACAATTCAAAAAGGATGTTGAAAAACTGGAGCGTGTCCAGAGGAGGGTGGCTAAAATGGTGAAAGGTTTGGAAATCATGCCCAATGAGGAATGACTTAGGGAACTGGGTATGTTTAACCTGGAGAAGAGATGGTTAAGAGGTGATATGATAGCCCTGTTTAAGTATTTGAAGGGGTCTCATGTTTAGGATGGAGCAAGCTTGTTTTCTGCTGCGCCAGACACTAGAATATGGAACAATTGATGCAAGCTACAGGAAAAAAGATTCCACCTCAACATTTGGAGAAACTTCCTAACAGTAAGGGCTGTCAGACAGTGGAATACACTTCCTTGGAGTGTGGTGGAGTCTCTTTCTTTGGAGGTCTTTAAGCAGAGG
>JAIPUX010001232.1:160291696-160307121 GCA_020142125.1 Phrynosoma platyrhinos | reverse complement strand
CCCGTGTGATAACGTCCCAAGAGAAAACCTGTCTTGGAAGGAGCTGAGAACACATTTCCATCAAGGAGGGAGAAAAGATGAATACAAGCTTACAGGTTTGAAATTGTAATATTTAACTTATAAACACAAGGCTATTTATTTAGTAAATTCTCCATATAATGTATGGTTTATTTTATAGAGGCATCATAGTCTATAAATATAAAGTAATGGACTAAACATAAAGTAATTGGAAAGAGTTGCAGATTGATGAAGATTCCAGAAATAGTTTTAAAGATACTGGGAACAACTCTTTCCTCTCCAATTTTTTTCTTCTCCAAATTTTAAGACCTCCATAAGAATTTTATGCCTTAATTACATGGACTTATATTCAGTACTGTTCTCCAAGTTTTAGGACTTCCATAAGGATTTCATGCCTTATTTGAATGGGCATATATATAGTTCATGATTGTTTCTTTGATGATACAATTAACTTATGAGATGTTATGCCTCACATTATAATTCATTTTGAGTTATCATCACATTGTCATTTTCTTGCAAGGAATAATAGAACATATTGTCTAAGTGAATATTTATATTGTTGAATGGGGTTATATGTTCAGTATGGGTAGTACCAGTCTTTCTTGTTAATCTTCTAGTCTACCCAGACTAACCAACTTCATACTATCTCACAACAAATGATTCAATGGGAGAAAATGATAGGGATGGATGAATAGGTCAATTTCTTCGACATGAGCCATGGGGTTGCTGGGATTGGCACCATGGCTCATGGAGATTTTTGGAGGAGCATATGATGTCTCAGGATTGGCCATAGATTTGAGGATTGGCAATGCTGACCATGGCCCATGTTTCTTACTGTGGTATGAGCTGCTCAGAGACACGATGGCAGCCTGCAATCATAGATTCATATAATGGTAAAGTTGGAAGAGACTACAAGGCCTGTCCAGTCCTGGACTTCAGCCTGCATCTAAACATTTGAGAGATGTGTTTTCAACTAAAAGTGTATAAAATTTATAAGACTGGTTGCCCCTCCTCATTTTTAAACCATGGGAGATTTATATTTACATTGTGGCTGCTCTGTTTAAAACTGACACTCTTTTGCTGCAATTTGCAGATGGGCATGGAGACCTGGGACTGAAAGGTGTCATTGTTCTTAGGTTCAGTGTCTGGTCTCTCAATGTGTCTGGTTCTCCAGAAGTGCAAGGGACTGGTGTCTTCTCTGTAGGCACTATGGGTTCTCCAGTTTATGAGTCTGTGGCTGCATCTGCACTGCAGAAATAATCTGCAGTTTGATATGACTTTAACTGCCATGGTTCAATGCTATGGAAAGCCGGGAATTGTAGTTTTGAGAGATATTTAGCTTTCTTTGTCAGAAAGCTCTGTTGCCACAACAAACTACAATTCCCAGAATTCCATAGCATTGAATCATGGCAGTTAAAGAGGTGTAAAACTGGATTATTTCTGCAGTGCATATGCAGCCTGTGTCCAAGTGACTGCTGGACTCTTGGGCAATGACAATTGGTTGATTTCCTGAATGAGCCCCTTGCAACTTTTCACCTATTCAAGCATGTTGTTCACCTTTTTTGTTCATTCTCTGATTATTCTGAAATATTTTCAGCTTTGGTCCCTCTTCCCCTGCCTTTTTAACAAGAGTTAGAGTTCTATTTTCTTTCCTGTTTCAAAGGAGTCCTGTAGAAGGAAGATAAAACACTCACCATGTTGATGTGCTTCAAATGGAGATGCTGTTTATGACAAATGGTACTAAAGAAAATAACAGGAAACAAGCAAAATCAACACACATTAGAGAACAGAATTTGCAAGATGCAGCCTGGAGCCCTGTTTTGTGTTTAGTTTTTGAAGAAATTGTAAAAATTAATAACAACATAGACAGGCATGCAGACACACAGAGACATTTGTGATACATCCCAAAACGATTGTGATTTTTTAAAAAAATCTCGGTTGAAATGTCTGGATGCATTTTCATGGTATTCTTGGAGAAGTGAAAGAAAAGATGCCATGAGGCAAGGGGATGGAGGAGAAAAATGTGCTTACAGATCATAGTAGCCAACATTATCCACAAAAAGGATAGTTACTAAAAGAGAACTAGATTAATATAACATAACATGTCTAGTAAATTTAGACAAAGCTAAGTGGTTAATTCACCTTGATCACATTTTCTAGCCACCTACTACATGTATCTTCACTCTGGTTGCTGTATTCCTTTCCTAATTTTGTGGAAATTGCCCCACCTCTCTTTTAATGCATCTAAATAATGAGTCAAGGTGTCCTCCACATGCTCAAAATCTGTTTCTTAGTCACTCCCTTTGTTAAGAGCAGTGCACTGTTTTTACTAGGGCTTGTTCCCACTATGATTTACAGTGAATTGCAAATCACTGTAATGTGCCTTGTTCCCACTGTGAATGGTTTCATAAGTGACTGCAATCATTCGGAGTTGCTTTAAACTATGACAAATGAAAAAAAAAAACAACTCTTTTTGAGGAGCAGTTTTCTGGTGGTTCTTTTGAAAAAAAAAAGGGATTCGGAAATGTGTTCAACAAATGTGGACAATGGACCCGAATCACATTGCATTGCACTGGAGGGTTGCTGCTGGTACTGGGATTGGCTGGCTGGCTTCCATCAGCCCAGCTTCAGTGCTCTGGGGGCTGCACCAGCTCTTGCCTGCTTCCCTCAGCCCAACCCCTCTCTGGTGTTCTGGAGGTGGCCCGGTGGATAGAATCAAAGAATTATAGAGTTGGAAGAGACCACAAGGGCCATCCAGTCCAACCCCCTGCCATGCAGGAACTCCCAATCAAAGCATCCCCGACAGATGGCCATCCAGCCTCTGCTTAAAGACCTCCAAGGAAAGCAAATGAGAAGAAACAGAAAAGGCTAGCTTTCATTTCCCAAGGTGCTGTGCCATACTTTTGATCTGACGTTTCCAGTTGCCCCAGTAATATTACATTTTGTGATGTCAATAGAGTAATGAAACATGACGGAAGCAGTCAGACATGGCAGTGAAAGAAGAGGCCACCAAATGAAACAAGATAAGCTTCTCCAAAGTTGAGGGCATGGAAATAAGGTAGGCTTTTATAATCATAGCATTCAGGTGCCTGCTGCTTTTTAAAATTTGTTTATCAGGGAAGGATGTAAAAAATATTCAGTTTTTCCAATTCTCAATGAGAACATGTGTCTCCACAGCCAGAATTACTCTTTGAGAAAATGATTAACTGCCATGAAATTGTTCACATGTTGGGACTTTTTTGATGAAAAAAAAATGTTTGTACAAAACCCTCACAACTTTGCAAAAAATAGCATGCAAAATATAGTGATTTCTGTGCAAATACATTGGGGTTTTTTATATATATAGATAATTTTTTTCACAAAAACATCTAAAAATGTGAAAATCTCAGGATAGCTGAATATTTACTTGGTGGATTCAGTCCCTACCTCTGCACTGTAGTTTCAATCTTTCTCACAACACATTGGGTCTAAGGGGTTTATTTAAAAAAAAAAAAAGGGGGGGGAGACACAAAGAAAGAATTTTTGCATGGCAAACAATGAAAGATTGTATTTAGTTTTCAGAAAGCAAGGGGTTTGGAGTCAAATTAATAATAATAATAATAATAATAATAGCAGCCAAATTCTTAAAAATGTATAAAACCTTTTGTAATTTCTCCCAATGTGATACAATCTTTTCAAATTATTCATTCTTATGCACAAGCATGAAATAAGTGAGTATTTAGATCCCTTGCAAAGAGACAAATTGTCCAGGAAAGCTGCTAATGCAAAGCAAGAAAGCAAAGGTCTATATTACCAATTCAAAGGTCCAGCCAGAGAATGGTCAAGCAGTCTGAAGGTCTAGGATTCCAGAGAGGCAGAGTGACAAGGCAGTCTGAAGGTCAAGGGTTCAAGAAATTCAAGATAAGCCAACAGTCCAAGAGTAAAGGTTTCAGGCCAAGGAACAAGGAGAGACAGAGGCTTTCTCAAGGAAGCTCAGATAATCGCTGGCACTGAGGCAGAACTTCTGCACCTGCTTAAATTATCAAACGTCAGGAGCTCAGCTGAAGCTGATTGCTCCAGCATTTTTCATAAAGTCTCCTTGAACGAAATGTCCCACTGGCTTGCTGTCATGGCACAGCCTCAAGACCTCCTCCTGACAGGGACCAGTCAGCACGTAGAGGTGGCCCTGGTGGCAGAGAAGGCATCATGGAACATAAAGGGAGAGTTGTTCCCCTCTGCTGCATATTGTGCTACCAATGGCTCCCAACTCTGGAGGTCATGGATCTAGTTCAGCAAAGTGGCATACCTTGGGATGGTGGCAAAGTTTTCTGGGTGCAGAAAAGCAGCCCGTAGATTTCCTTCTGAGTCTGTGGTGTACTCTGGTTTCTGGGAGAGGGCGTTGGCCTGCTGGTTCTGGGCTTCAGGCACAAACTGGAGCTGGAAGTTGAAGCAGGCAAAGAACTGCTTCTGTCTCTGGAAGAGCTTCTGCACTGTCTGCAAGTTCCAGTGGTCTGTGTGCACCTGGACCGGGTGAGTTGCTCTCTCGAGGAGATGCTGCCAAATCTCAAAGACCGCCTTGATTGCCAACAGCTCCTCCTCCCAATTGGTGTAGTTCCACTCCAGAAGAGTGAGCTGTTTGGAGTAAAAAGCACAAGGAAAGAGATGTGACTTGGGCCCCATTGGCTGGAGCAGCAGAGCTCTGATGGTGACAAAGAGCATCCATGGGTCTGGGTGCTGCAGGATCGGACCTGAAGTCAGGACCTTGAAGGACTGCTGCATCGCTGCTGTCCACTGAAAGCATGCCTTCCCTCACAACAGTTCGGATATAGGGGCTGCTAGGGTTTCATTGTCCTTGATGAACTTCCAGTAGAAGTTTGGGAACCCTAGAAACCACTGGACATCCTTCCTGCTGCGAGGGAGTTTCCAAGACAGCAAAGCCTCTACCTTACAGGTGTCCATGGCCACACCTTGGGCCAAGATGCGGTAGCTCAAGAATGCCACCTCTCAGAGGTCAAAAGTGTACTTCTTGAGCTTGGCATAGAGCCAGTGCTCCTGGAGCCTCTAGAGAATAGCATGGACGTGGGTGTCATGGATCGGCTGGCTGGGGGAGTAAATCAAAAAATAATTTAAATAAATGATGACAAAGCTGTTCAGATAGCCCATGAAAACATTGTTTACAAAATATTGAAAGATGGCTGGGGCATTACAAAGTCCAAAGGGCATTACAGTATACTCTTAATGCCCGTACTGTGACTGGAGTGACGTCTTCCACTTTTCTCCTCCCCAGATCCTCACCAAGTTGTAGGCTCCTGGACGTCCAGCTGGGTAAAGACCTTGGTGTGGTGGAGCCACTCTGGCAACTCTAGGATCAAAGGCAACAGATACCAATTCCAGATGATGATCCGGTTGAGTCCCTGGTAGTCATTGCAGAGGCGCAGCTCCCCACACTTCTTGCACACAAATAAGGCAGGTATGCCAGCAGGAGACTTGGAGGGGTAGATAAATTGCTTCTGGAGGTTCTTCTCCAGAAAGTCCCTCAGAGCTGCCAGCTCAGGTTCTGAGAGGGAGTAGAGGCTTCCTGATGGAATAGGGGCCCCTGGCACCAGGTCAATGGCACAGTCATATGGCTGGTGCAGTGGGAGCTGTTCTGCCTCCTTCTTGTTGAACACACTGGTGGAGTCCTGGTATTTTGCAGGCAGAGTGACAAGTGGTATCCTCAGCCATGGTCACTGGGATCTGCTCCGGCCAGCAGTGCCCTTGGCAATACTCAGAGGTGAACAGGACTTCCCAACGTGCCCATGAGATGTGCGGTTCTTGCTTGGAAAGCCAGGGCATTCCCAAGACCTAAGGGAAGTGAGGTATGGTGGCCAGCAGAAACTGGATCTCCTCCATATGACCCTGAATCTCTTGGTGGAGCATGGGAGTCTAGTGTGTCATTGGACTACACCGGAGAAGCTGCCCATCGATAGTCTCCACTGGCCTGGGCTCGGCCAGGGCTTCCAGAGGAATCTGGTGGCACTTGGCAAATCCCAGGTCCATAAAACTACTTGAGGCCCCCAAGTCTATCATGGCCCTGAGGAGGAAGAGCTCCATGGTGAGGAGTCTGACAGCCACCAACAAAGGGTCCTTCTGGGAAGCCGTGCTGGAGGGAGCAGGTTCAAGAGACTCTCCCAGGTGATGAACCTGCTCTACACTCGGGCTGTTTCCCTGCAGCATGGGTCAGCATCCCTTGGCTCACCCGTGCTTTCTTGCTTTGCATTGGCAAAAGACTTTTGCTTGCCTTCCACTCTCACAAGAAGCCGCTATGAGCCCTCTTGGTGGCTTTCTTGGACAATTCTCTGGCTGGACCTTTGGACTGGTAATAAGGACCTTTTCTTTCTTGCTTTGCATTAGCAAAAGACTTTTGTTACCTTCAACCCAAGGTAAGAATCCAAGGGTCCAGCCAGCTTTCATGGACAGAATAATCTCTGTCCACCATTAATTAGGGTGATAAGAGCATAATGGAAGGGAAACAAGCCTTGGACGAGCTTGTAAAATGTATTTGCAGCTTTCTGCCCAGATGCAGCAATTAACTCTGACTGTGGCTACACTCCAGGGACAAATTAACCCTCCAGCTCCCAAATGATGCTGCAAATGCTTTGCTTCCCTTCCAGATAAGTTCCAGGGAGACAGGACTCTGCTGGAAAGTTTCATTGCTAGTTGCAAGCTGAATTTTAAGCTTCAAAGAGATGACTTTCCTGATGACTCCCATAAGGTGGCTTTAATAATTAGCCTGCTCTCGGGGCCTGCCAACAAATGGGCTACCCCCTACCTGAACCAGGATAGCACCTTCCTTAACAGCTTGCAGGACTTTATTGAAGAAATGCGAGCCACCTGAGGGGGATCCTGTGAAGGCCCAGATGGCAGAAAGCCAAATCTGGACTCTTCAGCAAGGCAAGGGGACTGCAGCAGAGTACTCCACATTCTTCCACCTGATAGCACAGGATTTGGAGTGGAATGATAGTGCCTTGGAAGTGCAATTCCATTACGGTCTGTTGAACCTGGTGCTGGACGAGTTGGCATGCTCTGAGCCCGCCATTTCTCTGGACTTGTTGATTGCACAGACTACATAACCAATCCAAGAGTCCAGCCAGTGAATGGTCAAGCAGTCTGAAGGTCAAGGGTTCTAGAAGTTCAAGATAAGTCAGCAGTCCAGGAGTCAAGGTTTCAGGCCAAGGAGAGACAAAGACAGAGGCTTTCGCTAGGAAGCTCAGACTGAGGCAGACCTTCTGCACCTGCTTAAATTACCAAGCTGCAGGAGCTCAGCTGAGGCTGATTACTCTGGCATTTTTCATAAATTCTCTTTGAACACTAAAGGGCCTCCCTTTTTGCTCAATGCTGGCTGAAGGTAGGTATTGTCCCTTGCTCCTCCACCATGTCTGAAGGTTCTGCTGCTGTTAGGTTTGGCTGCAGATTCTCCTGAGAGACCACAGGCTCTGCTGGAGCTGGTAAAGCAGAACTTGGCTGGGCTGAGACTCCACAGCTGCAGGCTCATGTCCCAGAGGAGATTCTGGCTCGTCTTCCGAGTCCTCCTCCAAGCAGGATATGACAAGAATGGTCAAGCAGTCTAAGTCTTTGATTCCCTACTAGAGTAGACCATTGACAAAACAAGATTTACCTAGGTGCTGACTTACCATTCAACAGTTGAGTCAATGAGTCTACTCAAGTTGGGGAACTAGCTCCCAGGATTTAGGCCTATGTCATTCTAGGGTAACATTTTGCAGGCTGTCAGTAAATGCTACTTGAAACTATGCCAAGTGATAATGTGTGTAAGAAGCATATGACAGGAACAATTGCAGTTTTCTGGCTGAGCCTATTTGCTGACTGCTCTAGATGCAAAGCTTGCTTATCTCTTGCAGTTTATTTACTTCCACGTTTTCTCCAGCTCTATGAATTTCTGCAGATAGGTTGATTTTTCAGAGTTTAATGCCACTTTCATTGTATGGCACACCAGCTACATATCAAGAAAACACACCATCACACCCTCTACAACTCCTCCCTGTAATAGTAAAATATAATCCCATCTTCTGGATATAGTTGAAAAGAATTTAATGCCGCTATGATAAAGAAATGGTTTCCAATACATTGTTTTGTTATATAGTGTCTTCATGTCTTTCTGCTTGATGTCTCCTCAAATGTTGGGGAGGGGATTTTCCTGCACTGCATTCTTAACAACAAAATCCCCCAGAACAAATGAACATCTAAATGTGTACAATCTATTATTTGTCTTTTGATGGTACAAATTATACCATATGATGGAATTGTTTCTTGAGAATGTAGCATTAGTTAAATATACCTTTAAGCTTGTGAAGGAGCTGTGTGCATACTACTGCAGCTGTTTCTTGGGCTGTTGTGTTTATCCTAATTCCTTTTCATTTTCTTTGATTGCTGAAATAAAACATGTGTCTAACCGGGAAAAAATGTTTACGTTTTTCAGGATTGTGTGTGTTTGATCTAGAGATCTAGATAAATAGAAAGACAAATGAGATAGATCTAATTCAACAACACACACCCTACACTGAAAATCTTAATCAGTCAGAAACAGGTTGGATTGAAGGTGGGAAAACTTTAAAGTGTTTGGGGGCAAATTTAGAAACCAGAATTGACCTTAGCCCTCACCAGGTCAAGAAATCACACACACACACACACACAAAAGGAAGGGAGGAGAAAAGCACTAACCAGATATCAATAGATAGCCACTGTCGGTGTTTGGTGTTGGTTTTTTCAAATATTTTTTAAAGAACTATAAATAAGACTTGGGATGAATTTATAAGGCCCAATTGCTTTGATAAAGAGACAAGTTTTAACTTGGTGCCTAAATGACAAGAGTGCTGGCACCAGTTAGGTCTCCAGGTGGAAAGCATTCAACAGTTGGGGTGCCATAGCTCAAAAGGCCCTTTCCCTTCTCCCAACACAATGTATTGACCTTATTGGTGGCATATGAAAGAGGATCCCCTAGAGCTTAATCTTTGGACAGGCCCATATGAAGAAAGGAATGATGAGGACAAGGCTCAAGATGACATCTATTCAACTAAGTTTTTGAATATATCAAGGATTATTCAAAAATTGTGGTTAAACTTTATCATCTTCCTTTCAAATGACTACCAAATGAAGTTCTAAAAATAAAAATTATTACAAAAATAGCGTGTGTGTGACCTTTTGAAGGATAGCAGAGTGTGTGTTGCCCAAAATCTTGGGAAACTGTCCATCCTTGAATTATAGGAAATCTGATTCCTCTGCTTTTTGCTTAAAAAACCCTGCACACACCAAAAAAGAAGACAACAACTTTATCAAAGTCCAAGAGCTGTCCAAGAGTAAATAACCTATCTGCTTATATAGCAAATTTATATAGTTTCTATCCTCCAGAGCTCTATCTGTGCCCTACTCTTCCTGCATTCTAGAAGCTAATAATTTCTATTTTTTTTTAAAAAAAATTGATTTGAATAATGTGTTGAACTATCATGAACCCTTAATGTGATTTTCTAGAAAGAATTCTATTTATAGTTTTTTTGTGGGTTTTTCAGGCTGTGTAGCCATGTTCTAGAAGAGTTTCTTTCTGACATTTTGCCAGCATCTGTGGCTGGCATCTTCAGAGAAAAAAGAATTATATTTATTTATTTATCTAATTAATATTCCACTTTTCTCCCAGCACAGGACCCAGAGTGGTGTACAGCCTTTAAAAAATACAATACAGCTTAAAAACCTCTTAGTACCTTCCTCATAAGGCATGGTTTCCATTTTGGGTCTGAAAACCCAAAGTTTATGAGACTTAAGGAGCAGGGTATGTTTACCCTGGAGAAGAGACAGTTAAGACGTGATATGATAGCTCTGTTTAAGTATTTGAAGGGTGTCACATTGATGATGGAGCAAGCTTGTTTTCTGCTGTGCCAGAGACTAGAACGTGGAACAATGGATGCAAGCTACAGGAAAAGAGATTCCACCTTAACATTAGGAGGAACTTCCTGACAGTAAGAGCTGTTCAAAAGTGGAACACACTCCCTTGGAGAGTGGTGAACTCTCCTTCTTTGGAGGTCTTTAAACAGAGGCTGGATTGCCATCTATTGAAGATGCTTTGATTTTGAGTTCCTGCATGGCAGGGGATTGGACTGGATGTCCCTTGTGGTCTTATCCAGCTCTACGATTCTATTATTCTAGTATAAAAGTTTAAGCACAATTAAACCAGACTTCTATTTAAAAAAACACAAATTTGAAATGCAAGTTAAAAGCAGTTTTAAAATGATATGTAAAAAATAATAAAAGAGAAATGCAATGCACACCCATTAAAAGTCCATCTGCTCCAACATGTTAAATCCCAAATGCCTCCTTAAATAAAAAGGTCTTTACCTGGCAGTGGAAAGACAGCAGGGATGAGGCCATCCAGACATCCCAAGAAAGGGAGTTCCACAATTTGGGAGGCTCCACCAAGAAGGCTCTCTCCTGTGTCCTCACCAGGTGGGTCTGTGATGATGCTGGGAGCAAGAGAAAACTTTTCCCTGCAGATCATATTGCTTGGTAGGCTCACAGAAGGAAATGAGGCTTTTCAAATAGTTTAGATATAATCTATGAAGAGTTTTAAAATTCACAACTAGCACTTTGAAATCTGCATGGAAACAGATTGGCAGTCAGTGGAGCTATTTCAGCAAGGAGTTGTATACATTTTAATAAAAATATCATTGATAACATATTTTTCTAACTCATCCTCATCTACAGCTCTTTGTACAGCTTGCCAATATTGGGAAAATGTAATTAATAATAATAATAATAATAATAATCCTCAAAGAAAATTGTTGTTATACCATTCCATTCTATTGCATGCATGCTCTTCATTGTTATCCAAATGCTAGTACAAATATATTAAAATAAATGCTTAGGACTGGGTGACCATGAGCAAGTCACATACTCTCAGCCTCAGGGGAAGGCAAAATCCAACCTCCTCTCAACAAAATGTAATAATAATAATAATAAATAAAATTTATTTATATACCGCCCGGTGGTGGACCAATCTAGGCGGTTTACAAGGCTAAAAATATACACAGCTTAAAATAACATAACTCCCTCCCCACATTAAAAATGAATTAAACTAGATATCAATTAAAAACAATAACTATTAAACAACAAAAACAATACAATTAAATAGAAACACAGACCTCGTACGACTTCAGATTCTAACAAGGGCTGAAGGGACATTCTTAAGAGGAAACAACCCAAGGTCCCAAGACCCCAAGGCTCGGGATTATACCAAGAAAACCCCATGAAAGGTTTACCTTAGGGTTGCCATGAACTGGAAACAACTTGAAGGCCCACAACCACAACAAACCATGACAAAATTGAAATCACTCTTAATTAGATTATCTAATTTTTTTCTGACTTATGATTTGAATCCTGTTATTATTTTGAAGTCCCATATAATGAAATGGTGAAATCACAAACTGGCAGCAGTTCTGCTAAGAAAAAAAAGAAAGAAAGAAAGAAAGAAAGAAAGAAAGAAAGAAAGAGATTGATGCCCCTAGCTAGTTTTATTTTAACAGCTTAACACAAAGAGATTCAAGGAACAAAATTTTGAAAGCAAGTGTTTTTCCCTCCCTAAGATTAATTTTCTTGAGTACTGGCGATAATTAATACTAATTCTTCTTTCCTCATTCTGAGTATAGAGTGCAGGTTGTCCCTTTTTAATTCAGGAAAATACAGAAGACAATGAGAAAGTGATTTTTTTTCTGGAACCATCAAGAGGAATTTTAGACAAATGATATTTTCTATCATTCTTGAGACAGTGTTGTATTCACAATCACTACTTATTCACAATTTTTACACTATTGCTCCAATCAATTCAGAGATGGCTTCATGACCAGGATGCAAAGAACTTGGGATTTTAAGGAATTTTGGATTTTAAAGAAATGAGATGTAACAAACAAACAAACAAAAAGGCTGACAGCTTTCTATGTATTAGGAAAATCCATCACTAACGGCAAAAGAGAAGGGATGGTAATGTACCCTCACTAGTAGTCAGCAAACTTAATGTTGTGTTTTTATTTTACTGTACCTGATTTTAACTTTTAATTGTGTAAAGAAAAGATGAAAGGAAAAGCTTAATGAGTCACTTAAATAGCAACACAATTATGCTGCCTATCTCCTCATTAATATGAAAGGTCATTCAGCGCATATGAAATCTTGAACTGTGGCAACTTTTGCATTATCTTCTTCCTGGGCAAGTGTTCTATTATTATTTAAGTTAATTTGCTTTAATTATGTTCGAATTAGTTGCTTTAGCACAAATCAGTGAAAAATACTTGCACCAACCGTAAATTTTATTAGGCAGTGTATTAATTAGTTAAGGGTGATTTTGAATAAATGATCCACTTTACCATATTGAGATGCAGGTCCCTGGCTTACTTTAGCATTTGTGGTCTTGTGAGGATATGATTCCAGTGGGGCTGAGAGTAGAATGAAGCTGTGTGTGCATGTCAGGAGTTGACATATACTTTGTAGGCTAGTGCATTGTTATTAACTGTCCTTAAGTTGATCTCGCCTCATGGCAACCCTATGAATGAGACATCTCCAAGACCCTCTGCCCCCATTGCTCTGCTTAATTCCTGCAACCCCTTAATACCCGTGACCTCCATCTGGCATGTGGCCTTCCTCTATTCCTACTTCCCTCCACCTTTCCCAGCATTATTCTTCAATAATCTTGATTTGGCGTGAAGAGTCCCAATTAATCCTCTGCCATCCTATGTTTTAAACTGTTTTTAAAATGTCCCAGTATTAGAAAATCAGAGCTTGGACAAGTTACATTTCTGAGTTCTAAGTAAATGGTGTGATATGAGTATAAAAGGGAATCTTGTAGCACCTTTGAAACAGACTGGGAGAGTCTATGCAAGCTTATATCACAAACATCCCATCCTCTCCCTCATCATTCACTCATTTGCTCTTTCTGGAAAGGGTAAAAGAAATGAGCTATCTGGGGGAATTAAAATTGTTTAATTGTTTTTAAACTTTGTATCTACATTTTAATACTTTTGTATTGCTTTTAACTTGTATTGTTTCAAATTTGTTGTTAGCTAATTTGAGTCCCTATATTGGAAAAAAGGCAGAAATAATAAATAAATAATAATAATAATAATAATAATAATAATAATAATAATAATAATAATAATAATAATAATAATAATAAGGTTGGTTGTATAGGTGTCACTTCAAAGTACTTTGTGTGTGTGGTTCCTGAAGATCAGAAAAATACAAAGTGGTGGCAATTTTATTTGTCAATGTAGATACACTATTAGTCTCAAAGGTGCAACAAGATTCCTTTTTATGCTGATACAGACTAACACAGCTATGTCTTTGTGCCTTTGTGTACTAACACTGTATAATATGAAGTCACTGCATTCTACAGTTACTCTTTCCTTACTTCATTATATAACTTTTGATTAGTAGATATTCTTCAAGAGATAGGGGGAATATGAGAGAATGAATCTGTCTTTCAGTAAAATGGAAACTCATGTAATGTCCAGTTTCAGTCAAAGAACATCTCAGATGTACACTTAATTTACCTTACAGCTATATTTTGAAGGAAAAGAGGGGAGACTGCCAGAAACCTACAAAGTAGACTGCAGCCACTGGGGTGAAAGAGCAGCAGTTATGAAATGTTGCAAATTGTGCTCACTGGCTGTATTCCAATATGTCATATAATTGCACTTGGATCCTTTACTGGAAGTAACTAGACTTAATTTGCATGAGAAATGTCATTTCACAACTTTCTTTGGGAAAAATAAATCTAATTAAGATTAATGGTTCTTATAAGATTACTTGTCTTCCATGTAGCATGCCCTCCAATAGCAGTTCAAAGCCAGTTAGATAAGAGGAAGACCCCAAATGGAGGGGGAGAAGGAAGAACCATCCTTCCTCCCTTACTTCACAAGCCCTTTATTACACCAAAGAATACTTACCTGAGAATGGACCATGGATGTTATCGAAACCATACCAGAAAAACTCCTGAAAACCAATGAGAAGCAGGTTTGTTGGATCAGGGGTTCTTGGTATTAATTATTGTCAACTGCTATCAAATTGGTTTTGCCTATGATGAGAGTATGAACGAGAGACTTCCAAGACACCCTTTTATTAACAATCCTGCTCAGGTCTTTTCAACTCAGGGCTGTGGCTTCCCCTTCCCTGTCATCTTTCCTCTTGTTGCTGTTGCTATTGTGTGCCTTCAAGTCATGACTTATGTCAACACTAAAGTGATCATATCACTGGGTTTTCTTGGCAGGATTTATTTAGCAGGGATTTGCCATTGTCTTCCTCTGAGACTGAGAGAGTTTGATTTGCCCAAGGTCACACAGTTCCATGGCTGAATGGAGATTTGAACTCCTGTTGCCCAGAGTCCTAGTCCAATATTCAAACACTATACCACATTGGCTCTCCACCTTCCCCTTTACCAGGCATTATTATCTTTTTTGATAAGTCATATTGTCTCATGATATGTCCAAAATATTATAGTCTCAGTTTAGTCACTTTGGCTTCTAGGAAGAGTTCAGGATTAATTTGATCTCAGACCTATTAATTTGTTTTTGTTTTTTGGCAGTCCTTAGTATCCACAGAACATTTGCTAGCATGTTATCCTCTTTTTGGAAAGGATGAAAACTGATCAATAGTCTTCTCCAGCTGTTAGCAGAGAAATATGCTGAATCTCTTGCATATCACTCTAAGATTAACTTCAATAAATACAAGGCAAACAGATAGTATTCATGTTATATAGCTAAAATATTTACTAGTCACATTTAAATATACATTCTGAACATATAATCATATTGCCTAAATATTAACCAAGAAGAACAGGAGCTGTACAGGAACAGCCCAGAGAAGTTAGGATTCATCATCTTGGAAGAAGGAAGGTAAAGAGAAGAGAAGTAGGAGTCTCCCTGTCACTACAACCCCCTGTGATTTTCTGCAATCATATAGTCTGGTTGCCTAAATGCATTTTTACTGAACACCATATATTACAACATATAGCCGAAGAATGTGGGAAGGTGTCATGTTTAGCGGATCCAAACTTCAAGAAGCATGATAGTGATAGAAATACTACAGCTATATTATGGTTTTTGTAGACAGATGCACCACAAACTTGGTAGTATCAGATCTGAGATTTCCCACAAGACGATTCACTCTTTAAGGACTTCCCCCCTCCAACTCCTCTTTCCTCAGTTCACGTGCTTTGGAACACATCAAAAGGCTCTTTAAATTCTCCTCCCCCCTCATCACCCATATCAATCTATCTAACCCAGGAAGGAAGGTGTCCCCCATTTGGTCATCAAAGTTTTGTCCTAGGAAGTAAACGGGGTCATAAAGTTACCAATTGCCCTGGTTATAGCAAAGCAAAAGCAGCTTCATTTATATAC
>JAIPUX010001232.1:160197484-160211332 GCA_020142125.1 Phrynosoma platyrhinos | reverse complement strand
TTTTTTGCCACATTTTTTGTCTTTCCAAAAGGCTTTAGAACAGGAATCATAAATGCCTCCAGATATATTAGCTTCCATGGTCCAAGTTTGTAAAAAATTGTTGTTGCTGGATTTTTTTAGTTGTCCAGTGAAATGGAAGGTCAGTTTGGTTGGGTTTGAAGTTACTCAATCTTAACAATAAGAAAACAGAAATGGAGAGGGTTCTTGAGTGAGTAGAGAAACTTTTTGGGTATGGGAGCCAGTGTGATGTAATGGTTTGAGTGCTAGAATAGGATTCTGGAAGATCAAGTTTTGAATCAACCATGGAAGCCCACTGGATGATCTTGGGCAAATCACACAGTCTTACCTAAGAGGAAGGCAATAACAAATATCCTCTAAAGAAATCTTGCCAAGGAAACTCTATGGACTTTATTGCATGGCTAATAAAACGTTTTACCTGAATTGAATTTAATTTTAAATTGGGCTGCAGCATTTTAAATTGGAAAACTCCTGGTTTTGAAAACAGGAGCCTGGAGTGGAGATTGACCTAGGCTGCATTTGGGCAATGATTTTGGCAGCAAAATCTTTGTGATAGGGTCCGGATGCAGCCCAATTTAAAATTAAATTTGATTCAGGTAAAACACTTTATTTTAGCTATGCGATAAGCCTCTATGATAAGGTTACCATAAGCTGGGGTCAACTTGAAGGTGCATAACAATAGCAACAGAGAACCTTCCTTCCTTTGCTTTGTTCTAAGATGACTAAACTATGGTGTCATACTTTGGCCCTATCATGAGAAGACATGACTCACTAGAAAAGACAGTAATGCTAAGTAAGGTAGAAGGCAGTGGGAAAAGAGGAAGACCACATTCCAGAACCAGATGGATAGACACATCAAGAAAGCCATGGCCCTGAGTCTGCAAGACCTGAGCATGGCATTTGAGTGACTTGGAGTACAAACATTTAGGTGCCATCTTCTACCCCAGATTCTTTGACAACATGTACTAAAAATATCTAATCACTTTGAAATAGTGACCAGTTTTTCTCAGCTTACTGGTCTGATTTGGAAATAGAATATGAAATGAAGACAGAGCATGTCCATATCTCTGCATTGGGTTTCTATCTGATCAACATTTGAACTAGGTCTATGTCTGACTACTTCTAAATGTAGTCATTGTTTGTCCAAATGTTGTTCATATATGGTTGTGATGTAAACAGACCCAATAAACAAAAATCCACTGCATCTTTTAACATCTAGTCTACTTATGCAAGCAATTTTTCCTTAATTTAAAATAACTGATGGTGTATACATTAATTGCAGCTGTTCATTCTTCATGGCACTCTAAATGAAAGCAGAATGTATGCAGTGGCATTCCTGATTTAGAATGAGAATCCTTAAACAAGCTTGACTGTGTACATGTATGTGAGGAAGGAAAAGAATTTTTAGTTTTATCCCAAAATGACTTGACTTCTTCTTTTTTTATTACAAAATACCCTCCACAAAACAAGATCTTTTAATGTTTGTGCATGTGTGCACATGCATGTGTACATGTGCATACATTAATAAGTCACAATCCTACCTCATGCTTGCTTAATTCTACACTCACATGCATACACCCATTGTTCTGCTAATACCATTCTTGTGAAACAGACTAAGTGTGCTGGCTTATTGTTCCATTGTGCAATGAGGAACCCAGTAGCTGTTTCTGCAGTCCCAGTAAATCAAGTGGTAGATTGAAACTACTCACAATTATAGTTTTCTGTGAGTTTTTCGGGCTGTGTGGCTGTACTCTGGAAGAATTTATTCCTGACATTTTCTCCTGCAGTTGTGGCTGGCGTCTTCAGAGAGTGGTGGCATGGAAATGTGTGGAGTATATCAGCCCTGGTGGTGCAGTAGTTAAATGCCTGTACTGCAGCCACTCACTCATAAACCACAAGGTTTCGAGTTCAATACCAGCCAGGGCTGAGGCTTGACTCAGGCCTGCATCCTTCTGAGGTCGCTAAAATGAGTACCCAGCTTGTTGGGGGGCAATCAGCTCACAGTTGTAAACTACTTAGACACCCCATAGCATGGTATGAAGCGGTATATAAATGAAGCTGCTTTTGCTTTATATATATCAGTAGGTCCCTTGTTTAGAAGGAAGTGCATTTTTTTAACATGTTAATGGTGGGGTAAGTTTGTGTGTTGACTGTGTTAAATGGCACAGCCTGGAGTTGTGTTGTGTGGAGGATATGCGAGGGGGATTTGGGATTTTTTAATTGGTAATCCGTTGTCTGTGGAGAAACCCCTTGAACCTGGGTGGTGTTCATTTTGCTTGCCTTGCATCTTGATTTTGGTGTTTATCAGGACTGGCAGCCAAATTCTGTTTATTTCAGCATTTCTTCTTTTATGTTGAAGTTGTCTAGGTGTTTGTGGATTTCAGTGGCCTCCCTGTGCATTCTGACCTGGTAGTTGTTGGCATGGTCCAGAATTTCAGTGTTTTCAAATAGCATTCTGTGCCCAGGTTTGTTTATGAGGTGTTCTGCTAGTGCTGATTTTTCTGGCTGCCCCAGTCTGCAGTGTCTCTTGTGTTCATGTTTGAAAGCTGCATTTGGTGGTCCCGATGTAAACTTGTCCACAGCTGCAAAAAACAAAAACAAGCAGCAACAACACAAACACTTCTTTCCAAACAAGGGTCACACATATATATACACTACACACTATATATACAAATCCAGGGCAGAATCCAGAACCCTCTGAACATGCCAGCCACAGTTGCAGGTGAAAGATCAGGAATAAATTCTTCCAGAATGCAGCCACACAGCCTGAAAAACCCACAGAGAACTATGGATGTCGGTTATGAAAGCCTTCGACTTCACATTACTCACAATTAGTTATGCACCATCCAAGAATACACAACTGCATGGCTAGAATCCCATTTGTTAGTCCCAACTAAACAAGACACAGTCAATCAAGACCTAACTAAACAAGACCCAATTGCTCTGCAGAGGGACGGGATAATAATAATAATAATAATAATAATAATAATAAATAATTGTTGAATGGTGAGTCAATATGTAATAGGGTTGTCATATCCCAGTTTTTGCCAAGACAATCCCAGATTCCTGCCTTGTTCCAGCCAGATTTTGTCAATCTCCAGTCAAACTGTAGATTGACAGAATGTACCCAGAACACAAGGCAGGAATAGTCAGCTAAGCTGCTCAGCTCTGCCTCCTCCTTCTCAGACAGCATGCCGGCTGCTGCAGCCACTGAATCTGCTTAGTGCAGATTCAGGCCAGGCTGCAACTGAGGAAGCCTGCTTCCAGGTTACTGCATCCCAGCAGATGGGGAAGCTCAGGGAGGGAGGGAGGGGGGCACCCTAAAGAAATCCAGGGCAGCCATGGCAAGGCCTCCCTGGTGTCAGTGCAGCTGTGTGGGGCCTCAGCCACCTGGCAGAGCTGGCAAAGAGATCCAGGGTGGCCTCAGTGAGGCCTCCCTGGTGTCAACACAGCTATGTGGGGCCTCACCCACATGGGTGAGCTAGCAAAGAGATCCAGGCTGGCTGCAGCAAGGCCTCTCTGGCAGCAGTGCAGCTGCACAGGGCCTTATCCACCTCGCTTAGCCTCAAAGAGATCCGGGCAGCCCCAGCATTTTTCTTTCTCCCTCACCAAGGTGTGAGGTGGAGGCGGAGGCTTTGGCTGCTCCTACTCCTGTGGTGGTTGTTGTGGTAGTTGGCACCATGCTCCACGGAAGCCTGGATAGACGGCTGGGGGATGGTGGAGGTGCAAGGTTCAGGTAAAGCAGGTGAGCAGCGAGGAGTATTGGCACAGTCAGCAAGACCTCACTCAGGCTCCACCTGGGGCTTGGTACATGAATTTATATTAACCTTTTTATTTTATTATTTTTATTTTAGTAATGTTTTTGGTTTTTAGTTGGTTGTGTTCGCCATTTTTCATGAATGCCCTACATTTTGTTCTACATTTTGTTCTACATCTCTCCGTATGTTTTGTCCCAGTATTGTGGAAGAGAATTATCACAACCCTAACATGTAGGCAAATCCCACTGATTGAACTGACCTATGGTAGCTGGGATTAATGATAGGATTTAGGCCCATGCAAAATGGTTACATTTATGGAGCTCTTCTTATATAACTATGAACTGAATATGTTCAGTACACAAAGGACAAAACTATGCAACCACATGTGTAAGGAATCTATGCATGTGTATGGCATCAAGAAGAGCCAGTGTGGTGTAGTGGTTTGAACATGGAACTAGGACTCTGGACACCAGGGTTGGAATTCCGTTTTGGCCATGTAAACCCACTGGATGACCTTGGGTAAGTTACACTCTTTCAGCTTCAGAGAATGACAGTGGTGAACCCAATCTGAAGAAACTTGCCAAGAAACCCTAGGTTCACCTTAGGGTTGCCATAAATCAGAAATGACTTTAAGGCACACAACAACAACAACAAACAAACAACAGCAACAATGGCATCAAGAGCACTTTTTATTCATAATTACAAATCTTAATGTTTTGTACCAATAAAGTGTATAAAGGGCAGGCTGCTGAATGCTGGAAGAGGCTTTAACTTCTACAATTGTCCAGAGATCCTGAGATCTCAGTAAACATGGAAGGAAGATTTAAACTATGAACATCAAGGTCTTTTTCTATCTATGTCCAGAAGGAGGTGTGTGAGTGTGACTTCTGGCCCCCTGTCTACATCAGATACCCAAAACATCTGTGTACATTTGCTATAAAACATCTGCTATCAAGAATGGGCAAGCTGCAAGAAAGAGTGAATTGAAGGTACCTTGAGATCTGAAAATGTAAATCTTAATTATGATTTCCCAATCTTCTGTGAACCAAAGGCATAATTAAATGTTCATGAAATGTTGGTGAGCAGAGGAATAAATGCTATTAATATATTTATTACTCCAGTGTACTCGCTGCACACAGTAGTGTGTGACATCATCATTACAAGAAAGAATTTTCATGAAAGCAGCAAGCAATAATAATTAGTCAAGGCACTCTCTTTAATTCCTATTTCATAGTCAGCTTTAGACTTTCTCCATGAAAAGTAAATACCAGAGGATTCCCACCATATACTTTGCATGCAATAGCCCCTAGGATGAATTACTGGCATCTCCAGGCAGTATTAAAAAAAAGACTATGAACTAAAATTGTTGAGATCAAATTACTAAAGAATAAGAGTAAAAGGTAAAGATAAAGGTATTCCCCACTGACAGGGCTGTCAAGTCATGTCTGACTGTAGGGGGTGGTGCCAAAAGCCAACATTATCAGAGAGACTACTCTGTGATCATGTGGCCAGCATGATTGCACACAATGCTATTTACCTTCCCAGCGAAGTGTTACCTATTTATCTACTTGCATTTGCATGCTTTCGAATTGTTAGGTTGGCAGAAGCTGGGACTAGTGACAGGAGCTCACCCCATCATGCAGCACCCGGGCCTTGAACTGCCAACTTGCTGATCTTGTAGTCAACAGAGTCAGCATCTTAACCACTTCAGCCACTGCATCTCATTAAAGAATAAGAGTAGGGTACACTTTCTAGTTCAGAAATGGAATGACAATTTGGAGATTGTCTCAGAGGCTTCTTTGCAGCAGTGAGTGGAACCAGGAACATACTGTAGGATCAAAATAAAATTGGTGAAGCCAGATGTATTTGTCCTAGCAGAACAATGTTTATGCATACATAACTTTTCCAGGGTGCAGACAATGGCTCTTTTCCCATGCAAAAACTTAGTAGTCCACAGACAAAATTTCCTGTTCCATGGAAGACCATTCCGAGTTTTAAACAAGAACACCTGTTTTGTACAAAACTTTGTCAGCTTGCAAATAAGAGCCTTTGTACTACATAAAGCCTTACCAAATGTTAAATAATTTTGTAACTCTGATCTCCAGTCACTAATCAGATGTCAAGGAAGAGGACAGATCCAGACCAGATGCAGAACCTCCACAGCATATATTAGGACAACAGGCTAGAAGGTAATACTTGGAAGTTTCTCATACTACCACTTGCTGCACTCCTGTCAATGAAGGGCAATGCATACATAAGGGGGAAACTGAAGGGCGGCCATGGGCCGCCCCGGGAAGCTGTGCCACGTGGCCGAGGTATCCACACACCTCAGCTCCACGGCGCAGCTTCGTCGCCCCTGGAAGGAGCGCTAAATTGGCGCTCCTTTCACAAGTTGCCAAAGGTGTGCCGCAAAAGCTGGCAGCACACCTTCGGCAACTCTTCCGCTGCAGCGTGTATGGACGCTGCAACAGGAGGTCTTCCTCAGAGCGCCAGCCATGTGGAGGGCTGGCTGCTCCGAGGACGACCTGGGGAAGGGGTTGGGGCACCCACCGTGCGGCTGCCCCTCCCCTTCCTTGCCCCCAAAACGGCTCTTTAAGCTGTCTGCTTCTCCCCATAGTGGTTTGGGAGTACTCCCTACCAGACATCCCTCCATTAGCATGACCAGTTGTTGCAGGCCTCTTACATGGTCTCCCACCCTGGTTTTTAATTGTTCCTCCCTGCCCTATGCCTTACCCAGTGTGCTTTGCATGTGTGTGTGTTGTTTTTAAAATGCAGTTATGCAAATGTGGTTTAACAAACCAAAGAAAAACAAAGAAAAAACCCCAAAAAGGCTGCTCTTGAATAGCAAAGGGGAGGGGGGAGAGGAGGTGACACTGACAGCATGTGCCCATGCAATCCCAGAACTTATTGCACATGAGGACTAGAGATATACCAGCACTATTCAGATCTTATTGAATGTTTTTTCTGCCAATGGCAAGGTGAGCATTAACCATAATTCAAGGAAAAGGCAACCATGAGAGGGAGAGAGCATTGTATGATAAATATAGCCACAGGCACTATTATCATATTTTTAATGGCAGTTTAAAAGCCATGTGTTATGAAGACCTTCACAAGATAGAGCAATGATATATCACCTGAATCCTACTGTTACTTTGAACTAGAGTAGATCCATTGAATTAAAGGGATTTACTTATGCTTTTACTCACAATGAAGTATGTATGCTGCAGCTGAGAGTCTGGACAACTCAAAGCAGGGATCAAGCCAGTTCAGTGAAAGAGAACTCCTGAATGCAAGGTCCAAATTTAGTTTTATTTATGAAAAGGAATCACCATTCACACAAAAGCATGTTACCATACACATTCATAAGAACTAATGATATAAGATGTGGTAACAGATAGTGAGTGTAAGGACTGCGGGAGGTAATACTTTATTGGTTCCAGAAGTGAAGGTTCCAGTCAGGGGATTCTCTGCATTGAAATGGCTAGTAGCTTGATGAGTAAGACCCCTATTGCTATTCCTCATCACAGCTTTGCTCACTGGTGGAAGTGGACTGGAAACATCATCCTTCTATGACCCAATTATCAGCAAAACAGACCTCTATTGCTAGGTGCAACTGCTGACTGTTAAGGTAGGCTTGGGGCCCATATATGATTATAGGAATAGTGCCACAACAGTGAATACACAGTATTGGTAGATACAGAGATGTTATAGATCTGTAACTCCAAGTTGCAAATCAGTGACAGCCCAGTTTTGTACAGACTGAATCTCCCTTATCTGAATTCCAAAATCTGAAATACTAAAAACAAAACACCTAAAACAAACAAACAAACAAACAAAAAACCTTTTTAATGTCTGGCTGAGATAGTGACAACTTTGCTTTCCGATGACACAAACTTTGTTTCATGAACAAAAATATTTTAAAATATTGTATAAAATTAGCTTCAAACTATGTGTATAAGGTATATATAAAACATAAATAAATTTTAGACTTGGATCCAATCTCCAAGATATCTCATTATGTATGCATATGCAAATACAAGTATTCCAATTTCCAAAAATTTCCAAAATCCAAGACAGCACTGGTCCAAAGCATTTTGGATAAGGAGATTGGACCTGATGTTTAGAAATGTATTGGCACCTCTAGATGCACATGTAAATTCCTGTAAAATGAAAGTTAATGTATGATCAGTACGGTTGGATCTTGCATGCTTTAACTGTTGCTAAAACACTCTTATAGGCAAAGCAGAATGTGATCAGGCTGTGATCGTACTGATACCATGATGCACAGCCTGCTTCCAAAGCAGGCAGCAGCCGTGGTCCCAAGCCAGCAATGGCCAGGAGCCAGATTTAATCAACTCCTTTTTGATCCGGTCCAAAGGACTGGATTGCAGCACCGGACCAACTTCTGGCTGCTTTGGGGGGGGGGGTCGTCTGAACACCACACCTCCAAAGTGGCCTAAAACCACTTCTTTTGGCCCGTGTGTTTCAGGCCTTATAAACCATGGGAAGAAAGATTAATCTCAGGTGCAATAGGCAGTTCTGGTACTGAGCAGTCATGTGGCATTAATTTCTCCTTCTGCCACCTCCCTCTCCCTTTGCTATTCCAGAGCATGTTTTTGTTGTTATTGTTTTAATTTCTTTTATTTTCTCCCCACCACTCCATCAATCAAAGAAGGAATGACAGAATCCCCCTCAAGTGGAAAGAGACTCATTTCTTCCTTGGTTGGCAGGGCAGGGGAGAACATAGGGAGCTCTGGTGGCAAAGTGATTAATGCTGGTACTGCAGCCACAATGCTGTCAGTTCGATCTCAGAGGGCTCCAGTTTGACTCAGCCTTCCATTCTTTCATAAATTGGTAAAATGAGTACCCAGCTTGTTGGGGACAATTGGTTTATGTATTGTAAACTGCTTAGAGAGTGCTTAGTTCACTATGAAGTGGTATAGAAATGTAATGCTAAATGGTATTGCTAGAAAAGAAAGCAAAAAAGTCAATAGTCAAAAACAAAATATTTAAATAATAAATAAATTAAGCTTGGGGCCAGGCTATCTGAAGGATCGTGTCTTTCTATTTGAGCTCTGGGATCTTCAGAGGATGCCATTCAGTCCCACCACTGTTCTATTTGGGTGAGGGAGGGAGAGGAGGAGAGAGCCATCTTGGTGGTTGCTTCTACTCTTTGGAATGATCCCTCCTTGCTGTCCTGTCAACAAATGAAAACATATAGAATTGACTGCAGTGGGGTTTTTATGGTGTGCTGTTTTATTGATTTTTATTTTCTTCCTTTTAATTGTTTAAAGATGGTCACAATTTTATAGGTTGTTTAATTGCATGTGTGCGCGCATGCATATACACAATTATTGTTGATATTTTTGCATGTATTTTATTATCTTTTACAATGCCCCTTTATACAGCCCTCAGGCAAAGGTTCCTTGATCATATGTTATATCCTCTTTCTGACTGATCTCATACCCAGAAAATCTGTATTTTTTGGCTGGTAATGGTGTATACATCACCTCCATGATAGCAAAATTTGGTTCAGCTGTCAACAAGATTAGGCTTAGTTATCAAGCTGGGGGTAAGAATGAGAAGTCTCACTTGTTAAATGTTTTTTATCATTATTGTTGTATCTTATTCATGGTTCCTTTATACATTCTTATAAATTTTGTGCCCTGTTTTCATATAATGTTTTTGTACTCATTGGTTTGATCTGTACCAAATTGTGATGGCTTTTAGCTATTAACAATAAAGTTATTACTTAGGGCCTTTGCAGACTGCTAGAAATAGTGCAAACGGACTCCACTTTAAGGGTTAGGGTTAGTGCTAGGGAATCATGGAAATTGTTGTTTTTTTCTGAGACATTGAGCCTTCTCTGTCAAAGAGCTCTAGTGCCACAATAAAATACAGTTCCCATAATTCCCTAACCCTTAAAGTGGACTCAATTTGCACTATTTCTGGCAGTCTGCAAAGGCCCATACTTACTTGCATGTATTTTAATATATATTACTCTTATTTTGTAAGTTGCTTTGGTTTCCAGTGTGGGGGAGAAGCAGGATATAAATGAACAAAATAATAATAATTATGTTTTTTGGAGTAACATCTGTCTTGGAAGCACTGAACTATAACTCCATGCCAAAGAGAATTACATCAGCTGTTGAGAAACTTTTCTCCCCTGGGTCATATAAGTGACCATTCATTCATGAGCATTTAAAAAGATACATTTACTCAATGAATCTGCACAAGGAACACAAGCTGTAGAATGTTAGCTAATTTCTTACTTATTGTTTTGTGCCCGTTAAGATGCTGGTGTATCTCAAAGGAGAACCAAAGCATTTACTTTGGAGTTTAAATGAGTGTTACATGAAAAGATTTGAAAGTTGAATGAAACCTTCATAATTAAGAGAAAAGAGAACTAAAAAGCACTCTCTAAGGGGGATATAATCTAGCTCTTTGGCAGATAAACCTCTAAACTGAATGCCAAGTGTAATGTCTATGAAAAGAAAACCAAAGAAATTATATTATCTCTAGAAGAAGACCACAGGAATAGGGTGGGTGAAGAACAGTGGGAGAGGTGTAGATTCTCCTGGGCCAGTCTCCAGAGACTGGACACAGTCAAAAGATGGGCCCATTCCCTTAATATCACTTGCAAGCAATAAGTTTCAAGGAATAAGATACCTGCAACTATTTTTAAAAATGTGGTTGTTATTAAATTACATTTCAAATGTAATATAATAAGTAAGGCCGAAGACAATTTATACTGGTGTATGTCTAGTAATTGGAAAAATTATGTTCCAAGGATTATTTTATAGGCATTTTGACCAGATTTGTTCAAATTTACTTCTTGTGATCTCCAATGAAATTTCCTTCAGTCCTTGAACTTGTAGCATCATAGTCAGAGGCTGAAAATTGTTCATACCTCAAAACTTATACTTTACTATGTTCACATTCCCTTTGCAACTTTGCCTGCCCCTTTTCTTTGGGTGCTTAAATGAGGGCTGGAATTCACAACTGCAATTATGAATTCATAACTTAGGGTTATGCATACCTAACTGATTCATATTCACTATCCCTGCGTATTCAACAATGCAGGGGAAACATAGGGATGGTAAAGGTCTCCCAATTTTGAGTTACAGCTCAGTAGCTGCTGTGAACTATGGGCATCTGTTCTCCTGTCAATCAGGATGTGGCAGAATGACAGAATTCTGTTTCTGATTGTCACACTGGAGATAACTTATGGGAAGGAAATGTCAGCTTGCTGCATCCCAAATGACAGGAGAATAGACCCTTGTTGCTCACAGCTGCTGCCCCCAATAAACCAGTATTGAGAGGGTTAGAGCAGAAGATACTACTTAACAATGCAACAGTGGTAGTTACATAACTAAGATCATGTCTGCATGGGCTGTCCTCACAGTGATTTGTCCAGATGACGCATGGCCCAAACCCTGACTGGTACAAAACTGTCCTGCTGGTGTATGGCCAGTTCAGTACCGAACCTATGCTATACCTTTCAGAATCCAGCAGTGCTGGATCTGTCATGATGAGAAATATGGTAAAATAGGAATAATGGGAATAGAGAAACTGAGCTATGGTTTACTAGAGGGGAAAGCAAGCAGCTGAGAGGTGTGTGATCTGATTGAAATGTAAAATGGGGACAAATGGGCAATGACTGGAGTAGTTAAGGTATATGGCTCTGTGGGTTCCTGAGGGAAGTCTTTGATGGTCAACAAAGCAATACCTCCCTTCCTGGGAAAGATGGATTGGTAAGGAGTAAGGGAGTTGCAGACTGCTTAGTAAGAATACAGATATAGCTCAGTTAAAGAGGTAGATGTATTCCCAGGCTTTACTTCTTGAATAGAATCTTTAGTACGAGGTAGAAAGAACATTGGAAGAATAGGGATAGGTTCCTACACCACAAAAAAGGACAGTTCAGCATGTTTCAGCATTTTTTTAAATTCAAAACTAACATTATGCACATGTGAAATGAAACAACCCAGGAAGATAAGCCTTGCATAAGTAAACATAAACATTTTGAATCTTACAGAGTTCACCTGAAAGTGTTTTCCAAAATGCATCCTGGGATAATTTTTGTTTGTTTAACAACCTCTACTTTTCTTATGATTTCCAGTCACCCCTCCATTCTCATGGACTTGAGGTCAGCAGTTTTACATATTCACGAAGGGGTGACCTCCATTTAAATTAACGGGGCGTGCACCCCGTTCAAGACTATGGAGCTTGAATATTTGTGAATCTCTGTTATCAGGGGGGTGGGGGTGGTCATTCCAGAATGGATCCACTGTGAAAACGGAGGGCGGACTGTAGATCTATATTTTTTCAACATGCCAGGGTAGTTGATAAGGCAGCTAAGCTGATCCACATTTTTTCTCCTAACACATGTTCAGTGATACTGGAGGCAGCAGTTTATTTTGTTTGCTATTGTAAGCTACAATAGGATCACCTAGATCAGAATTCCATTCTTTCCCAGGACAAGCTTTGTTGCATTGTTTACAGTAGACATGCTAAAGCAACCCAACACAAACAGTCCGCCTTTCTCCACTCCTCTTTCACCATCCTCCCAATGTCAGTGCTGCAAAAATCCTCTAGCTAGACAGAAAACAAGAAAGATGGGCAGCTCAGTTGGGCTCCCATAAAAAGACTTTTTTTTTTAAAAGGAGTTTCTTGTGCAGAAACAATGGGGCTAAACAGACGGCCCTGATAGGGTGGCTTGCTGCCACCCCCCCCCCCCCTTTGCATCAACCTCATACACTGCCCTGATCCTGTGCTTTTCTGGCTCAAAAATTAGTGGCAAAATGCCACGCCTTTTTAGAAGGACAAAAAATGATGGTGGTTTTTCAGCGGTTCTTTGGCATAGTGTATCTAAATGCTGCACCAAAGAAACTCCCTTTCGCTGCCCGCTGTCTGGTTGGGGGGGGGCGGTGTGATGTCAGCATTGGGGCAGAGTTGGGACATGTGATGTGTGGTTGCCACTCCCCCACTCCACCCCGATGCTGGTGCTTTTCGCCAGTCTGTAGAGGCCCAATAGTAACTGCAATATGCCTGTATAATTTTTTTTTTTAAAAAAATCAATAATACAGAAGTTAAAAGAGAATTAAACCAAAGTTCTTTTAAAAAAGCACAAATTAAAAACAATCTGAAAAGCACATTTGATCATAGAATCATAGAGTTGGAAGAGAGGCCCATCCAGTCCAAACACTTGCCATACAGGAACTCACAATCAAAGCACCCACAACAGATGGCCATCCAGCCTCTTTTTAATAACCTCCACAGAAGGAGACTTCAGAAAACTCCAAGGGAGTGTCAAACAGCTCTGAATGTCAAACAGCTCTTACTTCCACCCAGTGTTGAGGTGGAATCTCTTTTCCTGTACATTGCATCCATTGTTCTGGGTCCTATTCTCTGGAGCAGTATAAAACAAACTTGCACCATCCTCAATATGACATCCCTTCAAATATTTAAACAAGGCTATCATATCACCTTTAAACCTTCTCTTCTCCAGGCTAAACATACCTAGGTCCCTAACTCTTTCCTCATAGGGTATGGTTTCCAGACCCTTCACCATTTTGGTTGTCCTGCTCTGGACACCCTCCAGTTTTTCAATATCCTTTTTGAATTGTGGTGCCCAGAACTAGACACAGTATTTCAGTTGGGGCCTGACCAAGGCAGAATAGAGTGGCACTATGACTTCCCTTGAGCTAGACACTATAATTCTAGATGAAGGGAATGTGCTAGACATCACATATCTTTATTTCAGAAAGGCTTTTGACAAGGTCCCCACGATATTCTTGCAAACAAGATAGTAAAATGTGGGCTAGACAATACAACTGTTAGGTGGATTAGTAATTGGCTGACCAGCCGAACCAAAAGGGTGCTCAGCAATGGCTTCTCTTCATCCTGGAGAGAAGTGACCAGTGGGGTGAAAAATCACACTGTTGACTCATTATTAACTTGTGCTATACTAGGACTCCTAGATCCCTTTCACACATAGTTTCATTAAGTCAAATGTCCCCCATCCTATTTCTATGCATTTCATTTTTTTGCCCTAAGTGCAGTACCTTACATT
>JAIPUX010001232.1:160176988-160188016 GCA_020142125.1 Phrynosoma platyrhinos | reverse complement strand
CCAGTGCAACTCTATGGTCAACATCTGCCAGAGATTGATTATAGAACCATATTGGAGGACCTACAAATGCCTAGAGAAGTGTTTTCTCTAGGAACTTCTAGGTTCTTTAGCATAACTCTATAGTCAACATCTGGCAGAGTTGCACTGGAGGACCTAGAGATTTCTAGAGAAAACATATTAACCAAAACTGCAAATAATAAAATCCACAAAAGTTAAAGCCACAAATGTGGAGGGCCAACTGTACTAAATGAAGTATTCTGTTCACTTAACCATGTATTTGTCTGTAAGATTAACACAAAGACACATTTCTGTCTTTGCGAAGAGCTCTATCCCCAAATATGGGATTTCCCCCGCCTACACATCTTATTCCATGTATATAAAAAGAAAATCTTCCCAGCCCTCAAGTAGGAAACATCTCTTATAATAAGGGACAAATTTTCTGGGTCTCAAATAATGGACATCCCTTCTAATAAGGGACACTGGACAACACTATGTCCCATTGACAGTATAGGATTTCAGCCTTAACCCATTTCTTTCCAACTAGAATGTATTTATTTGGTGTGCTCTGCAGAACACTTCACCCTGATTTATAGTTGTTAATATAATTGTCTCTTCTTATACGATAACAAGATTCTTTGAAAGCACTTTAAAATCTGGTTTCATTAAGTTCTGTAAAACTATTCATATATAAAAAGGAACTGGCTTTTCTTAAGCTGCTGGCTTTGTGAACAGGAAAAGGCTTCTGCCAAGTCTACAAGAAAAAAGGAATAAACAGATTATTCAGACAGAACTGCTAATCCTTTGGTGACAGGTCAAAAATTCTCGTACCCAGTCTCCATTCTAAGAATCTATGAAAGCAGGGTAAATATTTACAATTTATATAAAGCCTGAATATACATAAGAAAGACTTCAGGGCAACCTGCAATAATGGGATTTTGGAACATGTCAGTGGCTGAAAATATATGAAGAAGGAAGGCAATCAGAGAGTAGACAAGCTGTTTGTAACCTGAAAGCAAGTTAGGTTATAGGAAATAGTAGTAACATGTGTTCACCAGTGGCTGCTAGAAGATTCTTCTTGCAGAAATGATAAACTTACTAGAAGGGGCATCATTGTCACAGAGACACATATTCCTTTTCTTTCCTGTTGTTGCTGTTGCTGTTGCTGTTGTTGAGGATCCCTGGCTCGTACTCCATACTTCCAATCTAACTCAAATACCAGTGGGAAAAATATAGCCCTTCAATTCCCAGCATCCTTCATAATTTGCTATCTTGCCTAGGGTTGTTGGAATTTATAGTGTAACAACAGCTGGAGGGCCAAATTATTACCAACTCAGCAGTTATGATGAGACAGTATGCCTGAACAGGCAATTCACTCAAGTGCATTTATTTCTTTATGAGGTTTCTAACTAATCCTTTATCAGAATACCAGGGATACAATCAAAATGATTCAACAGCAAACCATAAGCAATGATGACCAAAAATCCCTTATCATTAGCATAAATTAAACATTATTAGCCAAAGGAAATAAAATCAAGCTGCATTCAGTAGGTCCCCAGAGCATGGGTAAATATCCAAGCTTCATCTTAGTGCCAACAGGTGGCTATCCAGATTCTGGTTCAAAACTTCCAGTGAAGGAGAGCTTTCCTTAGTTCAGAAGTCTGAAATGTACAAGGACTGTACTTGTTGTCTTCCTCTGGTAACCAGAAATGAGAAATAAGTGCTTCAGAGTGCCTACTGGGGCAGTCTGTTAACCAATCTGCCTCTAGCTTACCAACAAGTTGTGACCTAAATGAAGCCAATAGACAAAACAGCCTTTAAAATGGTTACCTGAAAAGTGCATCTGGAATATGTCAATTCCAAATCCAGCCAAGGCATCTCAGAAATACCAACTCAGCCCATGAAAAAGTGACCAGCCAGTTGTACACTAATAGGTGGAGAGGATGCTACACTTCTGGGAAGGAAATATCAAGGAAGGTCAGTTATCTCCAGCTATGTCTCAGGTAGGCCTAACCAAAACTTGCAAGATTCATCTTTTTGGTCTACAGCTCCCAAAATACCCTGGCCAGCATGGGGTTTGGATATGCTGGAAGCTGTAGTCCAAAGAGGAATAATCTTCCCAAGCTTTATTCCCAATGCTAGATATCAGAGACACCCCTTTCATACTTTTTAAGGGAGGAGTATGTAATTCTGTCCTGCCCTGATTGCCAACTTGCTCCTCAAAGACATCTCCTGGTTTTAACTTTGGTCTCACCTTTCTCTTCTGTGCTGATAACTGCCATGTCCCATGAGTTTAGCTGGAATCAGTGTCTGAAACATGTAGGTTCACCTATGGAAGCAGTTGTACATTTTTTGTTCAATGTGGAATATCTGCATCCAGTTTGAGATTGCAGCAGCAGAATTGCACATGTGATACAGTTATGGATGTAGATGTATATTGTGCATACATACAGCATACATGTTTGGTTGCACAATATTGTAATTCACTAACAAGGCAGCATTGCCCAACCTCCACATAACTCTATTATACTCCATCTCCTTGATGCAGGATCTCAGCCGTATGTTTCCTGCTTGCCCCCAATATCCCACAGATAAGTCCTGAGAGGAAGAGAGGAACACAGAACATAGAATGATAGGAATATCATAATGCCTTGGTTCTCCCATTAGTAATTCAGACAACATCCAAGAAGAAAATTTGGATGAAAAAAAATACCAGATGTATTTGTGATGTTCCTGACATCTTTAGGAGGGTCCCTACCACAACAACCAAATTGATCAGGAGGAAATATATATAAATCTGTCTATGCTGGTTTCTAATTTTTCTAATTTTGCTAATTTAAATTCATTTTGTCCATTTTCATACACTGTGAATGTTTAAAAATAGATCCCACATGCAAATATTTAGTAATCTTTGTTCTTAGTTGCCCTGATAATGCATTTCCTCAAATAATTTTGCTTGGTATAGTGCCTTTCTGACATTACCTTCACCAAAACACAGAATGTTTATGCACTTTCCCCAGCATAAGTATTTTTGGTAAATTCTGAAAAGACTTTGAAAATTCTGAGAAGTATGACCACCAAGGGATAACTGTGTTTGAACTGATATATTACTTTTGGAATGATAGATTATTATGTAAATTTGCATTAAAATGAGAATGGAGTGGTTTTCTGTACCGTAAAATAACTATATGTAGGCCTAGTTATTGCAGTAATATCCCTGTCAATTAATGCATGCCTAATTCTCCCAATGAAGAAAGATTTCCATGCAGAGTTAGCATACAATTCAGTAGCTGAATAAATTTATTCTTGTATACTGCTATAAATTTATGAAGACTCGAGTTTGACAGAAAGCCTTGGCATCGTTATTTTCAATGTCAAGAATAATGTGAGCTAAACTTTGTAATCATTTCAGATAAAATTCCTCTCTGCAGTACAGTATGTGTACTGAATGCTTATTTGATTTAGTGTTTGCACATAGAATCTTATGTTGCATAATTATTCTGTGAATGCAAAATGCAGAATCATTATTAGATCCTTACAACAATACAATGTTAGAAATTATGTGATTATACCTCTGATATTTACTCTCAGATTCTACAAAGAGAAATATTTCTTGACTTCCTACTTAAAGAAATATTAATTATTTTTCAATATTTGCACACTAATGTTTTTTAACAGTGAAAATTCAAGTGTAGGGGACTGTTAAATATTTTATAGTTCTGGTTTTCTGGTCAAAAATGAGAGATATCTGGACACAACTATGCCATCCCTCACCCCTCCCCTGAAAAAGAGACAGAGCCAACATGGCTTGAGTGTTAGACTACTCTCTGGAAACCAGAGTTCAGTTGGGGTGTTTGTGGCAATACAGGGGTAGTAAGAAGTTGAGGAGAAGACAAACTCCAATTCAATGAGCAGAGGTCTGCCTGCAAAATAGTAGATTCAGCCCATAAAACTCATCTTATCATTTTACATTTTCACATAATAGAGACTTTTTCCTTCCTTTCCTTTTCCAAAATGTTAGTTGTTCCCCAAGTGAGGATCCTAAGGGCTCTTTTAGGTCCTTTCTTAATTGAAAAGGCCAATTATGTATCAATCTTTCTTTTCTTTTCAACTGCTTTCAGGTCTACAGCCTTTTTGAAGTTATTTTTACAGATAAGAGGCCCTCATATGTGCTTCAAAAGTCTTGAGTCACTGGCATGGATATTGTTTCAGGTATTGGCTAAACTATAAACACTGACAGACCACATGCTTTTAAGTTTAAATTCCTAAATCATAATGATAGCTTAAGCAACCTGGTATTGCAAAGTTGTCATGAGAGCTGTGAAGCACATGCTAAAAAAAACAAAAACAAAAAAAAGCTTGTCATGTAAAAGGCAGTTGCATAACTTTCCCCTGCTATTGTTGTTTGTTTATTATCTTGCCTATTCCCCCTTTTTTTGTTTGCAAGGTGTGGCCATCTTGCTATTTTCCAGGATTCCAAGCTGTTAAGCAAGGCAAAAATAGTGCTTTTCTAATAGATTGAACAACTGTATATTGGATTTCAGTCAAACATTCCCTTCCACAAAAGTAGAGGTGGGCAACTTTGGATCCACTACACGCAACCCCGTTATCTCTAGCTAGTGTAGCCAATGATCGGGAATAATGGGAGTTGCAATCCAATAGCTTATTGAGGGCTCTAAGTTACTCTCTTCTATTCTAAAGCTAAGGCTTCCTTGCAAAAAGGAACCTTTGAATAGAACTCGTCTTGCTTCCCAAGACAACACTGTTTTACTTGGTTAGTTATTCATCCATTGCAGATCAGAATTCTCATTGCTTTATTTGGGGTACTTACTGATAACTTCAGGGCTGAGATTCTACATATGTTTGGTGGAGTGTAACAATCTACCAGTGGCCCTCTGTTCCATTTTCATCCCCTTTGTATTCCCTCCACCACTATGTGCAACTAACCTTATTTCTTTTGGAAGTATTATCTGCTTCTGCAAAAAACAAAACAAAAACACAGCCAGATACTATGTGGACACCCCACCCTTCACATTCCCAACCACTAATTAATAATATCATGCAGTTCAATAAGAATGGTCTAAGGGCCTTTGCAGAATGCCAGAAATAGTGCAAACTGAGGCCACTTTAACTGCCCTGACTCAGTGCTAGGGAATCATGGGAACTGTAATTTATTGTGGCACCAGAGCTCTCTGACAGAGAAGGCTCAATGTCTCAGAAAAAATACAATTCCCATGATTCCCTAGCATTGACCCAGGACAGTTAAAGTGGACTCAATTTGCACTATTTCTGGCAGTCTGAAAAGGCCCTAAATGCCTTAAAGGCATCAGATCCTTCTGATCTTGGAAATTAAGCAGGGTCAGCACTAGTTAGTACTTGGATGGGAGACTGCCAATGAATACCAGATGCTGTGGGCTATATTTCAGATTCACAGTGGAATTGTGGGCTATATTTCCTTGCCTAAGAAAACCCTATGAAATTCATGGAGTCACCATAAGTCAATAGGCAACTTGAAGGCGCACACACACACACACACAGCCCAGCAATTAGCTCCCTTGTACATGGGTTGTAACATATTGTTGTACATGGTACTGCATGCTCCTTTCAGAAAACTATTAAAATCATACACGGGTGTAACAGGAGTTTGTGTCTATATATATGTACCAACCTCAATCTGCAGTTTTTACACTGAAGATGAAAAATACATTAATGTTTCTTGCATCTCCTAACCAGGATCTAGAATACCATTACATTATCTCTTTGCTGCAATTAGAAGCTTTTTATATTTGCATAAAATATCTGTGAAATGACTGCATACAAGTGGCTTAATGTTGGCAATTCATCTACCTTTCTTTGGATCCATGAAGTATCATCCTACTAGCCTTCCTCATAGGTTCATATACATTTATAGGTTCACATTCATAGGGATTATTTCATTTTCATCATCAAGATTTAATAAGATATATCAAGATCAAATTGTCACCAACTAATTACTTCTCATGTTTTATAACCCTGTAAGTTTTAGCCTGAAGATTAGTTGTTGCTTTAAAAAGAGAGAGAGAGAGAGCAAGAGAAAGTGTATTTATTATGAGATTCTTCTTAACATTCCTTTAAAAGCACACCATATGCTCAAGAAAACTGAAGGCTGTGTTGCAAAAAACAAGAAAATTCTTCTATGAATTTTATGGATTCCTTATTCCCAGCATTTCAGAGTACTGCTCTGTTGAAATTAAAGTTTATGTCTCCATCCCTCTCCATTTGTTGTGCTTTAGGCAGAATAAGTTACTTTAGAATAAGTTACTTTGAGGATTCAGTTTTTTGGAATAAGTTACTTTCGGACTACTTTCCTACAATTTCCCACCCAAAAGGGACAGTGGCCCTATTGGCTGGAGGATTCTGGAACTTATAATCCCAAAAGGTAGTTTTCCCACACTCTGAGCAGAATCCTCTAGGATTCTGTTCCATATGTAAGTTTCCTTTGCATATAGTCGTACTATTTCAGTTATTACACAAAGTGTCTATTCAGTTCAGAGTCGAGCAAAGTGATGTACCATTAGCAATAACTGTGCTACACATGTGGTTCAAGATTTATTTTGACCCAAAGTGGAGTAAAGTGGTATTTGATGCACCAGTTCCCCAAACCCCACCAAATCTCTCCCCAGAGAGCTTCCCTCATTATTTCCCCTCCTCTGCCACCCAATGCCCAAGATAAACCACAACAGAAAAGGCAAGCCAACCCACTTCCTGCCCTAGTCCCTGTGAAGGGTGCAATGAGGAATATCAGAAGAGTTCACTGAATATTCTATTCCATTGTTTTCAATAGGAGTTGGCAACCATTAACTTTTGGTAGGTTGTGCTTTATGCATTTGATTTTAGGCTGTGGAAGGCATGGATCTTTTTTGATAGATATAAGTCTGAGTCCTGCCATACCAGCACTGAAAAAGATGGAAAGATACACAAAGAAAAGGGGAAAGGTTTCTCCATCTCTCATAGGGATAGAAAGCATATTTGAAATTATTCAAAATATTTGTCAAAATGATGTTTCTTCAGTGTCGGAAACTCTGACAAGGAAAATCCTGGATGCTCAAGAATTTTCTCTGTTCAAGACTTCACAAAAATAACATTTTCTGGGCAGAAAATAACATATTTGTGCCAAAATCCTATTTTCTGTGCTGAAATGTTGTTTCCTGCACAGAAAATGCTGTTTTCTTGGGGTGTGTGTGTGTGTGTGTGTGTGTGTGTGTGTGTGAATTTTGCACAAAATAAGTCTCAATCTGTGGATGGTATTGAAAAAGTGTGTGGTTTTTGAAGGCTTCCTTGCATTGGGACACATATTGATAAAATTACTCATTCCTTATCCTGCAAATGAAATTAATGAAGAATTACATCCTTATAACCTGCTGGAATAGGTGGCTGGTGAGCATTTTTCCCCTTTCATGTTACATCAGTTATTCATTTCAATCTGAATTTTTCTGCTTGGATTGTAAAGAAAAAAGGATTGATTTGTACAAAGTCTGTGATATGCAAAATGGTTGTACTCTCAAAGTGCTGAGAACTAGGAGGGTTTTTTGCTCTCTTCTCCCAAAATGTATTACATTAGACCCTGGAACATTTCCTCCCTTCAATATATAAATGCAAAAGCCCATGTGCTGCACTGTGTGAAGAACCAAAGGCATCTCATAATGATATTCTACAAGAGATGGAAAAGCCAGCAATAAAAACATTGTGACACTCTAATCCCCACGCAGTAACAAAGACTTAGAGATAGGGAAATGAAACATTTGCAGCAGTAAGGACTGGAGGCAATCTCTGTGGCAATGATTCAAATGCCTGATATGAAAGAAATGACCTCTTCTGTTAATCTCTAGACAAACTGCATCTACTATAGATAAATGTATTCATTGGAATAACTGGATATTTTAAAAAAGAAAACCACTATGGCATAGAAGGCTCTAGTATCTAGACATTGCTGAACATGTAAGTATGGAATTACTATAGGACTTTGAATATATCTACACTATTCAGGTGTAGCCATGTGATATCATATGAATGGTCATGTCTCTATGATTTAGAAAGCTGGGGTTTGCATTTTGATGAGGTACTTAGAATACTCTGCTCTAATCTGTATCTTACATACCTTGCCAACAATAGTTCATAGGATGGAGCCAAGAGGATTAAAAGTGGTATCAAAATGCTTTAATTGTGTAGTGCAGCTACACTTAATGGTATGAATATATTGGTAGCCCCAAACAGAGTAGATCCATTGAATCAATAGGATTTACTTATATGTTGGCTCATTATTCAACCATTGAGTCATGGGTCTACTCTAGTTGGCACCAATCAACAGCATTCAGATCAATATTTTCCCCACTGTTTTCCTTTTCAGGAGTGGTGTCTGCATGAGCCAGAATACTCCGGCAGCATGAGCCAGAATACTCCAGAGTATTCTGGCCCCAAAGTTGCTACAACACCTTTCACCCACCATTAGTTGGGCACTCCCGTTGTGATGCTGGCCAGCTGTTTGCATGTACATTCCACTGTGCCACCTCGCTTGGTTACTACCACAGTGAGTCTCTCACTCTGAAATCAGAATGAGGTGGCCAGCATCGATCACATGGCTGGGTGCCTTGTTCTGACCTCAGCAGGATGGACTGATCTCAGAGCAACCAAGGGATATGGATCTTCAAGGAAGGTCTGGAGCAAAAGGTGAGTTGTTTTAATCCCTTATGGAGGTTAAGCCCTGGGTTTATTGCTGAACTGGATGGGTGCCCTCTGGACTGTTCACACCAAAACCAGCATATGGGTTGTGCATTGCCCAGACTACCTGCCAAAAGGATGGTGGGAAGACGTTTTATTTGGCCCAGTCAGACAAGACCAGGTTCTCTTTCACAGTCAAGAGCGAAGGATGTATTATGGGCAATGAAAGTGGCCATGGTGGCATTTTGAATTGGAGCCATGGCTCTCACACTTTATTCTCATTCCGTTTAGGACTTCTGGTTTCTCATAAATACTCTCCTCTTCCTCAAACCAACATCAGTGACTGAGCCACTGGGTTCCTGTTCAAACTATGCAGTTCCTGCCAAGAAAATCCTGAAGATTTCCCCATCCCCAGTGTCCCATTACTATGCAAAAATATACCCTTTTCATTGACGCTCACACTACCTTCAAAATATACCTCCTGGTTGTTGTTTTTTGGTTTGTTTGTTTGTTTGTTTTGCTTTTAATAGGGACAACAAATAGATATAGAAAGTTGCTTCTCATCAGACTATAGCTCCAGCTCAGACTTGATTTCAAGACATAATATAGCCATGACCTCTGTCTGAATGGGCTTTGCAGAGTCAATATCTCACCAAAGCTTGGCTCCCTGGCTTGTCACTGACAGCAAAGACTGCTTCTTCCTCAGCCTCCACCACACTTCTATGAGAAACATTGCATCAGGTGGGACAGCCACAATTTCTTAAGAAGTCATCATTTTTGCACAAGAAATACAGATTCACAGTGGAATTGTGGACCTGTTTCCCATTGCCTTAGCAACAGCATTTGAACCTCCTCCTCTTCCTCCTTTTATTCATTTATATCCAGCCTTTTCCTCAATAATGGGTATCAAGTTGGTTTACAGCTTATTAAAAAGGTATCAATGAAAAACTACACAAAACTTCAGGTTTTTTTTAAAAACAAACCATATTGAGGATCAAAACCATTTAAAATTCATTAAAAGGCCTATAAAAATCAACAGAACACCACATCATTAAAAGATCATCATGCCAAAGTCCTAAAAACCTGAAGAAATATGAATGTTTTTATTTGCTGGCAGAAGGAGAACAAGGAAGGGGCCACCCTGGCCTTGCTAGAAAGACAGTACCAAAATCTGAGACCAGTCACCAAAAAGGCTGTCTCCCTTGTGAGCCTGAGAAGTGAGTGGGACAGAGAAAAGGGCCTTTCTCAGAGATTTTAGCACTCTAACAGGCTCATATAGGGAGTAGCAGACTTTCAAATAGCCTGGACTGGAATAATATAGAGCTTTATAGGTCATCACAAGCAGTCATCACAAGCACATTCCAACAGTGCAGGGATGGACAATTGTTGGGAGGTAGAAGGCCCCATTGAAACCTTGGAGGTCAACCTCCCCATGACTCTCTACCTCCAGAAAAAATGAAATAAATGCTCCCCAATGTTTCCCATTTTTTCTGGTTGAATAAAAACAGCCTCTTTGGAGCTGAAACAGCCCTAGAGGAGCAAAAGCATAGTAACAGTGTCCCCATAACTTCCTAGGAAGGCATTTGGAAATATTGTGAAGATTTCCCCTGCACCTGTTTTCAAAAACATTTGAGGTGCCTTGGGTGATCCCATGTAGTCTGTGGATTGCACATTCTCCACTCATGCCATAGTGGCTGACAGCTAATATGTGACTCCTTAATGATTCCACTTAGTTTGCTGGCTTAGACACATAATCTTAGGTCTACCTTCACCCACACCTATGGATGACCTAAAAAAAAAGTACATATTCACAGACCTGTCTGCTCCATTGTGAAAGGTAGGTATAGATTCCCCAACAACAAATTAGAAAAGAATTAAAACATGATGCTGAAAAAAAAAACCTGCCTTGCTGGTTCTGACCTTTTCAACATTGCTGTTTTTGTGCGCCTCCTGGCATGTGATGACCCTAAGATAAAACTATCCAGGAGGTTCTTGGCCAGATATAGAATCATAGAGTTGGAAGAGACCACAAGGGCCATCCAATCCAAACTCGTACCATGCAGGAAATCAAAATCAAAGCATCCCCAACAGATGGCCATCCAGCCTCTGTTTAAAGATCTCTTTTCCTGTAGGGAGTGTGTTCCATTGTCGAACAGCTCTCACTGTCAGAAAGTTCCTCCTAACGTTTAGGTGGAATCTCTTTTCCTGTAGCTTGAATCCATTGTTCTGGGTCCTATTCTCTGGAGCAGCAGAAAACAAGCTAGCACTCTCCTCAATGTGACATCACTTCAAATATTTAAAGAGGGCTGTCATATCCCCTCTTAACCGTCTCTT
>JAIPUX010001232.1:160137154-160150400 GCA_020142125.1 Phrynosoma platyrhinos | reverse complement strand
TAATTGGGGTAAATTGGATAATGTTAAATTAAAAGAAAGTGATGAATGCAGTTAAATGCATGATGTCACAAACTGAATGACATCATATGATGTAATATGATGTCATTTCCAGAGGGGAGGAGTTATGTAAATTTGTTGTTATTATTATTTGCTTACATACTTTGTCACATGCAGTGAAGGTCCACCCACCGGGCGGGTTATACCTTCACATACACATGTGACAAAATTGTTGGAAGTTTATTCTTGTAAATAGACCCTGTACAGCTAAATAAAAGTTGTGGCCTGTTTTAACCCAAAAAGAGGCGTCTCGTGTCCTTTGTGCCAGTGCAAATTAGAATGTAAAACCAAACAAAAAATTGGGAACTTCTAATTTATTTTGTCATTTCTTAGAAAACAACAACAACCAACCAGCTAGCATACAAATCAACAAACCCCATCAGAATAGCTGTAGATTCATTACTGATTGTCATTGGTATCATTAATGTAATTAAAATATATGAGTATATGCCTTCAAGTTGTCTGGCAGTTTATAGAGACACCATGAATTTCATCAGGTTTTCTTTGGCAAGGAATACTCCAAGTTGGTTTTGCCAGTTCCTTCCTCTGAATTAAAACAGCATGAAGCAAAAGAGAGGAACTATAGAGAGGAAAATCTGCCAGTTTTGCTTTTACCTCCCTTCAGCTATTTTTAAAACTTTAGGCTCTTTCCTTCTGTACTGTGAAAAAAACCCCTGTAAATGTCAGGAAATTATTTAAATTACAGACTGAAATGAAATTCTCTGCTACCTGCACTGTTGAAATTCAACAGGCATAGATACTGACAGCATGGAGAGGCCACATTCTACCTGCTGGATGCATAGATATTCAAGATGTGGAGACAAGAGTCGGTGACCTTCATTTAACACTAATAAGGTTGAATGCACAGGAATTCAAAACCAAATGTTTAAGAGCTTAATGTTGAAACCCATGGATCTGGATGGATAAATCTGTTGCCTTTGGTTTCTTTCATTTTTATTAATTCTCAATTTTTTCCACCCCAAACATTAACCAGTTGGTGATTTTTGTGCAAATTCATATTCAAAATGGACTGAAATCTCATCCATACCCTAGAAATAAAAGACAAAGCTAATGAGGCATAGCCTTGGAAAAGCAACTGAAGGAAAACATAGGGCTTCGGCAGACAGCTAATTGAGCCGTATCCGAGGCCAGGAAGAGGAGGAGCAGCCGCACGTGCGGTGCTCCTTCCTCTCCCTGAGGTCATCCTCGGAGCCGCTGGCCCTCCGCATGGCCGGCGCTCCAGGGGCAACCTCCTGCCGCAGCGACCGGACGCGCTGTGGTGGAAAAGACAGGGAAAGTGTGCCCAACACTTTTAGGGCGCACTTTCCCTGTCTTGAGGAAGGAGTGCTGATTTAGCGCTCCTTCCAGGGACGCTGCCGGTGCGCTGTGTTGCGGAGGCTGCGGCCCCGCGGCGCGCCAGCCCAGGGCGTCCTGGATGCCCTCGTCTGCTTCCCCCCACAGTGCACACAGAATACTGAGTCTTGGTTGAAAGCAAAATAAAGAAAGATGAAGAGGGGAATGAAATGGAGTATTTTAGAGGTGGGCCTGCCTGGCTAGCTATAACCTTAAACATGGGGCATTCATGCTTGGAGAAAAGAGTAAACTGCAACAGTTTATTGAAAGGTAGCATGTGAATTCTGCCCATGGTCTTGTGCAGATAGAGCATTAAGAGACAGCAAGTAATTTTGGCTGCATTTTTGTTCTTTCTTAAAATCAGTGCATCTTTATTAAAAAGAGATGTATTTGACACTGGAATCGCCAGTACACCTATAGCTAAAAATCAAACTGTGTTGTTGTTATTATTATTATTATTATTATTAGTATCATCTCCATGATTTTCATTATCATTATCATCATAATCTTATATTCCACCTTTCTCTCAATATAGGGTCTCAAGATGGCTAACAACAAATTTAAAATAATACAATTTAAAAACAGTTCAAAAGCATTAAAATATACAGTTTTGTAAAAAAAATTAATCAATTTAAAAAGTTAAAACAATTACACATGAAAAAAAATGCATTAAAAACTATGTATACAAATCTGACATCTGACTTGCACAACATTTGAAAGCCCAACCTTTATCGAAGCAACAGTTGTGAAATTTTGTACATTCGAGTTGTTTCTGAATTATGGTTTCCCTAAGGCAAACCAATTACAGGGTTGTTGTTGTTTTTGAAAGATTTGTTCAGAGTGGGCTTTCCTTGGCTTTCCACTGAAGCTGAGAGAGTGTGACTTCCCCTGATCACCCAGTTGTTTCCATGGTTGAGCAGATATTTGAACCCTTGTCTCCAGAGTCATAACCCAACACCCAAACCACTACACCATGCTGGCTCACAGTTTACCAAAGGGTTTAAAGCAGGAATTTATGGACCCCTGGGAAGCTCCATGGATAGGAGTCAAAGATTCCATGAATCAAGTACAAAATTGCCCCTCACTGATTTCTTCCTATTACTTTGAATTTTTTCCCCTGTCATGCTGAATTTTAAGGTAAAAATTATGCATTATATGCAGTGTTGTTGTTGTGTGCCTTCAAGTCATGTCTGGCATCCCTAATGCAAACCTATCACAGGTTTCCTTGGCATAATTTGTTCTAAGGGGGTTGCCCTAGCCTTCCTCTGAGGCTGAGAGTGTGTGACTTGCCTAAGGTCACTCTTGGTTTCCACGGCTGAGTGGGGATTCGAACCCTGGTCTTCCACTGTTCTAGTCCCATATTTAAACTACTTCAACATCCTGGCTCTGTAGGTAAATCTGGCCAAGTTTTGCAAAGCAATGGGGTCTGATTATTTAAAGCTTTCAGTATTATGCTAACACACTGATGATATTTCTTCTTGTCTGTCAGTCAAATTCTCTGTTATGTAGTGATGTGGTTGGATAATTTGCATTTGGAATATTGCATAATTTGTACATGGTGATTGATATAAAGAAAGCTCTTCTAGTTGAATTATAATTGCCTTTGGCTGACAAAAATCGAAACTTGATTGCTGACATTTGACAGTACTTGATCAGTGAGATTATGAAATTTAGATTTCAGCAGTATATTGACAATTCATATGTAGTGGCATGTCCCAGTGGTTTTCAGACTTTTACCCTTCAAGAAACATACAGATACACTGATTTATCCAGCAAAGGAACTTGTGTATCTGTAACAGAGTTCCTAAACATTGCAAACATTTCTGCAGTATCTTCTAGAGTACACATTTAGTTCATGAAGAGCATTCTTGGGCCAGGTTATTTGTCGACATTTCATTGTATGGTACTTTTCTGATTCTCATCTGTATTATCTTCCATTCTTATTTCATTTTAGATTGCAAAACTTTTGGCTTTTTTCTTTCTGTGTGGAAATTTGCATCTGTTTTGTTACATATTTGTTAGATATTATAGCACCTTTGAGACTATGATCTTATCTGCACTGCAGAATTAATGCAGTTTGTCACCACATTAACTGTCAAGGCTCCAACCTATACAATCCTGGGATTCATAGTTTGTTGTGACACCAGAGCTCTCAGACAGAAAAGGCTATATATCTCACCAAACTACAAATCTCAGAATTCCAAGAGCCATGACAAGGTGGTGTCAAACTGCATTATTTCTGCAATGTAGATTAGATTGGACTGAGAGAGAAAAAGAAGTTGGCAAGTTGGTAACTTTCTTAGGCTGCATCCACATTGCAGAAATAATCCAGTTTGATTCCACTTTAACCGCCATGGCTCTATACTGTGGAATTCTGAGAAGTGTAATTTGTTGTGTTCCACTGAGATTTTTATAAACTACAAACTACACTTCCCAGAATTTCATAGCATGGAGCCATGGCAATTAAAATGGGATCAAACTGGATTATTTCTGCAGTGTGGATGCAGCCATAGACTTAAGTCTGTTTCTTCAGTCTATTTCTCTCTTGTACTGAATTATGCTCTAATAGTGCCATTATTACATTTTTTACTGCTACGGCTGCCTCCTGTGGGACCTTAGGATTTGCAGTTTATGGAGAAGCATTTAGTTTTATTAGCAGTTATTTTACTCAGTAAACTACAAACCCCAGAATGCCACAGGAGGCAGCCACAGCAGTAATAGTGGAATAATAGCGCTATAACATTGTAGTGCAGTATTGTGTTGCTACAAAATCTCTTTTAACTTTCCCAATATGTTTGCACTTTTGATACATTTGTGGGTCTTGGGATGCACAAAGAGATGCATTTTGAAGCCATTCTTTCCATGCTCTGTTGAAGGAGGCAGGAACAGAACATATCCTGATGACAAAAAGGGGGTGGCTTGGCCATACCTCCCCCTTTGTCCTCCTCCTGTTCTGCTCATCCCTTCATCCCTCTCTAACCATCAGTGCATGCCGAAGCTGGTTGCTTCAGGGCTGGATAGCAATGTCAGCCCTCATGGTTGAAGCTATTCTTCACAAAGTCATAGAATCACTGAGTTGGGAAGGGCTGCAAAGGTCATCTAGTCCACAGAGCTGCCATGCAGGAATATACAGCTAAAGCACTCCTAAGGGATGGCCATCCAACCTGTGTTTAAAAACCTCCAAAGAAGCAGAATCCACCACCTTCTGAAGCAGTATATCCTAGTGTTGTACAGCTCTTACTGTCAAAAAAAGTTCTTCCTAATGTTTAGGAGATACCTAGCATAGTGTAGTCGTTTGAGTTTTGGACTGTGACTCTTGAGACCAGGATTCAAATACCCACTTGGCTATGGAAACCCATTGAATGACCTTAGGCAAGTAACACTCCCTGACCTCAGAGGAAGACAATGGCAAAACCCATCTAAACCACTTTATCTCAGGTTCTTTGACTTCATCTCATAGGTGCTGGCCCCAAAATCTCCATGGAAGCCTGTTATGTCAGGTTTAGGAGCAGAAGAAGAACCAGCAGTAGCTGCAACAGTCCAAACTCTAGAAGCCTATAAAAGGGATATTATTCCATAGAAGGGTATTTGTTTACTAAAAATTAATTCTTTCAAACATCCTTGACGACAGTTTTAAGCCATCTTGAGAGGAAAACTATTGCTGCGGCTAGACTCACAAAGACTTATCAGTGGCCAAAAATACCCTAAAATCATCAAGCTAAATCTGAATTTAGTCGCAATGAGTACGCTAGCCTGAAGACCTAATCAACCTAAGCTGATACTTGCTCACTTCTGAAGTCAACTCCTTCTGAAGTGTCCACTGTAATTACACAAAATTTAGGTTGGGTCCAACCTATCTTCAGGACCGCCTTCTCCCATACAATCCTCCCCGCGCACTCCAGTCCTCTGGGAGGAATGCTGACTACAACCTCCCAGAGGGCTTTCTAAGGAAATTCTCTGAGGTTGGGACACTATTCTGGAAAGACCTGCTGGAAGAGATCCATCTAATTACATCTCTAAACAGCTTTAAAAAGACGGATCTCTTCCGGCAGGCCTTTCCAGAATAGCGTCCCGACCTCAGAGAATTTCCTTAGTCCTCTCCCTCCCAACGTGATGTTCGCCGGTTACACTTTCCTTTCTCTGTTGTGAGTTAATTATAATAAGTGTGGTATTATTTATTCTGTGTTTTAATTAAGATGTTTTAACCTGTCTTCATTTAATACTTTTTAAGGGGTTGGTGGGTACTGGGTTTGATTGTATTCTGTATTTTAATATGTTAGCCGCCCCGATTGTTCTCAGAGGGGTGGGACACAAATATATTATTATTATTATTATTATTATTATTATTATTATTATTATTATTATTATTATTATTAAATTTATTTTTTTAAAAATGGGTAGAACTGTCAGACCTTAAGCATTCTGCAAGCAATGGTTTCACTTGGGATGGCTCCATCTAGGAATTTTAAAATCAATGGAGCAGTGAATCCATTCTTAGTCCCACCTTTGAAACTACTCCCTAAATGGGTTCAGCACCTTGAATAGTATCTTTAAAGTTTGGACTGGAAACCATGTCCTATGAGGAGTAACTTAGGGAGCTGGGTATGTTTAGCCTGAGGAAGAGAAAGCTAAGAGATGACATGATAGTCATGTTTCAGTATTGGAAGAAATATCATATTGAGGATGGAGCAAGTTTGTTTTCTGCAGCCATCTCAGCCTCAGAGGAAGGCAAGGGGAAAAGAAAACCCTCTGTTAGGTTCACCTTGGTTGTTTCTGTATGTCTTCAAGCTGTTCCTAACCTATAACAACCCTAAGGTGAACCTATCATGGGGTTTTCTGGGGCTGAGAAAGCATTCACCCTAGGGTCACCATAAGTCAGAAATGACTTGAAGGCACACAACAATAATTACTACTCTCTTCATTCAGAATCTGTCACCAAGATCCACTTCTTGCACAGAATCAAATCACAAGATATAAACAACTTGCAATTTATGGATTTACACATAGTATTTTTTCATAGGGAAGTACCATGAAGGCTAGGGAATGTCAAAATGTGGAGTGGTACAAAATATTCAGGGAATACAGGGCATAAAATGGTTGAATGGGCCAATGAGGCCTCTGATTGGTTCTGTTCAGTTAATCATTAATCCAGTCTGAACAAAGAGGATAATTTTGGACCAAGCTTGCTTCCATTGCCATAGAGTGACAACTGACTGCTATGCTATCTGAGGCTTATTTGAAATCCAAACAAAGAATGCTATAGTGCAACAGTTTGTACACGTCCCATCTTCCTTGTCCTATGCAGTATATAACATTTGGCAGCATTCAGTAGTTGACATGTAACAGCACTTTTTATATCAGTCAGCATTTGATAGAAAACATGCAATTGTATTTAGAACATAACTGCATTTGATAAGTAGCAAGCATAACAGCATTTGACAAGTAACACGATTTGTGTCTGGCAGTTGGAGGCTTATGAGATTTCATATCTGAAACCTGTCAAAACCAGAATGATCACACAAAAAAAGCTTTCTACTTTTTTAAGCTAAATTTTCAGAAGCAGATCTCAGATTTATTGCTTAAGCAAATTGTCTGTTACAAAGACTACAGCCAGGATCCTGTTGGTTTGCTTATACTTGCGTAAACCCCTGTACATGTACATTTGTAATTTTTGGAGATTAAGCAATGGATATATTCAGTTCATGGTTGCACAAGCAGAGTCTGACAAGTGTAACCATTTCACATCAGCTTAAATCCTACTAAATCTAGTTAGTTGCAAGTAGAGCATAACCATTGTATCAATTGGATTTAATAATTTTTAGATTCATCATTTAACAATTGATTGAATGGACCAATTTTAGTTGGGACTGACAAACAAGATTCTAGCCATGCAGTTGTACATTCTTGAATAGTGCATAACTATTTGTTAGAGGAAGACTACATTGCAGGTGGTTAGACTCAATAAAGGAAGCCAGTCTGCAAGACCTGAGCAGGGCTGTTGATGAAAAGGTGGCTTAGAGGTCTCTTTTTCGTAAGGTTATCATAAATTGAAGTCAGCTTGATGACATTTGACAACAATGGTCTGCAAGAAAGTTATTGTGGTGTACTAGTTTGAGCACTGGAGACCAGAGTTTGAATCCTTGCTTGGCCATGAAAATCCACTGGGCTACCTTAAGCAAACCACACTCTCTCAGCCTCAGAGGAAGGCAAAGACAAACCTCTGAACAAATCTTTCCAAAAGAGCCCCATGATAGGGTTGCCTTTGGGTTGCCATAAGTTGAAAATGACACACAACAAATTGTCCTCCTTCCCTCTAAGGGTGGAGAACATTTTCACCAAATGTTTAGCCTTCCCATGGCCCATTCCAGGCCCTAGAGAGGTTTTTTTGCAACAGCAAGTGATCAGGAAGCTACTTCCAGGTCACATTTTCTTGAAAAAAAATCCTTTCCTGGACCTAAAAGGACTCAAGAGGATCTAAAGAAGACATGCACAAATTGTCACTTATGCCTCAGTGGGAACATTTGGGGAAAATTCTTTGATTATTTTTTTTACTCCTGGAGAATCACAGAAATGGCCCTGCTAGGTGCATGCATCTTTGAGCCCACATTTTAACCACCCCCATGTAGACTGACTTCTATATTACTTTACAAATGTTGGTTTATATTGCACAGGTATAACACAGGACCCTGGCCATTAAGATAAATAAAGATTACACAGTATTTTTTTAAAAAACTGTTAAAGGTAATAATAATAATAATAATAATAATAATAATAATAATAATAATAATAAATATATATCCCGCTTATTGACAGACAATTCAAGTGGTTTACAATAAAACCCATATAACATATCTCAAAAAAGAAAAACCAACCCACCCCCCTTAAAACAGTATTAAATAATACATAGTTAAAATAGCAATAACATAGAATTAAACATAACACTATAAAACATATGGCATTTAAACATTAAAACAGATTACAGTGTCCTCATCAACCTCTACTGCGTTCCTCATCCATCAACAACTGATGGGGCCATGAGAGGACCGCAGGAGTCAAAGAACCCAAGGCTGGGGTGATTAGTCTGGAAAGGCCTGCTGGAAGAGATCTATCTTGACAGCTTTTTTAAAGCTGTCTAGTGATGTCAACTGACAGATCTCGTCCGGCAGGTCATTCCAGAGTTTGGGGGCGACAACAGAAAAAGCCCTGGGAGGTCGCTGCAAGCCTAGATTTTTGAGGCTGCAGCAAATTCCTCCCAGAGGACCAGAGAGTGCAGGGAGGATTATATGGAAGGAGGTGTTCCCTGAGATAGCTTGGACCCAAGCCATTTAGGGCTTTAAAGGTAATAACCAACACCTTGTACTGGGCCTGGAAGATACTAGGGCTGGAACTTTTCTAGCCCTCATGGAGTAAAGGTGCCTCACACACACACTCAGAGAAATTACACAGGTGTGTGACAACAGCAAGATTCCTATCAGAATCATTAATCATGCAAAAAGCTTTTGAAAGTAGGATCCTTTGTGTAAGAAGGAAAATGTGACAACCTGGACATTACATAATCATTAAGAGTTCACAGTCCACAATCATAGCACTATGATTCCACCATGAGTTAGCAGATATGGCAACATCCTATGGAATCTCAAGGATTGTTGTTTGGTGAGGCACTAGAGTTCTCTGGCAGGACATCCTTATAGAACAAATCTCAGGATTCCATAGGATGAAATAGTAGCTGTTAAAGTAAAATAATTGTATTACTATGGTGCAATGTGAAAATGCTTCAGGTGTTTCAATATATAGCATTATGATGATGTTACTCCTATGCCCCTAATTTGAATGGATTCTGGGATCTTAAGAATGTTATATCAGATTCACTCATCTTTTTTACATTGAAATATCCAAGTAATTTTTATTATCTTAGAGATGGATGAAAGAATTAATTTATTCTGTTGTTTTAATACTATCTTAGTTTAATCTATTTTTAAGGGGTGGGTGGGCTAGGGGGACTAACTTGATTGAAGTGTTTTATTCTTGTATTGTTTTAATTTGTTGTACGCTGCCCCGGTTGCCTAGCAGAGGGGCGGGTTAAAAATAAAATTTATTATCATTATTATTATTAAGAATTTTGTAACAGCATTTCTTTGATATCCTATCTTCATCTAGTTTGTAATAATGCATCACCTGAGATATATGTGCAATTTTTTTCCTTTCCAGTGTTTGTTTCTTTTGTTGTTATTTCATTCCTTTTCTTTTCTTTCCATTTCATGTTTCTCTCTCTCTCTTCTCTCTCTTCTCTCATTCATCTCCATGTCTGTATTGATTATAGTGAAAACCTAGTGAATAGGTTTTAATACTCATACCTGTCATTGTTTCAATTTAAATGTCACAAAATTCTGAGGCTTTGTACTACTTCTCATTACTCTGGACTTTTCAGATTCAAAGAGGTAGGCCTAACGGTCACTACTTTATTAGCTGCTAGATAAAAGGTTCACATTCTGAAAAGATCTCTTGCTTGTTCTTTTGTTTGTAAGTTAATACCCGTATTTTACATTTCAAAAGCAATAAATTGGAATGTGATACATTTTAAGTGTATCAGGTTGTATCACTACAGGGATGTAGTGGCTCAAGTGGTTAAGATGCTGACTCTGTTGATTGCAAAATCAGCAGGTTGGTAGTTCGAGGCCTGGGTGCCACATGATGGGATGAGATCCCATCACTAGGCCCAGCTTCTGCCAATTTAGCAGTTTGAAAGCATGCAAATGCAAGTAGATAAATAGGTACCACTTTTGGGGGGGAAGGTAAACAGTGTTCTGGGCAATCAAGCTAGCCACATGATCACAGAGTAGTTTCTGACTATGCTGTCTCCTCAGCTTAGTAACAGAGATGAGCACTGTCCCCAACGGTCGGACACAACTTGACAACCCTGTCAGTGGGGAATACCTTTATCTATAGCAACAAATTAGAGTCAGCATGGTGTAGTAGTTTGAGTGCTGGAATAGGGTTCCAGGAGATCAGGCACTTTAGCAGGAGACTGAGATCCCTGCTTAGTCATGGGAACCCACTGGGTCACATAAGTTTTTGTGGGTTGTTCGGGCTGTGAGGCCATGTTCTAGAAGAGGGATAGGCAAGGGACTTCAGCTCCCAGAATCCCAGCAGCTATTGGCCAACATGGGACTATTGGCCAACATGGCTGAGGCTTCTGGGAGCTGAAGTCCCTCGGCCCTTAAAGGGGAAAGGTTGCCTACCTCTGTTCTAGAAGAATGTATTCCTGACGTTTCACCTGCATCTGTGGCTGGCATCTTCAGAGAATGGTGACATGGAGTGTGTGGGGTATATATACTGTGTGACTCTTGGTTGAGAGGATTAGCATGTAAATCTGTGTATTTTTCTGCTGAGGCAAGGTCTCTGGGTGGAAGGATATGCGAGGAAGATTAGTGTCTATTTAGTTAATGGTCCATTGTCATCTGGGAATTAGCATGTAGATTATTATGTAAATCTGTGTATTGTTCTGTTGAGGCAAGGCCTCAGGGTGGGAGGATGTGTGAAGAGGATTAGTATCTATTTAATTAATAATCCAATATTTGCTGAGAAACCCCTTGACCCTGTGTGACTATGGATCACCTTGGGCACTTTCTCAGCTTCAGAAGAAGACAATGGCAATCCTCCTTTGAACATAACTTGCCAAGAAAATTCTATGATAGATTCATGTTAGAAATGACTTGAAGACACACAACAACAACAAACTAACACTAGCAGGCTTAGCAGGAAATAACTTTCTAGAGGTGCTGAGCCCTGAACTAAACTACTGAGGATCTTTTATAGGGTAGTCATAATACGTACACAAAGAGCAGCCTCCATCCCTCTCTTGCTTAACTAATTTCACAATATTCAGCAACTTCTTGCTTGGGCACAGATTGTTTTCAGTACAGAAAAATGTTTACAGGACAGAGGAAATGTTCAGAACAGGAGGTTTTATCAGTGTGAACTTTGTCCTTTGTGTGAAACATTACATGCATATAGCTGAAAAGAAATAGGCAGGAAAAAAACTTTTTAAAATCACATGTAGCTATCTAGTCTGACCCCAGTGATCATAAAAGTTCATCATAAAGGTCCAATATGCACATACAAACATTTGGGTACTTCAATAGATTCACGTCAGAAATGATTTGAAGGCAGACAACAACAACAACAACAACAACACAATAAATTGGTTATCATTCTAAGAACCTATAAAGCATTCTGTGGGCAATAGTCTGACCTTGGGTGTGTCATCATTGATGGGAAAACTTGTATCCACCTTGTAGCATCACTACATTTTTTTCTGGTCCACAGTGATCCTGTTAATGCCACACTCCTCATAGTGAGATTGATGGAACCCACCATACTTTTGCCACAGGTGAATTTGCATTGGTGTAAAAGAATGGTCCTGGATCATCATGTGTCCTATACTTCACAGTAGTCTTGGCCACATGCCAGCCACACATATGCTCATCCAGATTTTCCAGGCAAATGAAGGATAAAAGACAGTTAATTTTTAATCAGAAGCCCCACATTGCCTTTTAAATGTCACAAATGTTGTATGCCCAGGTTGCAGCAGCTACAAGGCAATTATGTGTTGTTTTTTGAGAGGGTCAGTGCAGACATGCAGCTATTGTCTGTTGATAGCTGGAAGTCTTCCATTTTATATATCAAATGTGGTGAAGTTTGCCCCTCCATGACCCTAAATATACCCTTAATACACTCACAATGAGCCTTAAAGTGATAGATCATGTAAGCAACTTGGGAGTTTTGATAAGGGGAAAACTCACACACATATCCCAGGAAGGCTAGGCAATTAATCACAGGATGTTTGGAACCCAAGCCAGAGAGTGCCCATTTACAACCCCAATTCCCACTTCAAAGACCTCCATCTCGAGTGACCATTCCTGTGTAGATTTGGACCCTTTGATGTAGGACACCTGGTCTTTGCCCCAGGCTATTTTTGCCTTATAGAAGATCCCAAATTCCCAAGATCCTTTGTTCCTTGGGCTAGTTTGGATTTTAGGCTGACTCCGCATCACTCTGAATTCTGCTAGTTCTGACCCACTGCTGCCACACTCCAAGTGCCCAGGAATGGGTCCCATGTCCTCACTATCAGACCACATCTTCAAGGAATGACAAAATCAATGGTAATTATCACCGTTAGTGAAGCCTCTTGATCTATTCCAATGCTCATCTCTTTATTTCCTAGCTCTTGTGTGAGTGCATGTATATATGAATTTCATGTGTGTTTTCCCCCTTAATAAGTTACAATTGATAAAAGAATTCTGTTTCTGCAATCCTTTTATTTCTCCATCTCGGTAAAAGTTGGGAAGTCTCCTGGGGCTGCTTGTAACTCAGCCCATTTTTTGAGCTAATTAATATTCCCCTCAGACCCCTAGTTACAATCATTTCCAGCTACAAGAAATCTTTTGAATCAAGGAAGTAGCTCTACATGTTGACTCACCATTCAACAATTTGGTCAGTGCCTAGTCTTGAAAATATTACATAGCTTTTAGAAGAAACCTGCTTGTTCTCCTCCTTGTAGTTTAATGTAGGGTTTAGAGATCCTGTTTAGGAGCAAAGTCACCACTAACATAGAAAAGCAAACTAAGGGTTACATCATAGAAACTCCATTCTAGGACAGTAAAGTTCTTCAATATGCTAAACTAATCTAGCTTCATTTTAGGGAAGTGCTATGCAAGAATTGTTGGGAAAAGAAGAGGTAGAAAAAACATTTTAAGTATATCAGTGATAATAATAATCTCTGGCTGGCTTTTCTTCACAAACAAAGAATCAGGAAGGACTCATCCCATGCTTTTTG
>JAIPUX010001232.1:160095093-160124835 GCA_020142125.1 Phrynosoma platyrhinos | reverse complement strand
ACCCTAAACAGCTCTGCTGGATGAGACTCTGCAGATGCAATACGTGCACTGAAAAAGGCCCTCTGCGCTGCACGTATTGCCTCTCGATAGGCCCAAAGAAAGTTCCTATGATGGTTATGATTTTGCTAGAAAGAATAATCTACCAAACAAATTCTATGATAATCACCCACAATGCCGTTCTAGAGATAACAAAAGCAACAGTGTGGGTCTGTCTTTGTTATCCTTAATTTTCAAATGTAATCTCCAAATCTTGGGAGGCAGAGTGGAGGATGACAGCTACATATACCCATACACATACCATGCATCTAACTCTAGTAGTGTACTAGATCTTATCTGCGTTTCCAGAAATAAAATTGATCTTTTTTCAGAGATTGCTGTTCACCCAAGAGGGGAAGTGATCACCAACCTGTGAGCGTGAAAGTGTGGGGCAGTTCAGATTTAAGACCAAGCAATCAGGAGGATAGATGGATTATAAATAGTCAAGAATCCAGCCAAAACGGCAGACTTAGATGGGGCTAAGTTGATATTACAGCAATATCACTCAATCTTAAAGGAGAGAATATTAAAAAGTGGTTTAATATGATTCGGTCATCTTCAACTGATTGGCTATCAGTTATTGATGCATTTTCAAATCTGTGCCAAATGCTGAAGAATTATTTAACATCTAAGCCTGCAGGGAAAACCAGCTTGAAAGATAGTTCACCTTGGTTTGACACAGAATGTAGGATAATGAAAAAGAAACTAAAGCAAGCATTGAGATCTGCACAGAGATCCTCCTCTATTCACGTACAACATGAGATGTTGGCCCTTAGAAAGGAATATAAAAAATTAATAAAACTTAAGAAACAAAATCATGTCTCTCAATCTGGGCCAGTTTAGAGTTAGCAGCAAAAAGTCACAATTCTGCAGTATTTTGGCACTCGGTCACTGGAATTCTAAAAGAAAGGAGATTCTTATATGATATCCCTATACCTGCTAAGGAATGGGAAAACTATTTTCTAGGGCTATTCACAGTAAACAATTCTATGGAGACTCAGCAACTAAGTTCTGATTTCCCTGGTACTGAAATCTTGTCCCCTTGGCCACCAGTCTCTGAAGAAGAGATTTCATTTATTATTAATGCTTTGAAAAATAATAAAGCACCTGGGGAAGATTTCCTACCAGCAGAATTATACAAACAATTTACAGATTGGTGGGTACCTATCCTGGCAGGATTGTTCACGCATATAAATAATACCTGCCAGATTCCAGAAGGGTTGAAGATGGCCATAGTAGTACCTATTTATATAAAAAAGGGAACAATAAGGTCCCTAGCAACTATAGTCCGATTAGCTTAATTGATATTGTAGCAAAGATATATTCAAGGTTTCTTCTGAACAAGCTGGAGAGTTGGGTTAATGGGAAAGGGATATTAACAGAAGAGCCAGCAGGCTTTAGACAAAACTGCTCTACCATTGACAACTGTTTCATTTTGAATAATTTGATTGCCAAATATACTAGCAAAAGAAAACATCTATATGCTGCTTTTATAGACCTTTCTGCAGCGTTTGACACAGTTAATATAGAAATGTTATGGAATAAACTGATCAGTCTTAAAATTGATCTGAGGTGCGTGTTATTATCAAAGCCCTCTATACAGGTACCTGTTTAAGAGTAAGATTTGGATTAAATGGAGCCCTGACCAAAAAAATTGATACATATAAAGTAGTGAGACAAGGGTGTTTACTTGCTCCTTTGCTATTTAATTTGTATATCAATGATCTTCCATCTGAAATGAAGGATTCAGCTGTCCATATGCCCAGTCTTTCATACACCTTGTAATACTCTGCTTTATGCTGATTTTGTTTTCTTATTCTCACATGGGTATGTGGAGACTGTTAAGAAGATTTAGCAGCTATTGTAAGAATAATTTCCTAACTATTAACATAAGTCAAATATAATGGTTTTTGGTAAAGGACAGCAGAGACATAGATGGCAGTTAGAGGGTGTGCCGATAGAGCAAGTAAAGACTTTTTCTTATCTAGGTGTAACATTCTCTGAAAATGGCTCCTGGTCTTGTCATTATCAAAGGAGTGCAACTAGAACAAAGGCACACTTAAATCTCAAACTTAAACTGAAAGCCCACAAATACCCTGGCTCCCTAACCCCAATAATTAATGTATACAAAGCTAAGGTTACACCTATGCTTTTGTATGCAGTGGATGTCTGGGGTGTAAATCCTATCTCAGCAATTGAATTATCACAGTCCCAACATCTGAGAAGTATATTGGGAGTAGATAAAAGGATATCAGTGGCTGCCGTTAGAACAGAATTAGAAATTAATTCAATCCACTCACTAGCAAAAATTAAAATGTTTAACTACTGGTGTAAACTTAATGAAATGGAGCCAGATAGAATAACAAAGGGGGGTTGCAGACTGCCAGAAATAGTGCAAATTGAGTCCACTTTTAGGGTTAGGGTAAGTGCTAGGGAATCATGGGAACTGTATTTTATTGTTGCACCAGAGCTCTCTGACAGAGAAGGCTCAATGTCTCAGGAAAAAAACAATTCCCATGATTCCCTAGCACTAACCCTAACCCTAAAAGTGGACTCAATTTGCACTATTTCTGGCAGTCTGCAACCCCCCCCTTAAGATAGGCAATTTAAAATGGCTGAGTAGATATAAACAAAGAGCAAATTACTTAAAAACACAAATGCATAATTATCTAAGGGAGGTATTTATCTGACTCAGATTTGATCAGCTTGACACCATGGCAAGATACGGAAGATTCATTGGTATTCCTTATAATGAGCAAAATTGTATTTGTGGAGATTGTGAAATTGATGATCTGTCCCACATTTTATTTAAATGTAATTTGTATCATCAGGAAAGAGAACAATATCTTGGTCTTCATATTAGATGAACTTTGTTTTCAGATACCCATGTTAGAATCTTATATTTCATGGGTGGTCAAGATTCAAAAATAACTAACAGCACAGCTCAGTTTTTACATAAAGCGATAACATACAGTTAAGATCCAGATACGTGGAGATAATTGGTGTTAATTGTAGTGGTGATGAAGAAATCTGATGTTTGATGTTATTCTCTATCATACTTTTTAAGGAAATGGTATCCATTGTATTGTATTTATATTACTGTAATCATACGATATTTTATTTTATTTATATGTATTTTTTATATTCTTAATAATTTTAATTTTATGTAACTATCTTTGAATCTTACTTTGCTATATTCTTTTTTGAAATGGCCAATGGGCTAATCAATAAAAAGATTTGGTGATTTGGTGAGACCCTTGGTTGAGAGGATTAGCATGTAAATCTGTGTACTGTTCTATTGAGGCAAGTCCTCAGGATGGGAGGATATGTGACGAGGATTGGTGTCTATTTAATTAGTGGTCTGTTGTCTGCTGGGAAACCCCCTGACCTTGGGTGAAGTTCATTTGCATTTGCTGAGTCCTGATTTTGGTGTTTTTGATGACTGGTAGCCAAAATTTGTTTACATTCAGGGTTTCTTCTTTCCTGTTGAAGTTGTCCAGGTGTTTGTGGATTTCAATGGCTTGCCTGTGCATTCCGACCTGATAGATATTGGTATGGTCCAGAATTTCAGTGTTTTCAAAAAGCATTTTGTGCCTAGGTTGGTTTATAACATGTTTTGCTACTGCTAATTTTTCAGGCTGGCCCAGTCTGCAGTGTCTCTCATGTTCCTTGATTCTCATTTGAACACTGCATTTTGTGGTCCCTATGTAGTCTTGTCCACAGCTTCACAGCATGTGGTAAACTCCTGCAGCTGTGAGAGGGTCTCTCCTATCCTTCACTGAGTGCAGCATTTCCTGGATTTTCTTGGTTGGTCTGCAGATCATTTGGAGGTTGTGTTTCCTCATTAGTTTCCCTATTCTGTCTGTGATTCCCTTGGTGTATGGTAAAAATTCCCTTTGGGTGGTTGTTTTTCTTTACTCATGTCTTTTTTTCTGTGTCTGGCCCCTCTTCTGGTGTCTCAGCTGGAGTAACCATTAGCCTGTAGAGCCCAGTTTAGGTGTTTCAGTTTATCTTCCAGGTAGTGGGGTTCACAGATCCTTTTTGCATGGTCTACCAGTGTTTTTATTGTACCTCTTTTTTGTCCTGGGTGATGATTGGAGTTCTTGTGTAGGTATCTGTCCATATGTGTAGGTTTTCTGTATACCGTGTGGCCCACTTGTTGGTTTGGTTTGCAGATGATCAGGACATCCAAGAATTGCAATGTTCCTTCCATTGTGAATTTTCCATTGTGAATTGGTTGATCAGGTGGACGTTGTTCAAATGGTTCAAAAACACAGTCAAATCTTCTTCTCTATGGCTCCAAATGGTGAAAGTGTTGTCCACATATCAGAACCATGTTGTCATTTTTTTTGGTGCTGTTTCCAGAGTTTGCTTTTCAAAGTGTTCCATGTAAAAGCTTGCTATCACAGGGCTCAGAGGGCTTCCCATGGCTACTCAAACCCTCTGTTTGTAGAATCCATTGCCCCACTGGAAATTGCTTGTGGTGAGGCAGTGTTCAAACAGGGCTGTGATGTATTCTGGAAAAAATTGTTGGATGAGTGCCATAGTGTCCATTATGGAGACTTTGGTGAACAGGGAGACCATATCAAATCTGATTAGTCTGCCTCCAGGTTTTAGTTTGAGGTTGTTGTGTTTTTTTTTTTATCTATGAAGTGAACTGAATCCTTGATGTAGTGGGGGAGGGGGGGTGCCCTATATAGGTTCATAATTGTGTGGCCAGAAACTTGGCCAAGTTGTCCAATGGCACTCACTATGGGTCGGAGTGGAATGGAATCTTTTTGGATCTTGGGAGGTCCATACACTCTTGGTGGGAGAGCCTCAGATTTGCATAGATGGAGTGTGGTTGGCTGAATTGATGAGCTCTTAATCAAGGTATTTGTTTTCTTGGTGATTTTGTTGGTCAGGTTTTGCTTGAGTTTTTTTTTTTTTTTTTGTATATTGCAGGATCCAAGAGTTCCTTGATTTTCTGTTTGTATTGTTCTGTTTCCATGGTTACTATGGCATTACCTTTGTCTGCTGGGAGAATGGTGATTTCTGGATCCAAATTGAGTTCCTTGATGACTTTTCTTTCTTTTTTGATTATGTTGTTAGGTGGTGGTTTTGCCTTATGCAGAATCCTTGTTGTTTCCCCTCTTATTTTTCTTGCTTCCTCCTCCGGGAGATGGTGGAGGGTGAATTCAACATGTGTGATGATGTTTTCAACAGGCTCCATTTGGAACTATGGAGAATAAGACTTGACTGTGTTTTTGAACCATCTGAACAATATCCACCGATCATCCAATTCACAATGGAAAAAGAAAAGGGAGGAACATTGCCATTCTCAGATGTCCTGATCATCTGCAAACCAAAACAACAATTGGGCCACATGGTATTTAGAAAACCTACACACCTAGGACAAAAAAGGCACAGGGAAGCCATTGAAATCCACAAACACCTGGACAATTTCAACAGGAAAGAAGAAACCCTTAAAGTAAACAAATTTTGGCTACCAGTCCTCAAAAACACCAAAATCAAGACTCAGCAAATGCAAATGAGCTTTACCCAGGGTCAAGGGGTTTCCCAGCAGACAATGGACCACTAATTAAACAGACATTAATCCTCCTCGGATATCCTCTCACCCTGAGGCCTTGCCACAACAGAACAATACATAGATTTAATGCTAATTTAAACATGCTAATTCCCATTTACATGTACATAGTTTCATTTGGTTAAAGTGAAAATTTCATAAGATTTGATGTTGTTTAAGAAAATTTAAAAATAAAACTTTTATTTAAAATTTACATTTAAATTTAATTTTTAAAAAAAAAACCCTAAGGCCTCTTCTTTCTCCTTCCACTGAGTCTTGTCCCACTCACAGCATTTCTTCCACTTAGGTCCAGGGTTTTAAAGGGACATGGGTGAATGCCACAGCCCGTTTCTGTCAAAAGGCAGACATTTGGAGAGCAGAAGTGTCAACTCCCTTAGGGTGTCACCTGGTGCAGCCCCCTACCTCTGGCACCCCCATAGTGATGCCCCCTGGCTGGGACAAATCTTGCCAAGAAAAACCTATAATAGGGTATAAGGCCATGTGAAATGAGTATACTTATAGAATTCTTCTTATGAAAGTGAATATGTCCATTGCACAGCAACCAAAAAAAGTGCAGAAAATAGGATCCAGATCAATGGATTAAAACTACAGGAAAAGAGATTCCACTTAAACATTAAAAGAACTTTCCGTCAGTAAAAGCTGATCAACAATGGAATACACTGTCTCAGAGTGTAGTGGAGTCTCCTCCTTTGGATTTTTTTCAACAGAGGCTGGATGGCCATCTGCTGGTGGTGCTTTGATTGTGTATTCCTGCATGGCAGGGGGTTGGACTTGATGGCCCTTGAGGTCTCTTCTAACTTTATGATTCTAAGTACAAATATAAGGGAACAGTCTTCTTGACCCTAGCAGCATCCTGACCTATGTTTTCAAGGTGAACATATTGTCCCAACTGTATCTATTTGACAGGGACATTTAATCCTTTGTTGGCTCACTTTTTTATTTGCTTTTAAAATGTACCAGCTTTTCTCTTTTTTCCCCTCTTCCCCCATTATCTTCAACTTATTTCAACTTCTTCAAACTGAGTTCAAGGTGCAAAGGTAGTTTGCACTTCTCAGCAGGGGTGAGAAAAAAGGAGGGATCAGAATCTTGCGCTTCCTGGAAGGCTTAGATAAAAACAAGCTGTTGCAGCCTCTCTTAGCTTGTGTGTTCTTCCTCATTAGTAACTTTGGCCTTCATGACCACACTCTAATGTTGCTTGGCCATAGCTGTCTAAATCATATTTGAAAAACTCACCTATGGTGATGCTAGGCGGCTGTATACACATGTCCTGTTGCTGTTGGTGTGAGGTCACAAAGAAGCATGCAGCCATGTGATCAATGTAGGGTGCCTCATTTCTGACCTCAGTGATTCCCCAGCATTGCTACAGAGTGAGAAAGTAATGGGGAGAATCCAGAATAGCTCCAGGGCCAAAATACTCAGAATATTCTGGCTGGTGTAGATGAGCCCTCCTTCTGCTTTAGGAGTTGCAGATTCTTTGCTTTTCCTGCTTGCAGAACATGAAGATTTAATCATGTTTCCCCATATATATATATATATATATATATATATATATATATATATATATATATATATATATTCATATATATTCTGCCTATGTACCTTATATAAGAAAACCCATGAAAAATTCATGGTGTCACGACAAGATGACAGGTGATCTGAAGGCACACACACACACACACACACGTAAACTAAAAATAGTGTTTCAACAATATATATTTTTAAAAGCTTGTGCATACAGTCCAACATGCTCCTGGGCCTTTGATGCACTCTGGCTATCATTATCTCTAGACCCTGCTCTCCAGCTGGGAAGGTGAAAATTGCAAAGAAAGCATTTGTCTAACATGACGCCTGGCAGCAAAAGGATAATGAATATCCTGTCTTGCTCCCGACACCAAAACAGCATGGAAAACACAGAGGGATGAATGGAGATAATGTTCCCATTTTCACCATTCTTAGTTTGTCAGTTTGAGGCAGTACTTGCCATGCACCATGGTCTATGTGCTATCTGTCTATCTGTACCACGACCCTACAATGTATGTTCATTTCCAGCTTTTGACCCAGTCTTCTTAGCTGTGGATTTAAAACTAGCTTGATTTTCAGGAATCAGCAGGTAAATCTCTGGCATATAGAGAAATTGCTAAAGATCAGGCTGCCCTAGAGACTCAGAAGCAGTTCATGCTCCTGTTTCCCAGCCCCCCCTTTTCAACTGACAATTTTATTGAGAGACAAAGGTAGCAACTATACATGGTCACCTCCCACATTTGAGGACCTTTCACACTACACAGTTACAGTACGCTGAATCCATTTTAACTCCCACGTTTACATCCTATGGAATTCTAGGTTTTGTAGTTTGGTGAGGCACTAGAAAATTATGGCAGAGAATTCTAAATATGTCTCTTTAAACTGCAGTTTCTAGGATTCCATAGTATGGAACCATAGCAGTTAAAGCAGAATGATAGTGCTATAATTATGTTGTGTGAAAGGACCCCTAATCCTAGTTATAGCATTGGGAAATACAGCATTGCAAACTGTACTTTCAGCTCAAGGGTGGACAACTGCAGGAGGCCTGAGAGACATTTTTCCAAGCCTTATTGCCTTTCAGGCCACAGGACTGACAAAGTTGTCCAAAAAACAAAAACAGCAATCCATGGACTTGTCTACATGGGTTATTTATTCCAAATTCTCCACGGGCTCACTGGATACAGGACTATAACCTGAAACTGGGCTTGGATTGTCTTCACAACATTTCCACCAATTTGGCCTTTCCTCCCCTTAACCCAAATTTTAAAAAGGCTGTCTTTTGCTCTGGTTTTGCCTTCCTCTGAGGGGTAAAGAGTCTTGCTTGCCCAAGTTCACTCAGTGGATTTCCATGACTGAGCAGGGACTCAAAGTTTCCAAATCATAACTTTCTTCTGATTTCGTGATCATAATATCCATTTTGATGAATGACTGAGTCAAAGTATAGAAAATCTTATAACTGTTTCAATGTATTTATCATCACTTTAAAGATATGTAAATCATTGTTTTTGTTTTTGTTTTACTTCTTATAGCTGTTTCCCAGTCTGTGTTTGCCTTATTTAATCTGATTTCTTGGCAAACACCTGAGGTGCAAGTGTATTTATCAGTAGCAGTGTGGCTTTCTCCTAGGAATATACAATCCCACTACCATGGAAAGGTAGTGCCACAGTGGGAAATCCCAGCTAGACTTGACCCATTCCACCAGTTACTGAATGGTGAATAAACACATGGGTAAATCTGATGGATTCAGGACTAACAATAGGATATTTTGTATCAAAATATGCTATTTTGAATAAAATACATTTTTGTGTGCAAAAAACAACATGAAAAGTGTGCACATATTTTCACTCTCACTCAGGAAGGGAAAAAAAATCACATTATTTCACAATGAGAGGGAGAAAACATCTATCATTGTGCCTCTTGGACACAAATGGATGCTTTCTCTAAATGCAAATGAGCTCTCAACCAACAAAAGGGTCATTTCTTATCCATCTCAAGTCTTTTAAGACTGGATGAGCTATGTCTCTAAATAACGAAGAATATATTCTCATCCTAGCTGAGTATATTTGCAATACAAACTGAAGGCTGATTTCTGTGGAAGTTAGAAGAAGTGTTTGTCTCCGGCATGTGGAAGGCATTTTTATTGATTTTTTTATTTGATCCAGTTACTGTAAAGGGTCATGGCAGAAGGGAACTGTACTCCATAAATAAATAATAACAGTAATCCAAAGCTATTCTCTAACAAAAATGTTCCCAGGTGAAAAGAGGCCGACATTTTAACCATGAAGGTCTCCTTTGTCAGAGACTGCAGAGGTTGACACAAAGAAATACAGAACAAAGGAGCTGCTGTGATCGTTCCTCATGGCAACCAACATAAATGGAATGCTGTCATTTTCTCTTTCACATTTGACATGGGGTAATCTAAAAGAAGAAGACAAGAGTTCTCCTTGGGTTTCATGTTCAGGCCTGTAAAGCAACTTGGATGCTACAGTGCCTAAGAGAACACTAAGTAAGCCACTTCCTCTGGCTTACTATGCAACCAGCCCTGATTTCCATTCATTATCTTGGGCACTATGCTATGATGCCAGGAGGGTTTCCCACTGTGCTATCCTGCACCAGTGCCAATATTGTGAGTTCCTCATTCTGAGGTCAGAACAGGACACCTAGCATCAATCACATGCCCGGCTCAGGGAGAGAAGAAGGGCCCTCTCTCCATTCCAACTGCCATCACCTTGGCCTCAGAGGGAGACAAGAACCAAAAGTACCTGGTGGACTTGATCCCCTTCTATACTGCCATTCCCTTCTTCTTTTGTGTCATGTTTTTTTTCCGATAGTAACTTGAGGGCAGGGAACTGTCTAATTAACAATTCATAAGTTGCTCTGGCAGAAGAGCAGGGTATAAATACTCTAAATAAATGAACATAGTGTTCATAGTGTGACCTGGTTGTTCCTGATGCGTGACTTAATATTGGATATTTGATGTTTTAACTTGTTTTTTATGATGTTTTAATTTGTTTTAATTTTTAGATTGTACACCACAGGCAGGCTTTTTATATATTCCGGACTTTACTTGGTTTTGTACAGTGCCGTGCACATCTACGGCGCTTAAATAATAATAATAATAATAATAATAATAATAATAATAATAATAATAATAATAATAATTCTGATCTCAGAGTAAACGACTCGTGAGAACAGAAGCACCACTGTGTACCACAAAAGGACATGTTGTAAACAGCTGCCTGGTGTAGCAATGGAGAGCTCCAGATCTTATGAGAAGATCCAGAGCAAACAATGAGGTTTTTACATTGTTTTTAAAGGAGGGGTATATGGTGGGTTCAGAGATAAATTGACTTGATATCATCCAGATATTTTTCATCAGAACTGAGGATTGGGCTATGTGCCATCAAGACCACTCACCATGGGAATGTATGATATGTTAATGTTTTATTGGGCTCATATAGATAGGGTCTTGGTTTGAAACCAGTTCTCCTTCAGATTCCACCCCTTGCTATCAAATGGAAAGGTTTAAAATAGGTGTAGAATAGGGTTGTTAGAATTAGGACTAGAGGGGGCTCCTTTACCTTTACTGGTTGGCCAGAAGAGGGAACTTCAGCAGGTTTATCTTCTCACATGGTTGTGTGACAAGCAACACTTGCTGGAATTCTATACTACAAATAAAGATGCAGGAGCCCTCTTCAGTTTTCAGTCTGGCATCCCTAGCTGTGGGGAACACATAGGCCATGCACTGCATGTAGAACAACCCTTTTTGTGCAGCCATCAAGCTCAGAAACCACCAAGACACTCAGATCTTCATCAATGAATTTTCTGCCAAAAAAAAAAGAAGTCCTGCAATGGTCCAAAATGTCACATTACTAATGCTAGTAGTTTATTTTCTGAGCCGGAAACCTCATAAATGAAGTGAAAATTGTTTAATTTCTAGTTTTAACTGAGACTGTATTTAATGTATTTTTAATGGGGGGGTAAATTGTGTTAGTGTACATTGTTTCATTGTTATTGTAAGGGTTATTTTATGTATCTGATTTTAGATGTAAGCCGCCTTGATGGCCAAGGCTAAAGGAGGGGTATAAATAAATTATTATTATTATTATTATTATTATTATTATTATTATTATTATTATTATTATATCAGCCAGAAAACCTAGAAGTGCAAATCAGGTGCAGCCTTTCAAAATTTCAAATATTTCCATCAGGTTGGACCTTCTTCCATTTTTTAGCCCAAATTGAAATGCTGTTGACCACTTGAAGATATCAAAGGCAAAAATCAGTGTAGTAACCAGCCTGCCCATGACAACTAATTGTTACTAGGGCTAAATCACTCAAAATTGGCCTAGGAGTATATATTGATATAGAATTCATGGTATTGTTAGCTGTCTTGATTCCCTATATTGTAAGAAAGGTGGGACATAAATTAAAAATTATAATAATAGAATAATAATTATTCAGAGACATGGCCATATTAGTCTGGAATCTTAGTATGGAAGGGGATCATGTAGCACCTTTGAGACTATATATAAGAAATTCTAGTATAAGTCTTTGTAGACTTGGTCTATTTCCTCAAATGCATGGAGTGATTGATGATGATGCATGGGCTTCTACCTTGGCTCACAGTTCTATTTCTGCTTTCATTTTTAATTTTCCCACTATAACCCCCTGGATGGTCTTTTTACACTGCTTGCTCATGGAAGGAAGAGAAGGGGCAGGAAAAAAATGAACCAGTCAGAGGAAATCACAAGTTACTAGTTTTTGATAGCCCAGGCTGGCTCTGCACTAAACCCAGGTAGTTTGTTCACTGCTTCTGATCATCAATCATCCTTCCTCCTTTTTCATTGTTAGTATGTGTTTTTACTAATTGTCTGTTACTGGGGCTAAATTGGAAAATTGGGGGGGTTACTCAAAATTGGTCTAGAAGTGTATATGTTCTCCTTCCTGCAATGGCCATCATAGCTGTTTAAGCATTTGATTGTTTGTATTAAAGTTTGTTACAACAGGGCTGGGAAACATTTGGTTCACAAGAAGTGCTGAACTGTCCCACAGTCCCTCCCTCTCTCCCTCTACCTATCATCTGTTTATAGCTCACTTTGCTATAAGGCAGCTTATCTACCACCACTGTCTGTATTTTCTAGGGCAGACTGGAGATACAGTCCAACCAGATCTGGAGGGCCACACTCCTGCTCTTAAACACATATTTTTGAGTATCTGATTTCACTGTGTAACAAGGGAGAAATAGCCCTCTCTTGGTCTAGCCAGCTCTGGCAATCCATAGAAGAGAGAAAATGTATGTATTGGCCAAGAATATTTCAAATTTAAGTTGCATGTCAATGCACCAGAAGTGGGACTTAAATATAGAAGCATGTTGTTAAAACCAATGGAACATGATTTCCCCTGCCTCTACTTACTTTCCATCTGCAAATTGTCTGTTGGTATCCTTGTGGAAAGTGGGGAAACACTGCCAGTTTTTTATTTGTGTGGTGCTAGAAACAAACAAGCAAACACACCACCAGCTATAAAACTTGCAGTCAAAGTATGGTAAACAGGTGGCTGTAGCTTAATAATAGAGCTGGCATGACAAATAAGTGCCTATAGCTTAATAACACAGCAAGTGAGCTGAGAGCCAGGAAATTGCCAGTTCAAATTTCTTCCCAGCTATAAACTCACCAGGTGGCCATAGGCAAGTCATTGTCTCTTAGCCCACCCTATTGGTCCTTTCTTGATTTTTTTGATACAGATTTCTGGTTCTTGTTTTTATTTTTAGAAAAATGTGCAAATTGCATATATTTGGTAAACTTGCATACAAAAAAGATACATACAAGAGGAAAGCAGTTCAAAATGTGCGTGCATTTGGGAAATGGCCTGCAAAAACATGAACAAATGTCCAGGTGCATGAAAATACAAATATTTGTGTACCTGATTGTTTTTTAAATGCAAGCGGATGATGAAATTGAATGGAGAATGAAATAGTACTTGAAAGTGGGTCGAGGGAAGGGCAACAAGGCTGATAAGAAGCATGGAGAACAAAACATATGAGGAGAGGTTGAAGGGGCTGGGCATGTTCAGCTTGGCGACATGATCACATTCTATAAATACCTTAAGGGCTGCCGTCAAAAGCAGGGATCTCTGCTGCCCCAGAGGAATGGACCAGGTCTAATGATTTGAGGTTACAAGAGAGTAATTTTGATTGAACATTAGAAGGACCTTCTTGACAGTGAGAGAAGTTTGGTAATGAAACCAGATGCCTGGAGAGGTGGGGAGGTCTCTTACTCTGGATGTCTTCAAAAAGAGGCTTGACAGCTACCTGCTAAGGATATTCTAGCTGGAGATCCTGCACTGATGGCCCATAGGGCCCCTTCCAACTCTATTACTCTATGAAATGTGAAACATATCCAAAAAAGAGAAAAAGGTATATCCATCCCTATATGAAGCACTTTGTATTCTGAGCAGTTCTGTATAAATATCATGGCTATTGTTGTCATTCTCATCATCCTCTATTACTTGCAAAAAGTGTTCTCAATAAATGAAGTCACTTTTTGGAACATTAAGCACTCTTTGATTTCTCTGTCCAAGAGTTTAATTGTTTGTGAATACAAGCAATGGAAGACAGATAACTTCATTGACCATCCATTTCTCTTTCAGGAAGGAACATACCCCCTCTAATGATCCAGATTCTTCTTCAAACCCTTGATGACCTCAGCTTTACAATGGAAGCTATTTGAAATATATGATGGGCTCAAGTTAATCAGCAGACCACTCCTGTTCGTTTATCCTCCTCATGAGGGAGAGTTGATTCTAATAGGTTGGTTGCAGGGATGTCAATAATTTATAGACAATGTATTCTACAAAGCTTCCATTTCCTCTGACATTCTAGCTGCAAAGGCTGAGGCTATTCGTTAATTTTTTATGGTACAGGAAATCTTAATAACTAGATTTTATAAACCTCAATTAATTTAGCAAGACAGTGGATGTCAATTTCCCTGTTGTATTGAAATACCATTTCTCCTCCTTCTTTTTGACAAGAGTATTTGCCAGGATTCTATTAAATACAATAAGCTCATCTCTGTCACTCTTGGAGATGAAATGTTGATATCCCTTTAATAAAAAGTGAATGCTCATATGTTCATATGGTCCAAGTGGAGGCATGTGCTGGCACCTCCCTCCTCACCTCTACAGCCCTTCCTCCAACACTCAAGATTTAAACATACAGATAAATATAAACAATGTAGAGGCTGGAAAGAAAAAGGTCTTTGTCATGTTAAAGATATTTTTAATCAAGGGATCCCATCTACCAAACAAGAAATAATGGATAGATTGGGACTTACTAAAAGCCACTGGCTGCAAGTTGGCCAGATTAGATTCTTTGCCACCCTACTATATACAATTGGAAAAATACCGAGAGGATTGACTTTTTTTGAAATGATATGTGAAGGAGGTAGTCCATCAACTAAACAGTTGACATCAATGTTATACAAATTATTGGTAGGTTTTGAGTATGAAGATGGACTTTCCGCTAAAATAGGTTGGCAGTTAGAACTAGATATAAACATAACAGATGCAATGTGGACCTCAATTTGGAGATCCCTTCCTTATACCTCTAGATTGGCCAGTGCAAAAGAGAATTGAATTGTTTGTTTTAATTTTTATTGATTTAATACTGTTTTAAGGGGGGAGGGGTTGTTGGGCTTGGGTATTGTATATGTTTTTATGGTGTAAGCCGCCCTGATTGGGTTTCCAAAGGGCGGAATATAAATAAATTTTATTATTATTATTATTATTATTATTATTATTATTATTATTATTATTATTATTATTATTATTATTATTATTATTATCTCACTAAAAATAGCCCACAAATAGTACCTGACACCAGTTCAATTATCTAGAATAACAAAATACTTACCACCTGGCTGTTGTAGAGGCTGTAAAGAGATAGGCACATACCTACATATTTGGGTCGAATGACCTAAGATAAAAAGATTTTGGACAGAGGTCTTGGCTATTATATTTAGTATAACACAGGACTTTATTGCACCCCATTTTAAACTGACTTATCTCTCCCGATTTAAATTTTAATTCGGGCGGCATCCTGATGTTATCAGAAGGATTTTGCCACTGAATCTGCTGCCATTTTCTTAAGATGGGAGTTTTCTGGCTTCAAAAAGAGGCATGCTGAGCATCCCTGTGAGTGGGGATGGCCCCAGGCTGTATTCAGGTGGCAGATTCAGCAGCAAAATCATTCTGATAACACTGCATAACAGAAATAATCCAGATTGACACTACTTTAAATGCTATGGCTCAATGCTATGGAATTATGGGATTTGTAATTCATTGTGGCACCAAAGCTCTCTCACAGAGAAGGCCCAATACCTCACAAAACTATAAATCCCATAATTCCATAGATTGAGCCATGGCAATTAAAGTGATATCAACCTTGATTATTTCCACTGTGTGAATGCAGCCCTAGTAAATCAACAGAATTTACCTATGTGCACACTCAACATTCAGCAGTCAGTTAATGAGTCAGTCAATAAATTAAAAGCCTCTTGGCACTGAACTCAAAGTGGCTTACATAAAACAGAAAGAAAATCTAGCTAAAATCTTATTTACAAAAGTTAAAAAAAAACAGTGGGTCTGCTCTTGTTTTTATTTGTTATAAAGTCATATTTGACTGATGGCATTCCTCCACCTATAGCCTTGCTCAGGTCTTGCAAAAAGCCACGGCTTCATTTTTAATCACTTAATTTGTAATGTTGTCTTCTATTTTTCCATGCTGCCTTCAACTTTGCTGACCATTATCATCTTGTCCGGTAAGTTTTGTTATCCCATGATATGTCATATAACTATGCTCACTATGGTTTAATTATTTTGACTTCTAGTGAGAATTAAGATTTAATTTGTTCTTGGACCCACTGATTTGTCCTTTTCCCAGTCTTTTCTATCTGTAAAACTCTCTCCAGCACCACATTTCTTCTTCTTCCTGGCAGCCTGGCAGCCTCTCCACTGTCCAGCATTCACATCCATACACAGAAATATGAAGCATTATGCCATGGATGACCTTGACTTTGTTATTTAATTATATATCTTTACACTTCAATATCTTATCTAGTTCCTTCACAAATACCCTTCCAATTCTTCATCTTTTTCCAATTTCTTGAGTACTGTCTCCTAATGACTGTCTCAGAAGTGGTGTATTCTCCCTTCTTTGGAGGTCTTTCAAAGAGATGTTGGATGACCATCTTTCAGGAGTGCTTTAGTTTTGTGTTTCTAAATTGCAGGAGGTTGGATCAGATGGCCTTTTTATTCCCTTCCAACTCTATGGTGCTACCTTTCATTGTTATAAAGAAAAGTCAGTGTTAATGTTTATTTTTATTTCCCATTCCAGAACCAAACTCTCAAGCAATAAACAAATGATCCCTTAATTTACAGCCCTGCTAATTTAAAATGGATGTCACTAAATAAAATAGCCCCCATGGAATAAGCAATGAAGGCTCGGCACAATTAACCTATCAGTTACACAGTGATAGTTTAATATTAACATTTGGGATTGACATTTATTATAGCTGAGGGCAAATGAGCCAAAAACTCTACAAAGGTTTTTAAAGTACTCTTGGGACTGAGGTTATAATGGAAATTCTCCTAAAATTACATTTCAAGACAAATGTGGATGTTCTTCTTAAGGAGGAAAATATGTGAGGAAATACAAATGGAACAGGAGGAGTTTAGATAAAATTAGCAATATTTATCTGTTTCTGTTACCCTTGGTAATGATGGAGTTAGCACTATTAATATATAAAATTAGCAATCCTGCATGACCATTATGTACCATGCAATCCTGCATGACCCTTATGTACCATGTAGCACCATAACTAGTAGTGGATTCCAGCCAGACCCTCCCCAAACTCCAATTATTGGTAAACAATTGATGGGATTGGTGGGGGTCCATTCCCCTATCAATCAAGAAGAGGCTGACTGACCTTCCAACTCCCTTCCATGAGTAATCTCTGGCATGGCAGACAGAAAGGACCCCTGTTGCAAATTCCCTTTGCACCAGAGATCATTCTTGTGATTGGAGTAGGAACATCTGTGGGAACACTTCTCAATTGACAGGGGGAAAGACCTCCATTGGTCCCAGTGGCTTCTTACCAGTACATGAGCTTTGGGCACCTTTCATGGTCTAATAGTTTTGGGGCTATGTAGGGATCATAAATATGTAGCAGTTACGAATTGTAACTGTAGGATGCACATTTGTAATAGCCCAACATGACTCTGTAATATATTTTTAAAAGGAATTATCTATTATTTATGTCATTGTTGTGTGCCTTCAAGTTGTTTCCGATTTATGGTTGGACTATTTCATGGGAGTTTGTCAGCAGGACTGATTCACAGGGGGTTTGCCATCACCTTCCTCTGGGATTGAGAGAATGTGACTTGCTTACTGGGTTGCCATGGCCTTGGTCTTCCATAGTCATAGTCCTATAATCAAACTTCTACATTATGATGGCTCTCTATCTATTTATAGCATTTATATATCTCCACTCAACCCAGCAGACCCCTCTTCCCCAATGATGCACAATAAATAAGAGCATATAAACTATTAAAGGACCTGAATAAGTACAGTTAAAAACAGAATAAAACAAATCTTTAAAATAGTTTTAAAAACCACAGACAGTTAAAACAGCCAGAGCAGCCACTCCTGGTTTCAAAAACCAAAGTACATTATGATTTATTGCTATTTTCCTCTAGAAGGTAAGATTGTCATGTTTAGCACTGTTTAGCTTAGAATGAAAGGCAAATAAGAAGAGAGATGACACACATTTATTAAATGATTCAGGATATGGAGGAACCAGTGGGGGCCACATTCTTCTTTTACATCTCAAAGGGCTCATACATTTGAAGCTGAATAGTAAGAGATTCAGGACAGATAAAAGGTCTTTACACAACATATTGTCAAATTTAATGCAGCTTAAAACCATTAAAACAGACATAGCAAAAATCCACAACATACATACATTAAACTAAATGTAATTAAACTATCAGAGCATTAAAACCTATTTTTTAAAAATATAAATCATTAAAAAGAAAGCAGGCAATAGAGTATCTAGTACATTATGTGAGGCCCCTTATTCTAAGCAATTGGTCCTCAAAGGTCTTCCAAAACATTCTAGCCTCTCTAGGGTTGCATCAGCACTGCAGTAATGATCCACTTTAATGCTATGGTTCAATGCTATAGAATTCTGGAAACTGTAGTTTGTTGTGGCATCAGAGCTTTGCTCTTACAGGGCATTTGATGTGAGGAGAGATGAGGATTTAGTTTGTACAGAAGAGTATAGCTAGACCTACACAAGGCAAAGTGAGGGAGCCATCTCATAGAACATACTATGGGGCAGGGAATGGCAGCAAGATGTTGAACAATGAAATCATAGAATAGAATCATAGAATAGAACCATGCAGGAACTCAAAATCAAATCATCCCTGACAGATGGCCATCCAGCCTCTGTGTAAAGACCTCCAAAGAAGGAGACTCAACCACAATCCGAGGGAGTGTGTTCCACTGTCAAACAGCTCTCACTGCCAGGAAGTGCCTCCTAATGTTGAGGTGGAATCTCTTTTCTTGTAGCTTACATCCGTTGTTCACATGGCTTCCTACTAATCACATGGCTTCCTACTAAGCTAGCCTCCTGACTAAACGTTAAGTGGAAGATGATGTCTAACTGTTATTCTCAATGTTAAATTCACTAGAGGGTCAGTATGGTGTAGTCATTTGAGTATAGGACTACGACTTTAGAGTCCATGGCTCAGTTCCTTGCTCAGTCATGGAAACCCACTGGGTGACCTTGGGCAAGTCACACACTCTCTGCCCCACAAAGCCCTATGATGGATCTATCTTAGGATCACCATAATGTGGAAATGATCTGAAGACACACACAGCCAGTCCAGCTGGCAGCTGTACATGTAAAGGGAAGGACATTTTCTTGTCCTTTGCCTCAGACACCACAATGCCTAGGACCAAACTAAAGGAGCAAGGACTTGGTGTCATTCTCACCTGTCTCCCTCTGTTTTGGCATCTTTCCAGGGGTAGGCAACTGTGGTAGGTCTAGAAAGTGAATGTCTGCTTTTAGGACCATTTGGGAGGCACATAAGGCCTTTACAAACTACCAGAAATAGTGCAGCTTGAGCCAACCTTAACTGTCCTGGCTCTATGCTAGGGAATCATGGGAATTGTATTTTTTTCTGGGACATTGAGCCTTCTCTGTCAGAGAGCTCTGGTGCCACAATAAACTACAGTTCCCATGATTCCTTAGCACTGAGCTAGGACAGTTAAAGTGGCCTTAAGCTGCACTATTTCTGGCAGTCTGTAAAGGCCCATAGTTAACCTGTAAACGCCCCCAAAATTGAGAAAGGGGGATCCACAAACAGGGGCTATGTAGACGGGCAGGAAAAGATGACCTGAAGTTGCCTTTTCCCTAAGCTCCAGCAACCGCACTGCCTGCCCTGAGGTTGCCCTAAATGGGGACGGAGCAACCACACTGGAGAGAGTTAATGCAGCTTTCCCGAGGCTGTATTAAAGCTCCAGCAACAACATCGGTAGCCCCAAGGACGCTGAAAAGGGAGACGGAGCAACTGCATGGGCCAGCAGCAGCTGCTTTAATTTTTTTTCCTCAAATGCATGCACAGGTGCACAGGACCATTTCTCCACACCTGCACATCTGTGCAGGAAAACATCCCTGTGTACCTGCACAGGAGCTGTTATAGGGTGGTATACAATCTGTCACTCTCTGTATACAAAGGTGACTGGAGGGGGGATGCAGACCAGGGCGTCCAGGACGCCCTGGTCTGAAGCGCCGCAGGGCCATGGCAGCCGCACCGCTGCGGCGTCCCTAGAAGGAGTGCTAAATCAGCGCTTCTTCCTCAAGACAGGGAAAGTGTGCCCTAAAAGCATCGGGCACACTTTCCCTGTCTTTTCTGCCGCAGCGCGTCCGGTCGCTGCGGCGGGAGGTCATCCCCAGAGCGCCGGCCGTGTGGAGGGCCGGCGGCTCCGAGGACGACCTCGGGGAGAGGAAGGAGCGCCGCGCGTGCGGCTGCTCCTCCTCTTCCTGGGCTCGGAGACGGCTCAATAAGCCGTCTGCCGAGGCCCTGAAGTTTGGCATCCCTGTGCACCTGCACAGGACTTGTTATAGGGTGGTATACAGGCTGTCACTCTCTGTGGACAAAGGTGACTGAAGTTCAGCATCCCTGTGCACCTGCACAGGATACACCCACAGATCATGCAAGGATTCACTGACCTCCGCTTCCCCCCAAGAAGTGAGTGCAGTAGACAGGTGCTGCTATCAGATTGTGCCACCCTTGGGTGAAGGAATGGGTTTGTCAACTGAAAAGAAACTCCATTATCCTCCACAAAACATATCCCACACAGATGATGGGGGAGGGGAGAGGTACATGCAAGGGAGGTTTGATTGGACAGACGTGATACATGCAGCTGGTGGTCATGCAAGGGACATGGTCAACAGGACACATGGACAAACATTACTCCAGAAGCCCCCCCCCCCCCCCCCCATCATACCAGGAAGTGGTGTGCAGGTCTTATGCACACCTGCACAGAAGAGTCACAAAAGCCTCTTTCATGCAAATTGCTGTGCATGCTGACAGCAAGCGTACATGCAACAGAATGCATTTATTATCATAACAGAGGACAGTTGCTAGGGTGCATGTGTAGGGTTACAATTAGGGTTAAAGTTAGGGTTCTAATATTCAAGTGCACTTGCACCAGTGCATCCACACCCGGAAGCATAGGGCATTTTAAATTAAAGCTTGCATTGTAGGGCGCATGCTCTGGATCACCAAGTCAATTCCCGCTGCACGTGTGACAGTGCATTTATATGGCTGTTTTGTGGTGCATCAGTATCACTGCATCCATACACACATGTGAAGGTGCACATCTTCACCAAAGGAGCGGAAAAAGTGGCTCCTTTTTGGAGAGGCTTTTCTTGGCAAACAACAGCTAGAGTGTGTTTTTCTGGAGACTTTTAGGCGTGCATCATCTAAAGGCCACACCTACAAGTCACCCTCAAAGCACCTCTTTTTGCCCTTCTGCATAGCCCCATTTCTGGTTTTGTAAAATTAGTAATTTTGATGTTCAGTTGTTTGATGTTAAGTAGGGGTATCATCAGGGGCATGCTGGAGTGCAGACAACATCAGCTGACACCCCAGAGGGAGGGGTGTACACTTGGTGAGACTGGCACACCTGCTGGGCAGCCCTTTCAGAGCACCCACACCAGCTGACACCAACCACAGTGACAACACTGAGTTTAAGCGGTCCCTGTAAAATGTTTAATGGCTTAACCAGGAGACTTCCAGGAGAGAATCCATCCTTTCTTTTGTTAAGAGAAAGAGTAATCTGGAGAGTTGAGGGCCATGGTAGCAGTCTTGGACACTGCATGTAGCATATGGTTATCACTGAAGTACTTCATGGTAGATATTTAGTGAAGAAGGAAGTCATAGAATCATAGAGTTGGAAGAGACCACATGGTCCATCCAGGCCAACCCCCTGCCATGCAGGAACTCAAAATCAAAGCATCCCCAGCAGATGGCCATCCAGCCTCTGTTTTAAAGTCCTCCAAAGAAGGAGACTCCACCAGACTCTGAGGGAGTGTGTTCCACTGTTGAATATCTCTCACTGTCAGGAAGTTCCTCCTAATATTGAGGTGGAATCTCTTTTCCTGCAGCTTGCATCCATTGTTCCGGGTCCTGTTCTCTGAGGCAGCAGAAAACAAGCTAGCGCCCTTCTCAATATGACATCCCTTCAAACATTTAGAATGATTCAGCCTCAAAATCAGGATAATCACTCTTCTTTAGTTGCCTAATATGACATTGTATTCCCCCCCCCTCCACACAAACACATAATCATCCGACTTAGCATTTCTTTGGAAAAACTTGCACAGCCTTTCACTTTGAGCTTATTTTCTATTCAGTGTAGTATGGCTAATTATCATGAAGTCCTCTGGTATTCATTGTAATAGCACTAATTATAATGAAATTGTTTGGTATTTGCTGTAATAGCACCAATCATAAAGCATTCATTTGACATTTATGAGGATATCACGTGCCTGTCCTCAACTTTCCATTGTAATTTAGCATCTGTAAAGCATTACTTAATGGAAACATGAAATCAAACATTGCTCAGGTTTTTAACAAAAACAAAAACAAGAAAAATATATGTTTATCTATCCACTATCAGAGCAGAGATAGAATCTCAACAAATTGTTTGATCAGCCGGTCATCTCATTTTAATTAGTGACATGGTGGAAGGAGGATCATTTCATAATGAATAACTAACAGTAAATAAGATCTGAGAAACCTCATTTTGGTTATTTATTAGGGTTTCCATTTGTTCAACAGATACTGTGATAGGGCTGCACTATTAAACTCATTTTTGTGCTTAAAAGCCCCATTGTTGAAAGTAACAATACAAATCTAGCAATGGGCTTTTCCAGATAGGTCTCAAAGAACTTAGGGGCTCTGCAGATGGCGCAAAGAGCCATCTTGGAGCCAGGGAAGGGGAGGGACAGCTGGATGCCGGACGCCCCAACCTGTACCTGAGGACATCGTCGAAGCACCCACCATTGCACGGTGAGTTCTCCGATGACATCCTTCCAGTGTAGCATTTTTACATGCTGCGCCAGAAGAGGTGCAAAAGAGCTGCATGGCAGCTCTTGCAGTGCCCTTTCTGCAGCTTGGGAAAGGAGTGCTATTTTGGTGCTCCTTTCCTAGTCACCGAAAGGGTGGTTTGGGGCCAAGGCATAGGGCAGCCTCGGCCCCAATCCTCGGCTTCTTAGAGTTCTCACAATATAATTCTATAATTTTGCTGAATTTTCCTGGTTGCGTTTCCTTCATATCCCCTTATTCTATTCTGTAGGGAAGTTGTTTTTAGCAGCTTTTTATATTTGCAGATGGGATCTTCCAAATGTGGTTTTAAAGTAATAATAATAATAATAATAAAGAACAGACCCAAAACAGGGTGTGGTTTGCTGAGGCAGTGCTATGGTTTGAAGAGCAAATGGTTTCCTCTCTGCATTTTATTTAAATTTTTGGAATTATAGGCTGCAATCTAACATCCCCTCCTTTTGGAATGCACAGAGATCCTCTCCTTCAGATGTGAAAACACTTTTTTTCATTGTCTAAAGGCTTTAAGATGATTTAAAGAAACCTCCACTTTACTCTGTTTGGGGGGAAGAGCTGGGTTTTTAAAGTGTGTAGTTTGACGTATTGGGATTACAGTAGAATCGAGGGTGGAGTATGGAGAATGGAGGGGTTAGGTTGATGGGTGATCACGCACATCAGGTGGTCACCTAGGTCATCAGATTGATCCTGCCACAGAAGGGTATGGTGTTTAGACTGGGAGGGGGTCTAATGTTTGCATGCACACATTCACAGTTTGGCATTTCACCTCAATTTTGTTATCGGCTTCACTTTATAGAAATGCAGGTGGGTAAACAGAACAAAGGAGAAACAAAGGCCATTTGATGAAGCAAATAAGTGAATATTCACATGCATTGAGGGAATAATAATAATAATAATAAACACCAACCATGCTACAGATGCTGTGGTCATGTAACCAGACATAAACCAATACAGCCAACATATGCAAATAATAGAAATATCCCCTTGTACCCATGCGGCTATGTAATGGGGGTCTCATGTGTCTCTCCAAACTGATTTCAGTTTGGACTTTACAAAGTGTGTGTGGCAGTAAAAAGGGGTCAGACTAGGGCATGGATACAACATTGAAGAGTTAGGATACACTCCTTGTGTAGATTCAATTTGAATTAGAGAAACAGGATATAAACATTAGCAATGTTTAGATCAGAAGCATCTCAACCCACCTCTCCTAGCAAAATCCAATTAAAAATTGTTGGCACATGGATGAAAGATGCCTTCTGAATAAACAACAGAAGCAAGGAGGTGAGCAACTGCTTTTTACAGTAGCTGACATTTCAAAGTGATTTTCCCCCTGCAAAGTACATTGTTAAATCCACTAAAATCTCCCTTCCTGAACATTTCTTATCAGCAAACTATCACTCATTACAAGCAGACTCCAACAGTGGCATTAGCTCTGGGCAATATTTAAATAGCCTTACTCCCAAAGCATTTGATGGCACTGACTTTTCATTTTTGAACTTCTCCCCATTGGCTCTAACCTTGACTACAGTCCCTGTCTTCTTTGGATATTGTCTTGGCTTTGGGCAATGATTTCTCAGACATTCTTCTAATAGTCTACCTAGCATAAGGAGAATGTGTCCTGCAAGAATGGTTTATAGGGGTAGCTTTCATTGTTCCTCTTCCAAGCCAAGAAGCAATAGGTGATTTGAGAGCTGCAAATGGGAATCTTTGTATGAAGAGAGCTGCAGGTACCTATCCTTTCAACATTACATTTAACCCCAACACTTCACATCAGTCTTTTTAAATGACTCTGTCATTCTGTCTTTTATTTGGAACTCTTCTTCAGAAAATATTATTCTCTTCTTCAGTATTTAGTTACATTTAGTGTGGTGTAGTGATTTCAGTGCAGAAGTAGGACTCTGGGATGCCAGAGTTTGAATCCCCATTTGTCTATGGCAGGGGTAGGCAACCTTTCCCCTTTAAGGGCCGAGGGACTTCAGTTCCCAGAAGCCTCAGCCATGTTGGCCAATAGTCCCATGTTGGCCAATAGCTTCTGGGATTCTGGGAGCTGAAGTCCCTTGGCCCTTAAAGGGGAAAGGTTGCCTACGCCTGGTCTATGGAAACCTAATGGATGGCCTTGAGCAAGTCACAGTCTTTCTACCTCAGAGGAAGGCAATGGCAAAATACCTCTGAAAGAAATCTTGCCAAGAAAATCCTGTGATAGGTTAGCCTTAGGGTTGCCAAGACTCAGAAATGACTTCAAAGCAGATAGCAACAATTTTCCACCAATGAACTCAAGGTAGCATACACAGCTCTTCTCTTTATCATCACATCAAGCCTGCAAAATAGGTCATGCCGAGAGAAAATGATTGCCCCAAGGCCACTCAATGGTTGCATTTGCATGGTAAAAATAATCTGGTTTGACACCATAGTAACTGCCATAGCTCAATGCTATGAAATTCTTGGATTTGTAGTTTTTTGAGACATTTTCTCTTTCAGAGAGCTCTGGTGCCACAGCAAACTATAATTCCCAGGATTCCATAGCATTGAGCCATGGCAGCTAAAGTGGTATCAAACTGAATTATTTTTGCAGGGCAGATGCAACCAATGGCTCAGCTGAGAGTAAAACCTGGATCTCTCAAGTTTCAGTCCAATTATCTGACAATTAAATCTAAGAACATGGTGCCACTTTTCCTTCAGTTCTTGTCTCCAAGCCATCTTTTCAGGGGTGGGCTTGTCTGCTTCTCACTTGGCTACACATTTCTTATTTCCAACTGAAACTAGTATAAGCACATTTTGAGTAGAGCTCATGCATTGTATGTTTGGTGTGTTGTCTATCCTATTCTGGATATCCTATGCCTGTTGAGATACAAAAGACTGCAGTAACTATAGGACAATAGCACTAATCTCACATGCAAGCAAACAATGCTCAAAATTCTGCAGCATAGACTCTAACCATACACGGAGAGAGAAATTCCAGAGGTGCAAGCAGGATTCAGAAAAAGAAGGGGCACTAAGGACCACATTGCAAACATATGATGGCTAATGGAGCACATCAAAGAATTTCAAAAAAGAATCAGCATGTGTTTCATAGACTAGAGCAAAGCATTTGATTGTACAGATCATGGAAAATTATGGAATGCAGTCAAAGATATGGGGGTGCCACTACATCTGATAGTCCAGATGAGGAATCTGTACCAAGGACAAAAGGCCACCATCAGAACAGAATTAGGGAAAAGAGAGTGGTTCCCAATAGGCAAAGGGGTCAGGCAAGGCTGCATCCTATCACCCTATTTGTTTAATTTATAAGTTGAAAACATCGTAAGAAAAGCAGAATTAGAATCAGAAAAAGGAAGAGAAGATAGGAGGAAGCAACTTAAGATAAGCAGATGACACCATAATATTAGCAGAAGACATTCAGGAATTGGAACAGTTAATATGAAAGGCCAAAGATGAAACTGCAAAGGCAGGTCTGATGCTGAACATAAAGAAAACAAAAATAATGACCACAGAAGAAATACACAATTTCAGTCTAGACAATGAGGAAATTTAAATAGTTAAAGGATTCCCATATTTAGGATCAAACATTGAACAGAATGGTGACTGCAGTCAAGAAATAAGAAGACTAGTAATGGGAAGGGCAGCTATGAAAGAACTGGAAAAGATACTGAAAAGCAAAGACATACAACTGAGCACTAAAGTCAGAATCATTCCGGCCATTGTATTCCCAATTACGATGTACGGATGTGAGAACTGGACAGTGAGGGAAGCAGACAGAAAGAAAATCAACTCATTTTAAATGTGGTACTGGAGAAAAGTACTTAGGATATCATGGACAGCTAAAAAGACAAACAAATGGGTTCTTGAACAGATCAGACCAGGGCTCTCCTTGGAATTAAGGGCCTCTGCAGACCAGGGCGTCCAGGACGCCCTGGTCCGGAGCGCCGCGGGGCCATGGGAGCCGCACCGCGGCGCTCCCACGGCGACCCTAAAAGGAGCGCCAAATTGGCACTCCTTTTAGAAGTCAGGGAAAGTGCGCCCTAAATGCGTAGGGTGCACTTTCCCTGACTCTTCCGCCGCAGCGCGTGAGGACGCTGCAGCGGGAGGTTGCCCCAGAAGCGCCGGACGTGCGGACAGCCGGCAACTCCGAAGGCAACCTCAGGAAGAGGAAGGAGCCCTGCGCGTGCAGCTGCTCCTCCTCTTCCTGGCCTTGGAGACGGCTCAATTAGCCGTCTGCCGAGGCCCTAAGTTGAGACTATCATACTTTGGCCACATAATGAAAAGGCACGGATCACTAGAAAAAACAATGCTAGGAAAGATAGAGGTAGAAGAAAGAGAGGAAGACCACATACCAGATGAATAGACTCAATCAGAGGGGTTATGAGAAAGGGCTTGCAGGATCTGGGCAAGGCAGTGGAAGGAGATTCTTGGAGATGTCTCATCCACAGGGTTGCCATGAATTGGAACTGACTCAAGGGCAGCTAACAACAACAACAAATGCCTGTTGCCTATCCAGGTGTGAGAAATTAGTGGTGGAGGTGGAACCATCTTACCAAATCTCTCTAGGGGAAAAAGCAGTTTTCCAATAGCTTCCCAGAAGTACTGCACACTACAACATTGCCAAATGGCACATGACCTCCAATATTTCACAGCTGAAAATCAGCACACATGTGGCCAAACAATATTGGAATGTGTTCCAGATGGCAACATTTTTAATGAGGAGGAACAGGCAAGCTAGGAGAGGCTGCAATACTTTGCTTTTGCATGGGCCTATTTGGAAGGGCAAGATTCTCCCCACTCTTCTCTTATCCTTGAGGAGTTAATTAAGTACAAACTGCTTTTGCATTTTGAAGTTGGTTTGAAGCAAGTGAGGTAATCTGAGGACTACAGGGGAAAGTGGGAACAGAAGAGAGACAGTGGGACATTTTAAAATAAGGTGAATAAGTTGAAGATTAATGGAAAATGTCATTGCCAGATCAAGACAGCTGAAGGGTATGGTAGCACCGATTCTGTTTCCCCACCAAAAAGGGAAGGATTTTCAACTGCTTTTGTCACTGTCAGTAGTAAGAACATCTGTCTTAGTAGTGTGGCCAACATTTGCATCCTCTGCAATGCCCTTACATTGTTCCAAGTCATTGCAATCCCCCAGGGTTAGAATTGTCAGATTGAAAACTGGAGATGGCTTCTGTGCCTTTAATGATTAAATTGAGAAGGAAATTTCAGGAGGTGCTGCTTGTTACCTGGTTGTGTGACCTAATCTTTAAGAATCACATGGCAAGCAGGTGGTTAAATGCCTGTACTGCAGCCACTCACTCATAGACCACAAGGTTGCGAGTTCAATACTAGCCAGGGCTCAAGCTAGACTCAGGCCTGCATCCTTCCAAGGTCGCTAAAATGAGTACCCAACTGTTGGGGGGCAACGAGCTTACAGTTGTTAACTGCTTAGTGAGATATGAAGCAGTATATAAATGAAGCTGCTTGCTTTGCCTTGCTTTGCAGGTGTAATTTGGTCCTCCATGGTGGAAATAGTTGAGCTCATTGAATTTAGCTAGGACAGATGGTTGAGAATGTTTTGGATGAGACTTTTTTTTAAAAAAGCGTAAAATTAACAGATGCATCCATCCTATTCCAGAATGTCAATTCAGTGGATATCAAGCCACACCAGTCATTGAGAAGGTACCAGATGATTTAGTTACTTTCCCCCTTAGCCCATTCAGAAATGCCACTGTCCATGCCCCTAATAAAGAGGAGGCTTTGGAATGGTGTGTGGTTCAAATGCATGGCAGAAAGCCAAAGCGCCATCTTCAGAGCAAGGAAGGCGATGGACAGCCATACACTGGGTGCCCCAACCCCTTCCCGAAAATGTCCTCAGAGCAGCCGGCTCTCCGCACAGCCGGCGCTCCAAGGATGCCTTTCCGCTGCAGCATCTGCATGCGCTGCAGCGGAAAAGCTGCCGAAGGTGCGCTGGCAGCCTTTTGTGGCACACCTTCGGCAATTTGTGGAAGGAGCACTATTTTAGCGCTCCTTCCAGGGGCGGCGAAGCTGCGCCGCGGGGCCGAGGTGTGCAGATACCTCGGCCCTGCAGTGCAGCTTCCTGGGGTGGCCTCATGCTGCCCATCTGCTCCCCCCATCAAGGCCTTTTTCACTCCTACACCTCCTTGCCCCCCATAGGTCTTTGTTGGTGATACCCTTGAGGTCTCGACCCTCTTCCTAGGGAGGTTTCTTCTTTGCTATTTTTACCATTATCCAGCAAAGATATTATTTTTCAAAAAAAAAAAAATCTAAGAGGCTTCTGAGAATTAAATATTTTTAAAGAAATACATTTTAATAGGGTGCTGCATTGTTTAAATTGTGCTGTGGTTAAATGCACTTCTTTAAGCTGCTTTTTATTATTGACATTTGAATGTTTTATTTTTAAAAATATCTTTGCTAGATTGCATTAATTTGTCAGCCACCTTGAGTCCCTGTTCTGCAGAAAAGGTGTGATATAAATACAAATGATGATCATGGTGGTGGCGGTGGTGGTGATGGTGATGGTGATATACTGAAAAGCCCTCTTACACCCTCTAGAGGCCAAGGAAAGCTTATTGCCAGATCTTTCCCCTAAAATCTTTTTTAGGCTCAGTGGTCCTTTTACAAGCTTTGATTCTAGTTACCTCTGCTTTTTTGAGGGAAGGGCATTTAGAGGGCAGAATCTGGCAAAATTATCTTCCACTGACTATAGAGGGCATGAAGGTTATTATACAGATGTATTTTTTTTTTTAAAAAAAATGTGCAGTAGTGTAGGGAGAAATGTGACCCTATTAGGTCTATTCCACTGTTACAATTCTTACAATCAGTTCTTACTAATATTTAGGTGGAATGCTAGATTCTAGCAGCAAACTAGACTTAGGGCCTAAGCAGACTGCCAGAAATAGTGCACATTAAAT
>JAIPUX010001232.1:160065491-160086737 GCA_020142125.1 Phrynosoma platyrhinos | reverse complement strand
ACATTGATAGAAATGGGGACTGCAGTTAGGAAATCTGAAGAAGATTAAGAATGGGGAGGGTGGCTAGAAAAGAACTAGAAAAGATTCTAAAATGCAAAGATATACAAATTAGCACAAAAGTCATATAAGCTATCATATTCCCTATTACCATGTATGGGTATGAGAACTTGACAGTTAAGAAAGAGGACAGGAAGAAAATCAATTCCCTTGAGATGTGGTGCTGGAGAAGATTGTTGAGGATCTTGTGGACAGCCAAAAATACAAACAATGGCTCCTAGAGCAGATCAAGCCGGAAACCTCCCTGGAAGCCAAGATGACTAAACTGAGGCTGTCGTGCTTTGGACACATCATGAGTAGAGAAGATTCATTAGAAAAGACAACAATGCTTAGAAAGATGGAGGGAAGTAAGAAGAGAGGAAGGCCACATGACAGATGGATGGACTCTATTAAGGAGGTCACAGGTATGGGTTTGCAGGAATTAAGCAGAGCAGTGGACAGAGTGTCTTGGAGTTATCTCATCCCTAGGGTTGCCATAAGTCTAGATTGACTCAAGGGCAGTTAACAACAAATTTGCTGATCAGACTCCTAACTCTAATCTATGTGTATGTATATTTTCATAAGTCATGGATAAACACTTCTGTTATCTAAGCAGATTTTCCCAAATTCCAAAGTTAACCATCCTGTGCTACATTAATATAATAAAGAAAGAAACTAAAAGTCTCAACTGGTCAGAAACATAGGGGCTATGCAGATGGGCAGGAAAAGGTGACCTGAAGCTGCCTTTTCTGTAAGCTGCAGCAACCGTGCCACCTGCCCTGAGGATGCCCTAAATGGGGACAGAACAAGAAGTCAATGGACCTTTTCCCAGGCTGTATTGAAGCAACCGCACTGCCAGCCCCAAGGACGCTGCAAAGGGAGATGGAGTAATTACATAAGCTGGCAGTGACTGCTTTAATTTTTTTCATTCTCTCAAATGCATGGGCATGTGTGTAGGAACACCTCTCTGCACACCAGTACTTGTGTGCAGGAACACATTCTTGTGCACCTGCTCAGGAACTGTCATAGGTTAGTATACAGTCTGTCACTCTGTGTACAAAGATGCAGATGTTCAGCATCCTTGTGCACCTGCACAGGACTTGTTCTAGGGTGGTATACAATCTGTCATTTTTTCTGTACAAAGGTGACTGAAGTTTGGCATCCCTGTGCACCTGTGGACCAAAGTTAACCACAGATCATGCAAGGATTCACAGATCTTCACTTCCCTCCAAAGAGTGGATGCAGTTAGACAGTTGCCACTGTCTGATTGTGCCACCCTTGGGGTGGAGGAACGAATTTGTCAACCAAAAAGACACCTATTCCATCATCCTCCACAAGATATGTCCCACACAGATCAGGGGGGAGGGGAGAGGTACATGCAAGGGAGGTTTGTGTAGACAGACTTGATGCATGCAGCTGGTGGTCATGCAAGGGACATGGTCAATAGGAAACATGGACAAACATTACTCCAGGAGCCCCCTCCAAGCATACCAGGAAGTGGTGTGCAGGTCTTATGCACACCTGCACAGAAGAGGTCACAAAAGCCTCTTTCATGCAAATTGTTGTGCATGCTGACAGCAAGCGTACATCCACCTGAATGAATTTATTGTCATAACAGAGGACAGTTGCTAGGGTGCATGCATAGGGTTACAATTAGGGTTAGGGTTAGGGTTCTAATATTCAAGCGCACTTGCACCAGTGCATCCACACCTGGAAGCATAGGGTGCTTTAAATTAATGCTTGCATCGTAGGGTGCGTACTCTGGATAGTCGAATCAATTTCCACTGCACGTGCGGAGGTGTATTTATACAGCCATTTTCTGGTGCACCAGTGTTGCTGCATACATACACACATGCGAAAGTGTGCATCTTTGCTGAAGGAGCAGAAAAAAGCAGCTCCTTTTTGGACGGCTTTTCTCGGCATACGATGGCTAGTGGACACTTTCCTGGTGACTTTTAGGCATGCGACGTCTAAACACCATGCCTAAAAGTCACCCTTAAAGGACCTCTTTTTGCCCATTTGCATAGCTCCTCAGTCTCAGAGGGGCAATGGCAAACTCCCTGTGAAGAAACTTGACAAGAAAACCCCAGGAGAAGGTCATCATAAGTCAGAAATGACTTGAAGACACACAACAACAACAACAAACAAGCAACAACAACAACATTAATATTTGCAATTTGTCTGTATGCCCACTCTGAAAATTACAGTTCATATCATCCATGATCACTGAAAACCAAAGACTTTTGCTTAGCAGCCCTGATGCTTTACAGCTTAGCAGCCCTCCATGTTCATGCAGCCATCTGATAAGCTGCTCCAATGACTTATCTTGGAAGCCATATTCTGGACCAGTTGCAGTTTCTGGGCTGTCTTTAAAAGCAGACTGATGTAAGCTTATCATAGTATTTCAGTCTGGAAGTGATTCCAACATGAATGGGTGAGGGCTTGTCTGGCTTCTTGGGGAAAGGGCCCAGCTTTGATTTGGCACACATAACATTGATTCCATGTTAAGTATACTTGTTAAGAGTCCTCTAGCATTCTGTTCCCACACCAGACAACTGGATGCCTCACAGAAACCCACAAGAAGGTCTTGAGTGCAATTGGTTATGTTTCCACAACTGGTATTGAAAGGCACTCTCTGACTCATATCTATTACAATTATTAGCCTCATGTTTCACAAATGTTTCTTATCCCTTTTAAATTGCTCTTGCTACCATTGCTCTTACTATGGATGATTTCATCCTCTAATTCTGTTGCTATACAGGTTGAGCATCCCAAATATGGAAATCCAAAATCTGAAAACCTCAAAAAACATATATTTTTTTGCCACCAGCTGCCTGCTTCAATAATAATAATAATAATAATAATAATAATAATAATAATAATAATAATAATAATAATAATTTATTTATATACTGCCCTATGGCAAAGCCAATCCAGGCGGTGAACAGCAATAAAATACATACAGGTTAAAACAATATCGTTCCCTCCTCCCCCCCCTAAAAAGTTATTAAATCAGATACAATTAAAAACTACTACAATTAACACTGACTGTTAAATAAAAAGGCAACAGCAGCAACACTCCTGTTTATTTATTGCTCAAATCTTCAGTTTCTCTCCAGCCTCACATCTCATACACAAGTAGCAATGACTTGAAGGCATACAGCAACAACATGCGAGGGACAGACTCAGTTGCTTCCTTGCTGTTTCACTGTCCAACTTAGTACTGAAGCAATAAAGCAATAAAACATCCAGAACATCAAATTTCAAATACATGTTCATGCCCCTTAGTTCATTGCAAATGAACTATCTTTAAAATGTCACATCTGACCTAAAAAGTGGCAAATTTCTAGGCTTGTAAATAGAAATTTAAAGGGCCCAAGAAACCAAAAATCTGTATATTTAACAACAATGATTGATTGTCACATCCCTAATCAAGACTGCAAAAATTACTAAAGAATAATATGCAAGCTAGGAGAAGGCACAGCAGTTTGTTTCTGTCTGAGTTTACTGGGAAGAGCAGGATTCTGCCCCATCTTCTCCCTTGTTGAGTTAATTGGGTATAAACTAATTTTTCCCTTTGAACTTGGTTTGTAGTAATTGAAGTAAGTAATCAAAGGGGGAAAGTGGGAGGAAAAGAGATAAAACATGACATTTTAAAAGCAGTTGAAATAGTGAACTATCCCGGACTGTCCCTGCTATATCAGGACAGTTGGAGGTATAGACTAAAGGAGAGTTCAGCTACAGTCAGATGTTCCTCCTATAATAAAGCAAAAAGCAAAGCAGCTTCATTTATATACTGCTTCATATCACACATGGGATGTCTAAGCGGTTTACAACAGTAAGCTAATTGCCCCCCAACAGTTGGGTACTCATTTTAGCGACCTCGGAAAGATGCAGGCTTGAGTCGAGCCTCAGCCCTGGCTAGTATTGAACTCGCAACCTTGTGGTCTATGAGTGAGTGGCTGCAGTACAGGCATTTAACCACTGCGCCACTACGGCTCCAATGAAAGATAGTTATTGATATACAACTTACTGGTGTCTTACCATTCATTTCTCTTAACTACTACCAATGTAATACTTTCAGAAAATATTTCTGGATGGAGAATTTGCTGAATCCAGGATCAATTTCAAAGAGAGATCCCTCCCTAGCTCATTTTTGGAGGAGCTGTGAGGAATTAACAATGCTTCACTACAGTGCTTTACCAGAAGATGCATCTTAATATATTAGGCTGCTCTAGAGTGGGGTAGTGAAACTGTTTTGGATAACATTTGAGCAATATCTTTCCCTTATGCCAGTATCAATCACTTGTTTGCACATTTAGCTGCACATTTTCACAGTGATTTATAGGAGATCAAAAAGTGGTCTACTTAAAATGTGCTGAAACAACCATTTCTTATCCTCTCTTCTTTCCATCTCTAATGATGAGGAATGACAGAGAAAGCATGGAGTGAAAATCCCTACAAACTCAATAAAGGGAATGACTCAATTTTGTGGGAGCTGAAAATAATTAATTGGATTTCATTTTGCTGTTGTCTTCATTATGAATTAAAGGGATTGTTGTCCTGAGGCATTTGCCACACAGAGTTCAAGCAAAAATGGGTAGGAGTAGATATCTATGCCACTGATGAAATCTTTGATTTTCTCCAGCTTTCAGTGATATGTTGTAAAGCTCCCTTTGATTGCCATCCACCCCTTTACAGAGTACTTTCCCAACCCTGTTTTTCCCCCTATCCTGTGCATTTAATGAAAGACAGTTAATCCACTGGATGAGGAAACTGCCCCTGTTACATTCTATAAAATATTTAGCATTCAAGATGATGGTGATGATAATGATGATATACATGCATCTCCCCATGGATTGAGGTGGGGAACAGCAACAGATTAACATCCAACACACAACATCATTTAAAATGTATAAACCAGTTAATACACATAACATCACTTTAAAAGAAGACTATAAGACTAATTCATATTAAAAAAAACCAGTCCATACTTTAATTTCATAATTTAACATTCATAATTTAAGAATAATCTGAATAAACCTACTGGAAGAGACTGGTCTTCAATGCTGTTTTAAATTCAGGGACCCCCAAGCCCTCAGACCCTATTTTTTTTTAAAAAATGACCAATTTATGGCCTTCATACTGGCCAAAATCATTCAAATCCACAAAAAAATGTGGCATTTTGGTTCTCCTAATCCCCCCACCCCCATTGGCCAGAAAATGTCCAAAACTGTGCCTAGAAGTGACATTATGTCATATTGGGTGTGCTGAAAAACAATGGAGTTCCCTGCTGGGTTGGCCCAAGGAAGAAAAAATGGCCCTCACCCCCTGATACCACCCACCTCTTAGTGGAAGGAAGGTTATGTATCTCTCAGTGCCTCTTCAATTTGGATACTTTTGCAGGCAAAATCATTTGGCTATTTTGACTGTCTAATAAGCATGTGGGTTCAGTATTTCTTTTCCCATTGACTGCATGCAGCTGCATGCTCATTGCATATACTTCCAAAAACCCAATGCCCTGCTGTGTTCTTTTAGCCTTCCTTGTGAAATCACTTCCTCTAAAAAATATAGGTTAAATCTTAGGAATAAAGTGGAGATAATAGTTCTTTTTTTCCTTTTCTTTCATTCTCAAAGCACAAAGGCTAGGGAAAAATTCAGTATTTTTCTCCGAAACTAATTCTTGATTTAGAAATACAATTAAGTTGTAAACTACATTAAACTGCTGATGTTGCTCCTTTCCTACCATCTGATATGTTGCCTTTATTATGTGAGGAAGCTATTGAGCTTTATTCATCAGCAAAAGCTTGAGAAATTCCTATAAGGAAAGAAACAATTGAGAGAAGAAATCATTGTACTATCAGAAATAATTACTTCCTAATCCAAAAGTCTGCAACAGTTGGTTCATCTTCCTGTGCCTCTTGCTGTGCCAGCTCATGGACTTAGGCCAAATACTACTGGAAGAGGTGTCCCAGCTTGGTCTCGTGCCTGTTTTGTTACTTGTGTTGTGTTCTAAACTACATGGATGTGGCAGGGAGCAGATCTAGGCCTGAGTCTAGAGTTTAGAAAATTTACTTTTTAGTCTACAATATGTGGTAAATTACATTTTAGGATTACATCCAAAAAGTATACAAAGATGACTTCCTGGGGGTTGTCCAGAGGTTTGGGATGATGATACTTTCTTCATGCATTCATTGGAAAAACACAGCCAGATGATTCCAGGATGCTCCCTCTTTTCCCCTGGCCACTGAGGTCATGGCATTCAGTCTGGGCAATGCAGGGCCCATTTCTTGGTTCTGATGCAGACTATCCAGATGATGTATGGCCAGCTCAGCACCAAATCTGTGGTATACCACCCTTAACACAAAATACCAAAACTCATATTTTGCTCCAGATCTTCCCAAATGTCTTCCCAAGTGGCTGTTTACAATGCTTCCCACTGCTGGTGTGAGTCAATCCTTACAAGGTAAGGACAAGGTACCTTGCCATGTGATCGATGTTGGCCACCTCATTTTCAGCCTCAGAAGGAGGAACTTTGCACCACCAGTGATGGCAGGCACCACCGTGGGATGTGTGTGCCAACAGCTGCTTGGCATTGCTCAAGATTGCCCAGCTAACGGGGGGACACTGGGGCAACTTTGTGGGCAGAATATTCCAGGCTGCTGCCAGAGTGTTCTGTCCTATGCACCCATGGCCTGAGGGTGCATCTACACTGTAGAAATAATGCAGGTTGACACCACTTTAAGGGGCTAAGCAGATGGGCGGCACAGGACTGCCCCATGTAGCTGCGGATCTGGGCCAAGGCATCTGCATTCACAGGCGCAGCTTCCCTGCCCCAGGAAGGAGTGCTAAAATAGTGCTCCTTCCACAAATCGCTGAAGGTGTGCCGCAAAAGGCTGCCGCTGCACCTTCAGTACCTCTTCTGCTGAAGTGTGTGCGGACGCTGCAGTGGAAAGGCATCCTCGGAGCGCCGGCTGTGCGGAGGGCTGGCTGCTCTGACAACGTCTTCGGGAAGGGGTTGGGGAGCCCAGCATGTGGCTGTCCATCCCCTTCCTTGCCCTGAAGAAGGCGCTTTGCGCCGTCTGCTTAGGCCCTATGTGATGTAACTCCATCCTATGGAATCCTGTGATTTGCAGTTTTTCAAAGTCTTTAGCCTTCTCTGTCAAAGAGTATTGGTGTCTCACAAAACTACAAATCCCAGGATTTGTCTCACAAAACTACAAATCCCAAATTGGTGTCTCACAAAACTACAAATCCCAGGTTGCAGCCATAGAGATTGATCCACAAACGATCATGATTGAATAAAAAAAATATTTTTTTTTGAGCTGTAGATATAACACATTTTATGCAGGGATTCTCTGAAACCTGAAAATTATTTCAAGGGTTCCTCCAGAGTAAAAAGGTTGAGAAAGCCTGGTTTAAACTAATGTACAGAGTGAAAAAGAAGTCATGGTTGACAGAAACTGAGGACGTTCTTATTGTTAGCTGCTATCAAGTCAACTTCAACATATGGTGTCCCTAGTAATAAAAGATCTTCAAGTCTGTTATCAACAGTCCAGCTGAGGTCTTGCAAACTCAGGGCTGTGGCTCAAGGGACTTAAGGTGGTGGCTGATTAAGAGTTTATCTACCTATACTATTGTCTTTCTCTGTTCCCACCACCTTCTACATTACCAAGCATTAATGTCTTTTCTAATGAGTCATGTCTTCTCATATATCTAAAACTCAGTTCAATTACCTTGGCTTCTAGAGAAAATTCAGGCTTGATTTGCTCTTGGTCTTTTGGCAGTCTGTGGTATCCACAAACCATTTCTCCAGCACTTTAAATGAAAATAAAGAATATTCTGTTGTAAAGCAAAGATATCAATAAAGTTACAGGATTCTCTTAAACCCTCCATGTTATCTCCCAGGCTGCTTAGTAGCCATTTATGCTACTGTTTGGCCATGAAGTTTGACAGTAGAATTGCCAGGTGAAATAAAGTAAAGGGCTCCTATGCCTTTGGGTAAGAAAGGGAAGTTCAGCAGGCACGAAAAGCAACACTTGCTGACATTCCATCTTACATTCAAGTATTAAAGTTACAGAAGTCCTGTCTCTTATTTCACTTGGCCACCCTACATGCTGAGAAGAGCAGTCCTCAGATGGATCTTCCATTCATTTTCCAGGGAGAGGATTTGGAGTGAATCTTCAGTTCCATATCTGGTATATTTCTAAAGTATTTAAGGTTGGACTGCATGCTCGCTTGTCCTCTTCTTTCAGATGAAAAATATACAAGAAACACAAAGGGAATGATCAATTAAGACCATCAAATTGTAAAGTCATGATCAGTTATGAAACAGAAAAGTGATGCCCAAATAAGGTTACTCATGTGTATGAAAATCTTGTTCCTTTTATTGAAATGACACAAGGAAAGATTAATCAAAGGATGGAAGGAGGATGAGATCAAGGTTTTGTTTAAATTATACCGGCACAAAGATATCATACAACAAATGAAGATAGGGTCTTGAATTTCAAAAGAGGAAGACAATCAAGTCAGGGAAAAGGCAATTAATGTAATACTAATTATGGAACCATCATCTGATAACCTGGTTGTCATAAGCAATCATCTTACTCTTGGGCTTTTCTTAAAATAAAGTCATGCTTGAATAATTGTGCCTTATTTCTGAAAGAGAGAGATGCCGGGGATAACATATATCTAAAGGTTTTGTCTCCTCCCTGAAGTGTGGTGATTCATGATTAGGAAAGGATACTTTATAGCTGCATAGATAAAACCCTAAGTGGCTACAATCCTGTTGGTGGAATCCTGTTCAGTTCATGGTTGCAGAAGTGGAGTTCCACAAGTATAATCATTTCATATGAGCTTAAATTCAGTTAAATCCCACAGTGGGGGGAAGCAGACGGCTTAAAGAGCCATTTTGGGGGCAGGGAGGGGGAGGGGCAGCTGCACAATGGGCACCCCAACCCCTTCCCCAGGTTGCAGCGGAAGAGTCGCCAAAGGTGCACCACCAGCTTTTGTGGTGCACCTTCGGCGACTTGTGAAAGGAGCGCCAATTTAGCGCTCCTTCCAGGGGTGGCGAAGCTGCGCCATGGGGCCGAGGTGTGGGGATACCTTGACCCTGTGGCATAGCTCCCGGGGCGGCCCATGGCTGCCCGTCTGCTTCCCCCTAGTGAATAGAATAATTGAATCAGTCAAATTTACCCATATGATGGCTCACCAATCAACAATTGATTGAATGGTTGTATTCTAGTTGGGCAAAACTAATAGGATTCCAGCCACCCTTTGCACATTCTTGAATGCTGTATAACTATTGTTAGTGCCTTCAACATACCCTTTGATTTCCTGGAATTATAGAAGCAGCCACCATGCATTCCCATTATACAATGGAACAAGAAACAGGCACAGCTGCTTGTACTATCTTAGTATTCAGAAGGGTAGTGGTGTAGTGTAACCCATGTATGAATGTAGTTTTACACTAAACAAGCAGGATGTAGGAACTGAGTCTACCATATGGGAGAGACAATGACAATTTGCATCAATACCTGAAAAATTCAAACTCAATGTGTCTCCATAATTGTGTCTGTAGTGATGTGGACTGATAGATTGCTTATCCTGGAGTGTATACTTGGTGCCTGCTTGTTTAAAGTCCAAACACACCAGGTCTGATCTTCCAGATTCTTGAGATTAAAAAAAAACATTTTATTTTTAAAATGCCATGAGGTTCCTTTCTCCTTTCCTTCTTTTTTGCAGTAGATATAAAGCCTGGACAGATTACACCTGTCTATAAGAAATATTGAATCAACATATGCCAAAGGATTCTCATACTGTTTCTCAGAGATGCTTGCAACACCTTTTAAAGTGGAATATTAACTACATTGACAACTTGTGTATGGTGCCTGATGAGCATAGATAGATAGATAGATAGATAGATAGATAGATAGATAGATAGATAGATAGATAGATATGGTTAAATCCAACACAAGGTACAGGATCTCTACACTGCATCAGCTGAAAATTGCTCTGGAAGGTTTCCATGTCCCCTGGAACAAATTTTACATGTACTGTAAGAAGTTTATAGATGCAAATAGAGCAATCAGTGGAATGACACCATTGGATGCAGCACATGCCTAACAATGAAGTGAGAATGGAGCCAATGATGTCTTATCTTATAATTCATACTCTTTGGGTTGGTTCATACATGCTTGTCTATCAAGTGATTGCTTAACATTCAATGTAACAGATTGATCACATAGTTAATTGATTAGCTGAATAAATATACACCCTGTTGTTGGCATAAATATATGCCAACAAAACTCAGGTGTTTTTTTTTTTTTTTAAAAACCCAACAACCATCAAGTAGTGATGCTTGATTTAATGTATGAATCATCCCTCCAGAATATCAGTTTCTTTCATTGGTGTGATTTTTCCATAGCCTCTAATACAATGCACCACCAGCTCATATATTAATGATTTCTCTAGGGATGTATGAGATATTTATCAGGTTTGCATTTTAATGAGTGATAACCCAGTTTGCACCTCCCAGAACTGAAAAAAAAATGGGTATTAGAAATCTGCACATTTCCTCGCTTGTATTGCAATTACATTTATCTCCCTTGAAATTGAAATTGTAGATATCTACAAGTTTGTTTAGTAGCCTTGGATGCAGTCCATCTGGCTCTGGAGACCTGAATACATTTGAAGTAACAAGGCACTCTTGTACTACCTCTTTATCTATTCTGGGCTGCAGTCCTCATTTGTTCTGTTTTTACTTGGCAGAGCACTGTTTTACTTTTATAAGAATATCAAGGCAAAGAAAGTCTTGAGCAGTTCTATTGTCCCCTGTGAGCATTTTAACACCCAGTGTTCCCACAATTTCCATGTTCAAAAACATAGTAAAAGAATGCCCCCATATGCTATTTTTGACCTCTCTAACAAGTTTAAGCTCATGTGAGCTTTAGCTTTTCTGACTTTCTCCCCACAAGTACTGGGTATATATATATATATATTATCTATCTTTAGCAATTTCCATCTTCAGTTTCTTTTGCATGCCCCCTTTAAGTCTCAGCTCATCTGAGAGGTAGTTATATACTCATTTTGGTTTCTTTGCACACTTTTCTTCGTCACTGGAATTGTTTGCACTTGTGCCTTCAATATCTGCCATTCCTTTTGACCATTTATGAACATAAGATCTCACTCAGTGAGCATACTTCTGATTACAGTTTGCTTCCTCTTTCTTTTGTATAAAAATCGCCACAGAAAATAGTCACTTCTACCCAAGGAGCCCACTGCTTCTGTCCCATTCCCCAATTCATCCCTGTTGGCTTAGTTCCAGGAAATAGTTCCATGGGGATTGAAATAATTCATTGCTATTATACTTTTTCTTTTAAAATGTTTCATCATTTCATCTAGGAAGGTTTAATCCAAGTCTTCAGTCTGGGGTTTTGGGGTGGGCTTTCTAAAGTAGATCTCTACAGTGATGTCACCCTTGTTTCCCTCTCCTTTAATTTTTTTACTCCCTGATTTTCATCCTGTTTTCCATGCTTTAAATTATGATTCTCTTTGCAGGTGTACATATCCTTGACATATAGGGCTTCTCCTCCTTCTTACCTGTTTGGTCTATTTCTTTGAAATAAGCTATATTTTCAAAAATTACATTCCAGTCATAAGACTCATACCACTGGGTTTCAGTGATGCCTATTAAATCATAGTTGTCCTTCTGTGTTGTTGTTGTTGTTGTTGTTGTTTTGTGTGCCTTCAAGTCATTCCTGAGTTATGGTGACTCTAAGATGAGCCTATCACATAGTTTTCTTGGCAGAATTTGTTTAGAGGTGGCTTGTCTTTGTATTCCTCTGAGGCTGAGTGTGATTTGCCCATGATCACCCAGTGGGTTTCCATGGCCAAGCAGGGATTCAAATGCAGGTATCCAGGGCCCTGATCCAACATCTAAACCATTAAGCCACCTTGGCTACTTTCTGTACCAAACCCACATAATTAACATACAGATTTAAAAAAAACAACAACATACAATTTGAAAGACTAATGTGGAAAATATTCAGAAACACACTTGAATCAAAGGGAAATTCCATAGACATATACATGCCTTGGAAATGTGTATGCACAAAACATTTATTATTATTATTATTATTATTATTATTATTATTATTATTATTATTATTATTATTAAAAAAGCAAATGAAAATATGCACAAATATCAAGACAGGGAAAAAAAAGTTCACCTGAGCTCAGTAGATTAGAAATATGATAGATTGATAGATTGATAGGATACTATTTGTATTCAGCCAAAAATCTGGGGAGGAAGAAGGCAGTCTGGGCAGTGGAGGAGAGAAGGAGGCAGGAGGGGACAATTAAGATCTCTTACTACTCAATATTTTATCTTTACATAATTTTAAATAAATCAAGATATACACCAGGATTTAGAACCCAGTGAGAGCCTAAAGCCTTGAACAGCATTCATAATGTCAGTTTAAATGCAAACTACTCTATCTCTGCAGGCTGTCTTTTTGAAGTTGCTGAGTTGGAAGAGAACCCAACCCTTTCAATTAAATAACTCTCCTTTAAAAGAGAAGAAGGAGGAGGGAGATCATCTAACTAAAGCCAAAGTGAAAAGTGTATAACCAAACTCTTGTTTTATTCAGCAGGAACAGGGAGAAATTTACTGTTGGAATACATAGGAGTGGTTTTTGCCTAAGCAGACGGGCGGTACAGGGCTGCCCTGGGAAGCTGTGGATCGGGGCCGAGGCATCCGCATTCCTCGGACCCGCAGTGCAGCTTTGCCACCCTAGGAAGGAGCACTAAAATAGAGCTCCTTCAGCAAATTGCTGAAGGTGCGCTGCAAAAGGCTGCCGGCGCACCTTCCGTGCCTTTTCTGCAACAGCGTGTGTGGATGCTGCGGTAGATAGGCACATGCGGAAGGTCCGGCGCTCTGACGATGTCTTTGGGAAGGGGTTGGGGCACCCAGTGTGCGGCTGCCCCTTCCCTTCCTTGCCCTGAAGACGGCACTTTGCGCTATCTGCTTCCCTCCTATAGTCTGCAAAGTCTCAGAACTGTATCCCACTAAACCTTTTTTCACCATGTGCTTCCACAATGATAAATCATACAGTTGAAAGAGACCACAAGGACCATCCAGTCTAACTCCCCACCATGCATGAATACACAGTCAAAGCACTCAAATGTATCAAAGATATTGAGCTAAATCCAAAGATTAGGTCTAGCTAACACAGACCTTTTAAATCAATCGTTGAATGGTGGGTCACTACTTATGGATAATACATAATATCTAAGGATAATACATATCAAATGCTGTATAATTCCACTGAATCACTGGATCTACTTAAGTTGAAACTAACAAGTAGTGTTATCTGGTTTTCAGAATAGCTATAAGATACAGTTGAAATTCCATACATGTAGGGTTGACAGTCTGGAAGGAACTATTAACAGATTTGTGTTCTGCTTAAATACTAAATGCTGAAAGCATTGGTTTCAGTAAACCTAGCCATGGATTTCTCTGTAATAATAAGATACTGGGCCTCTACAGAGTGTCCCAAAGGGCCGGCCTGGAGGCAGAGATGGGGAGAGGCAGCCACACAGTGGGCGCCCCAACCCCATGGTGGCGGCATCAGGACGTCCTTCCAGTGCAGCGTTTTGACATGCTGTGCTGGAAGGAATGCTAAACAGCCGTGTGCCACCTCTTAGGGTGGCCTTTTGCTGGCTTTGAAAGGAGCAACATTTGGCCTCTCTTTTCCAGGCTGGCAAAAGGGAGGATCGGGGTCGAGGAGTCCGGCAGCCTTGGCCCTGATCCTCCACTTCCCAGGGTGGCCCAGGACCACCTGTCTGCATCCCCCCACTGTCCATGGGGCTATGCAGATGGGCGAAAAGGGGTACTTTGAGAGTGACTTATAGGTATGGCCTTTAGATGATGCACACCTAAAAGTCTCCTGGAAAGCACCCTCTAGCCATTGTATGCTGAGAAAAGCCACTCCAAAAAGGAGCCACTTTTTTTCGCTCCTTTGGTGAAGATGCGTACCTTAGCATGTGTGTATGTATGCAGCTCATGCACCAGAAAATGGTCATATAAATGCACTGTCACATGTGCAGTGGAAATTGACTCAGAGATCCAGAGCATGCACCCTACAATGCAAGTTTTAATTTAAAGGGCCCTATGCTTCCAAGTGTGGATGCACTGGTGCAAGTGAGCTTGAATATTAGAACCCTAACCCTAATTGTAACCCTAACTCTAACTCTAATTGTAACCCTACGTATGTGCCCTAGCAACTATCCTCTGTTATGACAATAAATGCATTCAGGTGGATGTACACTTGCTATCAGCATGCACAGCAGTTTGCATGAAAGAGGCTTTTGTGACCTTTTCTGTGCAGGTGTGCAGGTGTGCATAAGACCTGCACACCACTTCCTGGCATGCTTGGAGGGGAGGGGCTCCTGGAGTAACTTTATCCATTTTTCCTGTTGACCATGTCCCTTGCATAACCACCAGCTGCATGTAGCAAATCTGTCCACACAAACTTTCCTTGCATGTACCTCTCCCCTCCCCTCTGATCTGTGTGGGACATGTTTTGTGGAGGGTGATGGAGTGTCTTTTCAGTTGACAAACCCATTCCTTCACCCCAAGGGTGACACAATCTGACAGTGGCACCTGTTTACTGTACCCACACATTGAGGGGAAGCGGAGGTCAGTGAATCCTTGCATGATCACATGACAGATTCTGTGCAGGTGCACAGGGATACCAAAATTCAGTCACCTTGGTACACAGAGACAGGCTGTATACCCCCCTATAACAGGTCCTGTGCAGGTTCACAGGGATGCTGAACTTCAGGGCCTCGGCAGACGACTAAAAGAGTCGTCTTCCGGGCAGGGAAGAGGAGGGGCAGTCGCACGAGTGGCACCCCTTCCTCTCCCCGAGGTTGCCCCCAGAAGCGCCGGCCGTCCGCACGGCCGGCGCACCGGGGATGACCTCATGGCGCAGCGCCCACATGCGCTGCGCCGTTTGAGCCAGGGAAAGTGCGCCCACCGCTTTTGGGGCGCACTTTCCCTTAAATCTAAAAGGAGCGCCAATTTGGTGCTCCTTTTAGATGCGCCGCAGGAGCGCCGCAGTCCGGAGGCTGAACTCCGGCGGCACTCCGGACCAGGGCATCTCCGACGCCCTGGTCTGCATCCCCCCTATAGTCACCTTTGTACAGAGAGTGACAGACTGTATACTAGTCCATGACAGGTCCTGTGCAGGTGTGCAGGAATGTTTCCCTGCACAGATATACAGGTGTGGAGAGATGGTCCTGTGCACATGTGCATGAGTTTGAGAAAAACAAATTAAAGCAGCCACTGCTGGCCCATGAGGTTGCTCCGTCTCCCTTTGCGGCATCCTTGGGGCTGGCGGTGCAGTTGCTGGGGCTTCAATACAGCCTTGTAAAAGCTGCATTGACTCCTTCCAGTGCAGTTGCTCCATCCCCATTTAGGGCAACCTCAGGGCAGGTGGTGCGGTTGCTGCAGCTTAGGAAAAAGGCAACTTCAGGTCACTTTTTCCTACCTGTCTGCACAGCCCCTTTATGTTCAACATTAAGCCTGCCTTTGCACTTTCTTCTTTGATCTTCCTTAGTAGGTGTTCCAGGTCTGTGAGGTTTTCTGCTAGCATTATGGTGTCACCTGCATATCTGAGATTGTTGATATTCCTTCCTTCTATTTTCACTCCTCCTTCTTCTGTGTCCAAGCTTGCTTTTCGTATAATATGTTCTTCATACAAGTTGAACAGATAGGGTGAAAGGATGCAGCTAATTTGCCAATTGGGAACCATTCTGTTTCTCCGTGTTCTATTCTGACAGAACAGCCTTTTGTCCTGAGTACAGGTTCCTCATCAGGACTATCAGATGTGCTGGCATTCCCATGTCTTTAAGGGTGTTCCATGGCCTTTCATGATCTATGCAGTCAAAGGCTTTGCTGTAGTCTATAAAGCACATGGTGATTTTCTATTGGAATTCCCTGCTATGCTCCATTTGCCATTGTATGTTTGCAATGTGATCCTTCATGCCTCTTCCTTTCCTCAACCCTGCTTAGACCTCTGGGATCTCTCTTTCCATGTATAGCTAGAGTCTATGGGCCTCGGCAGACGGCTTATTGAGCCGTCTCCGAGGCCAGGAAGAGGAGGAGCAGCCGCACGCGTGGTGCTCCTTCCTCTTCCTGAGGTTGTCCTCAGAGCTTCCAGCCGTCCGCATGGCCAGCGCTCCGGGGATGACCTCCCGCCGCAGTGACCGGACGCGCTGCAGTGGAAAAGGCAGGGAAGGTGCGCCCTACGCTTTTAGGGCGCACTTTCCCTGTCTTATGGAAGGAGCACTGATTTAGCGCTCCTTCCAGAGACGCCGCAGGAGCACCGGGGTGCGGAGGCTGCGGTCCCGCAGCGCTCCGTCCGGCGGCGTCTCCGGGGCCTCCGTCTGCCGAGGCCCTATGTTGCAGAATTTTGAGTACGATTTTGCTTGCCCTTTATTTCTACCTCCTTCCCTTTCTGTTAATGCTCTGATCCTGCCTGTCTCTCCCTTGGGGTGTCTCATCATAGGGTTTACTAGGTGATGGGGTTACACAAGGAGGGCCACCTATACCTCTTTGTGAGCAGTGCCAACCAATGTTAGCTATGGTGTCACTACAATTCACTCCTGTCAGTAACACCCACTACTACTGCTGCTGCCCAGTAATTGTTTGTCTCCCTGTATTATTCCTCCTGTCATTGTTTTTTTGCTTTTCTACCCATCTCCTTATGCCTCCCTAGGTTTCCCTCCTTCCCCTCCCTCGTCTCCTCTCTCCTTTAGTCTGTCCCCATCCCCACTCCATCCCTCCTTTAGTTTCTTCACTTCTTTCTCCATGGTTGGGGGAGGGCAGAATTGCCTGGCTGCCCTCTTCTTTTCTCCACTCACCTGGTCCTCCTTCAGTGCTCTGTTCTCTGGGACATTGACTAGATGGACTAGATGGAGTCTTTTCCCACTTTTCCGTGTTGCCTCACTGAGGCTTCTTTTGCATGGGGGAGGGGATTAGATGGGGTCCCTTCTCACCTCTCTCTGTTGTTTCATTGAAGCTCCTTCAAGATGAGGGGAGAGGATTAGATGGAGTCGCTTCCCAACTCTCTCTGTTGTTTCACTGAAACTCTATTCAATGAAGAATCTGGCAATATCATATTGACTAATATCTTCTCTACTTATCACAGCATCTTCCATATATGTGATGACATGTCTTTGAGCCAGATACTCCAGCCCCGGCTGCAAGAGGCAGTTAGCATTCATCATCCTCTCCTCTCAGGGAAGCCACCACCGCTACCACCCTCCTCCTCCTCCTTCGGTCTAGTCATTTTGAAATATTTGAAAGGGTGTCAGATTGAGAGTGGAGGAAGCTTGTTTTCTGCTGCTCCAGAAACTAGGACATGAACCATTGGTTTCAAACTACAGGAAAAGAGATTCCACCTAAACATTAGAAATGACTTCCTGATGGTAAGAGCTGTTCAATAGTGGAATACACTGCCCCATTGTGTGGTGGAGTCTGGATATTTTCAAACAGAGGCTGGATGGCCATTTGTCAGGAGTACTTTGATTGTGATTTCCTGCATGGCGAGGGGGGGGTTGGACTGAATGGACCTTAAGGTCTCTTCCAGCTCTATGATTCTATCATACGCTGTTCACAATATGACTCATGGGGGGGGGGAAACAATAACACGTGGTAAAAAGGAAAGTAGCAGGGAAAGTGAGAAATCACATTACAAGTGGATTGTCTTGATCAAGGAACTTATGACCCTGAGTTGCAAGATCTGAGTAGAGTTGTTAATAATAGGGTCTCTTGAAGATCTCCCATTCATGAGGTGCCTTAAGTCAAAGCTGACCTGATGTCACATAACAACTACAAGAAGGTTTCCCTGAGGTCCAGTATGCACTATTTCCTTGATTGCTTTTGGTCCTGACCACTAGCTTGTCCTGCAGTTCTTTTGGTTGCCTCCAGAATGCTGCTCATGATCCATCACTGGCAATTAAACAAGAAGGTGGTTTTTTTTAAGTTAAATATCCTAATTTTTCAGTAGTTTAACATGTTATGACTAGCACTTTCCTCTGTGACACTCAGAACTAAGGAAATGACATTCTAGCACTTTACACTTCTTCCATATTTAGTATCTCCCAAATCACCTTAGCTGTCAAAACAGAGACAATGAGTCCAAAATTATTTGCTCACCTTTAAATATTTATACCCCACCTTGTCTCACAAGGCAGGTTACAAAATAAATATTAAAAACTGTACAGTACAATATATAAAGCAAGCTATAAATAAAATATTGTTGGTTTAAAATATAATGACCCAGCGTACAAAAAAATAATAATTAAGAAAAGGCTTAGCAACATGAAAAAGAAAGTCTTCAGAGTGCCTCAATAAACTGCCAGAAAGGGAGGCTTGACAGGATAAACACATGATTATGGTCACAGTAAATAAGGGGAATGTATGGGGTACCTTTACAGCAGTGGACATATCCTGTGATACAAAACTCATGTGGTTGAGGCCAAAATAGCAGCCATACATAGAATTAGTTCCCTCTTGGTATAATCTGTAACCCTGTATGTCCTGACATAATTACAGTGCACCCAATGCAACACAAAAGGGAAATAAAAACAGTGAGTATAGTGACACCAGAGCACCCCCCTCAAACTTCATAGTGTGGATGTTTGACAAGCTACATGTACCAGATGTTTGACAAGACACATGTACTAGAAGTCCCAGGATGTCATCAAGAACAGACCATGTACTGTGTTGCTTGTAGACAACCATATGTAGCTTGAATTTTCTTTTTGTGTACAGTTAGGGCATGCCCTGCTATAGATATATGATTAAAGTAAGGTCTGCTTTATGTTACAGTTATTCTTCTTGATTCTAGGCATATGGTTCTTGCAGTATCTGGTTCTACTTTCTACTTGCACTAAAATAGAAAGAGAGGAACTGTTCCTACCACAACATTCACTGCTCCTCTGTTCACAATAGGATTGCCAGGTTGAATCTGGGAAAGGCTCCTTTTGCTTTAACGTTTAATGGATCTTTGATCATGACAACTTTGTGTAAAGTTCTATCAGCTGGAATCATGGCACCTAATGTCCTCCCAAAAGCCATATTTAACCCTCAAACCAAAGTTTTAGCTGGTTTAGTAAGAACCCAAAAAGGCAGCATGGTGTAGTGGTTTGATCATTGGACTATAACTCTGGAGACCATTTGAATTCCCACTTGGCCATGGAGACCGCATACCCAACAAGACCTCTGTGACACTGTATACCGAATACTGTATTACTTATCCCTTAACAAGCGTGAGTGCCACTGTTACTATGGTCTCCCCCAAAGTCAATGTATTGACATTGAACAAATGTAGTACTATTCATGCTGTTAAAAGAATGAAGATGGCGATGATCCCATACCCTCCAGCTGTCCTGATGAGGCAGGGACAGATCCTCTGTCATCCCACTTTTTGGGCTCCTTTTTAATGTCCCAGTTTCTCTGTCCTCTTCCCACTTTTCCTCCTTGTTCTCATCTTATATAGTTTGAACTCAATTATGTCAGTAGGAAGGAGAGAAGAGGAGGAAGAAGAATCTTTTTCCTTGCAGTAGGTTCAAGCAAAAGCAAACTGCCTCTCCTAGCTTATTTGTTTTTCCTCATAAATAATTTTGCACCACACATTGATGTTGCTTGGCCACATGTGTCACACAGTTTTCATCTGTGAAATGATTCAAAGTGCGATGTCTCACCTTATCTCCAGTCTGAGACAAAGGAGATTATCACATTGCTTTAAAGCACCCTATCCCCAATGGGATAAAGGCACATTTAATTCTAAAACTTAAGTGTTATCACATTGACCAGTGGCTGGGCAATTGCAACCCATATGCAGCCCAGATCCCAGCCGTGCTTATCCAGCAGCTTTTCAAAAATGAGATTTTGCCATTTTTGAAAAGTTGCTGGATAAGTGTGGCTGAGATCCGGGCTGCATACCAGTTGCATTCGCTTGGCCACCAGCGAGTGTTATAACACCCAGTTTAAAAATTAAAGGCTCCTTTATCCCATTGGGGATAAGGTGCTTTAAAAGCAATGTAATAATATTCACAGCTTTAAAATTAACATCATACGAAAATTTACAATAAAATTAATAAGAGGGCTAAAAAGTCACTGAAAGAAAGATGATTAAAAGAAACCAACAAATAAACAGCACATTATGAAAGGCCCCTTTCCTCCAAGCAGTCACCCATCAAGGGCCTGTCCTCACCCTCACACCCCCCCCACCAGAGTTTATCTCACTACAAAAATAAAAATAAAAATAGCAGAGACAGTGCCAGTCTAACCTTTCTAGAATGGAGTTTCAGAGCCTGGAAGGAGCTACCAAGAAAGCCTTCTCTCATGTTTTTTTCCAAATGTACCTGTATGGGTGACGGAACAAAAAGAAAGGCTTTCTCAGATCTCAAAACACAGGCAGCTCATACTGGAGAATATGATCCTTCAGATGACTTGGGCTTGAGCCATATAGGGATTTCTACATTTACAAAACAAGGGTTTTGCAAGGCTGAAGGCTAGTCTATACATTGTTTGCTTGTTGCTATTAATTGTTTGCTTGCTTGTCTGTTGCTATTAATGCAGCACCATTGAAAATGGTGCAGAAATGAGTCAGCAGTGTAATGTGGCAGCTAGATAAGCGAATGTAATTCTAGGCAGCATTAATAGGTGTATAGTGACTAAACTGAGGGAATGAATAATGCCAGTTGATTCTCTTTGGTCAGACCTCACCTGGAATACTTTGTCCAGTTCTCGGCACCACAATTCAAAAAGTATGTGGACAAGCTGGAAGATGTCCAGAAATCATCCCTATGACAAGCAGCTTAGGGAACTGGGTATATTTAGCCTGGGAAATAGAAGATTAAAAGGTGACATGGTTTCCATGTTTAAATATTTGAAAGGATGTCATACTGGACGTTATCACATGGGGCAAATCTGCTGGTTAATCCACACAAATCCCAAACAAAAACTGGATTTGTGCCTCGCGTTTTCACACGACGTCACACAGAAACTGGACAGAAACTGGTGTTATCCGAGATCGTTTGAAATTCGGTAGTTTTGAGGAAATGCATTTGTGAAATTACAGTACCGGTAATTTCACATTTACCGTAATGTGAAAAGCAAATGCACATTTGGGA
>JAIPUX010001232.1:160013177-160029679 GCA_020142125.1 Phrynosoma platyrhinos | reverse complement strand
ACAAAATCTCTTTGAATATTGTTGTGAATATTTATATTGTTGTTATTTTGACATGTTGTGAGTTGCTTAGGGTGTCATCCGGTGGAAATATGGAGCATACATTTAAATATCATGATGATGACAATGACAATGATAGCATTCAAAGACATAGCTATGTTAGTCTGCATCAGCAAAAAAAGTGCAAAGAAATTCTGTAGCACCTAAGAGACAGAGAAAGAATTTGGCAGCATAAACTATTGTAGACTCAGGGGTGAAGCAGACTGCCCCTTTGTGCCGGCTTGGGGATAATGTCTGAGCATGGCGTTTAGACACCAAACACTCTGACGCCACCCCAAAGTTGGTGTCATGCCGCTCACTCAGCCACATGGTGGGAAGCTTTTAGCACTCTAATGGCATGGCCTTTAGATGCCACATGCTGCAGGAGCACCAAAAAGCCATAGTAGCAGTGGAAAAGCCAGCTTTTTTTTCTGGTGCAAAAAAGAGCAGCATTTTGTCGCTTCTTTTTGCATTAGAAAAAAGCCGGAGTGGGACCACAGTGTATGGTTGCCATGGGTTTCCAGGGGTGACATAACATCACCCCTTTGGGGTGGTCTCCTTCGCCTCCCCCCCCCCCCCCCCCCCCCAGTCTACACATGATGATCTTCTCCAGTTAGAAAACCATCAGTAGTTGATCTTCCCAGGTGTTCCTTGCCTATAAGTTGCTTCCTCTCTCTTTGTCTGCTTGGAGAATTTTTCTTCTCCTTCCCAAGGCCATTCTCCTTAGACACGAAGATGATAAAACTGAAGCTGCTACATTTTGGACATATTATGAGATGATGTGACTCATTATAATGTTCTAAAGTGGAAGACTGAGTTTGCAAGACCTGAGCAGGCAGTTGGTGACTGGGGCTCTGGGAGGTCTCTCATTTATAGGGTTCCTATGGAATTTCTCCCCTGCTGAATAAAGGAACTTGTTCAGAAAAAGAATTGTAAAGATTGTCTACTGTAGTCTGTGAAGAAAATAAACCGGTTGTACCCCCCTCCATCCCTCATCTTTATTTTCAACAGAACTTCTTAATTTGCAAACTGGGATTTACTGTCTGAGGATTTTTCCCTTGCATGTAAAAACATCTTTTCATAGTATAAATTTTATTCATGGTGAGGATGTCTTTGTTCAGTGTTTAGTCGTGGTGGGAGTTTTCATTGGTATTTTTTTCTCTCAGGTAAAATATAAAGATTTTGGAGTCCTCCTTGTTCAAACCCTGGCATTATTACATCATGGGATGATAGCAACAAAAAGAAAAAGAAGCATTACAGAGTGAGTCATCCTACAGATTGAGTGGGTATTTATTCATTTGGCTTCCACTCTCTTGTGGGTAATCTGTTAGAGACCTCATTGCTATGGTTGATATGGCCAATGGTGTCTTATGGCTTCCCTATTGTTGGAACAATGAATCCTCTCTGTTTAAACATTAAAGGAACTATCCAAAATGCTGGGCCTTATTCCCCCAAATATCCACATACAATAACAACATTTTGGAAATATTGGGAAATCTGGCAGCATTTGATTAACATTGCACAATGATGTATATCATGCATTGACTCTTACCCATGCTCTAGTATACATCTTCTCAATTCACTAACAGGTTTCTTAATGCCTCTGCTACTTACCAAAGTATACATAAAGTTACGTTAAATAAAATATGATATAGGAATTCTACAAAATTTCTTTCTATCTCTGATGGATATTGCAATAAAGTTTAACTCTTGAAAAAGTAAAATTCCTACCCAAGTGAATGAGGATTTGGATCATGAACTACAACTGACTAGTGAGTAAAATATTTCCAGAAATTAAAAGAAGTAAAATATTTCCAGAAATTAAAAGAAAAACACTGTGTGTGTTCTCCCTCTCCTTCACCCCTTCCATATTAAATCTATCTCCCTCTAAGATCTTTCAATGCCCCTTTTCACCCATTTTGGTTGAAGACAGGTTTTGCAGTTCATTCTCCTCTGCCCCTCTCATTTGTTGAACAATAGCAAATTCACAGGCAGAAGTTATTGATTTTGTGTCTTTAATCTGTCCTTTCCCATTTCCCAGACATTCCATATTACCATATGTAGACTGGGGTGCTGAATAAAATCAATACAATTAACATGCAAATGAAATGGCACAGTTACATTTGATTATCATGATTCCTTCAGTGGATCTGCAGACATTTCAAAGCTAGTTACTCTTTTAAGTGACTGTGATCAAAATCTATTTCCATCAGATTTTTTCTCATGTTGAACCATTTGAATTGCAACATTGGCACTGAGAGAGGAACACAAGAACATAAGAGTTTGCTTTCTGTTTGTGTCTAAAAGTCTGTTTGTCCTCTAATTGTGGCCAAATAGATATCACAGTAGGTTCAGAAGCTGGGCACCCATTCTTTGTTGTATCTTTGTCCCTGAGACACTCAGGCCACAATCCAATCTCATGCTTGTGGAGTAAAAATCCCCAGTAGCTCAGTTGGCTATATCACACTTAAGTAAATGCTTACCAGTTATTATTTTTTTTTTGGAGTTAAGTTTCAGCACTCTGGATAGCTCCTTTACAGTTTTGATTAATATCTGGAGTTCCCAGTTAACAACATACTGTTTCTACAATTATATGTATTACTTGAAAGTTATTAAATCAACATGAGATGAATAAATTCCATAAAAATACTTCAATAGTCAGATTGAAAGGAAAATTTAATTGCTAACAATATGCTACAGTTTCAAAAACACTTTGTGAAAATGGTAACAGGCACATAGTGTGGATAAGACTTGAAGAAACTCTTTATACACATGCATACATACAAAAGGAATATTGAATCAATCAATCATTCAATTCATGGAAAACACCAATTAACAAGCAATTTATTCATAAATCAAATTTTACCAAATCAGTTAATTTGCAGACAAATTTATGGATGTCTCAAAAACCATGTGGAAAGGACAATAAAAATGCCAACAATAATTTCAGGTTTCAAAAATGCTTCACAGAAATGAAACCTTGTTTGCAGGCACTTTTGTAGATATACACCCAATTGCAGACATAAGACTCTAGCATAAAGCTTTGTAGAAATAATAATAGAGTTACAGTCATTTTTCAGAAATACACCCAAGGGCCAAGATAAGACCATCGCAGAAGGGTAAAGACAAGACACCAGCAGGATGGAAGGTCCCCAGCACAAGCTACTTCATCTGAATTACATGATATTGTAAAGGTAAGATCATGGATCCAAATTCCAAGCAGCGTATGTCTTCGTTATGTGGATTTCTTCACACCTGTTTTGGGTTGTATTCTCTGCAAATCAACCAGATGTGAAGTTCATGCAGAATAAATCCCATGTTGTAGTATTTTCTGTACAGGAATTAATATTCCTGCATTGCAATATTGTATTCCATGCAGAAAAAATATTTTTTGTCCAGAAAATGCTGATTTCTGCACAAAATAACCATGTGGGATTTTTTTTTCACGAAATAAGTTCAGAATTGTGAATAGTCTTCAAAAAACAATGTAGTTTTAAAAGAAGTGTGAAGAAAATTGCTGAAATTATTCTTTCCTACCATCAAGAAGAAACAGGCTACAGAAATAATCAAGTTTGAAACCATTTTAACTTCCATGGCTCAATGCTATGGAATTTTAGGAACTGTAGTTTGTTGTGGCACCAGAGCTCTGCATTGAGCCATGGTAGTAAAGTAGTGTCAAACTGGATTATTTCTGTGGTGCAGATGCAGTCTTAGTGAAGAATTATATCCTTAGTTTCCTTACATGGCTGGGTGTGGGTGTGGGTGTGAGTTGGCCATTGTGCAATCAATGTATTGATTTCATGAATGTGTAAGTGGTAATCCACATGTGCAACTGGTTTGCATGGCCCTAACAGCCATTTTAGTTTCAACTAGGGTTGCCAAGTGTTCCTTATTATAAGGGATGTCCTGTGTTTTACGGTCAGAAAACTTTTACTTTTACATAGATTGAATAATATGTTCCCCCACCAAAAAAATCCTATATTTTGGGGTGTCGGCCCTTCATAAAGAGAAAAATGTATGAATATGGACCCTATTTTAATTTTATTTGGAAACACATGATTAAGTTAACTGAAACAAACACTTTCAGTTAGTATTTTGGTAGAACAGGAACTTTTAAAAGGCTACTTCCTGCTTGTAAACTCTTCATGCCATGAATTTTGACTGAAAATTTGACTGAAAGAAAACCCCATGATAGATTTGCCTTAGGGTTGCCATAAGTCAGAAATGACTTGAAGGCACACAACAACAAATCCAAAGGAAAGAGGCAACCAAAGACAGCCAACATGGTGTAGCGGTTTAAGTCTGGGCTATGATCCTGTTGACCAGAAATTGAATCCCTGCTCAACCATGGAAACCCACTGGGTGACAGTGGGCAAGTAACACTCTCCAGTCTCTGAGAAAGGCAAAGGTGAACCCTCTCTGAACAAATATTGTGAAGAAAACCCCACTTTAGGGTTGCCATAGGTCAGAAATGACATGAAGGCACATGACAACTTCACAAAGATAGAAAAGGAATGCAAACACAACACATCAAAGAGTTCTAAGATGTAAATGATTTCCAGTGGCCCACTTTGTGTAATGCTAAAAATTTAAGAACAGAGGAAAATTTTCATTTGGGGTTAGAATTCTTATGGGGGGGGAGTCTTCAGCCTCTCTGGACGTTTTCACATGGGGCTTTAGGAGGACTCAATCCTACCTCCGTCCGGCCCACTCCGGCTCCATTTCCAGCTCGTTCACACACGCTCGTTCAAACCCCGCCCCTTCCGGTGCCATCCCTGCGTCCGTCCGGCTCCTTGCTCCATGTGTTCAAACGCACGGAGCCGTAAGTCCGGCCTCACTCCGGCCGAAAGACCTGTAACTCTGGCTTCAGCGGCTTAAAGGTAATTCCGGGTGTCAAAAGGAATTAGCCTGCTGCCGCCGGAGCCATTCCGGAATCAGCGGCATGGCTCGTTCCAGAATGGCTCCACCCAGCTTTAGGGAGTGTAGTGTGAAAACATCCTCTTTGTAGTAGGCTTTATGTTTTGTTGGTTTTGCATGCCTTCAAGTCATTTCTGACTTATGGCAATCCCAAGGTGAACCTATCATGGGGGTTTCTTGGCAAGATTTGTTCAGAGGAAGTTTGCCATTGCCTTCTCCCAAGGCTGAGAACACAAGACTTGCCCAAGATCATTCCATAGGTTAGGCATATGATATTTATAATATGTATTCTAAATATCCAGACTTTGGGAAATTATTTTTTTAGATCACTGCTCCAAGAAGCAGCTACTCAGCATGGAAAAAGGATAAATTCCTCAAGCTTTGAAAGATGTGTAACAGGTCTTTTCAGGAGTTGTCATAAGAGAACTAGGGGGCAGGAACAGAGCCATGGCATATTTTAAAAGCTCTGGCTAGCTTTCTAAGCACTTCATCTGTGATGAAAGGGTCTGTTGGAATGGTCAAATCTAATTGGAGGGAAAAGGAACAAGACAAATGGATCCACTTTTGCCTTCTTTTTCAGTCTCTGGCACTGAACTGCTAGTTCTACAAGTGTCGCTGCAGATATCACTCTGTAGTGAGGGGGAACTGCCTGCAGAAGGAGGCTTCGAAATGCCAAGTGCAATTAAATCTTTTATTTTTAAACACATTTCAGAGTTTGTACATGGTGAGCTGTGTCGCCATGTAAACTCATAGAAGCCTCTCCAGACCCAAACAGACTTAGCAGAAGGGCATGTTCTCACATCCCACTAGCCAGATGACTTTTCAGAGAGCTCCTACTGTGCATCTGAGCTCAGACTTTCTTTATCTGTTTGTCAGCCTGCGAGAAGAGAGAGAACCCTGGAGAGCCAAAGTAGCAAGCAGAATAAATAAGACTTTGGAAAACTGCATTCTGCCTGGATGAGGAAAGGCTTAAGGTGAAACAGATTGGTGTTTTTTTTTCTGATTGCTTGTTTTTAAATCTTTGCTGACTAGGAACAGGCAAGTGGGACTAGAAACTTGCCAAGCAGAGCAGTAACTTATTTGCAGTGATGTTGTAGTCAATCTTAAAAATCCAGGCACTCTTCATGACCTATAGCGGTATACCTGAGGAAGCTCCAAAGAGGTATGCAGATATATTGATCCATATACCAAGTCTAGAAGCTTTAATCTATACCAAGTTCAGGTCTTTTAAAAAAGTTTTTAAAACTCAAAACCAAGGTACTTCAAAATAGTTTGCATTCCAACAGGGATTCACCTACACATGCTTTTGGTAGGGAAATCCATCCTTTATGCTCCCAGATACTTTGAAGCAGTTTCCTTTTTTCATTTCATTTCCCAAGGTTCCCTGGGCAAACATAGCCAGTAGCCAGCCTGGCTGAAGGTTCCTGTAATCCAAAAAAAGTAACTTTGCCAAATTTTGGATTGTGAAGGCAAATGGCAAATCTGAGTGGGGTTACAAATGCCACCATTGTTCCTGCTAATTAGTAAATCTCAGTGCTTTAATTCTGTGAGCCCTTGGCTCCACTGTGCATTATATATTCCTTTCATGGTCTTTCTGTATTGTTTTAGAAAAAAATGTTTTAGCAAATGAAGGATATTTGACCTTTGCTTCTGTTTGCTACAGAAAATCTCTTTTCCTTCTGCAAATTAAAACATTGATTTATAGGAGATTATTGCAGGGCTAATTAAAGAAGCTTACCTGAGCTGGCTTAAAATTTAAAACAGGTGGCATCCTGATGTTACCACAAGGATTTTGCCACCAAAACCACCACCTGGGCCCATCCTCACTCCCAGGGCCACTCTGGCAGCCATTTCCTTAAACTGGAAAACTCCTGACTTTGAAAAAAAGCTGCACTGAGAGGCCCTGGGAGTGGAGATGGACCCAGGCTGCACTCGAGAGGTGATTTTGGCAGCAAAAACCTTGTGATAACATCAGGATGCTGCCTGTTTTAAATTTTAAGCCAACTCAGGTACGACGCTTTAATTTGCGCTACAATAATCTCCACAATCTGATTCATCTTAAATCCCAGTTCTCTGTTACAGTCCTCAGAGTGGCATATGAGGAGCACCCAACAGTCTCCCATTCAGGCATGGAGTTGTTTCTCAGGAGCCATAAGATCCAAAGACATTGCCCAGGACCATCACTTTCCACACTGTTTGTCTTGAGTTTGTTGCTGGGCATTCAATTCTCCCTCACGCAGGGATGGATGGGTAAGGATTTCATTCCAGCATAGGACAGGGTCAGCCTGGTTCTGAAGGGAACTTACTTTTCTGTTGCTAAAGGAGTTGAAATTTTATTATCTGTCTTTTATTGCCCTTTGTCCCTAATCCCCACCTGATCAAGAAAGGGAGTGGCCTCTGCCTACATTGAGATTCATCCAGACCATCTTAACTGTCAATAGAAATCACATCAGAAACAAACAAACAAACAAAAATAGTCTTCTGACCAGTGGTGGTGGGGGAATAGACCGCACCAGGTGACACCCTAAGGTGGGGTGACCCCACTGCTCATCAAACATCTACCTTTAGGCAGAAAAGGGCTGTGGCATTTGTCTGTGTCTTATTAAAATGCTGGATATGGGGTGAGTGGGGTGAGGCTCAGTGTAAGGATAAACACCTTGGGTTGCTGTTGTTGTTTGAAAATTAAAACTTCAAATCTAAAAAAATGAACCATTTTTTTAAAAAAATATTTCTTATTTTTTAAATGTTTCTTTAAAAACATCACATTTAACCAAAACTTCACTTGCAGCACATGAAGCTATGCCTATGTAAATATATTTAGGCTGTGTGTATGATACTGTAATTTAAAAGTATAATTTTAATTAATTTTAATTGTGTCAGTTTATGTCACAACTATAGTTGCCTCTCCATTCTCGCAGACTTAAAATCTACAGTTGTGAAAATTTACGGAGGGGCGACCTCCGTTAAGATCAATGGGGTATGCTCCATTCAAGCCTATGGGGCTTGAATATCAGTGAGTCTCCATGCCTCAGACCTCTAATCCTGGTTAGGACAAGTCTTCTTTGAGTCCTGGATCAGAGGTTGAGGTTAATTTCTGCCACTAGTGGCCCAAAACATTGCAAAAGCTGTTGTGTCACAAAGCAGTCCAGAAGGCTAGGCACAGTTTAAATCAGGGGTCAGCAACCTACAGCCCGTGGGCCGGTTCCGGCCCATGGACTGCCACTTACTGGCCCCCGCCAACCCCTGCCGCCTGCCACCTCTGCCGCGTGTGTCACGGCCGCCATTTTGGGAAACAAAATGGTGGCCACGACTCATTTGCGCATTCGCATTTTGTTTCCCAAAATGGCAGCCGTAACATGGGTGGAGGCAGCGGCGGCGGAGTGCGTGGCAGCGGCATGCACAGCAGTGAGGTGCGCGCGCACGCCACCATTCCCCTCCCCCGGCCCACCGGAAGGGACCGCCAGAAGGTAAAAAAAGTTTGCCGACCCCTGGTTTAAATAGTAGTGCATTTAGAGGTAGACAATACCAGTTCTGCAGAACAGTCTAAAGGACAAGTATAGTTTTAGAATGGGGTGAAGAAAGTGTGTCCCCAAGGTTTTTTTTCAAGTCTTCTAGGACTCCTCAGCAATCTCCCTCATCATCAAACAGGTTTTTGACATGAAAATATTTGTTCAAAATGACCTGCACACACAAGGGCCCCTCAGAGGCTCTGGTAACCTATAATTCCCAGGATTCCCGAGCACTGAGACAGGGCAGTTAAAACATTCTCAAACTGGATTATTTCTGCACTGTGTTTTGGACCTCTCTCTCTCTCTCTCTCTCTCTCTCTCTCTCTCTCTCTCTCTGTCTCTGTGTTAACAGCTTTCAAGTCGATCTTTACTTATGGTGGCCCTATGAATGAAACATCTCCAAAATTCCATATTCTTGACTTCTTCAGCAATTGCTCCAGGCCTTTCCCTATTTTCTGCTAGTAGTATGGTGTCATCTACATATCTTAAATTGTAGATCTTCCTTTCTCCACTTTTCATACTTCTCTCCTCCAAGTCTAATTCCTCTTTCTGTATATTTCCAGCATACAAGTTGAGCTATAGCTCCAATAGTAACTCTCTATCTAAACCAGGGGTAGGCAACTTTTCCCCTTTTAGGGCCGAGGGACAGCTTCCAGAATCCCAGGAATTATTGGCCAACATGGGACTATCGGCCAACATGGCTGAGGCTTCTGGGAGCCCTTAAAGGGGAAAGGTTGCCTACCCCTGATCTAAACTGTATAGAGGCTGAAACAACCTTAGAGCTACAGATTCTAGTATAGAACTTTCTTAAATCAGGAGATCAAACACTCCTGACCATTCAGATTTCTACAACTTACTTGCTGTAAGCCATATCAGTTATATAGATCCATCATTATGCTTATGTCTGTCTGCTGATGTATTGCTATAACAACCATGCTGTTCATGACATGATCTCTGGGTGGTGGGGCCATCTATGTGACAAGTTGAGGAACAGCAAGGAAAACAGTGACAGTGAGCTGGATTGTTTTTTAAAACAGATGAAAACAACTGTACACCCTAATTTCAAGTTATCTAACCCTTCACACAAATAGGAGATCTTGCACTTAAATTTCATTTGAAACAAAGACTTTTCTTTCACACTAGATTGCAAGATATGATGCAAGACATTATTTATTTGTCTATGCCACCATAGTTCTTTTTTATAGCCATATTATCCTTTTTAGTGGTCCTTTGCAGGAACATGTCTCATAAACTGTTTAATAAGGTATTTTAAAAGTATCATACTTTGTGAGGGAAGACACAAACACCTGTAAAAATAGAATATTTGGTTCATGAGACATGAGGCCTTGAAAACATGGTCAAGGAGACAAAGGGTAGAATCCAGGCAGGGATATTGTTACACCTTAGTGTCTGTCCCTTTTTTGCTGCTGTGTGGATTTTTCTTCCCTTCCTGCCTGCATAGCTCCTAAAGCTCCCCTCTGAACTTATTGTAAAATGCAGAGCCACCTAGTACAGCCAATTCATACTCCACAACAAGCCGGCAGGATCAGAGAAGCATCTGGCAAATCCCTCACTGTAAGATGCATAACAATAAAGAAGTGTTAAGATTGCTGGAGGATCCAGGTGGATCTATGTGCTGATGTCATCAATTGTGTGTCGGGCTATGGAGCATGGTAGCCAGATCTTCTCTGATCTTGCCTGCTCATATGCAACATGGAATCGCTGTGTCACACAGCTTCAAGACTTTACAGTTAATCAAGGTGATGGTGTATGACTCAGTGTAGTGTACATCTACATGCAGATATTTATGATACACCAAGGAGAGGCTGAGGCTGGACTAAGGCCAAAAATAGCCACATTGGAAGGGTAAGAGAAAGGATTTCTAATGATTGGTTGTACTTACTTGAATGAATAATTGGTTTTCATGGGTCCAAAATCCACAGGATACCAAAACTACATATTACAAATTATTCTAATGATGGAGAGCATTGCCACAGTGTTCTAATTATATCAAGGTCAGGATGTGTGACTGTGAATGTGGATGTGTGAGGAAATCAACATGGAAGAGGAATGCATATGAATCTCTGCAAAGAGAACAGGCTCATGAACACTGTAATTTGTCATGTATTCCCAAAGCTTGGAAGTTCCTTTTCAGAAGACTGAATATGATTACATATGAAAGCCATCCTAATGAAGTAGTGGTAGGATTGTGCTGCACTTCCCAGCTAGGGATGTGAAGAAATTTCTCCATTGTTTTGATTATGCTAGGAAGGTAAACTTTCTCAAATTCCATTTTGCAGTCAAGAACAATAATTTTACAATTTTTCTCTTCACTGTGAGGAAGCCATGAAAAACTGTGCCGTTTCCACAAGAAAAAATGCCTGAATTTTTCTTTGCATGGGTGCAGTGAACAGTATTTTCTCTTCAGAAATGGAGTTTCCTGAACAGAGCACAACATTTTCTGTGTAGAGGATAACATTTCTGAGGTGTTTTCTGTGCAGAAAATCCTGTTTCCTGCATGAAAATCACCATGCATTATTTGTGCAGGATACATTCCAAATGGCAAAGATTTTCACCAGCCTAAAATTTTGTACATCAGGATGATCTCTGTACTCAAGAAACCCATTTTCACCCTTTGAAAAATATATATTTTTGAATATTCTTTCCATCCCAAATGTACAGCCAAGACAAGTTTGTCTTGTCATAGCAAAGCACCCAGTCAAGGATTCTTGTGATAGTTGTAACCTCCTTTGTTAAACCATGGCAATAAACATTTTTGTCATGCTTTGTGCAACTTGTACAACACACATGCACAGACAGCTAAAAAGGACAAGCTGATCGCTCTATACCCATTCAATTGCAGTCCTTTTAAATATTTGGTACACCAAGCTAGTAACCATAGTTTTAAAATGTTCACATTTGTCAAAATGTGCTAAAATTCATCATGAAAAAATGGCTCTGAGAGAAAGGAAGAAAAAGCAAGATTGCTTATCACCTCATCAGAAGGTATGGCAGAAAGGAAGAGGCAACAGGGAGTGTGATGCAGCAGGAAGCTTATTCAAATGGACACATGGAACAGAAAACTAACTGCAAACTGAGGGAGGCTGTGACACCTGGAGATGACATGACCAGGGAGGGCCATGGATGGTGGAGCAATGGCAGGAAACATAAAGGAGAGGCAGATGCAAGGCGTGAAAGGGGGAAGACATGGGAAGGACAGAGAAAAGTGGGGAACATGTAGGAACAATCAGCAGGTGCAGGAGGAGGCAAATGGAGGGAATGAGAAACCCATGCTTATAACCTCATCAGAAGGTATGGCAGATCCATCACTTCAGATGACAAATCAGGTGAATGCAATGGTCAGGAGTGCCTGTTATCAGCTTGAGCTGATACACCAACTGCGCCCTTTCCTAGAAGTTAGGGATATGCACTGGTAACCTTTTGTCTCAATTTCTGTAATGCATTCTACATGGGGCTACCCTTGTGCCTAGTTCAGAAACTTCAATTGGTACAGAACATGGCAGCCAGGCTGGTTTCAGGTAAAATCAAAAGAGATCATATAACACCAGTCTTAAGATCGCACCACTGGCTGCCTATCAGTTTCCGGGTGCAGTACAAGGTGTTGGTCATCACCTTTAAAGCCCTAAATGGCTTGGGTCCAACCTATCTTTGGAACTGTCTCCTTCCATATATTCCACCCTACACACTCAGGTCGTCTGGGAGGAACTTGGTGTAATCTATAAAAACTAGATTGTCTGCAACTGCCCAGAGGACCTTTCAGCAACCGCTCCCAGATTATGGAACAGCCTGCCAGATGAGATCTGTCACATTACCACTTTAAACAGCTTTTTAAAAGCTGTTAAGACAGATCTCTTCTGGCAGAACTTTTCCTGAGTAGACAACTGACCACTGAAAAAGTTGTGCCTGTTACACCTCTGACTTCTGTCACAGCTATTTTAATTTATTTGTTACTTGTTTATTTGTTATTATAAGGTATGTTTTCAACTATGACTGTTTAATTGTATTTTAGGAGGGGTGGTCTGTTGGGAGACAGGATTGTATGTTTTAGTGTATAAGCCACCCTGGTTGTGTTACACAGTGAGGTGGGATACAAATAATTATTATTATTATTATTATTATTATTATTATTATGCTGTCAGAGGAGGTACAGCAAAGATGGAGAAGGTTCAGCCAAGGGAATAAGAGAGCTGGGATGACAGAAAGAAGACAAGCTGGAGGATCAACAGTGGGAGGAGGACAGAGGAAGGAGGGCCTACTAGATTAGGGCATCAGTCCCAGGATGTGGTGTGAGGTAGCAAAGGTTTCTGTTGACAAGGCAGACAGTCCTCAGAAAGGAGTATTTTGCCAGGAGGGGCACATGTTCTGGGGTGGGCAGAACTGGTGTCTTCTCTACTGGATTCTGCTCTTGGATGAGCCTGGGATCATGGTTGGGAGAACCTAGAAAAGCAGCCAGTTTATGGACTCACATTGTTCAGTGCCAGTGGAAAAACTATTTACCTGTCTTACTACCTGGAAAAGTATCTTTATTTACTATTGTTATTCACCTGAGCCAGGGGGTGGGTTTACCTGGACTATTTACCTGGTCTGCTAGAGAAGAATCTATGACTGTAACAAGATTCCCCAATACCCTTTGGGGGAATGGACAGTGAAGAATCAAATAGTACATTCCAAAATAAATTTGGGTATCTCAGCAGACCAGAAAATGAATATCACACCTCTTGCTGAATTGCTGAACCTTTTTCTCTGCACCCATGTTGTCTGCCAGTGGGTCCACACAGGTTTGTAAGAAGAGCCATGCTAGATACGACCGAAGGTCAATCAAGCCACCCAGTAGTCTAACAGCAGAACACAAGTCTTTCTTCCATTTCCCATCAACTGACATATACATATCTGATACTGGAAGTGATAAATAGCCATTTGACGCTGAAACAGTTTGTTAGTACCAAGTAGAGTAGATCCATTCTATCAATGGAATTTACCATTCAGCAATTGCTTCAGTGGGTCTACTCTAGCTGGGACTGACCAATAGGATTCAGGCCACGATAATTTTTTTAGACACCAGCAAGTAGCAATGGACACTGTTTCATCAGAAATTTCTAGTCAATTATTTTGTCTGAGTAGCCCTCTGAAGAAGTCTTATAAGACCAAATATTTTGGACATTTTAATATTAAAATGTCACTCCATGAGGAATCATGGTGGGAAAGTGATGTGAATTTAATGTATAAGGGTCATTAATCCACTTCAGTGTCCCTTGGGTACCAAATCCTGTCTAATCTCAGAAGTAAAGCAAAGTCAATATTTGGAACGGAAACTATTAATGAATATCGGTTGCTGTAGCCTGTATTCAGAAAAAGGCTTTGTTAAATCACCTCTGAGTAACCCTTGCCTAGAGAAACCCTATGAAATTCATGGATTCACCATAAGTTGGTAAGAGACTTTATAGAATTGGAAGAGACCACAAGGGACATCCAATTCAACCCCCTGCCATGCAGGAATTAACAATCAAACCATTCCCAACAGATAGCCATCCGCCCTCTGCTCAAAAACCTTCAAAGAAGGAGATTCCACCACTCTCCAAGGCAGCGTGTTCCACTGTGGAATAGCTCTTACCATCAGGAATGTTTCTCTAATGTTTAGCTGGAATCTCTTTTCTTGTAACTTGAATCCATTGCTCTCTGTACTAATCTCTGAACTAGCAGAAAAGAAGCTTGCTCCCTTCTCAATGTGGCATCACCTCAAATATTTTAGTATGACTGTCATGTCACCTCTTAACCTTCTCTTCTCCATACCCAGCTCCCTAAGCTGCTCCTCATAGGGCATGGTTCCCAGACATTTCACCATTTTGGTTGCACTCCTCTTTACACACTCTTGAAGGTACATAGTTTACTTTAAGTAAAGTGGGTTTCATAGAGGCAGGTAGATCTACAGAATGAACAGTTTCTCAAACTATGCCTAGCTTCACAGCTTTTCTTTTTAGGAAATCTATCTGACAACACTTGTCTGCCCTTCCTTCTAAGGTTTGGAATACTAGGGACATTATCAGACGTGGGCCAGAAAGCGATAACAAAGTGGAAATGAGGCATTCCGAAAATAAACCGAAAATAAACCTTGATTCCGCAAATGGCTTTCACACGTAATTACCTTAATTGTGAAATTAAAGTAAGCGCATTTAACGTTCACACACAAGTGAGAAAAGCCCATAAATGTAATAGAATGAGCTTCTTGCACATGCACAGATAGAGCAATGCTTGCTGGAACCATGGGAAAAGCAGGGGAATGCTCCCAAATGCGCATTTGCTTTTCACATTTCCTCCAAACAACCTAATTTCAAAAGATCTTGGATAACACCAGTTTCTGTCCACTTTCTGTCCAGTTTCTGTGTGACGTCATGTGAAAACGTGAGGCACAAATCCAGTTTTTGTTTGGGATTTGTGTGGATTAACCAGCAGATTTGCCCCGTGTGATAACGTCCTAGGTGTGCATTGACAGAAATGCTCCTGGTAGTCTTTAGACCACCACCTGCTTGAGCAGCACCCAATAAATGGCCAGGTCCCAAGCTTCAAAAAGTAATCTTAGCCATACAGCTTTATGATTGTGAAGTCATCCCATATGTATTAAATGCACTGTTTGTGAATTTGGGGACCATTCAGTGCATACACTGCAACTGACATCACTGCTGTATTTTGTGGTCCTAATCAGCTGTCAAGCAGAAGCTTCTTCAACCAGCCCCTGCCTGTTTTGTATGCCAGCTGCTCTTGCGAAGAGGCATAGCTGAGCCAGAATGAATAATTTCAGAAAGTGACAAAGACCCTGGCCACTTAGTGCATGAAGAGAGACCAAAGTGCTAGTCTCTCCTTAGCCTTGAGCATGAAGAGAGATTCAAAAGGCACTGATTTATTATCATGCTTTCGGAAAAGGACAGAGGACTTCCAAATCCAGCCTAAAATTGTTTTGTTGCTGTTTTTAAATATCCAATATAAATGGACTTGGCACTTCAAATGTGTGTTCTCCCCCTTCCCTTTTTAAAAGAGATTTATTTTGGCAGCTGCTGGATATTGAGAAAAAAAACATGTCCTCTCCCCCTTCCCCATTATAAACAATGCACTAGTGAATTTGTGATGGCCCACAGACAACAAATGCATTTTAAAGAATATAATTAGTGTAGTGAATGAATCAACTGAAAGTCCCACAACCATCTTTTGAAAGGTGGAAGAAATGGACACAATCCACACAACATTCTCTCCCCTTTGAAAGTGTCACAGAAATGAATAGAAATTATGGGCTGTTCTCTCTCTCTCTCTCTCCCATTCCCCTTGGGTGACAGGAAGGTAGGAGGATAATAAATCACATTAGAACAAAAGACACATACCCACACCCGAGATCTTTCCAGAGTAGTAGCTATTCCAATATTCTTCTCCTACAGTAGCCAAGTAGAGGCATCTGGAAAGCATACAAGCAGAACATGAAAAGTAGTTATCTCCCACCATTGTTGCATAGCAATGGTTGCTGGGGAAGAACTATTAAAGTGGACACTCTAAACGTGAGTGATAGGTTAGGCTATCTACTCCAGCATACTGTTGAATGGACTTTGTAAACTATAAATGCACTTAATATACTTGCAGAGGAGTGGGGAGTTTTATCTTCATTCTCATTTAAAATGACTGTCTGTCCTCAGTGAAATCATGAGATTTAGCAACTCTTACGAAGCTAAATAGATCTAGGTCCACCTGTATAAGATTTCCTGCCCTTGAATTCTATTGGGGAGGAAGAGGAGGAGGAGAGATACAAGTATAACAAAAATTAAATAAATATTAGTGTTTATCAAAGTTGATAAAAGTGTTAGTGTTGCCCAATTGTTTATGACTCTAGCTTAGAAGAAGACATGAAACTACAGAAAATGTTTCCTAGATCCTTAACTTTAGTGTTTAAAGGTGATTTTGTGTCCAGAATAACCTTCTATTTGAAGCTACCAGTTTTGCTCAAGGGCACTTTCAATAATGCATAAACTCATTAAAATG
>JAIPUX010001232.1:159997696-160008275 GCA_020142125.1 Phrynosoma platyrhinos | reverse complement strand
ACTACCTTGGCAACCCAATGCATAAGCCCATAGTCCTTGTTTCCAGGACTCAAGACCTACAAAGCAAGGTCTGGGTTAGTCTGGGGAAAATCACAGACATTCTATTCATTTCTTGAAAGCTACACCTGGAAATGTAGCAGCATTGTCCTACTGGAGGAAAGTTACTTATGCTCTTGTGTGGAACAGCTAGTTATTGTCTCTTTCAGTCTTGCTCAGTTGAAAATGTGGTCCCTGTTTGTTTGGTTTTTTTTTTTTTAAATCCTGCTAACCATCATTGTAGGATCGAGGAGTTTGTTCCTCATCACAAGTGAGAATTTCACAAGCAGCAATTAAATGCAAATGGATATGATTCAAGTGGAATGTATCAGAAAAAGAAAAAGAGGAGGAAAAAATGGAATCTGACAGCACCTTTAAGACTGATTTCTATTTTAGCATGAGCTCCCATGGATATGAATCCTCTTCTTTAGATGCAATCACAGAATGATATTAAAGCCTTAGGTTATTAAGAATATCTATACAGTCATGGATAAAATGCAATAGGATCCAGAGAGATGCAAATCATAACCCTTGTCCTAAATTTTCAACAAACCTTGTGAGCTGATAAAGGTCTTTCAAATCTTTATAGAGAAACAGCTAAACTTATATATATATATCCATTAGCAGAGATAGGGATAAAGTAATGGTTTCATGGCACACTACATATATTAATGCATGAGTTCTCACACCTGCATATATAACAAAAGAAATCTCCTCAAATAAGGTTTTGACCACAAGGGAACTGACTTTTGGTAAGCTGATTTATTGCCTTCGCAGTACTGACTGATCACTTTAAAGATCTGAGTTGACTTAAAGGCACACAGCAACTTATAGGTATTGCTGCTGATCTGGAAATAAATAATCACTATAATTTAAAGAGAAACACAGAGCTTCTTACTTAATGCTTAAACTATAATCTGTGTACCTACTTAGTCCATGTACACATAGCTGAATCTCAAGGTACCCACTTTCCCTTCTTAAGGTTATTTATCATTAATCCAGATGCAGACTGGATATGTATTTAGACAGACACTTGGAACCATTTTGCCCTGATATCTTATTTTGATATCTTATTCTGCAAATGATGCAAATTAGGTCTCCTAAACCCAACCCCACCTACAAGAAGAGATTTCTAGCATGTTTAAAATTGGGCCAAAGTGGTGGCTGGTCACTTCTGGTCTTCCCAAATACAACAGGGCAGAATAAAAATGCCCACCACCACCTCACATGTCATGGCTAATCCCTGCTGTACATGATCTGAATTAGGCACAAACCTCATCCACCAGTATAGTTGCTCTTCAGCTGGTAGGAGCCCTTTCTGCCATATGATCTCAAAGTTCAGCAACAAGGCAATTTGTCAGCAGCTCTTCCAACAGCCCAGAGACATAGCAACAATGCTGGTGCAATATTAAACATAAGAGATTATTAGATGAGGGGCGTACTCTCGCAAAGTCACACGATTGCGCTGAAGATTTTCAGACACATTGTGCTTATTCAGGACTTAACCCATGAAGATCCAGGGATGCTCCAGCAATGAACTATTCATGAGGAATTCCCAAGAATGGTTTGTTGCTGGAGCATTTCTGGATCTTCATGGGTTAAGTCCTGAATGAGCACAACATCATCTGAAAATCTTTAGCGTGATTGCGTGACTTTGCCAGATGTATGCCTTTTTCTTACCTGATTTTCCCCCATCTGGTAATCTCCATAGTAAACATAGTCCTAAACCATTCCCTAAACCCCCAAGTTAGGAAGGCTTTGGATTCAGAACAGCTTCAGCTAGCCTAGTGTATGCTCAGCTGGCACTTGGTGATCTTCACCTGTTAGGAGTGTGCTTTAAGACATTAAGCTCAATGAATAAAGTTTGATCACAAAAAAAACCCCAAAAAAACCCCCACATGAAATAGGAATGGATCAAATAAAATTAAATCCTTGAGGTGTGTTGTCTGGCTCACTTACTTGAGGCATCTAATTTGGTTTCTTGAAGTGTTAACTGAAGACATATCTACTAACTCTGGGGAAATGTTTTAATCATTCCTTTGACAACTTTGGCCTTTAAAATGGCTTGTGATCTGTTTTTATAGATTCCATTCTTTCTCCTTTGTACATTGTCTTGGGAGCACTGATAAGTGAGAGCCAATAAATAAATAAATAAATAAATAAAATCTATGGTTCTTATCTTTGAGAAATGCCAATGTTCCTCCTTTAACAGGTGTGTAACAGACAAATATTCATCAAACAAAACTTTCCATCACAGCATTTCATTAGAGGGGATGAAAAAACTTCTTTCATTGGTTTTCTGGTGTACACCTGTTCCACCTACACAACATCTACTTTTTTCAGGACAGATATGGAAGCTTTCCTGTTATTATTCTCTCTTCAAAAAATATTTTCATTTTTCACAGACTACAATTTTAAAAAATAGAATCTTTAATTAGAAATTTAATTATGGCCATAAGCCTATCCATATAGACTTGGCTGTAAAACTTACTGAAATGGATGTAACTAACTTCTGAATAAATATATGTATGTATGATCATTGTGCTTTTGTGAGATATATAAAGATAAAAAGAGTGGAAGAAGCTTTTTAAAAAGACTATAGTGGCACCTTTTTGCTGCTCTTTTAGGGGTGGCAAAAGGGAGGATTGGGGCTGCAGCGTGTGCTTGCCGCGGCCCCGATCCATGGCTAGCAGGGGCGACTCCATGAGTTCACATCAGTGCCCTCCTGGTTACATTATTGTGCAGCACCTCACTTGCCAGCAGCACAGATGTCCATCACTCCAGATGGCTGTCTGGCTTTTACAGTGGGTTTCAGGGTCATTTGTGGTCATAACAATAATTCCACAATCACAAATGACAAAGCAAAACAATGTCCTAAGTCTAACACCATCATAACTGACTAACAGGATGGCAGAAAGTGCCCCTCTTCCAAAATAAACCACGTATTTTCCTCTGCAGAATATTTACTCTGCAACACTTAGAGATCTCTGAACATGGGGAGAATACTGGGAAGGAATATCCATTTTCTCCTGCAGATGGGAGAAAATTGTAATTATTTGCTCTTACTTATAAGGATGAAATGGTCAAAGGCTTACATCCCTAAATTCTGGCCCTTCCTAGATCCTTCTTGAACTTCGGTTCTCGGGAATTAACATAAACTCTCCAAAAGTACTCTGTGAAGTGCTACTATTTCTTCCTTAGCCTTGGAGACAATATGTGTGTAATAACTAAGTGAGTATGAATAATATGAATAACCATAATTAGCATTTGCAGAAGAATAAATGCCATGGTACAAGCAAATGAATATTGTCAGTGCTGTAAAACTCTGGTTCCTCTTAAATTAATTGTAATCTCCAAAGTGAGGGGGAAAAGAGCAATGGATCATGTGTTCTATAGAATTCATACATATTGTAAAAGGCTGGGTGACAAGCCTAGACAGTGACTCTTTTGTCCGGAAAGTGCAAGTCAGCTCATTTCAGGACAGGATAATTCCAAAGATACTTTTCAACACTGGATTTACTAAACCTGTGTTTGCATTCACAGTGCAAATGAATTAGGCTGCAATCTATCCAAACTTATCTGGGACAATCCCATTGGATTCAAGGGAACTCACATAGAATCACACAGCTAGTAGAAAAATAAAAGAAAATGAAAAATACCAATTGCATTCCACCTTGTTTACAATTAAATATCTAGTGGTTTATATATTCAGATTGTTTCTTTCCCACTAGCAGAGCCTTTACTCCTGGCATGAGAAGGTAATGTGCTAAGAATCCTCATTGTGGTTTAGGGATGTAATTCTTTACTAAATTTCTTCTTGAAATTACCAACAAGCAACTTCAGCAATTTTCTTCCTGCTGCAAGAAAGTCTTCAAAAACCACACAGTTTGCAAAGGCTATTCACAATTCAGGATTTATTCTGTGAAAAAAATCCCATGCAGTTGTTTTGTGCAAAAATCATCCTTTTTGCACAGGAAGCAGCCTTTTCTGCATGGAAAACAATATTTCAATGCAGAAATATAAATTCTGCACAGAAAATACTGTAATTGGGAATTTAGTCTGGGTAAAATTTATACATGTGGCTGATCTGCACAGAAAACAGCATTTTCTATTCTTGTTGTGTGCCTTCAAGTCATTTCCAATGCTTGACACCTATTATGGGATTTTCTTGGCATGTTCTGGGCAGAGGAGGGTTGCCATTGCCTTCCTCTGAGACTGAGAGTGTGTGACTTGCCCAAGGTCACCAGCCAAGGGGGCATTCGAACTATTGTCAACCAGAGTCCCAGTCCAACATGGAAATGATAACATTGGCTCTAGTGCCTTCCAAATACAACCCATCTATTGCCTTCAATGAATCTTACATGCTATACAAGAAGGAGGGGATAAAGCTCTCTGTTAGTCTCCCCACACCATGCATCAGAAGTCATCTGGTGTAACATCAGATGCTTGAGAACATTCATCAGAGAGCAAAGATACATGAGCAAGCAGAGAATGTCTGTGAGTATGTGGGTATCTATCTTGATATCTAGCTATTTAGATATCTAGAAACCTGCCATGAAATAGAGCCTGAATATTATAGGACAAAGACAAATTTCTGCTCTTGCATCTTATGAGCTAATAGATGCAGGAACAGCTCACCTTAGCAACAACAGGTGTTCCCAGGAACAGATACCAAGGAACTGATTTTAGATACTTGAACATTAATTAATCTCTAGAGGATAGGATGTATACATTTTAAATCCGCTTTTCCTCATCTATAAATGAAAGTGTTTGAAGGGAAATGAGGGTGACTCATTATTGTGCTGAAAGTATTTGCTGTTCTTGTTTGTGATTTATTTAGAGCAACATTTTGGCCTTTTATCTAGTTTTTATTTGAAGCCACAAAATGTTGTATTCTCTGAGATTTAGGGCCTGGTTCCAACAGTAACCTTGAACATATTTAATCTTCCATGTAAAGGAAGAAAAGCTAGGGCCTTATTAGCAAATGGTGGCCAACTGGTTAAGTAGTAATGCTACATATGTTTGGCCATACTGGCCCATATTTGGAGTTGTAGTGTCTAGTTTCCTAAGCCCTGCATAAATCATTCACAGAACCAGTTTCAACCTTCCTCCGCAAAGTAAGAAGATCATTGCTGTTTTGAAACTCATGAAAGAGCTATCCAGGGCTTCATCTGCACTGCAGAAATAATCCCGGTTGAGACCACTTCAACTGCCATGACTCAATGCTATGGAATTCTGGGAATTGTAGTTTTATAGCACTAGAGTTTATGACATAGAATGCTAAATGTTTCACAAAACTACAATTCCCAGAATTCCAAAGCACTGAGCCATGACAGATAAAGTGGTGTCATAGGTTTTTGTGGACATTTTGGGCTGTGAAGCCGTGGTCTAGAAGAATGTATTCCTGATGTTTCACATCTTCAGAGGATGAAAGTGGTGTCAGCCTGGATTATTTTTGTAATGTAGATGTAGCCCAGGTAATTTCCTTGGAGAGAGGATCTCCTTGGAGTGGTGCTGTAGCTGAAATCTAAATCTTCAGAAGGATTAAAAACACACTTACATAAAAGGTGGTATGTATGAGTCTCCAAGAATGGACAGATCTGTAAGTTTTCCTTTGTTTTCTTTTCCCTACCACTGATTTTTGAAATTTAAGCTCACCCCCTTTCCATTTATGGAGAAAGAAGTGAAATATGTAAAGCAATGTGTTGCGTTAAGCTGAGAAAACATAATATGGGCTGTGTCCTAGTGCTCATATAAGCTCTTCGTACTTCTTATTAAATATTATTGATTCACCTACTCTCAAATTCTTCCCATAGAAATATTTTCATTGACTCTCTAAATGATCTCAGGATACATCTCTCTCCATGTAATATTAAAGCACCTGTCTAAAAATGATAACAAAACTGTGAATAATCAGCATTCTTGTCCCATCTAATTTCTGTATTGGGTTGCAAGATATTTCTTTCCTTTCCTACCTAGAAATGTATGCATATTCTGACCTGCACTTTTCCAAACTTTTGCATTTTTACAGTTTTCTTAATGTATGTTTGTTGATGCATTTCCCCATTCTCATAAAAACGTATCTTCTAATTTACACATTTTCATTCTGTGCATTTACTTGCACAAACACAAAAAAACCTGGTATGCATGATTTCCTCCCAGAGACAGGACTCTAAAAGAGATGCACATACTTTTAATAGTCTTGCACAGGGGTAGGCAACCTTTCCCCTTTAAGGGCCGAGGGACTTCATCTCCCAGAATCCCAGGAGCTATTGGGCAACAAGGGACTATTGGCCAACATGGCTGAGGCTTCTGGGAGCTGAAGTCCCTCGGCCCTTAAAGGGGAAAGGTTGCCTACCCCTGGTCTTGCAGATCACAAATTTGATTTCCCATAGGCCAAACAGTCACTTCTGGCATGACTGGGATCAACTCAATGTCACTTCAATTTCTGGAAACCACACCAAATATGGCTGATTTTCATAAGGGAAAGGGTTGTGTGGTAGTAGTAGGGGCAAAGGGAACCAATTTGCCATATTATATGGAGGTTTAGGTATTATTATGTGTGTATGTCTTTTCCAGTTATTTTAAAGATGTTTTCCTTTAAAAAAAATGTTCTGCAGGCTTGTGGGGTCTCTAGGATCACTTAGGAGACCATTAAATAGAGGACCAGGGCACACATGTGGTTTATGACCTGCATTCCCAATCTAGTGAGTCACAGATTTTCTACCTCTAGTATATGTAAATGTGTGTGTGTCAGTGTGTGGTTTCTTTGTGCTACATCATACCAAAAGCCCACCTGTTCCAGCATCCTGTTTCTCACAATGGTCAACCAAATGTTTTTGGGAAGCTAAACAGCATGAAAACAATCATGGTATCCCAGTAAGAGAGAGAATACTGTGAGATTGGATGTAGCCATCATAAACAACTGACAGAAAAAATAGTGGAATATAACTATGATCCTCTTTTACAGCTATCAAAGTAAGCAACTGTCACTACATTTTATCACATCAGATTTCATAGGTTGACAAAGCACTATCTGAAGAAGTACTTCCTTTTGTCTGCCCTGAATTTCCTGCACATTGGCTGCATTGTTTATGGTGTTATGACAGATGGAGAAAAATGCAGAGTTGTGTTAGCAATCAGTTTAATCCCCTATTGTGTGAGATTTTTTTAGATTTTCTCTCACTTTAAAAAATGTGTTTGGATAGTCTGTCAATAGTAGTGATAGTAGTGATAAACATTTCAACAAAGACCAAGATCTTCATTTCTGTTAAAGGCAATGAAAGAAGGTTATAAAGGAAATTCAAACACCTGAAGCAGTGTTAATGTTAAAAAGAACAACAATCTACAACACCAACAAGAAAAAAATACACATAGAGAAGGGGGGAAATAAAATAAGAAAATAGGTATGGGGAGAAAGAAGAACTCTTCATATGCCTGACATGGACGAGCAGCTCATTTCTTCCCAGTGAATTGGAGAATTGTTCAAGAGCAATTCATCTGTGAGAAAATATGACCTTCTGTAACGCTGCCACATTCAAACAGACCTTTGGTGAACTGCTGAGCAAATAATCATCATGTCGGTTAAAAACGCCTGAAGTCACTTTGAACTGAAAAAGCCTATTTGCTGAGATTTCAGAATGGGGAAGGAAGGAAGGAAGGAAGGAAGGAAGGAAGGAGAGAGAGAGAGAGAGAGATTACAGAACAGGGGCAGCAGGGGGGTTTGGGCTGCCACAAAGCTGAGCTGCCTTGAAATTATCACATATCAATGATTAGGACCACAAAGACTCCTGTGTAGTTGAGCCTTTGGGGAAATACCAATCAAAAGTGTAGCTTATAGCCATCTTTGCATTCATGTGGAGTTCATCACATGCAGTTTTCAGGCCGATCTGTGCATGGGGTGGGATCGGGCTAGAACAGGGAAAAACAGGTTTTACTGCACATGGAATTGCTGCTGCGCTGCCGGCTGACCATCACCCATCCCCAATCCAGCCTCTGCCAGTACCAAAATCAGCCAATAGAGGCAGATCAGGATGGGTGATGGTCGGGTGGCAGCGCAGCAGCAATTTCATGTGCAATAAAACTCGTTTTTCTTCATTCCAGCCCAATCCCATGCACAGATCAGGCTGAAAACTGCATGCAATAAACTCCTTAATGTATCATATATATCCTCTGTTCCATGGTATATTAATTTTATGCTTTAAACAATTTTATAACATTCCATCCATTATTTTGTCATAGTCTTTGTAGCAGTCACATTGTTAACTGCTTGTGGTAGTATTATTCTTCACTGTTTTCTGTATTTTTACTGTTTAGTAATAAAAGACATACAAGTATGCAAAATTCTTAATGACTTGCATGCCAGTCATGAGCCCTCCATCTTAAAAGTGGAGGGTCCCTGGAAAGAAAGGAGATGATAGAGATATAGATTGAGATATATAGATTTAAATATATAGATATAGATTGCAGAGTGAGTGGGCATATTCTAGAGGTCCTCATAAGTAGTCTTACATCTACAGGAATTAGATTTGGTCATTTCTGTAGTGTCTGTATACAGTAAAGAACTGTTGTTATGGTACTGTGTAGGGGAGTCAACAAAGTGACTGTGGTGTATCAGTTCCATTGTGCATCAGGGCAACTCTTACCAGTGTCCTGTTACACATCTTGATCACGATGTGGTCTAGATCAAGAGAAGTAATAGTACCATTGTATTCACTTTGGTCAGGCCTCACCTGGAATACTGTGTCCAGTTCTGGGCACCACAATTCAAAAAGGATGTGGAGAAACTGGAGCGTGTCCAAAGGAGGGCAACTAAAATGGTGAAGGATCTGGAAACCAAGCCCTATGAGGAACAACTTAGGGAGCTGGGGATGTTTAGCCTTGAAAAGAGAACATTAAGAGGTGATATGATAGCCTTGTTTAAATATTTGAAGGGATGTCATGTTGAGGGAACCAGCTTGTTTTCTGCTGCTCCAGAGACTAGGACCTGGAACAATGGGTGCAAGCTTCAGGAAAAGAGATTCCACCTCAACATTAGGAGGAACTTCCTGACAGTGAGAGCTGTTCAATAGTAGAACACACTCCCTTGGAGTGTGGTGGAGTCTGCTTCCTTGGAGGTCTTTAAACTGAGGCTGGATGGCTATCTGTCAGGGATGCTTTGATTGGGAGTTCCTGCATAGCAGGGGGTTGGACTGGATGGCCCTTGTGGTCTCTTCCAACTCTATGATTCTATGATTCTATGATCTTCACAATTCACTAAAAGGGTTTCTTGTCCCCTCCGCAAGTATATGTAAAGTGTGTATAAAGCTGTATAATGAACACTGTGATGAAGGATTCTGGTTGGAGTCCCCAAATCACTCCTATGTACCTGCACCTTATTGTACCTATACTAATGCTGTCTTGCCATTTATATTACTTTGCCTCCCAGCTCTGTCAATGCAGCCATGGCAATCAAGCCCATCAAACATTTCACTTTAAAACAAGGTGAACTGGAAGCATTCACTTTTATTTCAAGGTGAATTGTGCTTCTAGAAGGATCCTGGAACTGGGGGTTAACTTAAAAATAAGGCATGCATGCCCTGTGTGCCTTGTTTCTTAGGGAACTTGCTGAAGTTGGTGGGATACATCCTGCTCACAGTGTACTTGATACTAAATAATGGCTGAATCATTTTCTCTGTTTTTCTCTGCTAACATATATTTCAGTGTCTGCCTCACTATATTTCCCTATGTATCCAGATTGCAACCTGGAGAAAGCAGTATTTTCTGTGCAGAAAATAACAATTCTCCTAAAAAACAAATACTGTCCTGTACAGAAAGCAGACTAAAAAAGCCATATGGCTTTTTAACAGATAATAAATATTGAACTGCTAAGACTCTTAGCCTTCTAGGATTCTCTTTTCAGGCTTTTCTTGACCTGCAAGAAATCCATATTGGCCATTTTAAGAATATTTTCTATTTTTCCCATCCCTAATTTAAAAATGTAGATAAAACTGCACAAAAGATTATGGTTAAATTGATTATAAATTTAGAACCAATTAAATATGTCAATTAAAAAGCAAAGGATAAAATCAGTACATCACATTAAGAAAAGCTTTGTTTCTTCTGAAACAGTTCTAAAAAGCCTGTCAGCTTTAAAAGGTCTTCAACAAACAGGCAGCAAGGAAGACAGTCTAGTTGTCCTAGGAACGGAGTTCCGGAGCCTGGGAGCTTCTAGAGAAGATCCTCTTTTGGGATCCCACCAAATGTACCTGCTAGGATGATGAGCTTAAGATATCCCTACCACACACACACACACACACACACACACACAGGTCAAAACTAAGAAATGATCGGATGGGAAGACAAAGTCCTTCGGGTACCCTGCACTGTATGTTTTGATTCACTTGTATTTCTAGAATGACATTTTAAGGGAAGACTATCAGATAGGCTACATGACTGGGAACAGAAGATGGAGAAGTACTATTCTCATGACAAAAATGAGATCAGTCACAGACTGTGGGTCTTTGCAGACTGCCAGAAATAGTACAAATTGAGTCCACTTTAA
>JAIPUX010001232.1:159985996-159997596 GCA_020142125.1 Phrynosoma platyrhinos | reverse complement strand
CTGTTATTTCCTCATGAGAATGGAGGAGCAACTGTAATTTCAAAGATTGAAATAAAGCTGAATACAACAGTGCTAGGAAAGGCAGAAGACAAGAGGAAGAGAGGAAAGTCACATATCAAATGGATAGATTTACTCAAGGAGCACACAGCCCTGTGTCTGCAAGACTTGAGCAGAGCTGTTGAGGACTGGGTGACTTGGAGGTGTCACATTCACAGGTTTGCTGTGAGTTGTGGCTGACTTGAAGGGAGTTAACAACAACAAAGAAGGGAAGAGATGTGCAGGAACATAACAGTTTAATTCCATTCTACCAAACAATATTTGAATGTGAGGGAGTGACAAACACAATGAAATGAAAAGAAAAGAAATGTTATAAGCAACATTTCTCTTGTCTGCATTGTGGATGAAGGCTGGCAGCAGTAAAATTGGTTTCATTTACTTTAGTGATCAAACACATTTCTTGTGGATAATAGCAAGCATTATTGTAATCACACACCAATGTAGATGTGGTGTGTGTGTGTGTGTGTGTGTGTACATACATAAATGCACAGGTGTGCACATGAACATACCAGAATGTGGCAAAATTGTTTTGTTGAACCAATCTGGCTAGTGGATTCTAAGAGCTGTAATCCAAAAAGGTAATTTTGCCTAGATCTCATTAGATTGCTGATAGTAGCAGAGGTGCTAGGTCAGTATGGGAAAGGGAATTGAACATTGAGAATAAAATCTGATTTGAATGATGATTTTGATTAGCCTTTACAGATACTGAGGAACATGCGGCAAATATAGTATAGATGACACTATACTCTGTGGCACCTCAGGTCATAGTACTCACGCTATTGGAAAGGTAAATAAGAAACAGGAACATATCTTCATACATGACTTTGTCCTGCTATAAATCAATACTGGAGCTTAGTTTTTAACAAAATTTCTAAAATCACAGATCATCAAGTAACTCCACTGTGTTGCTTAGCGCTGTAGATTTTTTTTAATGAGAGAGAATGAGAACTTATGATATTTTTAAAAAAATGCTTACCTTTTCTTGGCAGCTATGATGATAGTAGCAAGCTTTTGCAAAGACTATGGAGTCCTTACAATTTCAGATTGGTTAAATAAAATTTGGGATATAACTTTCATGAAAAATTGAATACATGAACCAGAGATTCTAGACATAATCAGACAAACAATTCTTTTTATGAAACTTGGTATTCCTTTACTACTGGAATAATAATAAAAATGTTTACCATCCTCCTTCTATACATTGCAATCTCTGGGAAAATCTTTTATTAGGAAAGATCTTGTAGGTTTTAATGTCTTATGAGTCCTATGTGATAGAATATTTTGGTTACTGTATTTAATTTCTCTCACAGGTGTTCCTGTTTTATTTCCCCTAACTTTCCTTTGTATTTCTGTGATTAAAGTTCAGTGAAAAAAGAGAAATTGAATTGCTGGCTTGATGCCATGTCACCTCCTTGCTACTTCTTTTTTAAGGCCAAGCTTGCAATCCTAAAAAAATGTAGTGGAATTTAAATCCAGTAGCATTCAATGGTCCTTACTTCCAACAGGCAAGTGCTATAGATGTCAATACTGTTTATTTTGCAATCTTTTTAGTTTCATTTTTAAAAAGAATAAAAACATAAGAGACTTATTACACTGAATGAGACACCTAAAGGTTGTCCGCATGGGCCAAAAGTCACAGGTCCCCCTGCCTCACAACCTGTTTGGATAATACAGGCTGAAACCCTGAGCGAAGGATTGGGCCTGATCCTGTCAGGCCAGACATGGGTTAGGTGGTTCTGGCCTAAACCCTGGGCAAAAAGGTCTCTGAGGAAAATCCTGGCTGCCCTAATGCCCCACTTGCCCCTTACCTGTATTGTTTGTGCTATATATGAGTAGACCCCTGTCCCTATGTCTGATGCAGAAACAGGGCAACTGGCCATGAGATTCGAGGCAGATGCCCCATTTCTTCATCAGACACAGGAAAGGTGGGGTCTACTACAAGTAAGTAAGTAAGTAAAATTTTATGTATTTACTATGTGTAACTCCAATGAAGGAAGTAACAGCCTGCGGTGGTCCATCGTGCAGAAATGGGGTGGCATATAAACACTCATCCTTCCCCACACCAGCCAGGGATTGATCCAAGTTGAGCCCTGTGCCAGGAAAGCACCCATCTGCTCAGCCTCCTGGACCTCAGACGACCCAAAAAGGCAGCTGTCAGGCCAATCCAGGGGCAGGGCATGTACAAGAGACACACACCCAGGTCTCTCAGAGGCTGTGCTGAAGGCGGCCCAAAACTTGCCGAAAAAAGGCCCATTAAGGACCACGGCATCTGGTTGCTGTAGGTCCCAGAGTGGTCCCAGGGCAATCGGATACTCCTTCTGCATTGTTTGCTTTGCACCCTAATCTACTTAGTTTAGCATTTTCTATTGATTAGAAACACCTAGGGGATGTAATTCTTCAATAAGTCTCTTCTCAAAGGAAGCAAGGAATAATTCCAGCAGTTTTCTTCCTGCTGAGAGAAAGTCTTTAAAAATCACACACTTTTCAAAGGCTATTAGCACTTTGGAACTCATTCTGTGCAAAATTTGCATGTGGTTGTTTTGTGCAGAAAACAACATTTGCTGCTTGGGGGAAAAAAATCAATGCACAGATTTAATTCCTGTGCAGAAAATGCTGTTTTCTAAGCAAATCAGCTGTGTGCAAATGTTATGCAAAACAAAATCCCAATTACATTTTTTTTTCTCCACAGAGAATAACATTTCTGCACAGGAATTAATATTTGTTTGAAATATTATTTTCTATGCAAACAATGCTTTTTCCTGTGTAGAGAATGTTTTATATGCAAAACAATCACATGCAAATTTGCACAGAATATATCCTGAACTAAGAAGATTATTGTCAGTGCAGGATTTCTTTCATTAGCCTTTGCTATAGCACAATTGTACTATTGTACTATTATGTTGTCCAGTTACTCTATGGACTTATCAAGGATGCAGCCACACTCCAATTGTACTGGTCTTTCACAGCCTTACCTAGAGATATCAGAGATTGAAGCTAGGACTTTCTGTACACAGCTGATGTATTGTATCAGTAAATGACAGCCTTTCCCTAAAGGGCATCCTACATTAAAACAGATGTGAAGCAGTAGATATGAGATGTATCTGCAGACATGTTTCTGAAAAACCATGAATGTGGCTCAGGATGACTTGCTTTTTATTGCAATAGAAGTGCTAGGGGTTTTTTTGGGGTTTTTTTTTTTTTTTTGTGTACCATTTTTCTAATTTAAAGCTGTCCCCAGAAGCTAACATTGCAACTCATAATACGTGTGTGTGTGTACACACACACACATGTGGATACACATATAATACATGAAACTTTCTCCCTACTGCATAGCAGCTTAAAGGGAAAATGCAGGTCAGGAAAACAGGTTTTAGGAGAAGGGGAAATCTCTTTTCCTACAGCTATTTTTTTAAAAATTTATTCGATAATTTGTCAAGTGTGATTGCAATGAAAGGGGGAAAGACGCAAAAAGAGGGGAAAGGAATACATAGGATATGAACATGAGATAGCCATATACATTAATACAAGTTAAGTATACTTCCAAAAATACATTTTCTTATACTTGGCATCTATAAAATGCATGTTTACAAGTAGCTGAAGCCCTACTTTGCCCTTTGAACATTAGATGGAAAATGTTTATCTTTTCAGCTTTGTAGTATATGTAGTTTGCCAACAGTAGGAGCACATAGGATCCAGACTTGCTGACCATTAGTGATATTCCATGTCTCAGGAGAAGAAAGTGTATTGACAATTATCAAAGATGTCTACAAAACAAATCTGATACCATGTAATGCATCCAACCAAAAGAAGATAACAAATAAACACATCTACATCATATGACAGAAGAAGCCATAATCAGTACCACATTACCAAAATCAGGAGCTGGATATCTTTAACTTGGAGAAAAGTGAGAGATGATGCAATACAGAAATGTAAATACATGAAGGGATGTCATGTAGAAGATGGAGAGAGCTTGTTTTCTGCTGCTCCAGAAAACCAATAGAATCACTTACAATAAAATACAATAGAAGAAATTTCTCCAGAGGTACTTCTTGATGCTAAGAGCTGTTTATCCTTGGAATAGACTGCCTCTTAGGATAATAGATTCTCCTTCATTGAAGGCGTTGAAACAAAGGATCGAGAGCCATCTTGTGGGAGTGTTTTAGTTGTGTGTTTCTGTCTGGTAAGGGCTAGAATAAATAGACCTTGCAGTCCCTCCCAAATCAATGATTATGTGATTTAACTGAAGTAGACAATTTCCCAATTTACACTCTCCCATGATTTTCTGACTTATAATATATCTTGCTTCATAAGAGATGTTGTTTGAAGGGTTGTTATGTCCAAGTCCAGTTTAAAGCCAAAGAATACAAGCAAGGTTGGCCCTATCATTAGACAGTAGGAGGAAGCAACAGGTGCTTGGGGATAGGTATGCTTGGATGACAAAAATATGTGTGAAACACAACCTGTCCTGCACCTTCAGAATTGTCTCATATGTAGTGGAAAACACTGACTCTGTTGACTGCAAGAACGGCAGGTTGGCAGTTCGAGGCCCGGGTGCTGCATGATGGGGTGAGCTCATCAGGAGATCCAGCTTCTGCCAACCTAGCAGTTCCAAAGCATGCACATGCAAGTAGATAAATAGGTACCACTTTGGTGGGAAGGTAACCATGTTCGGTGCAGTAATGCTGGCCACATGATCACAGAGTAGTCTCTGACAATGCTGGCTTTTTGGATTAGTGATAGAGATGAGTACTGCCCCCTACGGCCAGGCACAACTTGACAACCTTGTCAATGGGGAATACCTTTACTTTTATCGATCTGCAGGGAGAGGCGGGCTATAAATAAAATGTATATTATTATTATTATTATTATTATTATTATTATTATTATTATTATTTAGTGTTAAAGTAAAATATTTATCTGTGTGTTTTGAAGTTGACTGTCCAGACTTAACAAATGGATGGTAGACTGAGGCAGCACTCATAAAACCTCACACCACTGTGTAGTAAGTGTGTAGTATTTCTATTCAAATTACTATACTTATTCCTCAGTCTTCACATATGCATACAAATTAGGAGATGCAAAATGTATTCCTATTCCTGATCTCTTTTTGTCAACCTGATTTATTTTTTGCATAAATGACCACCCACTTAGAGTACTCAAGAAGCAATTTCTTGCTGAGGATAAATTAACAAAGCAATTCTCTAGACTCTCTAGATAGTATGTTTTCTGATTTACTAAAATGGCTTCTTAAAAGGAAATTCTAAAGGCTTCAAATGACAAAGGTCTGAAAGATTCCAGCATACTTTTTTCAGAAGAAGCAGAGCACTGTACCATGTTTAAATTAAATATTTTAAACAGGAAACAATGTCAGTATGCAGCATCACAAGAACTAGAGTTCAGGTGAAGTGGTGGCTTCCCTGCTTCCGAGAATAATAATAACCTGGTAGTTGGCAAGATAGTGGCAAGGTAGTTGGCAAGATATGCTGTTTTTACTCATCCACTGCAGGAAGAAACAAAGAGTTGTATTAGCTGCTTCTGAGGATGTTGCTGATATTCAGAGGAAGGCACTAGAAGAAGAAGACATTTTTAGTTTTCAATTTTTCCTCCCATTTCTATACGGGCATTATAAGCAGATGGGGGGAGGGAGTAGCATTGTTGCTTTAAGAAATAGTCACCAAAGATGCAATAAATGACACAAGAGCCAAGAGTCTATACTAGAATTACATAGTTGTGGTGTTATGCCTTAAGAGCACTGCACTGGTAGAGCTTCAGAAATGGCAAAGAATAGTAAATTGCAAAGCTGTGAGGGTTTGAAATTAAAAGCAGTTTGAAGATGCAGACATTCCTAAGAGAAGAGGAAAATGAAATAAAAGTTCAAAAGTGAGGGCAATGTAATATTTTCCCTCATTGCCTCCACAGAATAGCTGTCCTTTACCACTAGTCAATCTTTGATATCAACTTAATATTAAAAGGGATGTTTTGGTCATGTAGCCACTGAAAGGCCCCAGTAGGAGGAAATAACTTGTTCAAATAAAGAGATCCAGTGGGCTCAGCTTGGAACCGCCAGTTCACATACTCAGGATAGGTCAATTGAGGCCAGGATCTGCATAATCCTTTCACATAAGAGTGTGATGGTGGATAGTGCACTGTGCCCTTGCCAAAAGGTTAGGAACCAAAGGGTTCTTCCCTTTGGAAATGATACCTCTTCATGTGATACCCAGAGAGGCTTTTCCTAGCTTACCCTTTCTCTCCTAGGCCAGAAACTCAAAAGTGGTTCAATTTTGATTATGTACAGGTACATCTTGGCAAAGCTGTTGTACAGATATGGCCATGCCAGGCTACAGAAGAATTATGTAGTACCTGCACTATGAGGAATGACTTAGGGAACTGGGTATGTTTAGCCTGGAGAAGAGACGGTTAAGAGGTGATATGATAGTCCTGTTTAAATATTTGAAGGGATGTCATATTGAAGAGGGAGCCGGCTTGTTTTCTGCTGCTCCAGAGAATAGGACTCAGAACAACGGATGCAATCTACAGGGGGGAAAAATCCACCTCAACATTGGGTGAAGAGTGTATAGGAGGAGAGGTTAAGGAGGACAATTAAGAAAGAGGAAGATGAAGAAAGGAAGTAAGGAGGAAGATGGAGGAGGAGAAGGAAGAGAAAGGGAGAACAGAGAGGGGAAGGAGATGAGAAGGTGGGGAAAGGAGGAGGTAAGCAAGGTATAGAGTAGACAAGGAGTTCTGATTACAAAATAGATGAGGAACACATGTGGTGTATAAATATGTTGGTATGTTTTATTTGTCTGTATGTTTGTTTTATTGGGTGTTTGTTAATTATATGAAAATAAAATATATTGTGGAGAATAGGACTAGGAAAAGAGCTACAGGAAAAGAGATTCCACCTCAACATTAGGAGGAACTTCCTGACAGTGAGAGCTATTTGACAGTGGAACACACTTCCTCGGAGAGTGGTGGAGCCTCCTTTTTTGGAGGTCTTTAAACAGAGGCTGGATGGCCATCTGTCGGAGATGCTTTGATTTTTAGTTCCTGCATGGCAGGGAGTTGGATTGGACAGCCCTTGTGGTCTCTTCCAACTCTATGATTCTATGATCTCATTGTGTATGTTATCACCAAAAAATATTTTTCCAAAATTAATTTTCTAAAAATAGTGAATAATATACCACTTTCTCCATACTGGAGGATGGAAAGGATACAACTCTCCAGTCTCTTACCAAAGGGCATGCTCAGTGGGGACAATGGGTGTGGTGCGCCAACCATCTGTGGAAACAAAGGTTCATTATCCTTGGGGTCCTTGACTAGGAGACTAGGAGAAAAACTGTTCATTCTTTGAGCATACAACTCCTAGACTCCACCAACCTGATTACCACTTTTTTTTTTTTACTATGAATCTGTGGCTTTACTGTGCCCTGCTTTCTACACCATTGGAATTCTAATTTAACTAGGAAGATCTCTATTTTTAATTCTAAAAGTAAAATGTGTACAGTTTGCTGCAGTTTCAGTCCATCTCCTCTTTTTGCTCCCATCACTCTTGTTGATGCTATGCGGCTTTGAGTCAAATCTGCTTATGTCAACCCTATCATAGAGTTTTCTTGACAAGACTTATTCAAAGGAGGTTTGTCACTGCTTACCTCTTAGACCAGGGGTAGGCAACCTAAGGCCCGGGGGCCGGATGCGGCCCACTGAGGCCTTTGAACCGGCCCCAAGCCGGTCCTGCCGCCGCCGCCGCCGTCGCCCCCCCGCCCACCATGATGATATTGATTATTGTTGTTATTACTTGTTCTTGGGGTTTTCTTGGCAAAATCTCCACAGTGGTTTTGCCATGGCTTTTCTGGGGCTGAGAGAGTGTGCATGCATATATTTTTAAATTTTAAAAATTTTTAAATTAAAAAAAAAATTATTTATTTATTTAGTTTTGGTGCTTCGGCCCCCAAATTGTCTGAGGGACAGCAACCCGGCCCTCGGCTCAAAAAGGTTGCCTACCCCTGTCTTAGACTGTCAGAACGTGATTTCCTCAACATCACCCAGTCAATTTTCATAGTGGGGATTTGAACTCTGGTTCCCTGTAGTCCTAATCCAAAAGTAAGATTATTGCACCATACTGGTTCTATTCACATCAGTGTTACCAGATAAAATTTGCACTGAGAGGAACACTTGGACACAAAAAATGAACTGCCCAATCAAATGAAAAGTCTATCTAGTCCAGCATTGTGTTTCACCCTCTGGCCAATGAAAAACCAACAGGAAGACGATAAGAGGGATGTAAGAGCAAAATATGTCCCTTGTTATTGCTCCAGAAATTGGGAATGTTATTTCTTAGACAATTCCAGAACTAGCATTGCCAGTGGCTGGGGAATGCTGGGAGTTGTAGTCCAAATATAAGTTTCCCAAGCTGTGGACATGTCTACATGGGTCAATTAAACTGATCTCCCAACCCTCGTTCTCACAGCAAATGCAAGACCAAATCCAAAATTTGAGTGCAGACTGTCTTCACAGCAGAAGCCCAGTTCTGCACCAAATCTACTCTTTTGCTCCTTTAAACTGGTATAAAATAACTCACCTTTTACTCTGGATTTTGCAGGAAAATCCAGAGAACTCCACAGCAAGGATAGGCAGCTGTATACACATGCATCCCCGCCATGTTGCCCAGTGCCACCACCACTGACACAAATCACTCCCTCTGAGGACAATAAGGTGCCCTGCCTTATGATAGATGCTAGGCACCATGTTTCTGACCTAGAGGAAGCTACACATTTCAGGAAACTGTAATGAAGGGAAACCTAAATGAGTGGGAATATTTCCATAAGACTTCCTCTGCATGGAATATGCATGAGAGATTTTTTAAACAGAAAATGGCATCTCCTCCACTGAAAACAAGTGTCCTGCACAGAAAACAGCATTTTCTGATCAGAAAACATTTTTTTCTGCCTCAAAAGGTTGGATTTTGTAGCAAAAAAAATGTGCACTTTTTTGGGCAGGGTAAGTCCAGAATTGGGAATAATCTTCAGAAACTTTGTAGGTTTTTATGACTTTCTCAGGAGAATGAAAAAAGGGTAAAATTATTTGTTCTTGCCTGCACAAATGAAATTAGACAAAACGTACATCCATAAATAAGGTAACTGTTTTTAAATGTGGTGTGTTTACAGAAATGCTCAGAAATCAATCTGGAAAATGAATACCATCTCTCCAAAGTCAACCAAAGTCAATGACCATAACCAATATCCATCAGCCTCAACCACCCTGCCTTTTGGTTGAGAGTGAAGAGCAGGAATGAACATTTATCCATCAGATCCAGCTGTCCTGGCTTTTGGTTGAGGATGATGGGAACCGTAGTCCATCAACATCTGTAGTGCCACTTGTTCCCCACCTAGAAATGTGAAGCATAGTTGAGTAGAGCAAGATGATCATTGCACCCTTAGGACCATATCTCTTTCATTCCTATAACATTCATTACAACTTGGTAGAGAAAGCTTGTGATCCTTAAGAGGGAGTGAGAAAGGCCTAACTCCTATTGATTAGACCCATAGAATTGATTGTTGACTGATAAATCAACACATAAGTAAAGGGCATTGATTGAATAAGTATGCTCTATTTGGGATTAACACTAGGACTCATTTCAAAGAAATGCAAGAAAACAGTTCTGTCAGAAACACTGCAAAATGCATGCCAGGAATAGCTGCAACATTTGTTTCTCTAACCCTTCATTTTCTGCTTCTGTTCCATTATGGTAAGGGAAGAATTTAAAGACTTCTGAAAGCTTTAGATAAGCTTTTCCTTTTCCTAATCTCCCATCTCGATTCTATGTCTTTTGAGTCAGCACCCCCCCCCCCCTTCTCAACCCTCCTTGTAACTCTGAAATGACAGATCGGGCTGGGGAAAGCTTTGGATTGGTTGTTCACCGGCAGCTAAAACTTCAAATTTAGTTGTCTGACAATGAAACGTGATTGTCCCATTTTTTTCAGGCTCCGGTCTCATTCTCTCAAATAAATTAAAATGAAATATTGCTACTGTCGTGATTGTCTAGAGGCATTTCTTTCTGTATTCAGTGAGTTCTGTTTTAGACTCTTGGGCAAGGATTCCCCTCCTCCTCACTTTCCTCCTCTCTCTTATTTATAGGCCATCCTCAGTTTCACTTGCTTATCTGTGTTTTTCATTAAAGTTTGTTCTCAGAATAATACAATGAAATTTTACTGAAACCTCCTGTCTTTGGGGATCAAGCTGCAAACTGCAAATCGATCACACTGCTGCTTGATAATTATAGCATCATGCAAGCTTTTTGAAGCTTCACTGGCTTCTTCATCAGGCAAAAGTGTCACATGACCAAAAGGGGGAGTGGTCTCTGCCTCCATTGATAGTCTTCTAGACCAGTGGTTCACAAAGTTTGGTCCTCCAGATGTTTTGGACTTCTGCTCCAAGAATTCCCAGTTGTTGGCCAAAATGCTAAGCCTTCTGGAAATTAAAGTCCAAAGCACCTGGAGGACCAACATTTCAGAAACACTGCTCTAGACCATCTTACCTGACAACAGAACCTCTTAATGCAAAATATAGGCCTGTGACTCTTAACATCATTATCATTATTATAACAGTACCCAACTGTTGGGGGGCAATCAGCTCACAGTTGTAAACCGCTTAGACATCCCATAGCATGATATGAAGCGGTATATAAATAAGCTGCTTTGCTTTTTTTTTTTTTTTTTTTTTTGCTTTTTCTTCTGTATGATTTTTGGAAGGTCTTTAAATAGAGTCTGGATGGCCATCTGTCAAGGATGTTTTGATTTTGAGTTCCTGCATGGCAGGGGGTTGGACTGGATGGCCCTTGTGGTCTCTTCCAACTCTATGATTCTATGATTAGGGCTGCATCTGCACTGTAGAATTACTGCAGTTTGGCACTGCTTTAACTGCCATAGCTTAATGCTATGGGATTCTGGGATTTGTAGTTTTGTGAGATAATTAGCCTTCTCCATCACAGAGTTCTGGTGGTACAATAAACTAGAAATCCCAGGATTCCATAGGATGGAGCCATGAAAGTTAAAATGGTGTCAAAACCGCATTAATTTTGCAGTGTGGCAGCAGCTAAAGAAGCTGGTGGAGCTTTGAAAGCTTATATATTTTGTGCTTTTTAATAGGCCCCAAAAAGATACTGTTGTTAATTTTTTAAAAGTTATTTTGCTGCATGGCCAACATGGATCCCTGTGAGTGTACATTGGTGGATTTGACTTTTGTGGATTTGATTATGCACAGATTTGGTCAATATGTTCTCTCTAGGAATCTCTAGGAATCTCTAGGTCCTCCAGTGCAACTCTGCAGGAAGTTGACCACAGAGTCACACTGGAAGGTCTAGAGATTCCTAGAGAGCTCTCCGCCCCACCTCCCTCCCAGGGCTATAGAAGCCCCAGCATTTCACTGGGCGAGCGGCGGGGAAGCAGCGAAGGCGGCGGCGGCACACCACTCCGCCCCACCTCCCTCCCAGGGCTATAGAAGCCCCAGCGTTTCGCCGGGCGAGCGGCGGGGAAGCAGCGAAG
>JAIPUX010001232.1:159946948-159971279 GCA_020142125.1 Phrynosoma platyrhinos | reverse complement strand
AAAGGTAGATTAGAAAGAGAAACAGCAGAATTGGAATTCATCCATAAACTGAAGTCCCTCAGTAATGGATTTGAACAGGGACAATGGCTTTCTGGCTCACTACACACACTTCAACACTATCTGACCCCATCCTCATGAGGGCATGCTACACTCATCTATTCTCCCCACATACAGGCCAGTTTCCAAGGCCAAACTGATCTTGCCACCTCATTTCCATACCCAATGGCTATGTGTTTATCACAAACAACCATTGTTAAAAATGGACTTGCTATTTCATTTCCATACACAAAGGATTTTGATTTTGAATTGACATTCTCACATACCAAGGGCATATATATGTCTGTCCTTGGCTTCCACTTCACCAAAAGCATCTGAGGAAGTAGACTGAAGCCTACAAATGCTCATGCTGCCAACTTCTTTCTTTCAGTTAGTCTTAAAGGTGATACAAGATCTCTCTACATACAGCTTTACTGGGGTTCTGCTTCAGGCTATTTTGTTTTGACTCATTTTATTGCTTCCTTTTATTGCCTTGTATGTATTTAGCCTATTTTTTATTGTTTGCCACTTCAGAAGCTTATGCTTCTGCAAAATAAGAACTATAAATGAAAACCTACTATTCTTTCTGTCTTCCATCACAAAGATCCCAATTCATGACTGATCCTGAATAGGGTTATAAAGGATATTCACACTGAACCAAGCATGTTTTCAAAATTTATCCAGTTTGTGGACAACACGACGATTCATCTGCATCATGAGGAAATGATGAAGAGCAAATTCTTTATCTTCATTTTTGAAGTGTACACTTCAAACTGAAAATACATACCGGTAGATTTGAAAATACACAAATACTGGCATCAATAGAAAAATATGTTTGTATCTCTGTGTGTGTGGGATGCAAAGAGCAGTTCCAAGTTTTCATATGTGAAATAATGGACCAATTATTGCAAGATGTTTTGTTCCTACTTCAGCACTTTTACCCACCATTACCAGTGATACCAAAAAAGTGAGGTTTTTTTGTGCAAAATATTCTAGTTTTGCACAAAATGCTGTATTTTGTTGAAAACCAATGAATATTTTGCAAAAATCACCTTGTTTCAAAATATATTATCTACTTTTTACCTGTTGTTGCATTTTGTTTTCACAAAAGGAGGAGGAGGAGGAGGAGAAAGAGCAGGAGTAGGAGTAGTCCTGAATTGTGAACAAGCATGGGGAAATGTTCAAATTATCATAACTTCATCGACAGGAAAAAAAAACTTTAATAAGAGTGTTTGTTTTTGTTTCTAATATGTGTGAATGAAATAACACATGATCTCCAACCCTAGTGGATTGATAAAAAACATGATATTATGAAAAACATATTATTTTGTATTAAAATACACACAAATTTACATGTAGAAAAGACTTATAACTTAGTATGGAACTTTGTGAGATTTTGAGAAATGCAGATGGAAAAAAAGCTGTCAAATTTTCTCATCCATCGTACTGTCATTATCAGAATCCAAGACCCAAAGAGAGTAAATACACTGTGCCATTCCGATTCACAGGGGCCCACACAGATGGGAAAAAACACGAGAGCTCAACCCCATATTAATCATGTGTGCACCCATACCAATGTTATGCATATGCCCACATTGGTGCAGTTGTGTGCACATGCCCCCTTGACTAATATGGAGTGGGGCAATCTTCAGGACCTCTAGTCCATAGATGGTAGCCCAACGATACAGTGGGCCCACTGTATTTATACTGCATTCTTGTGATATTGTGATATGTGTGTAGCAAATGATTTCTATTTTTGTTACAAAGCAATTATTCATGAAAAATGATTTAACTAAATGTAAGAAAACAGAACCCATGATGTAGTGTAACTTGATGAAAAGTGGGGACACACAGAAACATCTGGAGCCTTTAATGAAAGATGGCAACTCAGAAAAAATAGGACAATTGAAGTAGAACAAATTTAAATGTGAAAGGAAGATCCCTCACATAAATACAATATTTAGTGCAAGGTTAAGAATGGAAATAATATTTGAAAACATTCCAAATAGTGTTGAAAAATGTGTTCCTTCATTATTGGGAAACCCTGATTTAAAGACTCCTGGACTGACTCTTTGCAGTTCTGGATTTATTTGGTACACCTTTGCATGTGCTATTTTTGTTCCAAAAATAATCAGTTTCTGCCCATGAAACAGCCTTTCCTGCTGTTTTCTGTGCAAAAATATTGTGCAGAATAAGTTCTGAAGTGCAAATAGTCTTCAAAAACTGTGCATTTTTCAGAGACCATCTCTCAGCAGGAAGAAAATTGCTAAAAATACTAGGTAAATTCTTCAAGAATAAAATTAACTGAATAAAAGAAGCACATCCCTAGAATGGCAAATAAAAACTGGAAGTGACTTCAGTACTTCGATATCTACAGAGCATCACTATGTTGGAAAAGTCCTTAAGGACAATTTATTCCAACCCTCTAACAGGGCAGGAATCCACAGCTAAAGCATTGTGAGAGGTAGTCATGCAACCATCAATTAAAAAGCCCCCTCAAAAGAGAGTACACAATTTTGAGGGAATTTGTTCCACTATCAGGCAGAACTTACCACCAGAAAGTTCTTCCCAATGTGTAGTAGGCATGCCCTTTCCCACAAAGGGAACCCACTGGTTTAGATCTTAGCCTCTGGAACATCAGAAAACAAGCTTGATTCACTTTCCACATGATAATTCTTTAGATATTCAGGGATGGCTATCATATCACCTTTGGATCTTCTATTCTCCAGACTAAGCATATCTAGCTATTCTTCATAGGTTTGGAGTTCTAGATAACCTTGCTCAACCTCCTCAGGAATCTGGACACTTCCAGCTTGTCAAGATCTTTCTTAAACTGTGTTGCCCAGAACTGGGTACAGTACTTCAGATGAGATTTGACCAAAGTAGAACAGAAATGTTTCCTTGATCTGGATGTTACAGTTCTACTGGTGTAGCTTAGAAGTTCATTTTTGTCATCACATTGATGACAAAATTGGAAGTTCCTGCATGCCAGGATGACACATTGGGAGTTCCTGCATGGCAGGGGGTTGGACTGGATGGCCTTGTGGTCTCTTCCAACTCTATGATTCTATGGTTCATCTGGATGTCTATTGAAAGGTAAGTTTAGCTGAATCCATCATGACTTACTCCCATATAGGTAAATATAGATTTCCAGCCTCTGTCTATTTGTACCCATCATTCTTTCAAAGTTTTATATCTGTACTTTGTTTTAACTTCTTGTAAGCCATCTTGAATCCTGTGCTGAGAGGGATATAAATTACAATAAATAAATAAAAATAAATAAAAATAAAATAAATAGAAGTTCTCTTCTCTCCAAGCACTGACTAGACAGCATCCAAAGTTCTGAGTACTAACAAAGTGACTACATCACATAACTCAAGACCACTTGTTGTTGCTGTGTGCTGATTTTTGGCAACATCAAGTCCACACATTCAATATATTATGGCTGCAGTCCAGTACATTTACTTGGAAGTAAGTCCTAATGAATTAAATGTGACCTCATTCTGAGTAGATACATACAGAATTATACTGTGAGTGAAAAAGAAAAACAAACACAACAGGAGATTATTATTTTGTGAGGAGAGTGTAGATTTCTGAATTATATTTAGATGCATAAAGTGCTGTGCTAGAAGGTTTTGTTCATCTGGAGCAAAAGACCTGGCCACTTTGGACCCTATAAGTTTAAAATGTTTGCATTCTAATCAGCGAAATAACATACTCTTTCAATTCCAATGACTATAAAACAGTTGGGGGGAGGGAAGGTTTATTAAAATCTCTACCACTTAAATTAATAGAACTACCATTATTGCAGGTAGATCAAAATTAAAATGCAAGTCTCAACAACTGTTTTTGCTATTGTCACCATTTCTCCACTTTTGGAATTTAATTTGCAACTCCAAAACTATGAAGGTGAGGAAAAAAATCAGTGCAGAAATGTCCTTCTGCTTCTGGATCTTCCTGCACACATAAGACATCACTAGGTCAGCACAGGTAGCTGAAAACTAATAAATATTGAATTGTCATGGATAGCGGCTATGCTGGGTTGGGGAATCTGATAACTATAGTTCCCAAAAGTAACTCATCCAAGATCTGAGCCTGATCCAGCAACCTTTCGCTCAAGGTGAAGAGATTTGCTGGAATACTCCATGGTGCCTGTGGAGTATTCTGATCCTGAATTCCCACCCAAATATATCCCTCACCTGCTCTCTTTTGCTGCAGGTTTTCAGCTCTTGCAGCAAAAAACAGGTGGTTGCCTTCCCATGCTGTCCTGTTTTATCACCTGGTACTGCTGCAGAGGTAAGAAAGAGGTGCCCAGCTATACTAAGAATGCTATTTGCCTCATTCTGACCGCAGAGCTACTCACACCAATAGTGACAGCAACAGGCAGTTCTCAAAGACTGTGAGTAAAGGCAGAAGCTGCTGTTACTGTAAAAAGAAATGAAAATCCTCAGCAAATATGAGATATTTAAATGCCCCAAATCAGTAGCAGGAATCATTAAGGCAATCTTCACCTGATTCAGGGTTCTGGCCCTGCATCATGTAAACAGAACACAGTAAGTCTGGGCAGAATTTGGGGCAAATTGTCCATGTAGACAAGACCAAGGTTGGGCTGAAGAAGGCAGATTCCACAGTTGATGCACATCTGCTCTGACAATCTGAGTATCTTTCCTCAGCTTGAATTGAGGTTAGAAATCCCCACATCCCTGATAATGTAGCTCAGCTAGTCCCACTAGTACCAGGGTTCCCCATTGGTGATGCTGTTTCTATCCCCCCCCCCCCAATTGCACTGTCATCACCACCACACCTTCCATTCAGGCCATGGATTTCCAGGAGGACATTACCATTTTTTCTTATGAGTCAATCCTCTCAGCGCAATTTTCAATGTAAGTATGAAGGGGTATTGTGAAGTAATAATTATTGCCCAGATATTATTATGGTATATTGATGAAATTTTGTCAGTGTCATCATTGATCTCCAAGTGCATGATGTTGAGAAAATCAGCTTGTTGTGCCCTTTATTTTGTTACAGGTGGTGACAGAAGTGACTAAAGTGTAAGATGGAGAAGACCGAGTCTCACAGTATGATAAAGTTCCTGTATTTAAAGGGTAATTGTGTCTGACAAATTCATAATGAGATGTTGGTAGTTTATGGAAATGATTGACCATCATATGACACTATTGTGAAGTGGAAAAGGAATTTCCAAACTGGTCACATGTCCCTCACAGACAAGCCAAGACCTGGAAGACAATCATTGACAGATGATGTGGTCACAGTGAAGAAAGTGGAGTGTTTAATCCTGGAAGACAGATGAGCAACCATCTAAATGATCATGAATGAAACTGGTCTCAGTTATGGTAGTGTGTGGAAATTTATTCATGATGAACTGCACATGTCTAAGGTGCCTGCACACTGGGTTCCATGTTTGTTAACCCCTTTCCAGAAACAAACATGGTGTGGCCTTTCAAGACAGATGTTGATGCAGTTGGAACAGGATGAAGAGGATTTTTTTTTTTGGTCATTTGGTAACCATGGATGAATCTTGGACCTATCAGTATGGTCCAGAGACCAAAACCATGAGCATGGAGTGGAAACATGCTGATTCCCCTCCCCCAAAAAAGGCAGAGGTGCAAAAATCAGCAGGGAAGGTCATGCTCTAAGTTTTTTGGGACTGTGGTGGAGTCATTCTCATAGATTACCTTGCAAAGGGACAAACCATCACTGGCACATACTACAGCAATTTTCTGGACAAGTTGTGAGATGCTCTGGCAAAGAAACACCATGGCATGCTCTCCAGAGGCATTCGTCTCCTAGCTGACAATGCACCAGCTCATTCATCTTAAGTTGTAATTAACAAAGCAAGGGCATGTGGTTTTTAGGCTTTGCAGCATCCACCTTATTTTCCTGACCTCACACCAAGTGACTTTTTCTTGTTTCCAGAAATGAAAAATCCATTGCAGGGTCACTGATTTGACAACACAAATGATGTCAGTCATGAAGTGGAAGAGTGGTTTAAGGTGAATCTGCAAATTTCTACAATAACAGAGGATCAAGAAACACAGGGGAAAATGTATAAATCTGGATGGTGACTACGTAGAGAAAAGTTAACAACTACAAATCAAAACAAACTTTTTGTCAAAATTTTTAAAAGGGGGTAATTAAAACTTTACAATACCCCCTTGTAAGCCTCATTAAGTTTGCTGTAGATCTGTTACTGATGGAAATGAAAATATACACAACCAGTTTGAAGATAGATGAACACAGCTGCCTGAAGTTTTGAATTCTTTTTGTGGGTTCTGTTTAATGAGTGCCTGTACGTCTAAGGTTACCTCTATATCAGATTTTGGACTCATATGGTCCTCAGTTTTTGCTGGACTACAAGTCTCAACATTCCTAGCTAGTACAGTCACACCTCCTTTCTCACAGACTTAAAGTCTGTGGATTTGCATATTCATGGAGGGGCGACCTCTATGAAAATCAAAAGCCTATGGGGCTTGAATACTCCTGAATCTTTGGTTTTTGTGGGGGCGGGGCGTAACAGATCCCCCATGAAAACAGAGGGCCGACTGTATAAACAAGGGTATGGAAAACTCTAAATTGAAGTTCAACAACATCTGGAGAGCCACTTAATCCTGTGTTTTGCACTCTTGGCCCCTGGTATGGGGTTGCAGCCTAGCTCCCTACCTAGATTCACAGGAAAATTATCAGATGGCTTTGGGTTATTTATGGATTGTTTATAGACCAAGACACAACATTGTGCTTGCACAGTATAAATTTACACTCATGAGGTTAGACAGTAGTTGTGTTATATCACCCTTTTACTGAACACCAATATTGTTTAACTAAGTGTGTATCTGCCAATGTGACTGCTTATTTTCACAATTATACAATGGTGAAAGCACAATGGCTGGTTCTGCAGGCACAGTGAATCAACTGGTACACTGAAGGCACTGACAAATTGTTATGCACCATCCAAGAATGCACAACTGCATGGCTGAAATCCTGTTGGCTAGCCCCAAATATACTGACCTATTCAATTAGTCTGTTGACTGGTGAGCCAATATATAGGTAAATCCAATTGATTCAATGTCTCTACTCTTGTTGGGACTAACATTAGGATTTAGGTCCACATGAAAGATTTATACTTGTGAAACTTTCCTTGCACAAACATGAACTGAACATGCAGCTGAAAAGCAAAACCACATGTGCAAGAAAACTTATAAACATGTATGGCATCAACAGGATTTCAGAACTGGAGTATTTCTGGAGTCCATGAGAGAGAGACACTGTTCAAACTCACATTAATCCAAAAATATATTTTGAATGTATATGAGGCTGCCACATGGGATGTCTATCAAAGCGTAAAACATTTGATAATTATCTGATTTATCACATACAAATTTTCAGATTTAAAACCATCCAATGTTTAATATGAATGCACAATTAAACCTAACTGAACATTAAAATGCTGCTGATAATTTATGAGTTTCATATTTTCTTCTGTATGAGAAAAAAAGTCTAAGAAAAGAAAAATCACTTGAGGTCTAAAATGCGTCTTATGAAGAATTACCTGAATTAATAAAAATTGGAATTAAATAATTATTCTTACAATTATAACTTGACAAAAAGCGCCGTAAGGAAAGATTCTTATTACTAGTGCTACATAATTATGTAATTGAATAATTAGTAATAAATTACCTGCTGGTAATGATAATCACTTCACTTGCAAAAAAAAAAAAGTCTAAAAATAGATTGCTTTTTCTTGACCTGGGTTATTTTGTTACCTGTTCCTACATCAAAGGATTATTATGGCACATTGAAAAATAAGGGATACAACCCACCAAACACAGCCTACTGTACAGCTTTGTACTTAAAATTAATGGCAGGCTATATAGAAGAGGTTCTTAGGGGATTGTGTCTCATCCCTGTTAATCTTCTCCTTTCTATGGCATAATTTAATGTTACCAAGAAAAAGAAGATGCGAAAACATCTCTCTCTTTCTGATTCTTTTGTACTAAGCATAGTGCAAGATTTATTTGGTATAGCTATATGGTTGTGCTATCAAATTATAGTTTGGAATCAAACACAGATTTTGAAGGGACTGTTGATATCACTTAGTTTAGTGGCTCTTTCACACTCTACCATTGTAGCAGTATGGTTTTACTTTAACTGCCATGGTTGCTTCCTGTGGTATGCCAGGATGTACTGTTTGGTGTTATAGCTTTCTGGCTGAGAATTCTAAATTTCACACATTTGGTATTGTTAACTGCCTTGAGTTAACCTCAACTCATGGTGGCCCTGTGGATGAGATGGATAAAACATCTCCATGAAATCCCTATCCTTCACTGGTCCTGCTTTGGTCCAGCAGTTTCAGGCCCCTGACCTCCCTGATTGAGTCCAGCCTTCTGCCATATGGTCTTCCTCTCTTTCTACTGCCTTCAGCCTTTCCTAGCATTATTGTCTTTTCTAATGAGTCATGTCTTCTCATGATGTGGTCAAAATAGGACAGCCTCAGTTTCGTCATCTTGGCTTCCAGGGACGGAGTTCAGCATTGATCTGTTCAATGTCTCATTTGTCTTTTTGGCCATCAATTGTATCATGACAACTCTTCTCCTACACCACATCTCAACTGAATTGGTCTTCTTTCTGTTTGCTTTCTTCACTGTCCAGCTCTCACATCCGTTCATGGTGATGGGGAATACCATGGCTTGGATGATTCTGATTTTAGTGCTCAGTTGTTTGTCCCTCACTATACCCTTCAATAATTGCAAAGCCCAGGATTCCATAGGATGGAGTTATTGTAATTAAAGTGGAATCATAGTGTTATAATTATATACTGATAAATGGCCCCAGGGATGGGAAAATAATGTTATGTAGAGCCTTTTCTTCAGGATTGTAAATCCCCTCTATAAGAATAGTTATTGAAGTGCATAACTTGTAGGTCTAGTGATGAGGTGATGAGTTCAGTTTTAAACAGAGGTAGGCAACCTTTCCCCTTTAAGGGCCAAGGGACTTCAGCTCCCACAAGCCTCAGCCATGTTGGCCAATAGTCCCATGTTGGCCAATAGCTCCTGGGATTCTGGGAGCTGAAGTCCCTTGGGCCTTAAAGGGGAAAGGTTGCCTACCCCTGGTTTTAACTATGGTCATTGAGGGACAAAGGCCATACCCACAAATTTTTCATTTATATGGCTGTTCACAGTCTTATTATAAATGTTTTTCCTGGGCACCAATTCATTCCATGCATCTGAGGAAGTAGACCAAGTCTACAAAAGCTTATCCTACAACATCTTTCATATTGTTAGTTTCAAGGGTGTTACTAAGGTGCATATATAGAGAGAGGGAGGGAGGGAGGGAGGGAGAGAGAGAGAGAGTATATACTATATATTATACACACATACAGACATACATAGGTTGACATCCTGATAACGTCACTCTTCTACCCCTTACCACAACTAAAGCCCAACCATAGACTCGCTGTTGCATTGCATTTGTCATGGAAAAAGGAGGGAATTGAGGATGCAGACTGGTGATATAATCTAGAGAGGCCTCTGAAGGATCATATCAGGTCTCTGCAGAAGGTTTCCTCAGTCTGAATATGGCTATAGGAACATAGCCAGACACTTCTCAGATTTCTCTCCCCCCCCCCCCAACACACACACACTAGCAACAGTGCAATGTTAGTTCAACACAACAGTGAGTCCTTAACGTGGTAAGCTGTAGCTCAGTTCTATATTCAGAAGTCCTACACTATGCTGAAACATATAGGATCTTGGACACAAAGAGGGAGGGAGATATTTACATGCAGAACTTTATAAATGTATAAGCAAAACATTTTAGCTTCTGCCTTCTTCACTTGTTCAAAATACACACACACCCACACACAAGCCCAATGTGAAAGTGGGTAAATCCTTCACAAAGGAACCGAGAAAAAATCCTCTCCACTTCCACTTGCCAATCTTGTTATCTCCAGCTACTTCCAGCATATTATACTTTAGTTGCTATGAAGTTGTTAATGTTAAGGAGCCTATCCATAAAAAAAGGGGGGGGGGGAAGAGAGAGAGAGAGAGAAACGTATGATGCCAATATTAAGGAGTTCAATGAATAGATAGATTGTTTTGTTGCTGCATAGAATGCTGTTACCTTCCCACCAAAGTGGTACCTATTCATCTACTTGCTTTCAAACTGCTAGGTTGGCAGAAGCTGGGACTAGTGATGGGAGCTCACAAAGTCCCCCCTCCTTCCAATCCACCATCATCTGGCCTAAGGAGGAGAAAGAGGCAGGCCAGCCCCATCAGCCAAAATAAGAAGGACCCTCTTTTTCCAATCCGCCATCATCTGGCCTAAGGAAGAGAGAGAGGCAGGCCAGCTCCATCAGCCAAAGTAAGAAGAAGAGCCCCCTCCTTCCAATCTACCATCATCCGGCCTCAATGTGAGAGAGAGGCAGGCCAACTCCATCAGGCCTAGCCCAAAGTAAGAAGAAGAGACTTCTCTCCAGCTCATTTGCCATGACCATAGCCCCAGAGGGAGAGAGGATTCAATGAACGTGATCCCTTCCCCACCACCATTCCCTTCTCCTTTTGTGTTCGGTCTTTTTAGATTATAAGCCTAAGGGCAGGGAACTGTCTAAATAAAAATAATAATTGTAAGCTGCTCTGAGAGCCTTTGTGGCTAAAGAGTGGGGTATAAATACTCCAAATAAATAAATAAATAAATAAATAAAAGCTGGAGCTAGTGATGGGAGCTCACTCCATCCCCGAGCACTTGGGTCTCAAACTGCCAACCTTGCTATCATCAGAGTCAGGGCCTTTGCAGACTGCCAGAAATAGTGCAAATTGAGTCCACTTTAAGGGTTAGGGTTAGTGCTAGGGAATCATGGGAATTGTGTTTTTTTTTCTGAGACATTGAGCCTTCTCTGTCAGAGAGCCACAATAAAATACAGTTCCCATGATTCCCTAACCCTAACCCTTAAAGTGGACTCAATTTGCACTATTTCTAGCAGTCTGCAAAGGCCCTTAATCACTGAGCCACTGCATTCTGGGGCCTTAGCAAATGCCTAAGGATAACAGGCAGAATATCAGTAATGGCTGAATCTCAGCTCTGTATTAAACTTCTGATATCCAGTTTAGAAGGGAGAAAGAATGATGTAGTAATTGAAGTGTTGGACCAGGGCAATGAAAAACTAGGGTATGGATCTCCACTTAGCCATGGAATTTCCCTGGATGACCTTGAGCAAGTCACACTGTCTCAGCCCCAGAGAAAGGGAATGGCAGAACCCCTTGAAAGATGTTACCAAGAAATCCCTATGATAGGTTCATTTTAGAGTTGTCATATGTCAGAGACAACTGGGAAACACCTAACAACTCCAGTTTAAAAAGCAAAGCAAAGCAGCTTCATTTATATACCGCTTCATATCGCACATGGGATGTCTAAGTGGTTTACAACTGTGAGCTGATTGCCCCCCAACAATCTGGGTACTCATTTTAGCGACCTCGGAAGGATGCAGGCCTGAGTCGAGCCTCAGCCCTGGCTGGTATTGAACTCGCAACCTTGTGGTCTATGAGTGAGTGGCTGCAGTACAGGCATTTAACCACTGCGCCACCAGGGCTGTAACTAGTTTATTTTGTTTCCCAGTAGTAATGGTATGATATTTCAGTATTATTGTAAATAAATGCATAAAGAATGCATTTATTTACAATCATTCTTTATGCTAAGAAAGATACTATGCAGCATAACTGTAATTGTTAAAATACAGTTATTGTTTATAGATTTGTGGCCTCACTAAATGGTGGCAAAGAAAGATGACAATGGTTCAAGGACTGCTATCTCGTGCTTTTTCATGTGTTCTAAAGAAATAGGGAAGATGATGAGAGGAGAGTGTAGCTCCTATAATCAGATGTCAATTGGAAAAATAAATTTTAAAAGGGAAAGCAAAGACTTGCTTTTTCACAATTGTAATGATGTGGTTAATCAACTGCCAGAAGTCTGGAAATATAAAATATAAAATTAACTGTTTTGAAAAGTAACTTTCCCAGCTCTGCTGGCATCACTAACAACAGACGAGTGCGTAGAAAACTATATAAAATGCTGGCATTAGTAACAGGCTAATACATACTTTGTAGACAGCAGGTTCTTATTAAAAAATATTGTTCAGTTTCACCTTGCTCATAGAAACAAAACAAAAGATGTTAAATTCAACTAATTGCTTAGTACACCAGAAGCTTGTGTCTAAATAGGAACTGTTCAACAGGCTGGCTCAATGCCACATTACCCATAGGGATGTGGAAAGCAATTATCCACTGCGTGTATGACACAGCTACTCCGGCCAATCCACTGAAAAATGTGGGTATGCCGTATGAGCTGTGGGCCTTAAGGCAATTAATGTGTCAGCTGTCCTGATTTATTCATGTTATTAGCTGCTTTTCAAAAGACATGAAAGCACCACTGAGAATTTAAGTTGCACAAATGGCACCTAGTTATGGCATATATTTATTGTGTATCTTGGTCATTTCCTATGTGGATACCCACAAGCCCAGATGCACACACACAGAGAAAGACAAAGTCAACTTGAACAGTCATTACCAACCTTTGGTCCTCCAGATGTTTTGGATTTCAGCTCCCATAATTGCTATTGGCCAAGTTGGCTAGGGCTGCTGGGATCTGAAGTCCAAAACAAATAGAGGATCAAACATTGGAAACCACTAAACTAGAGACTTACAAGTTACAGGAGGAGTGTATCCTATCTGTACTTTAAGAACTTTAAAGATGCTGTCCAGGGTGCTGAATCTATTCAGGATAGGGTTCAGCACTTGACATATCTCCTTTTAATGTTTAAAGCACATGTCGGATTCACCATCCTACTGACATTTAAGCCACCAGCCAACACTCTAATCTGAATCCAACAAGAGTACACCTTGAATCACTTGTTGAATAGTGTGTCAGCACTAAATCCCATTGAGTCAATGAGAATATTCCAGTTGGGACTATCAAAAGAATTTGTTTTTTTGTCTGTAAGTGTGTATGTCTGTATTTGTTAGCTTCAAAATAGGCCTTGAATTTTCTTTAAAGTTTGGACTAAAACCTGAAGATGCAGCATCCTGTTAACGTGGAAGTTAACAGCAACCAGAATATGCACATATATCTGTTTGTGTAGTCATTGCTTTTTGGTGGTAGGGGCAACAGGACCATGAATCTGTAATATCATCATAAATATTATAAGTGGAATGCTTAGTGAACAAGAGATAGGGATGAGCAAATTTGTCAGGTTTGTGTTCAACAACTTCCAGCTTTTCCTATCACCAATCCCATTGCATTTCAGCTCTGACTTTGGGGCTTTTATAGGACAAAAACCCTTTAGATATTTTGCCCATTTTTGAAGTGGATACATTAATAGATGTATTAATAGATTGTTTAAAGCTAGGATGGGCAGCATTTAGCCCACAGGCTACATGAGGTCCCTAGACCACACTTTTGTGATAGCTGAAGTCCCTGCCAATCTTCCACTGTCTGCCAAAACTCCCAACTTTATAAAAGTACAATTTAGGGGTGTTTTACACCTCACAACTGAATAAAATTAAAACTTGTAGAAAAACCGCAGCACCACACTGAAAGTCCCCTTAAACCCCTGAATTCTCCAATACTTCTAATTTTTAAATTTACATTTATTATACAAATTATAACATTAAAACACAAACCCAAAATACAAAGAGTCACTTCACAATCATCATATTAGCCACTATTGAAAGGTGATAAAATCAGTTGTGTCTCTCCCAAAAACTTGTTGTCCACATGGAGGTTGCAATTGTCCTTGTTGTTTGTGGATATATTCGATGAAAATCTGCCATTCTTCCTGGAATGTCTCCCTGGTTTTGATGTCTTTTGTTGATTTTCATTTGAAAGTTTTTCAGATAGCCAGTTATCCCACACCCTTGCCCACCAATCAGCCAAAAATAGTATTCTAGTCTTTAATGGGGTGCGCACCCACGGGAGTGTGCCTCATTCAAGCCTATGGGGCTTGAATATTGGCGAGTCTCCATTTTTGCGGGGTGTGTGTGTCTGCAACAAATCCCCTGAGAAAACAGAGGGCCAACTGTACTTCCTCAGATGCATTTGGATAAATGCATCTGTGAAAGTAAACCTAAGTCAATGAAAGCTCATGCTGCCAATTTTTTTCTTTCACTTAGTCTCAAAGGTGTTACAATCTCTCTACATACAGATTCTACAGACTAACACAGCTATATCTTCGAATCCTAGGCTGAAGAGACAGAAAGGAAATAAAGAAGAAGACACAAGGATCTGGTTGAACTAAGGCTACTGTCTATTAAATCCAATGGGAATGATCAGCAGAAGGAAACTTGTGTGTAATGGTATCCAAACCCAAGTTAGAGGTCTAAAGCCTGTCAGATTAGGGTCAGTTCTCCTAGTTTAGGGAAAGGAACAAAGTAATGCTTCCATTCCTGTCCCCCAGCCGGTCCATAAAGTGTGGAAATTTTTCTTCCAAGAAGCTCCCCTCCCAGTGCCTCACAGCTCAAACAGACCATACAGATCCATCCACTTCTTGTGCATGGGTTGCACAATGCTACACTGAACATCTCTGACCTGGCCAATCTCTGAAAAGGAGCCTCCAGAAGCATGTCAAGGTGCCCCTAATCTCAAACACCCACACATCCCTGGCAACTTGTGACCAACTGATCTATTTACAGCTACCAGTAAAACTTAAGCCAAAACTGATTAACTTCTGCAGAGTAGGCTAAAACCTTCCCCTTCCCCATGTGTTTGCATGGAAGAGCCAAAAAATTCCTTTTGGCATCCTGGGATGGCCAGCTAACTTTGCACAGAATTGGAAGAGGGCAGAAAGGGAGCTGCTATAGCAAAAAGGGACTTGAAAAGAAAGAAAGTCAGGTTTAAATAGTCTTGGATCCACTTCTCAGATACAGTGTGCAATTGCATAAAGCACCACTTCTGTATCTCCCTCTTTCTTCCCCACCCCCATGCTGCAGTAAACAACTGGCTAGGAAAAAGGATTATAAAATGGAGGGAACTTTTGAATCCTAGAGCTACATTTTTCTGTATAATCTTCCAGAAGCACATGTCAACAATTGTTGTTGTTGTTGTGTGTCTTCAAGTTGTTTACGACTTATAGTGACCCTAAGCTGAACCTATCATGGGGTTTTCTTGGTAAGATTTGTTCAGAGGGTGTCTGTGTAGGGTAATTTAAGTTTCCTAAGGCTTCAGCCTTGGCTAAGGAAACTAAACTATTCAAATATCAAAATATCAAAGCCACAGCTGTTATGGCCTAGCTTTAAAATAGCAGAGTAGCAGAAATGTGCTCTTGTCTAACTATGCTTCCCTAAGAACTGAGACTGATTCAAAAACAACAAACACGTAGCTTGTACTTTAAAACAAAAGTTTACTAATGGCTTTAATCTATATATTTTTGTTTGTTGTTAACTGCCTTTGTGTCAATCTACATAAAGTTATATCCTAATCTAGCTAGTGAAAAGCTCCCTTAAAAGGAAATCTTTATCTCACCATCTTTCCAAAGAAAGTTGAGAGAAGAGGATGATGAAAGGCCAGCAGTTCAGTTGGAAATCTTTAGAGAATGTTTGTTAGTCATAAAGGGGGAGTGGCCTAAATCACATAGTTAGTTTGAATGAGAGAGAGAGAGAGAGAGAGAGAGAGAGAGAGAGAGGAGTTTGCATGCAGGAAATCCCTATCTAAGGTGGGGGAAAGAGAATGCAAAAATCTTCCAACAGTTTGCTACTGAGGCTGCGAGAATTTGCCTTGTCCAAGGTCGCCCAGTGGGCTTCATGGCCAAGCAGGGAATCAAACTCTGGTCTCCAGAGTTCAAACTCAAACCTCTATGCCACACTGACTCTCATGCCAACAGTTACAGGGATATAAAGCTTTGTTTTATCTGTGCTGCAAAATCCTCTGCTTTCTATGTAGAACATGTGTAAATCTACACATTGCTTCACAGCACAAATGGGCTTTTCACAAAAAAATCTTAAAATGTAAGTAAATAAATCTGCTAATTGTCCATTTTTGCAATAGAAGTGTCATGATGTGTTGAGACACACATTGTTAATGAAGAAGGTTTTTTTTTAAGTATTCTTTACAGTCAGCAAAGCTAAGGTCAAAACTGAATGTGGTCAAAATAATATTTTCTCTACTCTTTCTCTCTCCCTCTTCTCTTTCTTTTGCTCTATCTCCTCTCCAGGTCAGATCTTCTCTCTCTCTTTCTCTCTTACACACAAAATCTTTGCATTTTCCTCTCTATGCTTTGAGCAAATAGAGCCCTTTCCTTAATACACCAGACAGAAGCAAGTTGTTGATTACAGAAAAGACCAATCCAGGATGTAGTCTTTTCTGAAATAAATAATAGCACTATCCATCATCCCACAAAGACTCCTAAATTAGCCCTCCTGGGTTTCTTTCAGGGAGACCATGCAAACGCACCTCATAAACCTTTAAACTGGTTATTCATTGGTAGCTGCTAGGTTGATTTTGGAAGGATTTAAAGGGGATATCTGTGACAACCTGGTATAATAATGTGGGCCAATTACCTTTGACTGGAACATTAATAATATACCTAAAGGAAAGAACAAGAAATTCAGTTTTGTAATAGTTTGGAACTGTTTCATAGAATATATGAGGGGGGGGGGATAATGTTGGGTTACCAAGGGCATTCAGGTCCTGACAACTTATTGTTGTGGCACTGAGCAAATGGGTCAGAGCAGCACTGGCCAAGCGCATGCTATTTTATCCTGGTCCTAACCCAGGTTGGGGATGAGTGAACGTTTACAAGTCCATTCACCACTACGCCCCTTGACCTCCTCCACCCTCACCACTTCTGAGAAGACTGTTATCACTACATCTCATGTGGAAATGGAACGCTTGGCTGCACCCATGTGGCTAGGAACCCTATTTTCATATCAAACGCACTGATGAGGGGGCTACTCAGTAGTGACAATAGCAGAGGAATGTAAGGAGCATGAGGGGTCATCCATTCTGCCAGGGGTTGCTGTGGAGTTTTCAAGAAACTCCATGGCAAACAACGGGTCATTTTGACCAGTGCTAAGGCTCCTTTATGCCAAAATTGAACTAGGACCACTGGGTCGGCATCCAGCCTGGAGGTATTGGCCTATGTTGTCTGAATAGAATGACACAAGGCCGGTTGGGGGTGGGTGGGGTGGAGACAAGGGCCTTTTGACCATGGGGGACAGCCCCATGTGAGGAACATTTTCAATACTTTTATTCTCTATAGCAGGGGTAGGCAACCTTTCCCCTTCAAGGGCCAAGGGACTTCAGCTCCCAGAATCCCAGGAGCTATTGGCCAACATGGGACTATTGGCCAACATGGCTGAGGCTTCTGGGAGCTGAAGTCCCTCGGCCCTTAAAGGGGAAAGGTTGCCTACCCCTGCTCTATAGTATGACAGTGTACTTTAATATTGTATGTTACTTAATGATGCTACTGTTACCTCATGACCAGGTCTCCGATCACCCATCATATATGATATCAATTTAATATTTATTTATTTATTTATTTATAATAAATCTTGATCTAGACACTATATATCGCACTGTCCTTTTTAACTGCTGCACCACACTGTTGACTCATGTTCAATTTGTGGTCTACTAGGACTCCTAGATCCCTTCCACATGTAGTCTTGTTAAAGCAGCTTCATTTATATACCACGTCATATCATGCTATGGGATGTCTACGCGGTTTACAACTGCAAGCTTATTGCCCCCCAACAGTTGGGTACTCATTTTAGTGACCTCGGAAGGATGCAGGCCTGAATCTAGCCCGAGCCCTGGCTAGTATTGAACTCGCAGCCTTGTGGTCTATGAGTGAGTGGCTGCAGTACAGAGATTTAACCACTGTGCCACCAGGGTTCTGTTAAGCCAAGTGTTCCCCATCCTATATCTATGCATTATTATTTTTTCTGCCTAAGTGCAGTACCATACATTTCTCCATGTTGAAATTCATTTTGTTAGTTTTGGACCAGCTTTCTAATCTATATACCAGTGCCTGCACACTAGCAATTTAGGGCCTTTACAGACTGCCATAAATAATGCAGCTTGAGACCACTTTAACTGCCCTGGATCAGTGCTAGGGAATCATGGGAACTGTAGTTTATTATGGCATCAGAGCTCTCTGACAGAGAAGGCTCAATGTCTCAGGAAAAAAAAAACTACAATTCCCATGATTTACTAGCATTGAGCCAGGACAGTTAAAGTGGTCTCAAGCTGCATTATTTATGGCAGTCTGTAAAGGCCCTTAGTAACTGGGCAGACACTCTGTTTATTCTGCTAGACTCCTTAACAAGCTGGCCACCCCACTTGCCAAGGTGGGTATTTGAGCCCTCTCCGTTCCAGACACTCATCGATTTGGACCACGCTTCAAGATTGGTAATGTATCACTGTTATAAAAGCCTCCACTATTCACCTTCTCCCACCTTTGCTTCATAAGTTATGTGTGTGCATGAGTGTGTGCTTGTGTGTGTATTTTCTTAATAAAAGTACAAAATCTATTTGGAATTGCCCCTGGAGTTCTATGTCATTTGGAATCAGTATAAACAGGGTTGATCCCAAGATTGAATGTTGCTGCAGGTAAAATATAATTTTATTTGAGCTATTAAAATTCCCCTAAGATATACTATTTGTGGGTGCCTTCCCAGGACCCACAGCTTTTGTGGTAACACTATTACATAACATAAGGAAAAGCATATGTTAAAATAAGAAAGAAGAGACCAATCTTCTTCATTACCAGCTCTTACATTGGTAAAGGAACAAGAAAGGAGATATGACCAAGAGACGATGTGGCCTGGCAGGATTCATAGCAAGCTGGAGGTGTCCTTGATGGGATACAAGTTGTGCTGGCTAATGACAGACAGACCTGTAAGTTCTCACTGTGTTTATTCTTTTAAGGAAAAATTCCTAGTTGAATTCATGAGGTGAAGTAGGGCTAAATGTTTGCAGAATTTGAGCAGAAGCAAAAAGAGCTTGGGAGACTAGCATAATCTCTCAAGGGTTCTGCACATCCCTCATGAACTCTCTTATTTGATGGCAGGTATAATGGGATGTGAGGGAGAATGGCAGAAAGTGACAGGTTGAGAAGCTGCAGTTTAACAGACATGTAGCATTGAACAGCAATCATGATTTGAACCATTGTGTGCATGTGTGTGTGTTTATTATAACAAAATGACATTTAAAATAGCACCAAGTACAGTAAAAACATAATTATGCAGTTTAGAAAATGCACATTAAAGGAAGATTTGTGTATCAGCGTTTTGTATCCTTTTATGATGACAGTAGAGCCAAATGCTTTGGAAAAGCTATTGTGTTAGTTTATGGTGCCGTTAGTAAACAGGCTCTTGCTAAGAAAATAAAAGGTTTGGGAACCTTTTTTGAAACCAGACCTGTGGAGCCAACAAACCTTCAACCAGAATATTACTGTTTCCTTTCCATCCTTTTATCCACACAGAAACACATGATTGAATAGTCTTCTGGCTAGTGATCACAAGTTCAATTTCATTGAACCTATAGCACAGTTATAAATTTCTTCCCTGAACAAAGCAAATGCACTAAAGTTTTACTCTCCCATTATACTGCATAAAAATTGGAAACATACTTTACTGTCAAAGCACTTACCCTTGTTCTGATGCAAACATTATACAACAAATTTTAGCCCACTTTTATCTTATTTTTAGATCCCCCATCTCACCTAACCCTCCCCTCAATGGCTAGATGCTATATAAAAAGCATCTTTGGCATTTATATAGCCCCATTATCATAGTTTTTGAGTGTTTCACATACTTTAGTGCATTGATTCTATATGTATTTGTGCTGACACAGCACTGATTGCCTTCCTGAGGTAGTCCTTATCCATGAAGGGAGTTAAGCAAAAACAAACAAACAAACAAACAAAAACCCAAAACAGCCCTGTATATGATAGGATGGGATTGTTTTATAGATGAAAAATCAAGGGATAGGAGAAAATAAGATTTGTTAAATGAGATCATAGAGATAATAGATCATACTGTTTTGCAATCTCAAACTGCAAAGGAAGCAATCTAGAAGGTCAACATCTTTGGGCCAATCCATGCAGAATGAGGAGACACACAGAAATGAAGCCAGCCCAGATATGTTTAAGCACTATCCTACCTGTTCTCTGAAGTGGAGTATGTGATAACTAGAACTATCAGTTCTGTCATGACACTATTGAAGTGCCATGACACCAGAACCAGAGTCCAGAGCCCCACTAAAGAGAACAGGTAAGACAGTGCTCAAACACAAACATATCTGGGCTGGCCTCATTTCTCTCTGTATCCTAATTCTGCATGGATTGGCCCAAAGATGTTGACCTTCTAGAATGTTTTCTTGTGTAGTTTGAAGTCACAAAGCAGTGAGCCATAGCTCATTGGAACATAAGTACCTAATTAATAAAGATTCAGACCATTGTTCCATCTAGCTCAGTATTATCTATATAGATTGGTCCATTCAAGATGCTCAGAAGATGACTGTTTATTGATAGAAAAGCCCAACACACTTCTTTGAAGACCTTCTTTAGGAGCTTTATGAAAGCATATCAGAAACCCAGTGTGGCATAGGTTTAAGAGTTGGACTATGACTCTGGAGACCGGGATTCAATTCCCCACTCAACCATGAAACCCACTAGGTGACCTTAGGCAACTCACATGCTCCCAGCCTCAGGGCAAGGCAATGGTAAACCTCCTCTGAGCTAATCTTGCCAAGAAATCATAAGTTTGTCTTAGGGTCACCATAAATCAGAAACAACTTGAAAGCACAACAGCAAAAAAATAATAAAGGACAATATCACACTGCTTAAAATAATTATTATAGCTGTCCAGGAAAGTAGCTAAGTATGCTGATAGCCTTAGAGGCTTTGCAGATGGGCAGCCATGGGTCACCCTGGGAAGTGGATGATTGGGATCAAGGCTGCCCCACACCTCAGCCCCAATCCACCTTTTTGGAGTCTGGGAAAGGAGCACTAAAATAGCACTCCTTCCTCAAACCCCAGAAAGGGCACCGGAAAAGCCGTCACGCAGCTCTTCCACAGCTCTTCTGGCTCAGCTCATGCAAAGGCTGGGCCGGGAGGATGTCATTGGACTTCTTGCCATGTGTAATGGCATGCACTCTGATGACATCCTCGGGAAGGGGTTGGGGCATCTGGCTGCCCCTCCCCTTCCCTGGCTCCAAGACAGCACTTTGCACCATCTACAGAGACCCTTAGTCACAAAACAAAACAGTGTGCAGTCAAGAGTTTTGTGCACACAAGCAGTCATAAAGCAAAAGTCTCATAGCAACAAACCAAGGGTATAATTAGGCAAAGTCCAGGGTTCCAGAGAGAGAGAAGTCATGTAGGGAATCCAAGGTCAAGGAATCCAGAGAGACAAGACAAACCAGCAATCCAAGCATCAAGGTTTCCAGTCAAGAAGACAAGGAGATTTGGATCAAGTGTGCTTTCACTAGGAAGCTCAGATTATCTCTGACAACTATGCTGGTGTCCAGCACCTGTTTGAATTAGCAGACTGCAGGTGCTCAGCTGTTGTTGATTGCTCAGTGTTTTTCATAAAGCCTCCTTGAGTGCTGAAGGCCCTCCTTGTGGCTTGACAATGGCTGAAGGTAGGTATTGTGTCCCCCAAGCCTGAAGGCTCTGCTGCCAGAAGGCTTGGCTGCTGAGCCTCCTGAGAGGCTACAGACTAGGGCCAGGTTCAGGGTCAGGCTGCACTGCAGATTCAGACACAGGTCCCAATTGAGATTCTGGCTCAGCCTCCTCCTCATCCTCCAGCTGGCTGGGCATGACAACAGCCATGATTCTATATCACTGTCCACATTACATCACTTTATACATACTTAGCTATGTAGCAGAGGCTCTACAGGGCCCTTCTAGTGGATTGTGACGAAATGCATCAGGGCACTGTTTTACATTAGGTCTACTCATGCACATTAATACTTCCTATCTAGTGTCCCAGTGTACATCAAGAGTGCCCAATACACATTGGTACCTTAGCTGCATTGGTCCTGATGGACAATGGTCACTTTGCTGAATCCCTTAACACCACAGAAATCCCTTGCTGAATACTGATGTCATGAAACTGCTCAATTCTTTTCCCCATAGATGTAAGGGGCTATGCAGAAGGGCGGCTCTGGGCTGCCCCTGCTAGTGGCAGATTGGGGCCGCAGCAACTCCATGCTGTGGCCCCAATCCTTCCTTTTGCCATCCCTAAAAGAGTGGCAAAAGGCCACCCTAACAGCCAGCACTGCAGCTCTTCCACACCCTTTAGGTGCAGCGTGTCTACATGCTGTGCTGGGAGAGCATCCTGACAGGTGTGTGGAATCAGGACAGCATTGAGGTGGGGTTGGGGTGGCTGGCGGCCAGCTGCCTACCCCAACTCCACCCCCAGGCCAGCCCTTTAGGCTGGTCTTCTTAAGTAGATGCAAAGCCCATACTGAATTCCAGCCCACATTTATATGTTATCTATAGCCTGTGCATACCTGCTTAGAATCAATCTTCAGAAATTTCTGAACTAGAAACTCTGTCTGGAATCATATACTGGACAAATGAATACATATGAGCAAAGGATGGAGATTTTCAATATCTTGTAAACAGATGGAAGAAAAAAATATATAGCTAACATTCACGGGCATATAGATATATTTGAGCTAAATGAAAGGGGACCATCTAAAAACTCTGAAAAATTGTACACGAAGAAGAGTCTCCTAGTAAACCATGGCCTTTTATAGGATGTAGAATCCCTACTCTGCAACTCTGCACTAACCACATTGTGTATTTATGTTTCACTCCTGTTATCTTTAGCTCTACTGCTCCTTAAGCAGTTACAAGTTCACCATTCTTTCAGCATATATAATAGACAGGGCGAAACATCAAAGGGAAAAGTCAAATGCTGAATGTAATCCCCATAGGCAGGCAGGTAAGCTGGGGAATGTTGATTTGTGTTATTTTAATTGCTTGTAGTGCATCCGATTCAGTTCAGGCACTCTGAATTCAATTCTGCTTGCTCCCAGTGCATAACAGATCACTGAGCTACTCAGTGCAGCAAAGAGCAGCTTCCTTAGAACATTCATAGAAAAATAGTCAGAATTTAGATTTAGGTCACGGTAACAGTTGTTACCAATTTATTCTTCCATGTAAACTTCCTAGAATGGGAGCTGCCCAGGAGTTAGGCAGCTTGAACAAAACTCAATTTTTGCAAACAATTACCATTCCACTGCCTCATCTCTATGGTCTACAGAAGCAAGTCAGATTTGTGTGCCCCCAGAAAAGGGGGAACAGGTGACTTATGGTTTCCTGCTGACATTAGGGAGTGGAGCCAGAGGCCATATAATTTTCACTCATCCCTGGGTCAACCTCTTTCCTGGCAGGTGCTCGGATGGGGAGGTTGCAAGTGTGAAGAGTTTGGGGCAGACTTTGCCATGGGGAGGAGCAGCTTGGTTTCATATGGTGGGGCCAAGTGGAATAAAGCACAGTGAGACAGCTCACCAACTTTAACAAGAGTGATGGGTTCCTGCCCAGAGACCTCCTAGCCTGCTGGTGGTAGCACTGCACACATACCCTTGAGTCCAAGGCAGCTCTGTGAGATGTTAGAGGGCTGCTTGGCATTGGGTGTCTTATAGTTAATATGCAGGCCCATGCATAGTCAATCCAGAGTAGCCAAATCCTTTAGTGGGCCCAATAGGTCCACAGCAGCCTGATCTTCAGACATTTGTTAGGCCTTGGTGCAGGACAGTTTGTCCTAAGGCTTTCAGATCTGGAGACTTAAAAAAATTATAATAGGGGTATACCCCAGGTTTGGCACTGAATGTGATGGACATCTTCCAGACTATTCATGCTAGATTTGGGGCTTGGGCCCTATGTTATCTGCTGCTGAGAGGATGGGGGAGGATCATTTATTTGGTTTGTGTAGACAAGGGCCTGGGATCTCAATTACAGCTCAGTTATAGATTACAGATCTCAAATTCTAGGCAGGCTCATGCAGGAAGAGAGAATCTTTCAGCTATTCTGTCCCCAAATCATTTAGAGATTTGGAGGTCAAAATCAGCACTTCAGATAGAACATGGAAGCAAAATGGAAGCCAGTGCAAGTTTGAACAACTATAGCTTTGAAACAATTTTGAAGCTACCCACATATAGAATGTAATTCAATACTCTTATTGGGAGGCAAGTAAAGTGTGTAATACTATGGCCAAACCTACCCACTCCTGCCTCATGGACATCCAGGAGTGATACCTTGATCTCTTTGATCCCTGCACTC
>JAIPUX010001232.1:159915585-159936206 GCA_020142125.1 Phrynosoma platyrhinos | reverse complement strand
GCCTAGTGTCTCTCTGCAATCTGTATTGTGAAATTGTATTTACACTGCATTCTGTATTGTGAAATTTACAACATATTCTGTGGTGAATACAACTGTATCCTTCAACACCTCGCCCCTACTTTGGTCTTCCCATGCCATTGCTAGCTGTCACAGGGCCTTTGCAGACTGCCAGAAATAGTGCACATTAAATTGAGACACTGCCCTGGCTCAGTGCTAGGGAGTCATGGGAATTGTATTTTTTTTTTTCTGAGACATTGAGCCTTCTCTGTCAGAGAGCTCTAATGCCACAATAAATTACAGTTCCCATGCTAGCACTGAGCCAGGGCAGTGCCTCAGTTTAATGTGCACTATTTCTGGCAGTCTGCAAAGGCCCTCAGTTATGGTAAGGCCTGTTCTCTGTGGATAGAAATGGATTTGGATCAGATGTCGATTCTTGCTTCAATCAGATGAAGACCTCCATCACACTTGAAGCAACACATTAATTTAGGGTTCTGGGTCATGTTTGAGACATGTTTGCATACACAGTTTGACATACACAGTCTGTCTTTAAATAGATTGAGGAGATAGCCAGCGGGTTCTTGAGCAAAATCCAGGAGGTATCTGCCACCTCAGATGATTGCTTTATTCTACCAGTAGTGCCAGTTCTGCAAATAAGTCCTGGTTGGAACAAGCCTTTTGCTACCTTCTGCTCCACCATTTCATCCACATTTCAGTTAGCTAACTGGACCCTATACTTTTAAACTGCAGATGGTGTCCCTTTCTATGTCTCATTATTTTTCCTGCTGCCCGTCATTTCTCCCTTAAGGCATGCTCCTCTCTCTGCTTTCCCCAGGTGTTCCAAACTTTTGTCATCATAAGCTTTAGTTGAGGCAGGCAAGACAGAGAGCAAATTAAGATATGAAACAGTAGATCATGCCATCTTGGCATACATTGTTTGGATCATGTGAATCCACTACCAGTAGCATCCATATGTGGAGCTAAAGGTTTCATATGTGAAACTCATGCCATCTTGGCATACATTGATTGGATCATGTGAATCCACTACCAGTAGCATCCATATGTGGAGCTAAAGGTTTCATATGTGAAACTCATTTTAAAAAATCTGGCCATTTGTGTACAGAAGGAAAGATCCATCAAGTCTCTCTCCACAGACACCCTCCTTTTCCCATCTCCCATCTCATGCCATGAAATAAAAATCTGTAGTTTTCTGAAGACCTTGGGAAGGAATAAGCCTGAAATGGCTATGCACAAAGGATGAGGGTCACAATGGTTCCAATGTAGTCAAGACCACTGCAGAACTACCAACCAGAAGTGTCCTAGGTTATAGCCATCTTTGCATCCATTCAATATGATCTTATATTTTTCCTCTTTCTTTGATATATTTATTTTGTGATTTAAACAATTTGATAGTATTTCATTTACTATTTTGTCAATGTCTTCATGTTAGTCACATTGTTAACTGATTTACCATATATACTCAACAATAAGTCAACCTCATGTATAAGCTGAGGGCAAGTTTTGAGGCCAAAATTATGGATTTTGCCATGACCCATGGATAAGTCGAGGAGAAAACTTGGAGGTTTCTTCACTGTGTGTATGTGTGCGTACAGCAAGAGAGACTCTAATTGATGCTTTTTATTTCAACTTTGGTTTCAGCCTTCACCCAGACAGGTACTCCCAGTGTAGACAGGAGAAGGTCTCTGTTTGTTTGATTAAAAGCAATTAATCACTCAGGACTCTTTCTACTTGGCTCAAGAGAAAGAGAAACTATCTTCACACAGCATGGGGAAATCTGAAAGAGCTGCTATCACATTACTATAGTGACACATAAATAAGTTGACCTGGGATTTTGGGGTCAATTTTGGATCAAAAAATTTTAGATATATAAATCAGTATATATGGTAGTTTGTGATGATATTATTATTGTTGTCATTCACTATGTTCTATGCATTTACTATTTTGTATAATAATAATGATGATGACTATGATAATAATAATAATAATAATAATAATAATAATAATAATAATAATAATAATAATAATAAATGCAAGTATGTAAAATTCAAAATGACTTGTTTGCCAGACTTGGACCCACTCTTACTAATAATTCTGTGCCTCTGCACTCAACGGGTAAATCAACCACATTTGCCTTGACTCAAAATGCATTGGAAGTCTGCAAGCAAGTGTAGTGTAGTGGTTTCAGCACTGGACAAAGACTCTAGAGACCAGGGTTCAAATTGCAACTCTGTCATGTAAACCCACTGGATGACCTTAGGCAAGTCACACTCTCTCAGCCTCAGAGGATGGCAATGAAAAAATATCTCTGAAGAAACTCACCAAGAAAACTCCATGAGACCTTAGGGTCTCCATCAGTCGGAAATGACTCGATTGTACACAACAACAACAACATGCCAGCTAATGTTGTCCAGAGAAACAAGAAAAAAGAAAAAGGAAATGTTTCTTGTGCAGAAAATCCTGCTTGCTGGATAAAACAACAACACATCTGCAAATTTTATGCAGAATAAGTTGAGCACTGCACCATTTTTGAAGGCTTTCTTAAAGCAGGATGAAAATCACTAAAATTGTTGCTTCCTTTGAGAGTGAAATTAGACAAGATAGCACTGGATTCAGTCCACAGCATTAAGCAGGAGAGAAGAAAAGCTGCCTGTTTTGTACCCAAAGTTCTCACTAGGATAAAAATAAGAACATCTCTATGTGGTGTCGTGCATTGTTGTCAAGAAGGCAATGATGCAAATGGTTATGATTATTATCTGTCAGTTATATGGTCTACCTGATATTGCTGACAGTGATTTGGATTTTATCCAAGTCCTGGTTGGAACAAGCCTTTGCTACCTTCTGCTCCACCATTTCATCACCATTTCAGTTAGTTAACTGGACCCTATACTTTGAAACTGTCATCCCTTTCTATGTCTCTTTATTGTTTTTCCTGCTGCCCGTCATTTTCCCCTTAAGGCATGCTCCTCTCTCTGCATCTAAGAATCTACAATAAGAATCTAACAATCTAAGAATCAATAAAGTATCATCATCATCATCATCATCATCATCACCAATATTATTAGTACTTCTACTACTATTACTTATTGTAAAAAAAAACATAGTCAATGACAATCCCAAATAAATCTATAGCCACAGTTTTCTTTAGACCAGACTGATGTTTTTTTGTTACTGAAAATGAGAAGGGGAGGAAGGTATGAGAAAAGCAAAAAAAAAAAAAAAAAAAATCTTGGCAACCAAGACAAGTGGAGTGTGGGCTAAGAAGCAGTGAAAATGCTACAGATGTGCTGCATCTGTCTGCATGCCCACTGGGGACATTGCGATAAAGAGATTATGCCTTTTACACAAAGCTGGTTACACAACTGAATCAGATAAGCACATTGACAGCCAAACAAAAGATAGGAATTTCATAACAGGAGTAGAAAGATGGTGACCCAATTCACCTAAACTGTTTGTTGCTGCTAATAAATGCACCTTAAGCACTCTGATTACAATGCACTGGCCATACTGGCAAGAAGAACCAGGCAAATGAATAAAGGAATTAGCAGCAGTTAAAAGTTAAAAGTAAAAGTTTTGTTTGTAAAGTCCATTGTATGGGCAAACAAGGAAACTGACAACTGCACTTCTGTCATTTCACAAGGCACAAGTCTCCATTATTTCAGTTTCAGAGCATAGAAATATTGAACACAGCAGTGGGAAAAGGATGAAAACACACACAATACAATATATTCCTATTACAGTGCAGGCCTCAGATTGACTAGTTTGCTATTGATAGCACTGCACTTGATAGCAATTGATATATTATGCAAAATCAGAATATAATTTATTATCTTTGTTAGTACTAATAGACCTTTCCCCTCCATTACAGAATGCAGGGATGAGGGGGTATAATTTGTAAATTATGATCTGTTCATCATTCTGTGCTTACATATTATATGAGGTTTGGTGTTTATGAAGCAGTCAATACAAGACAAGCATTATTTATTTATTTTATTTATTTATGAATAAATAAATTCTCTGTTCCATACCAGAGATTTTAGTGTGGTGTACAAGTTAAAACAAGCAAATACAAAAGCTACCACCATCCCAAATACATGTATTAATAAAAACAATTGACTACCAGTAATGTTGAAAACTGTGAGGAAAAACCCATCTGAAAAGAAGTCTTCAGTAGGAAATGAAAGGGAGACAGCATGGTGTAGCGGTCTGAGTGTTGGACTACAGTTCCGGAGTCCAGGGGTTAAATCCCCACTCTGCCATGGAAACCCACTAGTTGGTCTTGGTCAAGTTCATTCTCTCAGCCACAGAGGAAAGCAAATCACTTCTAAACAAATATTGCCAAGAAAACCCCATGATAGGGTCACCGTAAGTCAGAAATGACATGAAGGCACAACAACAACAATAAGGATTTGAATACATAAAAGTATAGGTGCATACCTACCTCAACTGGAAGGGCAAGCCATAGGATGGAAGGCAATACTTGCTACTAAGGGAGTCAAAGTAGACCTCCACGTCCTGTATAACTATCAGAAATGCTGTCTCAGAATACCACAGTGAATTTAGCCTAGTAGCAAATACAGACTTGGATATAGGAAATTCAGTGAAGGACCAGAATTTTGTAGCTTTCATACACCTGTGTAAGTTGTCTTGTGGCTGTCTTTTAGCCATTGTGGAATGGACATAGAATCATAGAGTTGGAAGAGACTACAACATCTAGTCCAACGCCCTGTGATGCACGAACTCAAAATCAAGGCACCCCTGACATATGGCCATCCAGCCTCTGTTTAAAGACCTCCAAAGAAGGAGACTCCACCACTCTCTGAGGCACATATTTAGTTCATGGTCATGGAAGTAGATTCCCACAGGTGAAGTAATTTCACATGGCATAAATCCTATTGTTAGTCCCAACTAGAGAAGAATCATTGAATCATTTGGATTTACAGACATGTTGACTCACCATTCAACAAATGAATGAGTCTGTTCTAGTTAAGCTAACCAAAAGGATTATAGACATGCAGCTGTGCCTTCTTCGATGGTGCATAACTATTTGCCAGTGCCTTCAATGTATTCAAAACATTGTGCATTCTCCATTGCTTGTTGTTGCTGTTGTTGTGTGCCTTCAAGTTGACATTTACTTGAGGTCAACCTATCATAAGGTTTTCCAGGAAAGATTTATTATGAGGTTTCATTGTCTTCATCTAAGGCTGAGAAAGTGTGACTTGCCCAAGACCACCAAGGAAGTTTCCATGACTGAGAAGGGATTCAAATTCTAGTCACCCAGAATCCTAGATCAACAGTCAGACCACTACATCCCACTAGCTCCCTATTTCCCATTGCACAATAGACAATAAGCAGGCAGATAGTTAGGTAAGCAACCAGTTGCACAATGTTGATATTCAGTAAAAGGAAGGAGAAGTGCAACCACCATGCTACTATGTGGACATAGAATTATACTATACAGGCTCAATGCAGGATCTTAGCCAAGAATGAACATCACTGAACAGCGGGAAACAGCAGCCAAATAGTTGCATTATGTATGAGCTACAGCTTCCAAAGACCAGTCTGAAACAGAGCCGACACAGTGTGATGGGCCACACAAAAGCACATGTAGCTCAAGGCTGCATATTGCCAACCCCTGGAGTGGAATGTTTCCTTGCCAATGCTCCATAGTGCTGGTGGTGACTTTACCAATAACACAAACTTATAACAGTGTTCCATACACCTGTGGTAACATTGATACTCAAAGTTCTTATAGGACAGTTTACTTCTTATTCTAATGGGGTAGACCACAATATAGAAAGCAGCCATGTTGTTGGCCTTTACCATTTGATCTCTCTGGATCAACTGTAACTGGTACATCATGCAGGATAACCATAGGGATGGAGCCACCATACTGATCTTGTAACAACTATAATTGAGAAACTAACATTAGAAGGGCTCATTGACTAAAACACAACCTTCATCCACATAACTTTTATCCATTTATCTGAATAGCAATTTTGCTATTTACATCAAAGAAGCTGCTAACAAAATTCTGATTTATGTTTATAGCATTGCCAGAAAAATGCTGCCTTGAATAGATCCAAGACCTCCATTTACATGTTAACAATGTATCACTTATTGTTTTAAAAAAAACTAACTACAAAGCATTAAAAGCCAACTCTTCACTATTAATTTTCCACTGTTGTCATAAATAATAGCACTCGGAGTGTGTGTGTGTGTGTGTGTGTGTGTGTCTGCATGTATGCATGTTTTTAATCCCATTTATTAGCAAAAGTCTATCTGGCTTTAACATTGACAGTAGAAAAATTGAGAAATGAAGGCTCATGAATTATTCATGAGATTAGAATTAATTCAGCCACTATTTCTGGCTCTTGATTAAATGCTGATATGTAACCTAGTAACACTGGAATAATGACCAGATGATAACATTTTGTGAACTGAGTCAATGAAGAGAGGCTTGGATATGTCACATTGCAATATCATTTTCCAAAAATGTAATGCATCTGGAACAACTCTAACCCACATTTATGGAAGACAGTGAAGACTGTGATCTTAACTGCACACACCAAAAGGTTGGCTTAATTTAAATAAATGCAACTTAATCTATAACAAAATTGAGTATGGTTTGGATTGTTAAGCAGGGTATTGGCTAGCAATTGTTGGAGGCTAGGGGGGCACATTTGCCCCCAGGAGGTCTTTCCTCACCACTTGTATCATTCACTGAAAGTATAGAATGGAAACATTCTCAGAGACATACAGATAATTCACACTGGGGAACCCTAGCAATCTGATTAATCCAAAGCATCACTTAGATCACATTGTACATGCGCTGGTAACCTCACATCTTGACTTCTGCAATGCGCTCTACATGGGGCTACCCTTGTGCTTGACTCGGAAACTTCAACTAGTTCAGAACATGGCAGCCAGGTTGGTTTCTGGAGTTTCCTGAAGAGAGCACATTACTCCTATGCTAAAATCTCTCCACTGGCTGCCCATTAGTTTCCAGACACAGTACAAAGTGTTGGTTATGACCTTTAAAGCCCTACATGGCTTGGGTCCAACCTATCTCTGGAACTGCCTCCTTCTGTATGATCCACCCCGTGCACTCCGGTCCTCTGAGAGAAATTTATTACAGGGCCTTTACAGACTGCCAGAAATAGTGCAAATGAGGCCACTTTAACTGTCTCGGCTCAGTGCTAGGGAATCATGGGAATTGTATTTTTTTCTGGGACATTGAGCCTTCTCTGTCAGAGAGCTCTGGTGCCACAATAAACTACAGTTCCCATGATTCCTTAGCACTGAGCCAGGACAGTTAAAGTGGTCTCAATTTGCACTATTTCTGGCAGTCTGTAAAGCCTATAAAACTAGGCTGTCAGTGGCCTCCCAGAGGGCCTTTTCTGCTACCGCTCCCAGATTATGGAATGGCCTGCCGGACGAGATCTGTCTTATTTCTACCTTAGACAGCTTTAAGAAGGCTGTTAAGATGGATCTCTTCCGGCAGGCCTTTCCTTTATAACTATCCTGGCCCAAAGAGTCAGATAACTCCCTCCCATTGATGCTGCTGCTGACTATGTAGTATTGTTAAGATGTTGGTTTAATATGTTGTCTTATTTATATTTTAAATTGTTCTAGTTTAATAATTTTTTAAGGGGTGGGGGTTGCAATTGGATGTATTTATTCATGTTTTTATTGTTGTAAGCTACCCTGATTGCGCTGCATAGAAATAATAATAATAATAATAATAATAATAATAATAATAATAATAATAATAATAATAATAATAATCTGAACAGAGACTGCTGTCAGGAAATAGGAAAACTAGGAATGGGAAGGACAGTGATGAAAAAACTAGGCAAGATCCTAGAATAAAGATATACACATGAGCACTAAAGTTAGAATCGTCCAACCATTGCATTGTCCTACTCTCACATATATGGATGGGAGTGTAGGACAGTGGAGAAAGCAGATAAAAAGAAAATCAATTCATTTGTGATGTGGTGTTAGAGAAGAGTGCTGAGGATACCATGGATGGCCAAGAGGACAAACAAATGGATTCTTGAACAGATCAAGCCCAAACTCTTCCTGGAAACCAGGATGACTAGCCTGAGAATGTCATATTTTGACCACATCATGCGAAAGCATGAATCAATGGAAAAGACAACAATGCTAGGAAATGAAGAAGGCAGCAGAAAGAGAGGGAGACCAAAGGATGGACTCAATCAGAGAAGTTACAGGCCTGAGCCTGCTGGACCTGAGCAGGGAAGTGAAGGACAGGGGGCTTGGAGAAGTCTCATCCACAGGGTCACCATGAATCAAAGTCAACTTGAGGGCAGTTAATACCAACATATTGACATGGAACAAGCTTGTTTTCTGCTGCTTCAGAGATGAGAACACAGAGCAATGGATTCAAACTACAAGGAAAGAGATTCCACTGGAAGGACTTTTTGATGGTAAGAATTTTTCAATAGTTGAATACTCTTCTTTGGAATGTGGTGGTTTCACCCTCTTTGGAAGTTTTTGAAACAGAACCTGAATGACCATCTATTGGAAGTGATTTAATTCTTTATTCCTGCATGGCAGAAGGTTAGACTGGATGGCCCTTAGGGTCTTTCTCATGATTCTATGATTCTGTGTGCAACTAATTAGGGCCTTTGCAGACTGCCAGAAATAGTGCAAATTGAGTCCATTTTAAGGGTTAGGGTTAGTGCTAGGGAATCATAGGAATTTTTTTTTTTCTGAGACATTGAGCCTTCTCTGTCAGAGAGCTCTGGTGCCACAATAAAATATAGTTCCCATGATTCCCTAACCCTAACCCTAACCCTAACCCTTAAAGTGGACTCAATTTGCACTATTTCTGGCAGTCTGCAAAGGCCCTAAGTAACATCTCCTGGCCTGACCCCACTCCAAACACACCTTCACAGTCAACAGCCACATCAAGTGACAGAGGTCTGTAAGCTGCTTATCAGGTACAAGGAAGATGATATTTCCAACCTCTTATCACCAGCAATTGAGATTATGAGAAATAGTGACAAGGGCCTTGTTTTTCTTGTTGCAGCCTTGCTTACTGTTGGGAAAGAGACAGAAGCATTTACCTCATTGCACCCCAGTCAGCATGGTGCAGTGGTTTGAGCATTGGACTATGACTCTGGAGATCAGAGTCCAAATCCCAGCTCAGCCATGGAAACCCTCTGAGTGACCTTCGTCAAGTCACAAACTCACAGCCTCAGAGGATGGCAATAGTAAACTCCCTCTGAGGAAACTTGCCAGGGTCATCATAAGTTGGAAACAACTTGAAAGCACACAACAACAATTCCAGCCAGCAGCTAAACAGACCTGCTTCACTCAGTGTGGCTGCTGGTATTAACATGGGCTAGTAAGAGTAGCATTTATGATCATGACAATAGTACTACAATCATGACTCTGTAGCCTAGCTGAATACAGAGCAGTTATGCATCCATAACTCCAAGTTATGAATCAGTAACTGTAGTACAGAATGCCAGCCAATATTATTTAGTGGGTAAAATCCCTAAGAAATAGAGATGTGAAGTATATTTCTAAAATTTCTTAATCTCAATGAAAAAGGCTGTCTTGTTATATCAAGACAGCTTGCTAAGAAATTGCCAGCCTCTAGCATTAAGTACAATATAAGAAACACTTTTTCCCATTGAGTTTCCATAATTTGTGGAGAAATATCACTTTCCAAAACTACTGCCTCTCTTCCCCCACCTTTTGTAGAACAAAGCACAAACAGAGAGCAAACATAAAAAGATTGGCTAATTGATCAGAAACAAAGAGATAACTTATCTGATGCTTCTAATCTTTAAAACTCCAAGCAAAAAGGGTTATTATTTTATATAACTATCTTAGCTTCCACAATTGTGCTATTGCAAAATGTATACACAATTTGTTTTGCACACATTTGGGAATTCTCACCGAAAAGGGCAGGGTATATCTTGGCATCTCACAAGAGAGTGTTGTATAGCATAGTGTAGTTCCTAATTCTTACAAGCAAGAATGAGACAAGCAAGTATTTAACACTATACTTACAAATCAAAACAGAGGGCAGAGGATGCTCAGTGAGAATGGAATGCTTTCTGATCATTGGGGACAAAGAATGGAAAACTGGTGGGAGGAAATGGAAGAAAATATGGCAGAGTAGCTGGCACTAGGGCTGTAGATGCAGAGAGGAAGCTTTTATTGACAGGAAGAAAAATCTTATTGGTAGGGCATGCCCTCATTTTACTCCCCTCCCATAGCTTTACCTCTGGTTGACGCACTCCCTTCAGACATATTTTGTTGCAAGTCCCACTTGTACATAGTTTTTTTTTAATGTAATGAATATGACATATGACAAGGCTCAGCCTTTATAATTCACACTACAGATTCGCATCTGCACAAATCTACTGTCAGATGCTGTATACAAATTTGATAAAATTGCTATGTCAAAACACAGATATTGAAGAGGACAAAATGCTGGTCAACTGTGTGAAATAAACATAAAGAAGACTTTTCTGGGGACCATGCAGAAAATGTCTGAGAATAGCAAGGAAAAGCACAGTGACAGTGATTATTTTGGTTCGTGAGTTCCTAGCTTCAAAGAGCACATGAACCACTGAAGTGGAGTCACTGAAGCAGAGTGAAAGCTCAAAGACAAGCAACTAGACAACAATCATTCAGTTAATACATCAAAGTTTGCAATCCAACCAGTCCTTAGTTCAGAGACATCGGAGATTGTTCCTATTTATGGCTATCAGAAGAGTCCAGGACTACTCTGAATAAGGCTGCTTGCACACATGACACTAATAGCATCTTATGTCGGCTCTTCTGCTACTTGTATGTACATAGTATGTTGTGCATGTAAGCTGGAAAGCACAAGAGACTCATTTTAAATCTAATGTCTGTTCTTGCCACCATCACTTTATCCAAATGAAGGAAAGCAAGATATGCTTATAATATAAAGTATGAAAGTGCATGTGTGCATGTATGCATGTGTGTGCGCACATGCACACACAAACGCATATGCATATGTTGCCATTTAGCCTACAAGCTTATGTCCATTTCCCATCACTGTACAGAGTGGAATTTACCTCTGAGTAAAAAGGCATAGAAGTGTCCCATAAAACTTTAGTCCTCCATAGATTCACTTCAAATTATTTTTTGTTGTTGTTATTATTTGTTGATTTATGGTGACCCTATGAATGACAGGCTTGTAGAAGCCTTGATCATCAACGACCCTACTCAGGTCTTGAAAACTCAGGGCTGTGGCTTCCTTGGTTGACTAAGGGGGGTTGCAGACTGCCAGAAATAGTGCAAATTGAGTCCACTTTTAGGGTTAGGGTTAGGGTTAGGGAATCATGGGAACTGTATTTTATTGTGGCATCAGAGCTCTCTGACAGAGAAGGTTCAATGTCTCAGGGGAAAAAAACAATTCCCATGATTCTCTAGCACTAACCCTAACCCTAAAAGTGGACTTAATTTGCACTATTTCTGGCAGTCTGCAACCCCCCCTACATCCACTTGTAGTATGGTCTTCCTCTTTTCCTGTTATCTTTCACTTTACCAAGCATTATATTCTTTTCCAGTGAGTTAATATGTCCAAATCACAACATCCTGAGTTTTGTAAATTTGGTTTCTGGTGAGAGTTCAAGCCTGATTTGTTTTTGGAACCATTAATGTCTTTCTTTGGCAGTCCATGATAGCTATAGAACTCTCCTCTGAAAATAAAATTTGGTTAGTATCAAGCTGAGGATCTATTACTTACTTTCACAGTGCTGAACACAATTATTAGATACTCAGATGAACATGGAAATATTATGATGACACCAGCATCAATCTAAATACTATCCCTCACACTTGTATGAAAATCATGTTAGCTCAGATAAGTCAATGAGACAACTAAAAGGGACCAGAAAAGGTGATCCATGATGAAGTAGGCATTAATTCTTATCCTAAATCTATTTTATCTAGAGCTGGGCTCAGACTTCTCAAAGTAATTTTCCCCCCTCTCTGAGAAAATATCTGTAATTCTTCTCTTTCTCGCTGCAGGCTTGTTGATTGTTTGAAAGTGGGGAAGAGAAAGAAAAACAGAAAGGAATGGGAATGGAATAGAGTGGCTGGAATCCTGACTCAGGAGCATTGTCTCTCTGCTGTGATGTTTTGTGGCAGGTTCTATTTGTGAAACCGTAAGCTAGGATATTATTGTATGCTGGCAGAGTTTTATGCACTACCAGTACACTTACAGCAGAAGTTCAAAAGGTGAAATTTTTCACCAAGCTGTGCTGCAGCAGCTAGATGGGGCAGGGCATACCTCCATGGCAAATCATTAGGCATTTGGGTTGGGGGCAAACTGTGACTGTCACTGCTTGGCAGACATTGTGCAGGGGGAAAAAAAAGGTGTTTTACAAAGAGATACAGGATGATTCCTTGAGCAATAGCCAAGAAAGTGCTTACAACAGAAATAGTCACTATAAAGGTGCATCTGCACTGTAGGAATAATGTAATTTGACAACAATTTAAGTGCTGTAGTGCCATCCTATGGAATCCTGGGATTAAAAGATCTTTAGTAATCTCTTCCAAAGAGTGCTGGTGCCAAAACTATAAATCCCAGGATTTCATAAGATGGAGTCTTGGCAGTTAAAGTGGTATCAAACTGCATTATTTCTACAGTGTAGATGCAAGGTTCACATGCATATGTTTACATTCAGGAACATTGGAGACAAAATACTTCTACCCACTCAACTGAAGATTACATTGTTAGAATCCCTGCAGAGGAAGCTGTGTTTTGAAGAATGTCAATGTGAGCAACTTGTGCCCACAAAAAAAATCTAACAAGACATTTTGAGAATTTTAGATGTGAGAGGGTTATTTTTTTAACTAAAAAAAAAAGAACCAGAGAATAGGGAATGTGACCCTGAGCAAAGCTGAGGTATATGAGTGCTTCCAAACTATACTTTTATTATGGTCTTAGAATACCCTATTCACTGAAGGTTGCTGGGAACCTGATGTTTTTTTCACTTTGGAGACTACTCATGTTTTCCCTTTGTTTCTCCCATGGCTTTTTCTTGCCAAAGAAATCCATCCATCAACACCTTTCAGTGGGAGTAGTTGGAATACTACTACAATACTACAATACTACAAAAAAAATAACATAATTCAAGACCAGGAAGGAATAAAAAGATATTGGATGCAATACACAGAAGAATTAGACAAAAGAGATGACAAAATGACTACTTTCACTGAAAAGGAATGAAGAGCCATATGAAGATGAATCCCAAATTATTGGAATGCAATAAAAGAAATAGCAAAAAAACAATTCACCAGGAACAGATGATATTCCAATTGAACTGCTGCAATCCATATTGATAGAGTCAGCTCTCCTGCTAACCAACATATGTCAACAGATATGGAAAACAAAAAGGTGGTCAACAGATTGGAAGTGATCAATATACATCCCCATCCACAAAAAGGGAGACACAAGAGACTGCAGCAAGTATAGAACCATAGCACTTATCTCCCACACAAGCAAAATCATGATCAAAATTTTGCAACATATACTCCAACCGTACATCAAGAGAGAAATCCCAGAGGTTCAAGCAGGGTTCAGGAAAGGAAGAGGCATGAGGGATCACATTGCAAACATACGATGGCTAATGGAGCTCACCAGAGAATTCCAAAAGAAAATCAACATGTGCTTTACAGACTATAGCAAAGCCTTTGACTGCATAGATCATGAAAGATTATGGAATGCCCTTAAAGACATGGGAGTGCCAATGCATCTGATAGTTTTGATGAGGAATCTGTACTCAGGACAAGAGACTACTGTCAGAAGAGAACACGGAGAAATAGAATGATTCCCAGTTGGCACCCTCTCTGTTAAACTTGTATGCAGAACATATTATAAGTAAAGCAGGCTTGGACACAGAAGAAGGAGGAGTGAAAATAGAAGGAAGGAATTTCAACAATCTAAGATATGCAGATAATGCCAGAGTACTAGCAGAAAACCTCACAGACCTGGAATACCTACTAAGGAAGATCAAAGAAGAAAATGCAAAGACAGGCTTAATGTTGAACATAAAGAAAACAAAAATAATGACCACCAAAGACCTTCACAGGTTCAACCTACCTAGACAATGAAGAAATAGAAATAGTAAAATAATTCCCATAGAATATGCAAGGGAAGAAGGCAGATGCTACCCTGTGATTCTTCCTTTTCCTTGCTCAGTATCCTTTGATTTCACAGAAAGTGCTTAGTGTGTCCTTTTGAACCAGGTCCTCATTTTCTGGAGTGAGTCCCATTGAGTCAATCAAACAGAGCACCTCTCTCCTATCAGCATAGGATCTATCTGCCATCTCAAGGTGTAGACAGCAGCTGGGGGGAAAAGCAGTCTATTACTGAGGCACAAAAAGAAAAGCAGAGAGGAGAGGATACAGAAACATGAAATGTTAAAGAAAGTGGGCCTAAGCAGACTGCCAGAAATAGTGCACTTTAAATTGAGGCACTGCCCTGGCTCAGTGCTAGGGAATCATGAGAATTGTATTTTTTTCTGAGACATTGAGCCTTCTCTGTGAGAGAGCTCTGGTGCCACAATACATTACAGTTCCCATGATTCCCTAGCACTGAGCCAGGGCAGTGTCTCAATTTAATGTGCACTATTTCTGGCAGTCTGCTTAGGCCCTTAATTATGGAGAATTTTTTTGGAAAGAATTTAAAATCAGCCTAGCTCCTTAGGGTAGTTATTAGTAGCCTATAACATGGAAAAAAGAATGAATCTATCTGTCTGTCTGTCTATCTATCTATCTATCTATCTATCTGTCTATTGTGTATGTGGGGGTGGAATGATTGTGTGTGACAGAGAGAAAAGGAAAGAGGAAAAGAACTGAGTAAAAAGAGATGCCGAACATCGGAAGAATCCTAATTTTAATTAAGAGAAAAGCTGCAAGATAAAGCACAGAGCTTGGAGTTACAGGTTGGGCAGTTGCATGTGACTCATTGTGTGCCAATTAAATTCAGTGAAACATCAAGGAAAGCATAAGGGAGCTGAAAATGGAATCCATAGCATTTGCGAGGATCAGCCTCATATAAATAGATACTAGAAAGGCATTCCAAGACTTGTGTGAGAATCCTCCCACTTCCAACATAGCAAACATCAAAACTGATAGAAGGATTATGTTTCACTAAATACAAAATATGAGAGCGGGAGGGAGATCTCATTTGCTGGGAAGGTGGTAGAATTTATTTTAAATCCTATTCAATTAATTTCAGATGAATCCAGGAAAAGGATCTGAAAAGGAGGGGAGAGAAACAGGGATGCCATAGAACAATGAGACTCAATCTGCAACCCAGAGGGATATAGACACTGTGGGATAGCTAGAAATAGAAGTATATCTAATTATGGAACAGTCTGCTGGTATCTCCAGAGAAAAGGAAATTTTGGCACCCTTTGCTTGTTAAATCTGGCCCAAATCCAATTGTTAATTCCAACTACAGTGATCCCTCCACAATTGCTGGGGATAGAGGTGAAGGACCCCCATGAATATGGAAAAACTGCAAATAAAAAAATCACTGTTCTTTTCACCTGACAGAACACCTATTTAGGAATCTCCAGATCCTCCAGTTCAACTGTATGGTCAACATCTGCCAGAGGCTGGTAATAGAATCATGCTAGAGGATCTACAAATGCTAGAGAAGTGTTTTCTCAAGAACTTCTAGGTTCTCCAGCACAACTCTATGATCAACTTCTGGCTGAGTTGTGTTGGAGGACCTAGAGATTTCTAGAGAGAATATATTAATCAAAACAGCAAATAATCAAATCTGCAAAAGTCAAAGCTGCAAATGTGGAGGGCCTACTGTTTGCTTGATCCATTAGATCAATGGGAACTTGACAGGTCAAAACTAATGTAATGCCCATTACATTCAATGGGTTTACTCTAGTTGGGACTAACAATGTGATTTAGGAGATAAATAAAGCTGCCTCAGTTGTTTTTACAGAGAGGTGGGATATAAATAAATTTTATTATTATTATTATAAAATGAGGAAGGGAGGAGTTGATGGAAATGTGCTTGTAGACTGCATGCTAGAGAGAAAAGTGAGCTTTAAAAGAATCCATTTTTTCATGCTAAAACATTGTGCTTCAGGGTGAGGAAAAAACTCCTATAAAAACCCAATTAGTAATGATCTGTTTGGGTTTGGGGCTCTTGCAGATGTTTCTGCTGCCTTTTCTCTCCTCCTCTTTTTTTCCAATAACATTAGCAGCTAAATAAGGAGGGGTGCAAAGAAAAACTTAAGAGATACCATTCAGACAACCAGATGTTCCCCAACCTTATTAGGTAGGAGCTTTTGATCCTCCACATGTATTTAGAAAGAACTGGGAGACAGCTATCCCAACCTCTATTTCTTTGAAGCAGTGATGGAGTAAGGTCATTTTTGATGCAGGACCTGATGGTCTTATCCTTAAGATGATTGCCTACGTTCTATTGCTAGCTCCATTTAGAGCATAATTATAAAATCCTTGAGGTTTATCTATATGCTGACTCATGATTCAACAATTGTTTCAATGGGTTTATTGTAGCTGGGACTAACCAGTAGGGTTCAGGATAATGTGTATTAAAATAAAAGAGTGGATTCATAAAAAAATGATCTGGCAGTAACCTGAAGCATGTCCCTTTGGGGCCACTTCTGCATTTTCCCAATCTGTTCTCCCACATGTTTAGATCAGGCTTTGGAGCCAAGAACATAAGGATATGGCTGATGGCTATTGAACAGGGAAAGAAATGGAAACCTTAATCCATAGTTTCATACAGTGGTGTCACTGTATGAAACTATGGATGCGGACCATACCAGATGACACCCTAAGGGGAGGTGACACCACTGATCCTCAAACATTTGCTGTTTGGCAGAAAAGCTGTGCCCCTTTAAAATGCAGAAAGAGATTGTGTGAATGGGGTGAGGCTTAGTGGGAGGAGAAAGGAGAGACCCCAGGTTTTATTTTTATTTTTTAAAATACTTAAACATTATTTAAGAACATCATGTTTTATCAATTTTTCACTTCAACCACATGAAAACAGGTATATGTCAATGCATTCCATGTGTATAATATTGTAACCCTAAGGTATAATTTTAATTTTGCTAGCCGTTCATCTCACAACTATTACCATGACATTCAGTGATATGCAGGAATTACTATTAATGAGGAACATTAGTACAAAAACATGACTAAAAATTCTTTATAGTGTGGTGTGAGAGGAGGTCAATGGGGGGGAGTGACACCATGGGTTACCACACTGGGTGATGCCAACCCTAGTGATGCCACTGTTTTCATAGAGCTGGAACCTCTATTTTATGTTAGAAGGCTTACAAGTCCTACTTTGATGGCACCACTAATCATTCCAGGCTATTCTCATTTAAACCCAAGACTGTAGTCAGTGGATTTCTCAGACAGGTATGTGTGTTACTTGAGTTTTGAAGCACACAACTGATTTTTCTCTTTTTTACCATCTGAGCACTGCCATTCTACACTTGACAACTGTGTCTACAATCCTGATATATTCCTGAGTGAGTTCAAAATGTGAAACTACATTTTAAAAACTGCTTTTTTTTAAAAAAAAATGGCAAATTGTTATTTTTACATGGTTTCACATTTTGAACTCACTTGAGCATCACAAACACAGGAATAAAATGAAGGTTGCTTCCCTCACCTTGATGCTAATCATTTTTACTTGTGAATGTGCAGTGGCAAAGATGGGTGGTTCCACTCAACTGGGACTATGAATTCATGTGGAGTTTTATAGGATGAGTGCTGCATGATGGGGTAAGCTCTCATCACTAGTCCCAGCTTCTGCCAACCTAGCAGTTCAAAAGTATGCAAACGCAAGTAGATAAATAGGCACCACTTTGGTGGGAAGGTAAACATTGTTCTGTGCAATCTTGCTGGCCTCTTGACAACGTTGGCTCTTTGGCTTAGTGACAGAGATGAGCACCACCCTCTACAGTCAGACACAACTTGAGAACCTTGTAAACAGGGAATATATATTTACCCTTACCTTTTACCTTTATAGAATCTACTGTTTGAGCAGTGGACTTTGACTTTGGAGACCAGGATTTGAATCCCTGCTCAATCATGGAAATCTACTGGATGACCTTGGCCAAATCACACTCTCTCAGCCTCAGAATACCTCTTAGGGTTGCCATACATAAGAAGCAACCTGAAGATAAACCATAACAAAACATCTGGGTTTACAGGAACATAGTATCTTAGGTTCAGGACCATGGATAGCTCCATGTAAAAACCCTGTAGTGTGGGTTGACTATCTTGATGCAATAGACGCACTGTCTACTAGTGTGCACCACCTTGCTGCAGAAAAGAATACTATATTTTGAAAGTGAAAATCAAAATGATTCTGCAACCATGTGCATGACTAGTCCTATATATATATATATATATATGTGTGTGTGTGTGTGTGTGTGTGTGCATGTGCTGGAAAATATGCTGTGCTGGCCAGCATTAGCTCATGCTACTCTAGATTCTGGGTGTATGTTGTAATGATCTTTTGCTCCTTGACTGAGGGCTCTGAAATTTACTCCTGATCTTCAACCTTAGATGCACCAACATGGCCCTTGTTTTGTTTTGTTCATGAGATAGAAGCTTGTTGGGAAAGCTGTACCCTTTACCTTAGAAAGCTTTCCCTTTGTGTTTGCATGTGTGTGAGAGAGAGATTTAGGATTCAGACAAAAGCACTATGCATATAATCAAAGACACATATTTATTCAGGGCTGCAATCTCATGCATGCATACTGATGTCAGTCAGGTTCATTGCCTGCAACAACCAAATCCTAGCAGAAATCAATAGGTTTAGGCACACACACGCACCCTCGCTGAAGCATCTCTTGGGGATTATGGCTTCTATAAGGTTACTAGTCTTGCAACCTGTTGAAACCAATGGGATTTTTCTTCTGACTAGAGATGTTTAAGGTTCAGCTTAAACCTTCGAAGTAGATATGTTTGAGGTTAGGCTGTCAAATATTTCAGGAGCTGAGCTGAGGCAGGTTCTCATTCTGTTGTTCAAACAAAAAGAAATGACCAAAATAACAGAACAAAGAAGAACAAAAGGCAATGAAATGGTGAGTTTTTCTCAGTAAAATATGAGACATATAAACTCTCTCATTCTCTGTGTGGAACTATGTACCAATCCACATGTATATCCCCTTCATATCTGCTTCTATAAATAGGTACATATAGATAGTATTGGAGGAAAAGGTAAAATGTTGGGTATGTAATGGAGTACAATTCAAAATGAAAAGACTACTGCTGCAATCTTATGCATTCACACTTTGCAGTACAAGCCCTTGAATTTAGGAGGAATTACCTCCAAGTAATCATACATAGCACCCTGCAAGTCTGTCCTGATTTACTTGGGAACAAACCTATTGAATCCCAAGTGGGATGTACTTCCAAGAAAACTTGCATTCGCTTGCCCTGTTATTTATTAACTTATATATAATTGCATCTCATATTTGCTGATTTAGTTGGGAGTAAATTTAAGACATGTGGGAGTAGAGTAAGTAGGTTTGATGGCCTGAATGCTCTTGTGGGTCCCGACTAGAGTAGAATTAATGAGATTTAGGTGAGAGCTGATTCACCATTCCTCAATTCAATGAGTCTTCTCTAGTTCAAAATAATCAATAAGATCCATGCTTATTGACTTCCAGTTTACTTGGCCAGAAAGCCCACTGAATCCCATGGGACCTGTCCTTGAGTGACTAGACTTCAAATGTTTTCTTACTTCCAAGCAACCACAAATAAGACTGCCTTGTGAGGCTGCTGTGATTTATTTAATTTACTCTATTGAACTCATTAGGATGCACTTTTGAGCAAGTGAATATTTGCACTCTGCCTGCTCCCAAGAAAAGACACCCAAGACTGCTTTGATTTACTTGGGAGTAAAACCTTCTGAAGAGAGCCAGCATGGCTTAGTGGTATGAGCATTGGACTACAACCTGGAGTTCAAATCCCCTCTGGGACATGGAAACCCTCTGGGTGACCTTGGGCAAGTCACACTCTCTCAGCCTCAGAGGAAGGCTCCTCTGATCAAATTTTCCCAAGAAATCCCTGCAATAGGTTTGCCTTAGGGTGGCCATAAGTTGGAAATATCTTGAAGGCCCACAACAACAATGACACAGCCCACTGAATCAAATGCAATTCCTTTTCGTGGTGCATCTGCATGACTCCCACTGTGGGAGAGAGGCGGGGTATACATCACTGAAATAAAGAAATAAGTAAAAATAGAAATAATGCAGTTTGACACCACTTTCGGTACTGCAGCTACATCCTATGGAATCCTGGGGCAGCTTCCCTGCAAAAGCTACAAATCCCAGGATTCTTTAGGATGGAGCCATGGGACTTGCCTGGCAGAGAGGCGGGCTATAAATAAAAATTATTATTATTATTATTATTATTACCAGTGTTTTCAAGTTGCATCATTTCTACAGTATAGATGCATCCCCATAGGGTCACACATGACAGTGACCACCTTCATGGTGCAGGGGTTTGAGCATTGGACTATGACTTTGGAGACCACGGTTCGAATCCTGGCTCGACCATGGAAA
>JAIPUX010001232.1:159903114-159913290 GCA_020142125.1 Phrynosoma platyrhinos | reverse complement strand
AAAGAAAGAAAGAAAGAAAGAAAGAAAGAAAGAAAAAGAGAGGCAGGGATTGACATGTTTCCTTTTCTGGACTTAATGTTGGGAGGAGGGGGAAAAAGGAGAAAATGAATACTAAAATCCAGATGCTGGAATAGATTATAGAGGCATCCCTAAAATATCTGCTGTGATCCCAGTAATCCTGGAAGTCGGGTTGCATGGAGAAGTTCAGAACTGGATTTGGTTTGGTGTTGTATCAGCCAAGTAGAGAGTTAAAATGTGATTCTATTATGATTGTTTCCCCCTTGGCTGGTGGGTGTGAACAAAGCTGGCATCATCTTTTAAAATGCATGGATCCTTTACTTCTGTTGTCAGAATCTATAGCTAGGAGGATATTCATGGGATGTTCACATTGTGTTGGAAGATGAGTTGGTAATGCACGTTCTTGCGGTTAGTGTTACTCTTATGCCGTAGCAGAAAATCATTTTTATCTGTTATTTGGCCAGTTAAATCTGTTCAGATTTGCCCTGTGATCCCTTGCAATGAGTACAAAAGTTGTGCGGGTTCTCACGTCTTGCGTATTATTTGGGATCACGGCTTAAAAGTTTTCTCTTCTTGATAGGCTTTTGGAAATTGGCTAGTTGAAGACTTGTAGTAGGACAACATTCCCCCCCCCCTTCTTAACTCCACTCACTTAAATACAGGTAGTTTTCTACTAATATAAATTCCTCCTTTTTCCTTCTTCCCCTCTCTTTCCATTTCTCTATCTCATGAACACAACAATTGTGCTTTCTGCTAATTCTAATGTTATCTGCCCTCCCCTCTCTCTCACTGACTCACACACACATTTACAATATTTATCTACCAAAGCGGTGTTTAAAAGCTTCTAAAAATCTTTACATCAAACTGGAAAGTGTCCAATGTACTTTGATTCAGTACTGAGATTAGCAAAATTCTGTACTCTGTGAGGTTGAAACACTGAGTCACAATAAATAATCAGACAATCTTTGGGCAGCAGCTATGGAAAAATGCATCACTTTTGGCAGCTTTTAGCTGTTATGGGTATCATTAGCAGATCTAGCTGATGAAAGCAACATATCTGTGGGACCCTGTAAAGAGAAAAAGTAGGCGGGAGGGTGATTTTGAGTCAGAAAATGCCCATTGAGGAAGTGAATAGGGAAGGCATAAGCATCGCCACTACTTTGATGTTCAACACTGAAGATTCTTGAAGGTGCTTTGGAATATTTTTTTTTTTAAAATATCCTATCAGGGTTTCAATATGGCCATTTGCATATATGATGTAGCTTTCTGAAATGTATCTGTGAACAGCAAAAGACCCCAGAAATATTCACACCTTTATATAAAATTTAGGAGAGTGTGTTCTCTTTTGTTTGAGTGCTTTTGGAGTTGGACTGACTTTTATTCCAGAAAAGTTGTTCCTCTAGAGTTGGATTGTTCACCTGTGAAAGAGTGCATATATGGGAGTACAAAGTATATAGTCTAAAATAGCGGTAGCAAAAGTTCTAAATGGGAAGGAAACATGATTGACAAGTGAACAAAGAATGTTCCAAAAGAGGGAGGAGAAAATCAAATTCTTAAATACCGTGGCTCCATCTGCCAATTTCAATTTAACTGTGTGATTGAATAAGTATGATCATAAAAGTTATGACAGTCAAAAGCGCAGTGGATGGGAGAGCTGCCAGTACCTTTTTTTAAAAAAGGTATAGGAAATATTACTACCTACCTAATTACATGAAACATGAAGCTATAATGTATATTTATGGAGCATGGGATACAAGTGGGCAGGATTACTATAATGGACCAGGAATAGCAGTCAAATGGTAAATAATAGGTCCGGTCCCTTTTAATTTGTGAATTCTCCATTGAGATATGGGCAGGGATCTTTGCATTGATTCACTTGTATTATTTCTACAGCTCAAACTGTGTAATGGTGATACTAATATAAGTCCTCATTCCAAATTAAGTGCATTCAGCGATCTGTCAGTGGGGAGCACTGTGCTGAAATGGAAATTAAGGAATGAAGGGGAGATAGAAGCAAAGGCAAATTCCATCAGGTGTTTTCAAACCATTTCAACTGAGATATGTATTCTTTGAGATTGAAGGATTTTGTTGTTATGCTCCAGACTGGGTTTATAAGATTTTCATCTTCCTTCAAGCTTTTGTAAGAATTAGTAATTTATTCATATATAGGAATGTAGGTTAATCTGACATAAATGTATGTATTAGACTTCTGTAACCAATGAAAGAGAGTACTGATAGCTTAAATAGAACATGGGGTTGTGAAAGCCTGATATAGTCTTGGCCTCAAATGGACCTAGGGACTGGAGTTTACTTAAAATTCTTGTTCATTGCCTTACTGCCCATGTTGTTCGCTCACAGTTGCGATTACCTTCTGTGAAGTTGGGAAGTGCAATGGGTGTGGTGTTCAAGACTGAAACTCAATTTTCTGTTCAGCCACAATTGAGAAAGTATGTCTTCATACAATCCAGCATGAATTTATGGAATGCCCTGCCATATGTGCAGTGACAACCACTAGCTAAGGTGTATGTAGGTGCTTTCAGTGGCCTGTTGGTTCATGGCGACCCGTGAATTTCGGAGGGTTTTCTTAGGCAAGTAATACTCAGAGGTGGCTTTTCCAGTTCTTTCCTCTGAAATATAGCCTGCAGCATCTGGTTAATAGACAGTTGTTAAAGAGGATTAAACAGATTTGTAGAGGAGAAGCCTTTCCTTATCCTACTTGGCTGTATGGATTCTTGTTCTACTGTTAGATTCTTGAAAGAACAGAATTACAACTCCAGGAGATAACAAAGGGAGAAAGTTACTGCTTTCATGTTTCACTTTTGGGATTCTTCTGTGCATGTAGTTGTCATCTGGTGAGAAGTCAGATGCTCAACTGCATGGAACTTTGTTATAAGCCACCGAGCTTCTTAATAGGTTCTGCTAAAGTCTCCATCATTGTGGCAGTTTCAAACACTGAAAACAAGTCTCCCTATTCAGATTTATTTTTGTGTATGAAAAAACATGCAAATTACCCACAAACCTCAATGTGTTATTTCATGCATGACTGTTTCATGCTGTTGCCATATCATGTTGCCATGCTGTGTTTGACATTACCCTTGGGAAGGGATATAGATATTGGCCATGCCTTTTCAACCTATGCATTTGCCAAAAGGGATATATATATATATATATATATATATATATATATATATATATATATATATATATATATATATATATATATATATATATATGGATGCTCATCTAGCAGAGGATTTCTACTTTCCTCCTATTTGGATATATTTGAGAAAGTCCACACCCTTTTCTGTGTTAACAGACGGGGGGTTGCAGACTGCCAGAAATAGTGCAAATTGAGTCCACTTTTAGGGTTAGGGTTAGGTTTAGGGAATCATGGGGACTTTAGTTTATTGTGGCACCAGAGCTCTCTGACAGAGAAGGCTCAAAGTCCCAGAAAAAAAACAATTCCCATGATTCCCTAGCACTAACCCTAACCCTAAAAGTGGACTCAATTTGCACTATTTCTGGCAGTCTGCAACCCCCCCTTTAAGGTGATAGATATTCTTTTATTTGGTTTCTTGTATTATAATCATTACAACTTTAAGAGATTCTAAAAAAAAATTACAACAGCACATCCCTTTCTTATTTGAGAAGACTTTATACTACTTGCCCTGGATCTTCAAAACAGGGCAGAAAAGAAACTTGTTATAAAAATTGTGAACTATTTAAACACACACACACACATACACAGAGAGGGGGGGAATGAGAAGCAATAGCAGAAAGAGAGCAAGCGAGCAAGAGGTGTAACCTAGAATTTGAAAGGAAGATAAGGAGGTTTTCTCTAATAAAGATAGCCTAACCTTTAAGAAAAGATCAAGGGACCTATGAAGAATAGCTTAGATATATATGATGTGGATGTTAGGGTACAAGAAGCACTTGTACAAAATATAAGGAGAGAGGACTAAGGAATATGGAGCATGAGGAATTCAGTTGCCACCATAAAATGATGTATATTTTCAAGAGTCCTCTGAATAGGTTGCTGACATAAGAGCCTATTGAATAATCAGTAGTTTGATTTATTTGGTTTACACTCCCCAATCTCCCTGTTTGGTATTCCTAGAAAACTATTGATTCTGTAGAGGAAAGGTGTAGGATTGCATTTGGAATAGTTTCAGAAAAGACCTAGGGACCAGTGGGGGGTCAGTAAAGGGTAAAGGGCAACATACATTTTTCTTTATGGTATTGGATTAAGAGCCTTTGCAGACTGCCAGAAATAGTGCACTTTAAATTGAGGCACTGCCCTGGTTCGGTGCTAGGGAATCATGGGAACTGTATTTTTTTCTGGGACATTGAGCCTTCTCTGTCAGAGATCTCTGGTGCCACAATAAATTACAGTTCCCATGATTCCCTAGCACTGAGCCAGGACAGTGCCTCAATTTAAAGTGCACTATTTCTGGCAGTCTGCAAAGGCCTTAAGTTGCTATTCTTTTATTTTGTTTTTTGTATTGAAATAACTATGAAAGAGGAAAGAAAAGAAGAAATTCCACACACACACAAAAAAAAATCAGGTACTTCAGACTTACTTTTAAAGGTATATCTTTTGCACGGCGTGAATATTCTCTCCAAAGTGTAAAATATGCCTGTTAGTATGCATGTTTTGCAAAATTTAGGTAGATTCTTCAGACATCTGGTGTTGGCTGCAGATCCCTCTCAGTTTCAGTATCTTTGATGCAGACCTGAATTTGCTTCCATGTACTGTATGAAACTGCCCACATTTGACAAAGTAAAGGTTTAAGTGATATGAACAATGTATTTTGAATGTAAACCCTGTGGAACAGTGAAATTTTGGAGTAAATATTCATAGCCTTGAACCAAAACTATATAATGATCTGCACACGTACTCATCAGTAATGCCCAGTCAGTTCAGTAAGACATATTTTATAGAAACTATGGACAGAACTAGAGAGTCAGCTTGGTGTAGTGATTTGAGCTTTAGACTAGGATCAGGCATGGAAACCCACTGGGTGATTTTAGGCAAGTCAGACTCTCTCATCCTCAGAGGAAGGTAAAGGCAAACCCCATCTGAACAAATCTTGCCAAGAAAACCCCTGATAGGTTTGCCTTATGGTCACCATAAGATGGAAATGAGTGGAAGGTACAGAACAACATGAACAGAACTGGGCTGTGAGATTGTACTCCTATGCTAAGTTTATTTGCAAGAAGGTTTGAGCACATTTAGTATAGGGGTAGGCAAACTTTGGCCGACAAACCACATACAGCCCTTAAGACTGCAAAGTAGAGCTTTCAGATCCTGCTGCCCCATTTTTAAAATTTTCAGGCGAGGCACCCCAATCCAACCAGTAATGTGCCAGTTTTTCCCCACACCCAAAGCCCCCAATCTGTTTCCCCAAACCCTGAAAAAAATAAAATGTCAAATAAAAGCTAAAGATATTTGGAAGTGATGTGATGTTACTTTTGGCACATTGAATTGTCATGGTGTAACCCACCAGGGGGTGTGCTGGGGAACAATTCCCCCCCCCCATTGCATTTGTTGTTTCTGATTTAGCAGAATACACTTACAAGTACATCTGGTTATTATAAGAACATTATACACACTTACGTGGGAGTAAATCTCATTGAACTCAGTGGGATGTCATTCTTAGTAAAGATGCTTATGAACAGGCTACAAGTTAGTCACATTAGCAATTAATGTAGGATAATATGACCCTCATCTCGGTAACAAAGAGAATGATTTGTTAATAGCTGAAAGTAAGTGTTCTGTCTCAAACTCACCTCAAATGAACCTAGAAGTGAATCAACTAGGAAAAAAAACGGTCAGATTTTAAGGCGTATTCAATATATTTGTTGGTCCAAATTTGATTATTTGGCCTGCCATTCTCAAACACAGCTTGTCACAGATCAAGATTGAAATGCATTGTTATTTTTAGCGACTCTTTATAATTTTTGTATTTGCTAAGACATACTATCCCTCTGACTCACAGCTGTGATGACCAAACTGTTACTGCTGAATGGTTTATATGTCTGCGTCTGCTAAAATAGTTCTGAATGTAGTTGTCTGCTTGGTTCCAGCTTCCAGGAGATTTTTCCATTCCTCTGAATGCACTGTATAATTTCCCACTGTTGTGTTGTGCCCTCCATATGCTCAGGCAAACAGCTTGCATGTTACGTTTTCTGTCATTTTCAGAAAAAGCCTAGATAACTCATGCCACTTCTTGTAGTTTTAAAATACAAACAACTCCTTGAAAGCTGCCAGGGCTGGAGAAATTGAATTTTTAATTTCATCCATTGCTCACAGTGTCCAGTTGGTAGCTGCTATCTTTGCACTACTGAAGAGATGCTGAGCATATGGTGGCTTTCCTTCTGCAGACAGTTTCTCAATTGCTTCATGAGGCTGCTGTTCCAAAAGTCTTCTAGCAAGGTTGTTTCAGAACAGGAAAGAGACTTATTGGAAGCAGTGGGATTCCTAGAGCATTTCATTCTTTGAGCAGTTTGCATTGATAAGAGTAGGTTGGAGCCTGTTACTTTCTCCACAGTTCCTAGCATTCTATAGCATTCAGCCATGGCAGTTAAAGTGGTGTCAAGATAGATTGTTTCTGCGGTGTGGATGAAGCCTATGTGAGTTTTTTTAAAACAAGTTAACTATTTACTAAGGCAAAATTCTGAGGCATTGGTAATATTCTTTTAAAGTATGAGATTCTGTGATCCACAATATTACAATTAGAAATGAAAAAAGGCCTTCACATTTGGAAAGTAGGAGGACAACATGCTTTTCCGATGGCATAAACCAGCTGTTTCTAATTCTACTGATTTTCTAAAAACATAGAACGGATTTTTTAAAAAAAAAAACATTTGTAATATTAGCTTTTAGTTAAACTTCTGTTCTGAATTTTGTAAGGCACCATGTGTTTCTTGGTGGGAGAAAGACAGGTATAAATTGAACTAATTAATTAATTAATTAATATTGGGTGCACCTTCTCTAGTATATGCAGCTTTGTGATTTTTGAGCTGAGAACAACATCACAAAGTTAGAAATGCAGAAATGGAAATATAGCTGTATTTTTGGTCTTCATATTAGTCCAGGAATTGTGACAGGGGGCTGGACGCATATCCTTCATTTTCCTGCTTGCCAGATCTGCAGCCCTCTTCTTGGTATGGCCAACTGGTTTTTAATGTGAGTTTCAGGGTGTTGGAATGGGAAATGGAGTGTAGTTACAACATCATAGCTAAATGTCAGATGCAGGATTCTAGCAGTTCTAAAGCATGCAAATGCAAGTAGACAAATAGGTATCGCTTCTCAGTGGGAAGGTAAACAGCGTTTTGTGCAATCATGCTGGCCACATGACAACAAAGTAGTCTCTGATAACGCTGGCTCTTTGGCTTAGTAATGGAGATGAGCACTGCTCTCTATGGTCGGGCACGACTTGACAACCTTGTCAACAGGGAATACCTTTACCTTTACTTTTTTAAGTAAAGATAAATGAGGACAAAATTCAATTGAATGCTGCATACTATGGCATTGTTTAGCTCAGGGTTTGAAAATCTGAAACCCTCTAGATCAGTGGTTTTCAACTGTTGGTCATCCAGATGTTTTGAACATCAGCTCCCAGATGTCTTGAACACTGGCCATACTGCCTAGGACTTTTGGGGGATGCAGTTCAAATCAAATGGTTTAAAACCACTACTTTAGATGATGAACTATTGCTTCCATCATTCTTCACTACTGATGAGGCTGGCTGGGGCAGATGGGAATTAGAACCAAACAACATCTCGAAGATCACATATCCCATTGCCCTGCTTTGCAGGAATGATTAATCCAGCTCTGCTAACACAATAGTGATTTTTGCTGTTATAGTATTGTTGAATTCAGCTATCTCCACAAAAGTATCCCTTTTGTACCACCTGAGACTTGCATTTCCCTTGATAATTTGCACATCTGTGATGCTCACAGGGCATTTTAGGAATGATAAACTATTCATAAAAAGGAATATTTTAAAACATGGATGGCTAAAATATATGTGACTGAATGTGTGTGTGTGTGTGTGTGTGTAAGAAAATGTGAACATTAGCAAAAACATATTAACGTCATTTCAGTTTGTGGAAGCAAAAGGAAAGTCTCATGACCTTTGGGAAGAAAATGCAGAAGAGATTCTCTCTCTCTGGCTTTTCTTCACAAACGAAGATTCAGGAAGGACTCATCCCATGCTTTTTGCAAGCGCGCTGATGACTAAAAAGGCCAATCCGAGATAAACAAGTCCTTTTGCAGAAAGCACAGCAGAAGAGATTAAGAGAAAGACAAACTGAATCTGAAAGATGTTCAAATCCTACAAAGACATTTTAAAAATTCAGTGCAGAATCAGCAGTCTTTGACTAATGTGCTTATGTCCATGAAAGTCACAGATGACTGGACTATCATCAGGCTGACCATGGTGGCAGTTTTAGGAATGCCAACAGACTTTTACATTGTAAGATGATTTAGGGCACTTTTAACCCACCCCTATTTTATTTTTAATAGAGTGTATCTTCCAATGCAGAACCTCTGTTTAAAAAGCTGATTATAATCTTACGGATAACCAGAATTCACCAACAGAGCTGTGTTCTCAGTTGTCAGGGCATGCATGATAAACAAGAATGCAGTGTTCATCCTTTCAGTAGAAGTATCAAGGGGACCAATCTTAATACCAATTTCATCTGGGCCCAGTAAAGAATATCTCCTTTTGGCCTTTAATATGTTTTTACAGGAAGACATAGCTGTTATTTTCAATCTTATATTTCTTTTGTTTTTTATCCTACAAACAGGTTCAAGCAGGAAATGGACCTGAACAGTGCTAGAATAGGGACATAAAACTCAAACTTGAAATGAACCAAATATGTTATTTAAGTTCCAAAGGCTGCTGGTACATTTTGCTATTACTGTTGCATCTGTCAGGGGCAGTGGGGGGAGACACACAAAGAGATGGAAGGAAACTGCTTCTGGGGAAGCCAGTCAGAGAAATTATATTTTCTACCACAGCAAAGGGAATGAAAACCAGTATGCTTCTTGCTTTATTCCCAAACCATATAAAAAGCAGTTTTAAATGTTGTTAATTGCTATCAAGTTGGCTTCAACTTATGGTGAACCAATGGATGAGAGATCTTCAAGAGGCTCTGTTATTAACAGTTCTGGGCAGGTCTTGCAAATTCAGGGCCTATTTTGATTGAGTCAATCCACCCATGTCTCCATCTTCCTCTTTTCCTGTATTCTATTTTTTCTGAAGATGATAATCTTTTCTAATGAGTCATGTTGTCTCATGATAAGTCCAAATCAGTGATTTTGTGCATGATATGTCCATAGCAGTACCAAGAATGGTATTTCCCTGGTGCAGACAATAAAGGGCACATTGTCAGACAAATTCCATCCCTAGCTCTGAGGGAGAGGTGTGGGGTCCCATTGTTATCATTCCATATTAGACTTCACTTTTTCATCTCCCCTTCTCTACCCCCCTTCCCTTTTCAGGAAGCACCATATTGAATCGAAGTGCTCCCTCTGAATTTTTCCTGCCTCTTCTTCCTCCATCTGATGTTGCTTCTTCTTTGCCTCTGCCCTACCATTTCTCCTTGCCTCCTGTCCCACTAACTCTGTGAGCCCCCTCATTGATCTATCTGCCCCCATCTCCCCCTTGGTAGTACATGTCTGATCTTACACACACAGCTTTCTGATTGCCTTCCTGTACCTGGTCACAGTTTGCTTGATCAAGCTGGAAATATTCACATTCCCATTCCTCCCCAGGTCCTGCCAAAGCACGCTGGGATTTTCATTCTCTTTCCCTTCAAGATCAAACTCTGCCACTCTACCACCAGCACCAGCTTGCTCACCAACTGGGTCTCCCTGCAGAGATCACATGCATCCCAGGTCCTTGAGCTTGTTAACACACCTATGAAATGGGACACAGGCTGACCAGTGGGTTTTCTTCCCCTCCTCACACATCTCAGGGGTGTTAAAATAATCCACTTTGGGTGTCAAACAAACGAGATATTCCATGGTTCTACATATTGGAAATGGGACTGTATAGGTCATCTGGAGAAACAGAATAGCTTTCTTATATGGGCCGCCCTGGGAAGTGGTGGATTGGGGCCAAGGCTGCCCCATACCCCATGCCTTGG
>JAIPUX010001232.1:159869175-159886272 GCA_020142125.1 Phrynosoma platyrhinos | reverse complement strand
TGCCTACCCCTGTACTACACCATTATATTTAATATAACTTGAGCAGCCACAGATTTTGGTATCCACAGTGGGTCCTGGAACCAACCCCCAGCAGATTCCTGGGACCCACTGTAATTGTATTGGTAGTTTAATGCATTTTTAATCTGTTGTTTTAGCTGTTCAGTTTTAACTTATAGCCTTTGCAGACTGCCAGTAACAGTGCAAATTGAGTCCACTTTAAGGGTTAGGGTTAGTGCTAGGGAGTCATGGGAACTGTATTATTTTCTGAGACATTGAGCCTTCTCTGTCAGAGAGCTCTGGTGCCACAATAAAATACAGTTCCCATGATTCCCTAACCCTAACCTTAACCCTTAAAGTGGACTCAATTTGCACTATTTCTAGCAATCTGAAGTCTATCTTTGGACCTAAGCAGACGGCGCAAAGCGCCGTTTTTGAGGCCAGGAAAGGGAGAGGCAGCCTCACGCTGGGCGTCCCAACCCCTTCCCAAATATGTCGTCAGAGTGCCCGTCGCTCCGCACGGCTGGCGCTCCGCCGACGCACTTCCGCTGCAGCGGAAGAGGCGCTGGAGGCCTTTTGTGGTGCACCTTCGGCGTCTTGTGGAAGGAGTGCTATTTTAGTGCTCCTTCCTGGGCCTGGGACACGGCGCATTGGGGCTGAGGAGTGCGGATACCTCGACCCCAATCTGCAGCTTCCCGGGGCGGCCCCGTGCCGCCCATCTGCTTCCCCCCTTAGATTGTAAGCTGCTTTGAGTCTCATTTGGGATAAATTTTGGTTACAAATTAAATAAATAAAAAACAGTATGATTAATTAACAATAAATATGCATAACTAAGAGTTATGCATCTGTAACTGCTTCAGATTCACTATCCCTACAGAGTCACAATCATAGTCCTATTGCCATGAACATAAATGGCCTCTCAAACCTATTTTACCAGTCATTAGCCATGTTGAACAAAGAAGGCATTCCTGCTGGTGATCAGAATGCAGGTAGATGATGTTTCTACCCCCTTCTCACCAGCAAGTGGGGCTGTGATCATCAGAAGCAGGATTTCCATCATTATTTTTTGTTGCAACCTTGTTCTCTGGTGAGAACTGGGCCCAGCAATCTGGATGTGGTTCTTTGGACCAGCTGAAATTTCCAAGCACTCTCCAAAGGCAGTTCCATGTACAGCATGTTAACAGTAATACAAATAGTATGTAACTAAGATATGTGTCACTGTGGCTAGAACTGACATCTCAAGTGATGGGTACAGTTGATGCAAGAGCTTTTAACTGCAAATCCATTCATGGCCACCACTGAGACATGAACTTCCCAGTTCAGGGTTGAATCTGGAATACACTCAAGCTGAGGAAGTACATCTTCAGAGGCAATGTGACCCCATCAAACACAAGATGAATCCAGTTCCCCTGATATGCTCTTTGACTTACCAGGAACACTTCTGTATTGTCTGGTTCAAGTTTGAATTTGTCCATCTTCTCAAGCCATTACTAGTAACAGGCACCAGTTTAGGATGAAAATAGCCTCACTGGATTGTGGTGAAAAGGAGTCATAGAATTTTTATGGGCTTTTTCCCCCACCAGAGGTGGACAAACCAGGTCAGGCTTATATACCTACGGTACCCTGATTGCCTGGAAATCAGATAAAACAACATGGAAAAGATTCATTAAGCAAAAAAGTCTCCTCTTCTCACATACACAACTCTAGATTTGAAAGAGGATGCCTGGTTGCATATGCTCATTTGTCCAAATGAATGTACATTTAGATGCATTTAGTACATGTTTATAGAGAGATATAATTCATCTTTCCATAACAGATTGTTATCAGAGGGCTTATGTGTCTTGTTATTCAATTGCTATGAGCTGATGAGTAATTTCAGGATCTCTGCTCTCCCTTCTTAAAAGTTTTTTGTGTCTGTCCAGGCTTGGTCTAAACAGTTATTATAAAAGTAGATGCCAGCAAGCAGAGAACTGTCCTATTGAAAGTGGGACACTTGGCCACCTATTAGTTTGACTTTGAAGAATCCCTGCCTTTCTCTATATGGGGTGAAGTGCCTCACTGGCTTCAACCTACTGAGTGGCTTCTTACTGCAAGTTATACCTCATCTGGGAACCACATCTCCCCGGTATCTAAATGAGTCATTAGAATGAGTTCTTCATTTTGGTCCCATGTAGCTCCTGGTTATGCTAGAAAGCAGCTGAGCAGCACTAAATTACCCCCCTTTTAGCTTCATAAGTGTCCATCTGCAGCAACAATCACTTTTTCTCTTCTGAGTCTTTTGTTCTTTCTCAAATGTGCAAAAATGTGGATTATTTTTCCCTTCTCCTGCTGGTCCTGCTGACAGAGAACTTTTCACATATAGCTTTATAATTGGGTACCAGGCTCTTTTGAAAAGATACGACAGCAGCAGGGTACATTTAGGGATTCCGCTAGTATTCGTAGAAGATGAGCGTTGTTTTTTTTATCCAACCCCCCTTTTCATTCAATTCCTTACCTAGTACTTTCTTCATTTACACTTGTATTGCAATACCTGCAAGACTTTGCCCTGACATCTACAATAGAAAGCTTCCTCCTATTGTATGAAGCTGTTGGTTCATCTTGCTCTGTGTCATCTATGGGTGGACAGATCTGGGAACCACTGTGGCATAGTGGTTCAATTCCCTGCTCAGCTATGATACCCACTGAGTGATCTTGGACAAGTCACGTATTCTCAGCCCCAAGGCAAACCTCCTTTAAACAAATCTTGCCAAAAAAGCTCTAAGATAGGTTCACCTTAGGGTTGTCATAATTAGGAAACAGCTTGAAGGCACACAACACCAAGATCTGTCAAGCCTATTTCTCAGGCTTTCCTCCTTTTGACTACTTTGAAGTTCATTCCATGTTGGTTCCATGTAGACTCTCCCAGCTCCCCAAGAACAAATATTTCTGCACATTTTTAAATAAATGAACCAAGAGATGCATGTCCCTATTGACTAAATGATGTTGGTAGTGTATGCAAGTCTTTTTAAAAATATGTTTGAAGACTATCTAACAATAAGGCCCATTCAAATCAATGGAACTTGCTTTAGATAAATACGATTAAGATCTAGTGACACAATTCAAGTAATCATTGAGTTGAAAGGGATCACAAGGGCCATCTATTTTAATCCCCTGTCATATAGGAATACACAACTAAGGGGGATTGCAGACTGCCAGAAATAGTGCAAATTGAGTCCACTTTTAGGGTTAGGGTTAGTGCTAGGGAATCATGGGAATTGTGTTTTTTTTCTGAGACATATAGCCTTCTCTGTCAGAAAGCTCTGGTGCCACAATAAAATACAGTTCCCATGATTCCCTAACCCTAAAAGTGGACTCAATTTGCACTATTTCTGGCAGTCTGCAACCCCCTAAAGCATTCCTGAAAGATGTCCATCCAACTGCTTCTGAAAGATTTCCAAAGAAGGAGAGTCTACCAACTTCTGGGGCAAGCTTATTCCACTGTTGAACAGCTCTAAGAGTAAAGAGATTCTTCCTAACATTTAGGTGGAATATCTTGTCTTGTTATTTGAACCCACTGATGTGTCTCTGGAGTTGCAGAAAACAAGTTGACCCCATGACTTCCTTTCAGATATTTAAAGATAGTTATTGAATTGCCTCACAATTTTCTCTTTTCCAAGCTATCCTGCTCCCTAAATGGTTCCTCACAGGCAGTGGTGTCACTGCCTGGTTTGTCACCTAGTGTGGGGTGGGGATTATTAGGGTGGGGCCAAAAGGGCACCCCCTCTTATCTCACTGCCATGTGCTGTTCTACTCATTGATAGAATGGCACACTGCAGGAAGGGTGATGCTCTCGGACGGGTGTTATTCCTCTTTTGGGGAGTCACCCAGTGTGGTCAATACAACCCTAGTGAAGCCATTGTTCACAGGCCTTGGTTTCCAGACCCTTTAACATCTTGGTCACCCTCCTCTTAACATGTTCTTATCAATATATCAATATGTACCTTATCAATATCCTTCTTGATCTCTGGTGCCCAGAAATGGACACAGTACTCCTGATGAAGTCTCACCAAAGAAAAATAGAGTAGCGCTACTGGCTCCCTTGATCTGGACGTCCCTTGATCTGTTCAGAATGTAAATCTTTCTTAATTTTGTTATCAAAGCCAATAAAAGAAATCAATCAATTGTCTACCCTTTATAATAAGATGAAATAAAATAAAATAAAAGCAAAACATTACAAAACTAATCATAGAAAATGATTGTTTAAGTGTGCTGCTCACAGTATGGGATTTACTGTCTGTGATTTTTTTTTAAAATGGTTTTGTACAGAAAAGTGTATTTATGCCTCTGTGGAGGAAATTTCTTTTCAGCACAGAAAACATGATTTCCTGTATAGGAAGCATGATTCCCACATAGAACTTTCCTATGCATAAAGTCAAATTTTCTGAACCCTCCTGCTTCAATGGGTATGGTTGAATTTTGCCCAGAAAAATTAAGAATCTTGCAGTATCTACATCTTCTCCCTGGCTCATCCTGACTGGTAACCCCTTCTTCCTTGATAACAAGGAAACTGTTGAATCTATTTTACATTCCTAATAGACCTCTAGTCCAGTTAAGCTATTTTTGGATTTGAGGCAAAAAATCTCTGAGACAATACTGCCTTACCAGGCAGTAGAATCCAGCCATTAGAATTTAAATAAGTAGCCAGATGCCACCATTTTGTGACAAACCATGAAATGGGATCACCCATTTTCATGTCTTTGTGAGACAAAACATGCGAATCTTTCCACAAATACAGAGATATAATATAATGATTTTGCAGCCTACATGCATTTATTTAAGCTGGGTTTAACAGATTTATTTTTTTCTCTCTCATCTTTGAAAAAACAATAACATTCTAGCTCGTTATAAAGATGGGTCTGTGTATTCCATCCTGTAAGGCTCTTCCCAGAAAAGAAAGAACATTTCTGGGAATAAGTTCATTTTTGGGTCTTTAATGAATAATGTAGGCACTTGAGTCTGCCTGCTTTGACTACAATAATTAGTGCAGAGTAAACAAACACTTTACGTCTTGCTTTATGAATGGTATGGTGCCACTTTAAATATTAATATGTTTTGATTGAAGTGACCAATCAATGATACCTGGACTTGAGTAACAACTACAGTCCTATTAAAAAAAAAAAGTCAAGCAGATTAGCAAAATTGCCACCATTTTAACCCTTTCCCACCTAGAAAAGTCACTGTTATGGTGGATCTAAACAGTAAAAAGAAAGGTCTAAAATGGCATTACTGTATAGAGAAAAATCAAACAGGAGAGGGAGTTGATACAAAGCAGCTTCATTTTCTGATGTCTGTGCAGTTAAATAAATATCGTAACTGGCATGACCAGAAGTAAATATCTCTAGCAAATTTGCCTAATTATCTGAAGATTTTTTGTCTTGCCATTTCATCCTCTGCATATTTTAACGTGCTGGCCATTAAGATTGTAGTATTCAGCCTGTTTTTCTAGCACAATGTCAAAAGTCCTAATTAGATTTGCTACATATGAATCACTGTTTCAGAGTAGCAGGGTAGGAGGGGATATCATACTGCAGAAGGACATGATCTGATGGCAAACAAGAGTTTTTGATCCTATATCTAAAAAAGCTAGTGCTTGCATTATAAACGAGTATTTTGCAGAATTCATGGTGTAAACCAGTTTCCATGCTAAAATGTAACATAAATACAGCCATCTTGTAAAATGGCATCTCCCAGATGGTAGCAGGCATTATCGAAAGGCATATAGAGGTTATCTTCATAATTAGCAATCTGAGTTAACAAAATCTGAATTCACTTTAGCATTCAATATGATTCCACTGGGAAGATTCATATTAGAGTGAAGCTAAGGACAGTTCATAGACAAAAGTAGAATTCCCCACCACCACCACCTCCCAGCAGTTAATATGGCCATAAGAATGCTGCCTCCTCCATGACATTTTCCTTCAGTCTCCACATTTCTAGGATTGCAATAACTTAAAACCTCAGATGAGCATTTAGAAATACAGTTGAGGCATCCCAGAAAAGAGACAGGGAAAGTGACCAAGAGAAAGCAAATACTGCAAATGGAAGTATTCTGGGTGCAAGTGATTTTCAGTGTCTCACTTTCTGGAATGTTAAGAAATTTGAGGGTTGAAGGGAAATTTAATAGGAGCATTTTTTTTTAATTTGGGGGGCAATGTTGTTATTCCCTTCCCACTACAGCTACCACCCTGCTTGCAAATATGTGGACACATGCCTCTACCTCTTCATATTGCCTGCAATGGAAGGGAAAGGATGGGAAGGATGATAGTGCAATATACTTCTCTTAGTATGCTAGGACCCCATGTGCTGCTGCTGTTTTCCTCATTCTCCCCATTTCTCTTTTAATTAAAGGGAATGGGAGGGTGGGGTAGGTGTCTTCACAATCACAACATTGCATAGTTGGAAAAGACCCCAAGGGCCACCCAGTCTAATCCCCTGCCATGCAGGAATACCAAACAAAGCACCCCTGACAGATGGCCATTCAGTCTTTGTTAAAAAACCTCCAAAGAAGATTCCATCACACGCCAAGGCAGTATATTCCACAGTTGAACATCTCTTCCTGTTGTAAAGTTCTCCCTAATTCTTGTTAAAACAGTTCCTAAGTAAGAAGGCACTTCAGAGTAAGACAGAGAGAGAGAAAAGGAAGGCAACAGTATGGCTTTTCAGCCACCTTGGATAGTATGAATCGCACAACATTAGAAATCTAGTCAGCAGCCATGCTATCAGTAAGCCAGTGTCTCATTTATATCTCCATGCAGCTACATTCAGAGTAATTGGGTTGTTTGTTTCAACATATCCACTGATTGACACGAGGTCAAAAAAGAACTGTGCTCCTATTCTTCTTAGCAAGCATTGTGCAATAGGGTTTGGAGTGTAGTTATTTTGATCTGAATCATTATGCATTATCCATTCACTCTGCATTGTTGAGGATGGAGTCTACATGATAAGAGCTGCATTGATGCCATGCTGGGCTAATGGAAATGTATGGGCAGCATGCAAAAACAGTTTTGTCCACCCACAAATATGTGAGACCTCTGGATTCAGATGGAGAAGGAAAACAATATGTCAAACCTCCACACAAAAAGACAATACAAGCCCAATAAATTGCCAGATATTGGCTACACAGACAGTTTCAAAAAAGGCAACAATGATCGAGGTTAACTTACCCTGTGTAGCACATAAAACATCTAAATTAGTAATGGAAAAACAACATTAAAAAAATTCCAGTTCCATTGTTTCTAAGTTATACACTGAGTTCATCCTTCTCACAGCAAATGAATATTAATGGAGAAAGCAGGGAGGATAAGGACTCCAAACTACACCTGGAGACTCTGAGATACACTAAGAGAACACCTTTAATGAGTCTGATGAAAAGCTGCAGCCTCCAAATGTCTCCATTGGACATTTCAAACCAGAACCTGATTGGTGCTTTATGGTAGTGGTTGCAATATTCCAGGGTGATACTGCAGGAGTGAAGGCAGGCAGACAAAATCTACAGGCTCCAAACAGCCTATTTCTCCTTACTTCCTTGACAGCCACTGCACCCGTGATACTTTAACTCCTGCTGGCAACATATATGCCAGCAGAGTGATATCAGTATAGTACACCAGCAAGATTCTGGCCAGGGAGGCTGGTATCTATAATGTTGCAGGGTGTGTGTGAGAGATGAATCCGCTCTGGATTTTAGATCAAACTTTAGTTTGAACCCTACTCCCAACACACATTAAGAATATTGGATAATTCCTTTGGAGTTAGACTAAAACCTGAAGCAGATTCACTGGCTCATTATCATCAGAGCTATCAGCCTGTGCTTATTTTATGTTATTATAACCCTATATGGAAGATAATCCTTAGTATAGAAGAAAGCCAGACAGATAGCAATGAACACATAAAGAGGGGTGACAAGGATTTATGGTTACCATGTTTCCTCCTTTACAAAGAACAGTCCTCTCTTTGAAAGGACATCCAGTCTGATGCAATTATAAAGGACAACAAGAAGGGAGAGCAGGATCATGACTTTGCCCATCAGTCAAGAGCTACCCCATGACAGTAGACTGAGCAGACAGATAGGCCACCTGATCACAGCCATGCCTACTATGGCAAAATATATTGGCTCCTGTTGATAGCAGCATACACAACATTGGAGTTTATCGTACACATTTTGTAGTGCGATTCGTGCACGGGACGAGATCGGGCTGGAATGGGGGGAATAGGTTTTATTGCTCATGAAATTGGTCCTGCTCTGCCAGCTGACCACCACCCATCCCCAAGCTGCACTTAGCTGGTCAATTTTGCAAGAATATGGAGCTCAGGAATGGGTGGTGGTTGGCCAGTGGTGCAGCAGCAATTTCATGAGTGATAAAACCCGTTCTCCTCGGTTCCAGCCCGATCCCGTCCTGTGCACAGATCAGACTACAAAACATGTGCGATAAACTCCATTGTTATCGTGTGCATTCAAGTCATTTCAAACTTATGGTGACCCTAAGGTTAACTTTTCACAGGGTTTTACAGGGCTGAAAGTGTGTGACTCACCCAAGGACATCCAGTGAGTTTCAGTGGTGGAGCAGAGACTCAAACCTTGGTCTCCAGAGTCATAGTCCAATGCTCAAACCACTACATCCCACTGGATCTCACACACCAACATGAACCTTACTTAAACTATCAGGTTTAAACTGAAAGCATTCTGGTGTCACTAAGCTTTTAGAAATTGAATGAGTGGGGATTTTATGATATGCTATGCAGTTTTATGGTTTGCATAATCATTATTATTATCATTATAACAAAAAATATCTTACAAAGCTAATTAAGAGTATTAACACAATAACCGCATTAATGACAGCTACAGAGTGCATGCCCATACGGGTCCATAACAGAGCTGTTCTTTTCCTTTTCAGCATACTGTTGCAAATTTTTTCTATAAAAATAAATAGCCCGCTAAGGTTGCAATTGTTATAATCAATATTTGTGACATATACTTGTTTATATGTTGTTTTGTTATTAAACAAACAATTTTCAACTTCTACGTTATTACATTATTCCTTAAATATCCCAATCAGTTAAACATTTACCATATACTTCCCTATATGTATATTATTGTTACTATAGAAAGCCTGGAGATGTCATACACCCCATCTTTTCCCAAAGTATATATATAGAGGTTTCCACTTTAAGTTTATCTCATTTTTTAATTTACCTTCTTTCATGCCTTCCCTTTTATCTAATTCTGCTATTTCAATCAATCTTTGTAACCAGCTATCAATGGTAGGTATTTCTTCTGATTTCCATTTGCTGGCGATTGGTATTCTAGCTGCTGTGACCATAAAAAGGAGGAGCTTCCATATGTCTTTCCTTTCTCGGTCTTTTATCTCCTGAGCAAGTAAAGTTGTGGTGTACATTCAAATGACATGTTCAATATTTCACAAATGTTTCGTGAATGGATTTCCAAAATTTTCCCACTTTAGGGCAGGTCCACCACATATGTATCCAGGATCTTGTGACATTTCCAGTATGTGTATTTGTTATTTTTGTACATTTTAGCTAGTCTGGCTGGCGTAAGATGCCACCTCATTTCTATTTTGAAGAAATTTTCTCGTAACAGTTGATTAGCTGTAAATTTATATGTTGCCGACCTAACTTTTGTCCAACTTTCAAGTGGGATTTCTTTGCTAATATCCTTTGCCCATCATAACATATGCTCTTTAACTAGGTCTTCTTCCAGCTTTCTATGTAGTAGTGTGCCATATAAATTGACTATTTATTTTGGATTGTCCGTTAACAGAATATTATCTATCTCATTTCTGGGGAGATAAATTCCATATTGTTTTATATCGTTTTTGAAGATATCCTGAACTTGATAATAATGGAACCATGTACTGAGTTTCTTCTATTCAATGGACCCGTTTCTTTTATTTGTTGTTGTTATTTCCTCATATTTCAACCAATCCTCTAAATGTCTGAATCTGCTTAGCAGAGCTTCTTATGGCGACAGCCCCCCCGGTAAGCCTTGGTAGAAGCTTAACTTTGTTTTTTCCCAAGCTTTTATAAGGGCTCTCCTTATTATGTGGTGACAAAAGCTTTGATGTACTTTGGCTTTGTCATACTACAAGTACGCATGCCAACCGAATCTTAAATCATGTCCCTCCAAATCTAGCAGTTTTTTATTCTTAACCTGTATCCAATCTTGAATCTGCATTAATGCATATGCCTGGAAATATAGCTCCAAATCAGGTAAGTTGCAACCACCATTTCTTTTGGTATCAATCAAAATCTTCTATTTTTATGCACAAGTTTGCATAATCTTTTAAATGAATTTTAATGTTTTAACATCGTGAATTGTTTAAATGCTTTTAATTAACTTCTATCAAAGTTTTGTATAGGTTTTTTTTCTTTTAAAAAAAAGCCTGTATTATTTTAAAAAGGTTGTTAGCTGCCTTGAGTCCTATTATTGGAAGAACAGGGACATATAAATGAATTGAAATGAGGAGGAGGTGCACTTTGATGGCCGTTTCACAGATATCCAATTCCTCCTTTCTCAGTGTTCCCATTCACTGATGCAATATATCATGATGGTGCTTGAATGTATTCCTATGACCAATTAGCAGCTGATGGAGCAGGAATCCAATTGGGCTGCAGTTGGACAGCTGGAAAAAAGGGAGAATTGTTACTCTCCTGGACCTCCAATGTAATGTGTAAAGTGTAATACTGAAGATCCAGGAAGAAGGTATTTTTTCTCTAGGCTGCCCAACTGCAGGTGAATGGTTCTCAAGGAACTTTGTACCATCTTTGTCATTAATTGGTCATGTAGGTGCACCATTGTGCCATCACATTGCATTGTATAACCAGGAAATGTGGAAACCCAGGATAGCTAACACTACCAAAGCATTACACTTTGCTAACATTACTGCTGGGTCTTGGATATTATGACTGCCATTCCATATTGCAGTTATAGATTTATAACCTAGACTTATGGATCAGTAACTATTCAGTATTCACTAATACTTTGCTGTTGTTGTTGTATACCTTCAAGTTGTTTCCAACTTATGGTGACACTAAGATGAACCAACACTGTGTAGAATTCAAAGATATAGTGGTGTTAGTCTGTAGAATCAATGTGTAGAGAGATCTTGTAGCATCTTTGAGTTTAACTGAAAGAATTCCTCAGATGCATTTGGTAACTATGTAGGTGACACTAAGGCGAACTGACAACAATTACCATGATCATGGGACTATTGCTACAGGCCCCAAGTTCTCCCCCAGCCCACTTTAAAGCCAGCAGCTGTAGAGCAAGGGAAGTCTGTTCCCCTGCCAATTGGGATGCAAGGATGATGACATTCCCAGCCTGCTCCCACCATCAAGTGATGCTGCAATTATTAAATGCAATTCCTCACTGTGGTTGTGCTTCCTGGCAGGAAGGGACTGGAAACATCCTCCTCCTTGTGCCCTAATCAGCACCTTGTACCCTTCTCTTGCTGTTACTGCTGGCTGTTAAGGTGAGCTGCAGGGGTGAATCAGGCCAGGAGATGTTATTTAGTCATGCATTTGTAACCTAGTAACCAATAGAGTATATTGACATATTTTTCTATTTAAGTAAGAGTGATTTCTAAATTTGTACCTTTCTATATTAAATTTTGTACACACATTGCAAATCAATTCCTCTGCTAATGGACTTTAAATTTTACATCCTGGAGTTACTCTTCCTTTCCCAGAGCCTACATGGCCAAGGAGGAGAAACAGTTTCTGCCTACATGGATATTTCACTGTATTATCTTAATTGAGAACAACTCTAACAGCATCTTGGAAAAAAATGTAAGCTTTATGAATCCAACATTGTCATTTTTTCTTTCTTTCTCTTATTTGATTGTTAACACCTTTGCCTGATGAAGAAGCCAGTTGAGCTTCGAAAGCTTGCATCATGTATTTTTGTGCATTTTGGTTGACTTATAAAGGAATCTCTGTTTTTTGGATTTTGGATGTTACGGTACTTTGCTGTAAACTGTACAACCAATGTGGCTAACCCTAGATATTCTATTTAACCTTTTCTTTACCAAGGACCCCCTTTAAATATATCTTGTTGCCATGGGCCCCCAAGTCTTAACTTAAGAATTAAATCAATACTAATACTGATACTACTACTACTACTACTACTAATAATAATAATAATAATAATAATAATAGTAATACACAAACATTGAACCATTAACAAACCATCCTCAGAGGCACCAGACAGGAGGAAAGACCTCTTTCTTGTTTCTTCCTTCTAGTTTTCAGCTGGAGCAGATTGAACGACAAAATAGAGACCCAGCAAGACTTTTCCTTGGCTCCTGTCATGCTTCTCTGTGGGGAGGAAGTGGACTGAGCAGCAGCCTTTACATCTTTGCAGATCCCTTGTGAGGACAATGCAGCCCTCTTAGGGTCTGTGGACTACAGGTTAAGAACCATTGGTATAAGCTAGTTTGTTGTTACTTTCAAGTCATTTCCAATTTATAGCAACCCTGAGGCAAACATATGGGCAAGATTTGTTCTTTTCTATTATTGTGCCCTATTCTTGACTTGTATGAGTTTGGAGTTCATATGTAGGATAGGGGGAAAGGGAAGAAGGTGTTGCAAACATTCCATCAGCATGTTTCCCACCCATTACGTTTGTGGGAGGCCCCTGCGTGCTTTTTTCCCCCCTTTCAGTAGAAATCTGTTTTAAAAATACCATCCATCAGCTACCAGTAGGAACAAACTTTCCAGAAAGTGGTATCTCTTGTAAATGTGGGAGTGTGGAGAACTCCCCTGAGAAAGTTTTCTAGATGTATCAAAACTCTCTAGCAGGAATCCTGTTACAAGACCATATCTCATAAATGCTCCCCATGATCTCATAAATGCTGGGGATTCACATTTATCCCCCCTTTCAGCCTGGCAGTGATCCAACCAAAGGGTTTCCAAGGCACTGCAGATTGGGTCATAGGGAAATGCAGCACTCTTCTGTTTGCAGAGCACATTGAAACAAGCAGTTGCGTTGTGACCCCAAGAAGTTACCCCAGCTGTCTGTTCTTGGTATGCTCTATAACCTGAATAGTGCTACAGATGTAATTTCTCAGTGCTCCTGATCTACAGTGCCTCAGAAACCCTTCCGTTTCCCTGCCAGGCTTGTAAAGCTCATTTTGGGGGCCTGATCTTGGAAGCTAAGCAAGGTCAGCACTTGGATGGGATACCACAATAAAAATCAGGTATTGTAGACTATATATGAGGGGGGTTGTAAAGTTTTAATTATCACTTTTAAAGAAATTGACAGAAAGCTCGTTTTGATTTATAGTTGTTAATATATCTCTATGTAATCACCATCCAGATTTACACACTTTTCCCAGCATTTCTTGACCCTCTGAATACCATTATTGTAGAAGTCTGCAGATTGTGCCTTAAACCACTCTTCCACTTCATGAACGATGTCATCTGCATTGTCAAATCAGCGATCCCGCAATGGATTTTTCATTTTTGGGAAAAGAAAAAGTCTCTTGATGATGATGACACTGACAACAATTCATCAGTATACCATAATAACTTCCAGGTGATAATTATTATTTTGTGATACCCCCTCGTACTTCTCCATCTTACACTTTAGTCATTTCTGGCACAACCTGTAACAAAAATAAAAGACACAATGAGCTGATTTTTGTAACATCATGCACTTAAGGACCAATGATGACACCGACAATATGTCAGATAATAATTATTACTTTATGATACTGATTGCAGTGGTCCCTTGGTATCTGCTGGGGTTTGTTCTAGGACCTTCCATTGATAATGAAAACTGTGGATGTTCAAGTCATATTATGTGCAATGGCATAATAAAATGTTGTCCTTTATATAAAGTGGCAAAGCCAAGGCTTGCTTTTTAGAATTCTTAAAAAAAAATTAAGCCATGATTGAATCCAGATTATGACCTTTAGAGGCCCTATGCCAGGGGTAGGTAATCTTTCCCCTTTAAGGGCCGAGGGACTTCAGTGCCCAGAAGCCTCAGCCATGTTGGCCAAAGCTCCTGGGATTCTGGGAGCTGAAGTCCCTCGGCCCTTAAAGGGGAAAGGTTGCCTACCCCTGCCCTATGCACTTAAAAGATTTTTGTGCTGCCATATAGCTAATTCAAAATATGCACAATAATAAATTGTAAAATAAAAATTTTAAATGAACCAAAACCTACAGTAAGATGGAAAATAATGTTTATTTTTGTATAGTTCCTTTTTATTTAAGTTTGAAAACTTTTCTCCTATTTTTTCTAATTGCAAAGTCCTTGATCAGATCCTCAAAACTAATCTTCCATAACACATCTGCTTCTATACTTAGTAGAGATAAGGCACCCAGCCTGCCTTGTTGCATAGTTGTTCTGTTGGGATTTTTAATATACTTCAACTGAGACAATAAATGCTCAGCTGAGCAATTTGTGACCATTAATGCTAAAAATATATGAAAGCAAATGTGGAAAGTAACATTTGAAAGGCATATTCAATATTGTCTTCTACAATTATTTTATAAAGTTCAGCTTTATAAAGTTCTGTTGTGCTTCCCTTCTGTTCTGTTGTGCCCTAATTTTTCTTAATGGTTAATGCAATCCTGCTGAATCCATAGATGCAGAATCCATGGATATGGACAGCTGACAAAGGGCCATGGGCCGCCCCGAGAAGCTGCAGATTGGGATTGAGGCTGACCCACACCTCGGCCCCAATCCACTCCTTTTCCGACCCTAAAATACCGCTCCTTCCACAAGGCATGGAAAGGGCGCTGGAAGAGGTGGCACGCACCTCTTTGGCATCTCTTCTGGCTCAGCATGTCTGGACACTGAGCCGTAAGGACGTCATCAGAGCGCCTGCCATGTGGAATGTCAGGCACTCTAATGATGTCCTCAGGAAGAGGTTGGGGGACCCAGTGTGAGGCTGCCCCTCCCCTTCCTTTCCTCCACGATGGCACTTTGTGTCATCTGTAAAGGCCTGAGTCTCAGAGGAAAGAACTGACAAATCAACCTCTGAGTATTCCTTGCCTAAGAAAACCCTATATATTAATTGGGTTGCTATAAGTCGACAGGTGACTTGAAGGCACATCTATGCATATATTATCACATGTATGTTCCATCATTATGGTTGCATCTTATATTGCAAAATTTTGACCTTCATTTTCCTTAGAATTCCTCAGATTTATCTTCCTTGTGTAGGCACCCCAACTGCCTAATATTTTGCTTAATGCTAAATTTGATCATGGCAGATCACCCATTTGTTAATTTTTCCCCATGGAATCTCTAGCTAAATTGCTACAGCCTCGAAAGATTGGTTTCAGATCCCGGCAAACAGATTTCTTTATGCGTATTGATGAATTATTCCAGCATCTGTTTACTATCTGAAATGCTGCTGCTATCATCTAACAGCCAGACATTCTGACTCCACTCACCCAAAGCGTCAGTGAATTGCTCTGCCTTTGCAATCAATGCTACATTACAGGACAAAAAAATGCATTGTGAATCTAATAATTTTAATTAAGTTCTGTAGATCAAAATGGAGTGGTAGGAAGCAGGTGTTCCAGTATTAATTAAACAATGTGCTTTATCTGCAAAGCATTTTGCACCAAAGCAGTGAAAACTACAGTGATGGTTAGACTCATTGTTCAGGAGTGATGCCGTGATGGTATTTCCTGCAAAGTAATTTCTACAGAACCAGGGCAGGGAAGAAAACAGATTTCAGATCCCTGACAGGAAAAAAAATAATTGCAGATACTCAAACCAAGGTGGAGAATTTCTAGTTTATGAAACAGTTCTAGCCTGTGGGAGATCCCCATCTCATCTACAACATTCTCTGCTGCCCTTATCTACCATGCATGATCAGAGATGGGGGTGAAGGGTTCCTTTCCCTCCTTCCATATTTGCAGTGACTTTTTTTTAAAGACACTATTGGCCTGCATCCATACTGCAGAAATAATCCAATTTGACACCACTCTAACTTCCATGGCTCAATGCTATGGAAATTATAGTTTGTTGTGGCACCAGAGCTCTCTGACCATGAAGACTAAATGTCTCACAAAACCACAGTTCCCAGAATTCCATAGCATTGAGCAATGGCAGTGACCTTGGAGTCAAACTGGATAATTTCTGCTGTGTGGATGCAGTTTTGGTGTCAACAGAATCTTGTAAAGGCTGCACTGTAGTATGAGGAGCCAATGTAGTTTAGTGGTTTGAGTATTGGACAAGGACACTGAGACACCAAATTCCCACTTGGATTTGGGAACACAGTAGGTGACCTGAGGCAAATCACAGTCTCTCAACTTCAGAGAGAGTTTAGTGATTGATGAGAGGTCTGAATACCTCACCAAATGACAAATCCCTGGATTCCAAAAGGATGGAACTGCCATGGAGCCATGACAGTGAAAGTGGTATTGAAGTTCTTTATGTCTGCAGTGTGGAAATGTTCAAAGCTACATGTTCTCCTGGAATTTCTTACACAGTGCAAATGAAAAACCAGGCATAGGGGCTAAGCAGACGGCCAAGTGGGCCGTTTTGGGGGCAGGGAAGGGGACGGGCAGCCACACGATCAGCACCCCAACCCCTTTCCCAGGTCGTCCTCGGAGCAGCTGGCCCTCTGCATGGCCGGCGCTCTGAGGAGGACCTCCCGCTGCAGCGTCCATACACGCTGCAGCGTAAGAGTCACCGAAGGTGTGCCGCAAGCTTTTGTGGTGCACCTTTGGGGACTTGTAAAAGGACCGCCAATTTAGCGCTCCTTTCCAGGGGCAGTGAAGGTGCGCCACGGGGCTGAGGTGTGGGGATACCTCGGCCCCATGGCGCAGCTTCCCAGGGCGGTCCATGGCCACCCGTCTGCTTCCCCCCATAGTCAGACACACATTCTAGACTTAGGAGAGCTGATTTCAATAAACTTAGGGAAACACAGGTGATCCCAAGGTTAGGAATACTAAAGGAGAAGAGAGTTAAGGATGGATGGGAGTTTCTCAAAAGGGAGATATTGAAGGCACAATCTCAAACTCTTCCAGTGAGAAGGAAAAATGAGAAGTGTCTCAAGAAACTGGGTTGGATGACAAAAGAACTTT
>JAIPUX010001232.1:159854002-159866548 GCA_020142125.1 Phrynosoma platyrhinos | reverse complement strand
TTGCTCTGCAGAGGGGTGGGTTATAAATAAAAATTATTATTATTATTAATTATTATTTAAAAAGGGAACAATCCCCTGGTGAAAGGCAAGAGGATAATTTGTCCTGAAAGCACTGATTCTCTTCTATTTTGTCATCCATCTAACCTTTAGTGTGAGCACAAACAGTTATGTCTGCTGGAATGTTGTAAGTACTTTGGCACTGCTTTCCTTTGCTTTATCCATTAGATCTTTTGTTGCATGTCCCTAGGTTTTACCCTCAACTTATCCATTGGTCATATCAAAAACTATAATTTTGGCCCCCAAACCTGTACTCAATTTGTACATGAGATTGACTTATAGTTGAGTATACATGGTATTTGAAAATCAATCAAAGCAAAATTTCTTCCCATTTTCCCTGTCCAAATGTAAAAGCTACAGCTATTCCCTGCCTGCAGATGGCTTGCCTGCCATTTAAGTGTTAAGAATGAGAGTCTCTGAAAATGAATATTATTAAAGAATACACATGGATTCTATCCTAGGCTTTTCAGAGGTGAGTGCTCAAATCCTTGGGCTGAATGATTGAAACTGTCTATTTCAACTTCATTACCAATTGTTTTTTTTTAAACGTTCTTTCTATCCTTAATATCAATATCAAAAAAGTTGTCTATTCTAGGATTCCAACCTTTTAGAAACAAATTTCTCAGTGATGAAACAAATCTGTGGAAAAAAAGGAAAGAAGCACTCTGTTATCATGTACAAGAGATGTCAGTGAATGTATTTTACTTAAACAAGTAGCAAGCTAAATTATAGTTCCAAGGCCCCTGGTAGTTAACTGTCATTACAGTAGTGTTAAAACAACAACAAATCTAGTGATACCTTTGAGATTAATGTATTTTATTTGGTATCTTTTGGACTATACCCACTTCAGGTGTCATTAAAGCCTCATCTATACCAGGCAGAAGACTTCAGGCTGGTCATGGAGTATTCCAGCCCTGGAGCTGCCCTGGATTTCTCCTGTTACTTTCACACTCTAGTGATGCTGGGAAGCTGTCTACACATGTGTCTCACTGTGTTGACCACTGTCTCTGGTTGAGTTGCTTTTTCTGAGGTTGGAAAAAACTGCCTAGTGTCAATCACATGGCTGGTTACCTCATCGCAAACTCAGAGGGCGCAACTCATGCCAGTCATGGTGGCACCAGATGACAGAGCAGGACACATGTGTAGACAGGTGCTTGGTGTCATTGGAGTGCTCTGGGTTTTCCTGCAAAATCTGGAGTGAAAGGTGATTTAAGGCTGTCATGATGTGGATTTGGTGCAAAACTGCCCTTACATCATGGCGAAAGCCCCCACTCAAAATAGGGGATTTGGCCATGCATCATGAAGAGAGGTTGCTGTGAGGATCGGGGAAACCACTTCATTCAGCCCATGCAGACATGATCTAAGACTTCTTGCTATTGTAGTTAAGTTGTTGTTGTTTATTTTTGCTTATTTTTAAAACATCTGAATGCTATGAGTTGTACTGTGGTGCAGAGTGTACCCTCCTCCAGACCATCTTATTGTTTTCCCAACACTCACAACAGAGGGCAGGGCATAAGCATGAGGCGCATCACATATCACTTGAATCATGTGATACTTCTGTACCATTTCATAATGTCAACACTCTTCTAACTATAAAAGTAATTAAAAGTTACAGGTTCACTGCAAAAGGAGGGAGGTTATCCCTCATTAAGTAATAATCCACTTGACTTCTATTTCTTACTCCTGACTAGAATATACCCACTGGAAAAAATGGTTAAGATTTTTAGTATCCACAGTGGGTCCTCGAACCAAACCCACTATTTATAGAATCATAGAGTAGTAAGAGACCACAAAGTCCATCAAGTCAAATCCCCTGCTGTACATTCTCAGAGGGCGCAACTCATGCCAGTCATGGTGGCACCAGAGAAATGGTCTTCCTAGCCTCTGTTTAAAAACCTCCAAATAAGGAGACTCCATCACACATCAAGGTAGTGTATTCCACTGTAGGACAGCTCTTACTGTCAGGAAGTTCTTCCTAATGTTGAGGTGGAACCTCTTTTCCTGTAGCTTGAATCCTTTGCTCCATATCCTTGTTTCTGGAGCAGTAGAAAACAAGCTTGCTCCACCCTCAGTATGATATCCCTTCAAATATTTAAACATGACTATCATGACACTGAGCCATCGTAGTGTAATGGTTTCAGTGTTGGACTAGGACTCTGGAGACCACAGTCAGCCATGTAAACCCATTGGGTGACATTGGGCAAGTCACACTCTTTTAGCCTCAGAAGATGGTAATGGCAAACCCTCTCTGATGAAACTTGCTAAGAAAGCCCCATGATAGAGTTGGCATAAGTCAGAAATGACTTAAAGGCACACAACTGCAACTGGTAAATCAATACATAAGTAAATCTCATTGGTTCAATGGCTCTTCTCTGGATAGGGCTAGCAGTTGGATTCAGGCCACTGTGATATATAGTTATGTCTTCCTTATTGGAAGAAGAAATTAATTTCAACCTAATTATTTTGACATTACTTCCAAAGTTTTAGAGATAATTTATTATCAACACCAGATTCTCCAATCATTGTGGATCCAGCTTTCATTTCATAACAAATCTGCTAGCTTTTAAGGTGTCACAAGCCTTCTTGTTGTTTTCCATTTGCCAGCATTCAGAATGTGAAAATGAGAAGCAGCATTTAGTAAGAAGCCAAAAGAAGGGATGGTAGAAACAGCAGTTTATTCTGCTTAGCACAACTGCAGCCTTCCTGTGTCTCGCGTGATGCATGATGTAAGCAAGCAGAATAATAAGAAAGAACTTAAAAGCTGGCAGACTCCAGTATTGAATCTGAAAGGTGAGCAACTGAGGGCAGCAGGTATGTGGATCTTGGATTTGAAACAGAAAGGAGACAACCCAGAGGCAACATCCATTCAAGCCCTGATGATCAATTTGAAGGAATATAACCCCAGGGCAAAGAATATTCCAAGCCTGCTGGCGAATTTGAAACGAGAGAGCTCCAGGGCATGAATCACACTGGCCCTAACAATGAGGAGGAATGGACCATTGTTGAAAGGCCTGTGGTTGTATGAAGGCAGGCTCTAGTCTGAAAACAAACAAGAGAAGGGGGAAAATGTAACACAAATGTTTCACTGCCTGTGGTAATTAATTCACAGCTGGCAAGAAAACAAATGTATGTTTTTCATTCTGCATTTAAACCAAATCAAGACTGCATGCCATGGATCAATAAGAGAATCAGGGTAATAGGCAGAGCAAACATCAGGGCTTTATGTAGACAGGCTAGTGTAGCCTGGTGGATAATCCTGGGAGTCGGTGAGCCCAAACTTTTAAAGAAAGGAAGCATTGCTCAGTATGTACCTGGTGTGCAGAAGGTTGAAGTTCAATCCCTGGCAATTCCAGGGATCTCTGGAAACAGGCTGATAATAAGTCTCTATGAAATACGCACATGCATACACACTAGAGAGTTGATGCCAGTGTGAATGAATGAATGAATGAAGGAAGGAAGGAAGGAAGGAAGGAAGGAAGGAAGGAATGATGCTTTATCATCATAGGATGTCATCAGGATAGTGATACATCACTGTCCTGAGATGATACCATTGCCCCATAGAGACTACAATATCCTTTCTGACAGTTTCTGAGGTCTAGTAATCCTGAAGTTTGTTACACTCTCAAGGAGTGCCACATCCATATTTTGTAGCTGAAATTGTCCTTATTGCATCTCAAGGTACATCTATACTGTAGAAATAATGCAATTTGACATGACTTTAACTGCCATGACTCCAGCCTAGACAATCCTGGGATCTGTAGATTTGTGAGGTACCAGTACTCTTGGGCAGAGAAGGCTAAAAATATTTTAAAACTACAAATCCCAGGATTCCATAGGATGGACCTACAACATTTAAAGTGATGTCAAAGTGCATTATTTCTACAGTGTAGATGCGGCCTCAGTTTCATCATGCAGGTGGTTATGTGGAGTAACCATGGAAAGCAAGGGCTGATGCAAATGATCCATTTGGGGAAGCTCTGGGCCGCCCCTGAGAGTGGTGGATCAGGGCCGCAGCAACCACATGTCACAGCTCCAATCCTCCTTTTTGCTGCCCCCCAAAAAGCGCCAAAATGCCTCTCCTTTTGGGGTGGCCAAAGGCTGCCCTTAGAGCTGCCACTGTGGCTTTTTTGTGCTCTTTGGTGCAGCGTATGCGCATACTGCGCCAAGAGGACACCCTGATGCCACACACTGTGTGGATGGGCACACGGCATTGTTGCGGAGTCAGGACAGAGTCGGAGCAGCTGCCGTGCGGTCGCCCCACTCCAACTCCATCCCCAGGCTGGCCTAAAATGCCAGTCTGCATCAGCCCCAAGTTCAAGAAGTGTGAACTGCAACAAAAAGTTGCATTGAGAATTGTTTGTTTCAGGGTCCCAGCCAGTATGCCTTTCCTCAAGAATACTCCTGTCCATTATCCCCAGTGACTCATTGTTCTTTTCCTTTATGACAGTCCATCAGCTTATGTCTACTGAGCATGCCCAGTCCACATCTGACTATTCAAAGTTTCTCCTCCTCCAAAATTAGCATTTTCTTTTGTACTTAATGTCAAACATGTTGCTTTCTGCACATTTGCTCATACTACAGATTCCATATTTCTCCCAATCTCAGCAGAATTATTATCCCTATCCTTCTTTCATATTGGGTAACAAAACTGGACAAAATCCTCAAATGCAAAGCTATAATTCTGAACACTAAAGTGAGGATAGTTCAACCCATTGTATTCTCCATCACCATGTACAGATGTGATAGCTGGACAGTAAAGAAAGTTGTTAAGAAGAAAATGAACTCATTTGAGATGTGGTGATAGAGAAGAGTGTTGAGGATACTGTGGATGGCCAAAAGGACAAATAAACAAACAAACAGGTGAAGCCTGATCTGGAAGCCAGAATGACTAAATTGAGATTGTTGTACTTTGATCACATCAAGAGTAAAAATGAATATTTGGAAAAGACAATGATGCTGGGTAAGGTAGAGGGCAGTAGAAAGAGAGGAAGACCACATGCCAGAGGTTTAGATTCAATCAGAGAGGACACAGGCCTTAGCCTGCAGGATCTGAGCAAAGAGGTTGAGGACAAAGGATCTTGGAGCTGTCTCATCCACAGGGTCACCATGAGTCAAAAGTTGACTTGAGGGCAGTTAACAACAACAAACAAAACTTCCCATCATGGATTTTCTTGGCATATTTTGGTGTACTTGCTTCTTCTTCATCATCATCATCATCTTCACTTATACCTCACTTTTCCTACCAAGTTTGGGACTCAAGGCAGCATATAAATGAAAATAAATACAATATATGGTAGTTAAAAGAAACATACAAGTCAACAGTAAAATAGAATTAAACAGCTCCTTTTTGTGGTGGCTTTGGGCTCCCTTTGGAAGTCTCGGAACAGCTTCCAGACACTTTGGGAGTGTGCGTCATGCCTCCAAAATGGTTGGAATTCACTCCTTTTCCCCTATATGTTTCGGGCCTTAGAAACCCTTTCCTTAAAAACCTTCAGTTCTAAAATCTTGTTGGAATAAAGAAAAATCTTCCCCTACTAATGAAAGGATGGCACAATAGGACCCATTCTAAGCAATCCTAGAGCCTAGAGTTAGCCACTGGGAAGGTCCTGTCTTGAGTGCCTACCAGTTGTACCTGTGAAGGTGATGGGACTGAAAGAAGAAACTTTGGTCAGACCTCATGTGGAATGCTGTATCCAGTTCAGGGCACCACAATTCAAGAAGGCTATTAATAAGCTGGAATGCGTCCAGAGGAGACCAGAATGGCAAAAGGTCTATTTGAAAGGATATCAAATTGTGGATGGAGCAAGCTTGTTTTCTTCTGCTCCAATGACTAGGACACAGAGCAATGGATTCAGACTACAGGAAAAGAGATTCTACCTAAACCTTAGGAAGAACTTCTTGATGGTAAGAACTTTTTGACACTGGAATATACTGCCTTCTGGTGGAGTCTCATTTTTTAGAGGTTTTTGGAGTCTGCATGGTCATCTGTCAGGAGTGTTTTGATTCTGTCTTCCTGCATGGCAAAGAGTTGGATGTCCCTTGTAGTCTCTTCCAACTCCATAATCCTATGATTCTTTGAAGGCCCCCTCCTGAGGATCTCAGGGTCTGGGCAGCCTCATAAGAGGAGATAAATAGTCTAAACCTAGGTCATATAAGGCTTTTGTAGGTCATAACCAGCACTTGGGGCATACATACCTCTCATAATGCAGTTTTCTTAATGTAAAAAATTCTGTCAGTTTGTCCCACTGATGAAAACATGTTTGTGTCAGTTTTTCAAATATGTGTGTGTATATCTCCGTGTGTCAAAGTCGTGGTAGAAGAAAAAAAAAAGAATGATATTTGTGGTTACCCTGGTGGTGCAGTGGTTAAATGCCTGTACTGCAACCACTCACTCATAAAAACCACAAGGTTGCGAGTTCAATACTAGCCAGAGCTCAGGCTTGACTCAGGCCTGCATCCTTCCGAGGTCGCTAAAATGAGTATCCAGATGTTAGGGGGCAATGATCTTACAGTTTTAAACCACTTAGACACTGCATTGTGCGATATGAAGCGGTATATAAATGAAGCTGCTTTGCTTTGCTTTACTTCTGACAGAGCGAAATTGGATGATATGTGCATGATTGCCATTTCACACACCATGAATTGAATAAAATAATATTTTAAATAGTTTCAATGAATATTTTTTCCATAGCTACTCTCATAACCCACTCAAATACATGAATAGTGATTCATTGACTATATAAAGGTCACCATTTGAAAGGGAGTTTACTGTTGCAACACTTGCTCCTTTTGCACATTAATGTGCTCCCAATTCCCCCACCTATGCTGTCAATGTTTTTCTATTCCCATTGCCCAAATCCAAGTGATTCTGCTGGGAACCATAGCATGCAGGAACTGTGCAGTTTCCTTCCCAGCAAAATGGCACACCTAATTTTGCTGAGAAAGAAGGTGAATGTTCCCTATGTGTTTTGCTTCAAAAAAAAAAATCAATAGGATTTTTGTTAAGTGGTGACAGAAAATGATGGTGTTTTTTATCAGTGGGAGAAAGATGTGGGGCCCAATGGATCTTGGGGTATTCAAGGTGACCTAGGATGTTATTAAACCTAGGAAGAATGTTACCAAACATAAGTTCCTCCAAACCTAATAAGTTACCACTACTTTTAAATATTCTACTACCGTATCCTGTGCTATATTGTAGTGGTACAGGGATATAGTTAAGTGTGCATGTTTAGCAGAATGGGGGGGGGGGAATTGCCCTTCCAAATAGAAATTCACTCCCAAGGAAATTTTATTTGTCCCCCAATTTCTAGCATCACAGAGGATGTAACACTGAAAAATCACTCCCATCAAGAATACTTCTATTTGCTACATTTTCATTTTCTTGGGTCTAATCTTCACTGCAGAACTGATGCAGTTTGACATCACTTTAACTGCTATGGCTCTATCCTATTGAATCCTGGGACTTGTATTTGTTGTGGCGTCAGAGCTCTCTAAGAGAAAGCTAAATATCTCACGAAACTATAAAACCCAAAATTCTACAGCATTGAGACTGGGCAGTTAAAGCAATGTCAAATTGCATTATTTTGCAAGTGCAGATTAGACCTTGGTTACTTTGCTTGCCCCTTTTCTTTGGATGCCTAAATTCTCGAAATGATCAACTGAAGTTGACAGTTTCAGCAATGCAAGAAGTCTGGGGAGGGAAGGAAAATTTCATGGGGGGGGGGGCAGAATTCTTAACAGTGACAATGCTTTCATTTTTGACTCCCCTGGTAGTTATACCCCTGTTTCTGGGGTAGGCATAGAGCAGTCCTGGGATGAAATGCTGCCACTCTGGTTGTTTCTATATCCTTTCCACTCTTTTTCTTAGAAAAATGGGTGGACTGATGCTTAAAAGTGTTTGAGAGTGATGATCCAGTTTTTAAAAACAAGTTTCAGGATTTCCTCCACCCATGCCCTGTTCAACATCAAAGAAACACCTGTTTTACAAAACCAAAAACAGGCTTTTTGAATTGCTCTTTTGGGGGTATTTTTGGCAGTCCCTCTGGTCTCCCGAGAGTCTCAAGAACAGAACATGGCCCAAATCCACCACACATGTTTGGGTAAATAAATAGGAATAATAGAATTGTAAAATTCAGCTTTAATGCCATCCAGTTTGAATTTCACTTATAGAAGCCATTGCTTATAAAACATACAGTGGGAAAAACTTATTAAGGGTACTGGCTAAATTATTAATTTAGCACCAGTTTTAGAAATCAGTCCCTTAGGCACGACCATGAAGTGAATTCTTCTCACCTCATATCCTTTTTGAAATCCAGTGGAAGTGATGCATGGAGAATGATGCTTCTTACTGGTTGGGGGTCACCTTCAATTTTATCTGTAAACTAATATCAACATTTTGATTTACTAGGGTTTATGATCACAGTTGTGCAGTGACTGCAAAACCCTCTGGGCAAAATGAAAACTACAGTCGAGATATATTCTAAACAGCAAGTGGGAGGATCATTTAGTAAAGAAGCATGGTTTTATTGTGTTTCTGAATTATAGATATGCCAGCTCCTTCTCTCTCTTTCATTAGGCTGTGGTGAACAGGAAATATTATTAGTTATTCACAGTGAGTTGCTATATGGGAATTGGGGGGGGGGGTGGAGAGAGATAAAAAAAGGAAAAATATTCTCACACAGACTTGAAAAAAAATAGATCAAAAATTTGAAATATGGTTACGTTTTGCAAGCTGGGCATATTTGCCCTGTTTAAATGTAAATTGGAAATTGAGAGTTGTCATTGGAAAAATGGATAGCGTGAGGGTTTGTTTATGGGATTTCTGGTTTCCCTTTATAGGTTTCATATTTAAACAGGGATAATAAATTCATGGACTGACATTAGTGAAACCAAATGGATGCTACTACAACTTTTTGAAAACTAGGTGGAAAAGACATTAGTTATTTGTTTCATTTATAAAAGTGACATTCTTCTAGCCTCATGCAGTTTATGTGTATTAATATATATTACTGAGAGAGAAGGATGGAGAGATGGAGAGAGAGAAAAAAATAGAGGAGTTCATAGAATGCATCACATATCAATTTTGCAATTGTGAACAAAGTTTTGTTGGACTTACAAGTCTCAACGAAAGTATCATTTTCACATTTCTTGAGACTTGCAGCAGAAACCAGGTATCTCACCTCATGCATCATCACATTTTCAAAGCTTAAAGGACATTTTGAAGTATAGAATATGGTCAAAACAAGGCAGGTATTTTTTTAAAAAATAATTGTAAAATACATGTAATTGGGAGGAAATACAGATGAACACGTTCTTGTTGATGTGGAAACATTTCTGAATTAGATAAGTGAGGCAAGTAAGTACTCAAATTAGCACAAAAAAGCATAAAGCAGGTAAATTTCAGTGTGGGAGGAATACTCAGTCTTGCAATATGAAACAAGGCAATGAAGATGAAAGTAGGGCTTGAAGAAACCCAGTAAAATCAAGATGGGATTGATAGTGTGTGACTCAGAGGGGTTCCATGTATGAGTGGGGAATCTAACCCTGGTCTCCAGAGCCATATTCCAACTCTTAAAGTACTACATCACATCTCTAATTTTGATGTAGTTCATTTTTAAATAGGAATTTCTCAAAATTTCTGACCATACTGCAAGTTAGTTACTGAACCTGAGGATACTGTTGTTCTCTCAAGGGGAGGGGGTGTTCTATCCTCTATATGACTTCAGGCATAAGGTGACTCATTCTCCATTGAGAGGAATATTGTGTTAATGTGTGTGAGAGCAAATGTGCCATATCATAGAATCATAGAGTTGGAAGAGACCACAAGGGCCATCCAGTCTAACCCCCTGCTATGCAGGAACTCCCAATCACAGCATCCCCGACAGATGGCTATCCAGCCTCTGCTTAAAGACCTCCAAGGAAGGAGACTCCACCACAATCTCCGAGGGAGTGTGTTCCACTGTCGAACCGCCCTTACCGTCAGGAAGTTCCTCCTAATGTTGAGGTGGAATCTCTTTTCCTGGAGCTTACATCAATTCTTTCGGGTCCTAGTCTCTGGAGCAGCAGAAAACAAGCTTGTTCCTTCCTCAGTATGACATCCCTTCAAATATTTAAACACGGCTATCGTATCTCAGACAGAATAACACACCCATTCCTTATAAGCTCCTTGATATGTAGAAGCTTCCCATCCGACAAAAATGCAAATACCTTCCAACTGTTGTTACTTAAAAACACCACCACCAACAACAATTTAGGATTCATAGAAACATGTCCCAAAATAACCTGAAATAATGAGACATCATATTTCATGACATCAAAAAGAACACAATCTTGATGTCTTTCTTGCCCATTATATTGCTTTCAAATGCTTTCTTTAATGTATTTTTTCCCTTTGACCCTACATCAGACCCAAGGCAACTAAAAAAATATAACTTTTTTGTTCCCCTCCTTGACAAATCTAACTAAAACCTTGTGAAAAGTACAATTCATATTTTCATTTCCAAGCTCTGTTGAAAGTGTAATTGCAAAGACTGGGTTTCGTGAAAGGATATGAACCAATGTTAGTCAAGACCCTCAGTGATCACTTAGGTTTGTAATGGTGCTACTCTGAAATTATTTTGTGCCATTTAAACTCAGCAGAACTCTCATATAGGCATTATTCTAATGTGCAGTGGGATACATGTACATTATGAAAGTAAAATGTGCAGCAGGAAACATGTTTTTGACCAGTTTGTCCAGCATGGACCTCAATGAAGATCATAGTTGAATTTAAACTAATAGGTAAAGATAAGATAAATATACTGAAAAGTGAAATAGGTAGTGAAAAGTAACAGTGTCCTCAGCATATACTAATTGTATGTTATTGTGACTCACCAAAGAATTTAATTTTCTTCAACATGACTTTCTTTGACATTTAGCTCTGTTTGTCACTTTATGACTTTTCTCCTTTAGGCGGAAATATTGTTATAACTACTGGTTCCCTCTTCCTCTCCATATAGATGCTACACAAACAATTATTACTTAATAAACCAGGTTAAGATATTAGCTTGATATCTTGGTGCAAGGCATAGCCAAGTTATTTTGTTTCAGCATTATATATATATATATATATATATATATATATATATATATATATATATATATATATATATATATATATATATATATGAATCTGTAGCACTTCAGCATACCAACTCTGAGTGTATTTAACTAACTTTTTTAAGTCAGTAGGATTGTAGCCTAAAAGTTGGTGTGAGTTGCAATATAGTAATTTTAAATCATTTCATCTTTTCAGCTTCAGATACAATATAATACATAGAGAGTAATTTTCAGATTTGCATTTCAAAAAGGCTGCTAGTGAGAGGCATTCAAAAATGCTCTTGGGGCAAATCTGCATTTTGACTGATTTAATAACAACTCTGTTCAAGTAACTTCAAGAAAAGTTGCACTGTCACCATCACCAAAATACAACAGCCAGAATTGTTTAGGAGGAAGCACTGGCACTCATAATGGTAAAAAGCCAACATAAGCTAAACACAAGCTTGCAAAAATGAGTCCAAAAATTTTCCTATAATGAAAAATTTCTATTAGTCTGATACTAGAGTGTGATGATAGGCTGCCAGATGGGGCAAATAACTACTAGTTCAGTGCCTATTTTCCTAGTTTAGAGAGAGACTTTAGAGCTCTTCACAATTTATTTTTGTTCTCAGCATCTTAAAGAATGTAGTGTCATAAGCAAACTTGGCCACCATAGTCCTAATTCCCTGACTGTTTATGAAGAAGTTAAAAAGCCTTGTAGGTCCCTGAAGGATCCTGCAACTCATATCCCTTCTAGTCAAGAACTTACTGTTTATTCCTATTCTTTGTTTCTAGTTATTTGGCCATTTTAAAATCCATTATGTTGGCTTCTCTTATCCCATAACTGCTAACTCTTTGGTGTGATAGTTGAGTAAAATTCTTTTAGATGTCCAAATAGATATCAACTGGGTTGCTCCTGTGCACTTAAAAAGAACTCTAAAATGTTAGTGAGATGGGACTAACTTTTGCGGAAACTGTGTTGATCAAGGTTTACCCCTGTGTGATGCACAGGAGTTCTAGTCAAAACCATTTTTCTGTGGGAGGTATATCAGCAAAAGGTGCCCTCACAAATCTTAAGGTAGTAGAAAGTATTTAAGGCTTTGACTTTAATAAAAAGAAACCAACCAACCAATTGACCACAAGTATCATTCTTCAAGAGTAAGAAGTGCCATATTAATCAATTCAATAAAAATTGGGATTCCTTTACCAGTGATGTCACTTAGGATTGGCATCACCTGGTATGGTAACTCATGGTGTCACACCTCCCCATTGACCTCTTCCCCTACCACACCACACAGAATCCTCAGTATTGATTTTTGTACTATTGTTACTCATAAATCATATTTCCCATATATCTCACTGAATGTAATGGCATAGTTGTGATATAAACAGCTAGCAAAATTAAAGTTATAC
>JAIPUX010001232.1:159823947-159840309 GCA_020142125.1 Phrynosoma platyrhinos | reverse complement strand
TTCTTTGGCTAATTGCTGTTCCTCGTCTTTAGATAATCCTTTTGTGAGAATAGATGATTTTTCCTTATTAAGTTTGCATCCTGACACATTCCCAAATTCTTCTAATGTATTAATTAAATTATTTATACAATTGTTCGGCTTATCCAAAAATATAACAAGATCATCTGCAAATGCCCTGACTTTATAACAATAATTCTTAATTTTCAAACCCCGTATTAGATCCTGATTCTTAATCTCTTTTATCAATCTTTCAATTACGATAAGAAATAAGAGTGGTGAGAGGGGACAACCCTGTCTTGTCCCTCTCCTTATCTCTATTAACTCAGTTTTATCTCCATTAATATTAATCTGAGCTCTCTGATCTTTATATATTTCTCTTATCCATCTTGTAAATTTGGGGCCTAATTGCATTCTTTTTAAAATTTCAAACAATGTCTTCCAATTAACTGTGTCAAAAGCTTTTTCCAAATCTATAAACAACATTCCCAATTGTTTCTCATTATGTCTTTCATAGTACTCAATTGTGTCAATCACTATTCTTAAATTTTCTCTCATTTGTCTATTTGGTAAAAATCCTCTTTGGTCTTCATCTATCCAATTTGTAAGGTACTTTTTCAATCTATTAGCCAATATATTTTTAAAAATTTTATAATCAATATTTAAGAGAGATATCGGTCTATAGTTTTTTATTTCAGTTTTATCTTTTCCTTCTTTAGGTATTACAACAATTTCTGCATCTCTCCATGTTTGTGGTATGCCTTCTTCCCTAATTAAATTCATAACTTTTTGCAATGGGGCAATTAATTCATCTTCAAAAGTTTTATAAAATATAGAAGTAAAGTCATCAGGACCCGGGGCTTTCCCTTCCTTCAGTCCTCTAATTGCCTCTTTAATTTCCAATCTAGAGATTGGTTTATTTAATTCCTCTAACTGACTTTGCGTTGGAATCTGAAATTTTTGCTTGTCTAAATATTCTTTAATTTTATCTGTTTCAATTTCTTGTAGATGATATAAATTTGAAAAAAAAGTTTGAAATGCTCCTTTTATTTCTTTTTGATCTGTCACTCTTGTACCTTCCACCTTTATTTCTATAATTGTTTTTCTTTCTTTTTCTCTCCTTAGTGTTTCAGCCAACCTTTTCCCAGGTTTGTTAGCGAATTCAAAACTTTTTTGTTTTGCTGCTTTTAATTTTTCTCCTATTTCCAATGTAATTTTCTTTGTTTCTTGCTTTTGTAATATTTTTTGATTCTGTGATTACAAATACTGTGACCCTCTCCAGAAAATTTCTGACAGATGAACTACTTAAGGCTATGGAAAATCCATAAAAGATTCCCCCATAAATTCCAAACACTTTACACACACACACACACACACACACACACACACACACACACATCCTGAGAAAGAAAAATAAATGTTTCCCCCAGGGAATGGCATTTTCTGTCCCCTCAGCCATACTGCTCCTCAACCACCGACCTTTGCAAAGGAGGTGGAATTACCAAGGGTCGCGTAAACCTCAAGCACCTTGTTTGACAATAGGTGAGTTGAGAACTTCAAATACCCACCGAAACAGCATCCCCTGAAATACCTCCATGCTACAAAGATGTATAGGTGGTGGTAGTGGTATGGTGTGGGGTATATTTAGTTTAAAGACTTTTGCTTTTACTTTTATTTTTAATGGCAGCACAGTCTTCCAACCACATTATTGGAATACCATGCTGCCATTATAAACAAAAGAAAGATACTTGCCATTAGAGTGGAATAATTGGGAGATATTTATGTATGATTGAGGTTGCATCTGCACTGCAGAAATAATGCACTTTGTTACTACTTTAACTGCCATGATTTAAGGCAATGCAATTCTGGGATCTGTAGTTTCATGAGCTATTTAGCCTTCTCTGTCAGAGACCTCTGGTGCCACGATAAATTACAGATCTGAGAATTTCATAGCATTCAGCTATGGCAGTTAAAGTCGTGCCAAAGTGCTTTATTGTGTAGGAGATCTGAATTGTTTCTTAGCATCATTTTTGAAAAGCCTTGGAGAGTATGCGTAGATATCAAGAGATTTCTTTCCCCTAAGGAAAGGCTTATGGTCGCTACTTTTGCTTTATGGAGGATGATGCTGCATTGGAAAGGCTAGCCATGAAAAGTCCTGTGTTTGAAAGTGTCCTCTATTTAAAAGCTATTCACACTACACAATTATAGTGCTATGATTCCATTTGAACTTCCATGGTAGCATCTTATGGAGCCCTGAGGATGGTAATTTGATGAGCCATTAGAGATCTTTGACTAAGAAGTCTAAATACCTCTCCCCAAATTACAAATCCCAGGATCCTATAGGATGGAATAATGGCCATTCAAGAGGAATCACAGTCGAGGTAATCAGATGTCCTAACCATAAAGCAGGACAAGGCACTGCAAAATGTAGGGCACTCAAGAAAATTGTAGGGTGTGGCCGAATAAAAGCTCAAAACACTCATATAGATATAAATGCATGCTTCTTAGTCCTGCTCAAAATGGAGGACATGTTGAAATTCCTCTTGGAGAAGGCTGAAATGTTGGACATATCCTGGAAAAGGAGGGTGCTTGGTCATGACGATCATAATACTATGATAGTGTAGTATGAAAGAACATGAGTTGAAAAATAAAGAACCATAAAAAGGAGGAACATCAGAGTTCTTGATGTTGTGTGTCCATACTGTTAACCTGCTTACACTCTCCCACACTGTGATGAAGTAGGTATATTGATAATTTCCTGCTTGCTTTGGGGAGCACACTGGGACTATCCAAAGGCTTCATATTTTTCCCCAGGTTGCCACTTGTGCAGCTTTGCATTTCATTGGATAGGAACCACACATCATTCCAGAGTATGTTGGAATGCAGCTCTCAGCATCCCTTGCCAGCCTAGCCAATGAGGAATGCAGTTGAATTTAGACAAATCATAAGTGTCCACCTAAAGTTCCCATTGAATTAATATGGATGCAAAATTGAGTGAGACCCATAAGAGTTACCTTTTTGGATTTCATTTCCCAGAATCCTCCAGCTAACTATCCTAGTTATAGGCTTCTGGGGGTTGTCATCCCAAAAAAAAAAAAAAAAAAAAAGCACTGCTGTTGCATCCTGAATGTGTTATTATTACATCACAATTAATGATTTCAGCATAATTTGTAAGAATAATCATAATCAACAGAAAAGGAAGAGTTAAAAGTTACCAGAACGTCTACTACTGTAGGGCAAATTTAGCCCTGTAACAGAATTAAGTTCTGAAGTTTCTCTTACACTCTGTAGCTTCAGGCTACAATGGGTAATAACATATTTTGAACACTTTCCCCCTTTAAACTATTCCCTGCAAAAATAAGACTTAAATTTCAGGAAGTATTTGCTGCTTTTTTCTCCATTTTTTTTTTAACTTGGGTGGAAGGAATTGATCATGATACTGACTTAAGATGTTATTGCCCAAAGCAAAGAAGAAAGGGTAGTCCCGTCCCCCCATGCAAAACAGAATGAGATTGGTAATTGTGTTTTAGGCAGAGTCAACACAAGCCAGAATAACTCTAGGAGCAGCTCAAAATATTCTGGTCCCAGAGCTAGTTTGATATCCCTCTGTTACTTGGGTGCTTCATTGTCATGCTGGATTGTTTGAATCAGAACTGCTCTGAAATATTAATGCCACTGTATGTCACAGGTATGGGATTACAGGATTTAAGCAGAGCAGTGGAGGACAGAGGGTCTTGGAGATGTCTCATCCATAGGGTCACCATGAGTTGACATCGACTCAAGGACAGTTAACAACAAAATGTCTGCTATCACATATATGTCTGACCTGCATGCTGATATGTGTAAGTAGCCTAACAGCATGTTTAATTTGGTAAAGTCACTTTGAGAGAGAACAGTTGAATGGGATGTTAAATCTTCCCCCCATTTTTGGCTCAAACTCCCACCTCACTTCAAATGCCTCTCTCCAACTACTACTCCAGTCCCAAGTGTGCCCTCTCAAGACTATTTTTTAATTTTTTAAAGGACCTTAGAATAATATTTCATTCATTTGTGTAATAATAATAATAATAATAATAACAATAATAATAATTTTACCCTGCCCCTCTGTCAAACAATTGGGGTGGCTTACAACAATTAAAATCCATACAAATCCAAAATAAACATCCCCCACCCCTCCCCTCATTAAAACAGTATTAAACTACACATCCATTAAAAGCCTTAACATAAAATATTAAAAGATAGAATAAAACAAAGACAATAAAACAATTGAAAAGACTACAACAACCAGCAACAAATAGTGTCATCTTTAAGCAGAGGCTGGATGGCCATCTGTCAGGGATGCTTTGATTGGGAGTTCCTGCATGGCAGGGGGTTGGACTGGATGGCCCTTGTGGTCTCTTTCAACTCTATGATTCTATGATTCTATGAGAGACGAAAACTAAGACGGTAAAAACATGCAGACTCCTGAGGCCGGGAATCTAATCAGGAAAGGCCTGCCGAAAGAGATCCATCTTTACCACCTTTTTAAAGCTGCTTAGAATTGTGATCTGACGGATCTCGTCAAGCAGGCCATTCCATAATCTGGGGGTGATTACTGAGAATGCCCTCTGGGAGGTTGCAGACAGCCTTGATTTCATCAGATGCAGCAAATTCCTCCCAGAGGACCAGAGTGCGCGGGGAAGATTGTATGGGAGGAGGTGGTCCCGGAGATAGATTGGACCCAAGCCATTTAGGGTTTTAAAAGTGATAACCAACACCTTATACTGGGCCCAGAAACCAATAGGCAGCCAGTGGATAGATTTTAATACCGAAATTATGTGGTCTCTCGTAGATCTTCCCAAGGCCACTCTGGCTGCCATATTTTGTACTAACTGAAGTTTCCGGACCAAGCACGAGGGTAGCCCCATGTAGAGCGCATTACAGAAATCCAGACAAGAGGTTACCAGTGCGTGCACCACAGTCTCAAGGTCCCTTACTTCCAGGAAAAGGTGCAGCTGGCGTATCACCCAGTGGCTTCATATAGATGTTAAGCATTGGGGACAGAATGGCACCCTGAGGTATGCCACACATTTTTTTTTTTTTTTGCTGAACAGCTGTCTCTGAGCAGTACCCTCTGGGACCTGCCCAAGAGGAAGGAACAGAACCACTGCAATGCAGTGCCTCCAATTCCTAACCCACTCAGGCGGTCCAAGAGGATGCTATGATCTATCATATCAAAAGCCGCTGAGAGGTCTAAAAGCACCAACAGGGTCATACTACCCCTGTCGATACTCAGACGTAGATCGTCAGTCAAGGCAACCATAACAGTCTCAACTCCAAATCCCATCCTAAAGCTTTGCATCACATTACTATTGCAAGCTGACCATCAAATAGTGTCAAGAGTATTATTATTATTATTATTATTATTATTATTATTATTATTATTATTATTATTATTATCCCGCCTTCCTCTCAGTACAGTACAGTAGAGGGACCCAAGGTGGCCTACAAATCTAAAACAGTCCAAATTAAAACAGTATAAAACATTAAAAACACAAAGTTTTTTTAAAAATTAAACAATTCAAACAATTCAAGACATTACACTATTAAATTTTAAAATTCAAAACTATTTAAAACAAAAAGAAAACCAAAACAGCATCCATGTCATGTGAAAGCCTGGTGGCATAAAAATGTCTTTACCTGCTGCTGGAAGGATACCAGGGATGGAGCCATCTTAGCCTCCCTAGATAGGCAGTTCCAGAGCTTGGGAGCAGCCACTGAGAAGGCCCTTTCTCTAGTTCTCACCAAACATACCTGAGAAGGTAGTGGGATAGAGAGAAAGGCCTCTCCTGATGAGGTCATCTCCCAATGAAGTCATCTCTTGATGACTTCAATACTCTGGGGGGCTCGTACAGGGAGATATGCTCCTTCAAATAGCCTGGACCCAAGCCATATAGGGCTTTATAGGTCAAAACTAGCACTTTGAATTGTGCCTGGAAACAGACTGGCAGCCAATGGAGTTGTTGCAACAAGGGAGTTGTATGCTCCCTGTAACCAGCTCCAGTGAACAGCCCTCATTAATGTCATTGTGTGTTGGCTGCCAAATATTAAACATCATGCATCTCAATTACCAAATGTTATCAGGATGTAATATTGATGCATGTGAAACACTAAATCCTGAAATCCTGAATATCATAGTTTGACAGGGATAAAATATTTCCATATGTAATCTAGAAATATTCCATATGTAAATATTTGCACATTCCCATTTCATTTTATATATAATTAGAACAGATGCGGTGTAAATGTTGGACTGTTGGACTTGACTCTGGGAAACTGAGGTTCAAATCCCTGCTCAGCTATGGAAACCAACTGGGTGACCTTGGGCAAGTCACACTTTCACAGCAAGGGAAAGGCAGTGGCAAGCCTCTTCTGAATAAATGCTAAGAAAAAACAACAACCATGAAAGGTTTGCCTTAGGGTTGACATAAGTTAGAAACAACTTGAAGGCACAGAGGAAGAACAAAGTGTCAAATACAAAATTCTGATATCAGATGTTGTGGAAACATCAGCACTATTGAATAGTGCAGACACTAAAGTGATTATATGTGATTCTGCTGATGTGGTTGCATATCAGGCAAAAAATAAAGGCTTGTTCACCCCAGGTAAAGCTATTATGAAAAAGTGTCAGTGTTGTACTATTCTCTTCAACATTCTCTTTTCAAAAGGTATGCTGAATATAATCCAGTATACGTACTTCTCCACCGTACACTTTAGTCACTTCTGGCACAACCTGTAACAAAAATAAAGGACACAATGAGCTGATTTTCTTAACATCATTCACGTAGGTACCAATGATGACACTGACAAAATTTCATCAATATACCATAATAACTTCCAGGTGATTAATACCCCCTCGTACATGTGCTGAAATATTTGATGAATGCACACAGAACACTGGATACCTGCAATTGACTTCTCCTGTGCATTATTTATCCTGCCTTGCATACTTGTACAAAATTCTCCTATCCTGCACATTCTGTCTAAAAAACAATCCTGTGAAGTAACTTTGGCCAGAAATTTGATTACCATATATACTTGACTATGAATTGACCTCATGTATACGTCGAGGGTAGATTTTGGGGCCAAAATTATGGATTTTGATAAGACTTGTGGATAATTTGAGGGTAAAACCTGGGGGCACAAAACAGAATCTAAAGGAAAACAATGCTAGAGCACTTACAAGATTCTAGCATATACCTGTTTCTGCTCACACTAAAGGGCTGGATGGATGAGAGAGTAAAGGAGCTCAGTGCTTCTAGGACAGATTACAATCTGCCTTTCATCAAGGGATGATCCCTGTTTTTAAAAAAGAGTTAAAGTGCATTTCTTACATTGACCCATGGATAAGTTGACTCAGATTTTTGGGGTCAATTTTTTGACTAAAATTTCTAGATTTATACAGAAGTATACACAGTAGTTTAAATTCATTCAGTAAATTTCATATCTGTGGGAGAATCTGAACCCAGTTTTCCTTCATCCTAATCCCACATACAACCATTGCAGTTTACTAGCTGTCTACTAACACTGAACTCTTCTTTCCTGCTAGTCTCCTCTTTCCCAATTTCCAAACAAATATATTATTCAGAAGGAGGAAAAGATAACTGATTGCAAAGAGGGCTCCTCTGGAAGCTTCTTTTAAACTGGATCTGGATTTTTTTGCTGTGAATCTCAACTTGATCCCACTGCTTAATCTCACTTTGAATGTCAAACGTGTCTAATTTTTCATCTCTTATAAGCACAATGCACATTCAAGGAGTTGCCTTGACTAGCCCCTAGGTTAGAATTTTTTTTTCAAGACATGAAACTTCCCCAGGAATATTGTGATTTCTGTACACCTCTTAAGTTTTTTGTGGCCTTCCTGCTGTTGCACATTGATGGTGCTATCTGCTGCACCTATCTCTTTTTCACTTTTTGAAAAATAATTTCATAGTTGGTATTAATTGCTCTTACCTTTTCAGACTGGGCATAAGCACCAAAGGGAAAGGACACATATTTTCACAGAAATAAAAAAAACAGTACATAATTCTGAAGACATAATAAATAAATAAATAAATAAATAAATAAATAAATAATAATAATAATACCCTCCCCTAATTACATGTCTCTAACAGGAACCAACGGGAAATTATATCTGCTTAGCAGGACTTCGTTGCATTTTTATTTGGCTTTGCTTCCAGGGCATGTTATTTGCTCAGGTTTCACATCTTGTCCCCTCAACTTTCCTTCCCTTCCAAGAGTATGGTAGGCAGTCAGCAATCACAATTTCGTTGAGAGTGAAAGCCTCAGACAAGAGGCTGTAATGAAGGTACAGTGCTTGCTAACCTCATCCACTCTCCTCTCGGCTGTCCTTGCTTTCTCAGTCCAGATATCCATCTGTCTAGACGGACGTTATCTCCCTGGGATCTAAATGTGGAAACTGAGCATCATTATTTCAGAGTTCTATTTAGGAGCTCTGCAGCGATAAAGCAGCTTTTGTCCAAATTGAGCAGTTACAGATCACTCCCTCTGAACAGATGGGCTTGCAACATGGTATATATTTTTGTGCAGGCCCAGTTACAAATAATTGGGAGTCAGAGAAGGCTGGGTTTCAACAGACAATGCCTGCAGCAAACAGGGAAATAAAAGTTCACAAATGGGGTAGTCTTGGGATAGTTATGAAAATAGTACTTTTTAGCTAAAGTGGAGAGCTTTCAGGAGATTGTAACATTACACAGCTTGGTCTTCAAAGCTTCCATGAGAAGGGGTACCACCTGTAGAGCGCCAAAAGAAAGCCCATCTTTTGAGAACATAAGAAAGTGATGTGTTGGTATGACATATGTCAGAACTTTATACCTATGCTTTTGAAATATTTTTGGCATTACTTTCATTCAAATTTCTTTTTACAGCAATGGTGCATCTCATCAGGAAATCTTTTTCCTCATTATCAATGAGGGATACAGAGGAGTAAGAATAGAGTTAGGGTCAGGAATGCTCATTTGTCTGCATACAATGATGACTGATTGATTCCGTGTCAATGGGGCAGTGAGTTAACTCCAAGCTTTAATTTGAACTTTCAAGGTGCTATCCAGAGTGCTAAACCGTATAACAAAATAGGTTATGGACTTTGGACAGCTCCAGAAGTCAGGGAGAGTTTTACTCTTGGGAAATCTACTGCCTACCTTCTAGTGGCCTAATGATTCAGTATAGTCATTCAATGTGATACTATAGTCTCCAGACAGTTTTTCATGAACTAAATTAATTAATGCTATGTTTTGCTGTTTAAGAGCTATTGGGGAGACAGTCAGACCACCAAACACACTCACTTATTATTACAAGAGATGTATTCAAGATTCATAAGGAAGGAACCATTCATAAAGAATGTGTGTGTGGTGAAGTGCAGGATTAAAACACCATACTTTGGGTCAAATTGCAAGGTTGGGCCTGTTACCTATTTTGCAGAGGACAATTTTCTATATAATGAGTTGTCAGAGGATATCCATTTGAATGTGTGCTCTATTTGAAGGGCCATCCAATTAAAGTCTCGTTTGAAGATCAGCTTAAGGGAAGCAGCAAAATCATCTGCAAAACAGACTAAGCTGGTGGATAGGTGGTCGCTTGGTTACACTGTACTTGATTATGATGAGATCAATTGCATCTCTCTTTTAAAGTACAACAATTGTTTCTCGGTTGGCAACTCTATCAGTTACTGTATCTAAAGTTTATTTGTCATTCTATTCAGCTTACAGTAATAGTATACACCATAATATTTAATAATAAAATATTAAAATAATAAAATAATAAAAATAGCTGAAGACGAAGCTCAAACAGACCTCTCAGAGGGCATTCTCTGTTATTGCCCCTAAACTGTGGAATGACCTGCTGGACGAGATCCGTCTTAATACAACACTTACTGCCTTTAAGAAAGCAGTCAAGATGGATCTCTTTCGGCAGGCCTTCCCATAATAATCTCCTTATAGAAATGAATATATTGGATTCACTCCTCCCCAATCTCTCTGTCGACTGTGGTATCCTATTATTATTGTTATCTGTTTATTTTATATTCGTTTCATTGTGTTTTTAATTCTTCAAGTTTAATTCTGTTTTAAGGGGCGTGGGAGGGGATGCGGGTGGAGAGAATGGGAGATCGGATTGTCTTTTAACCACTGTAATCTTAACTGTTGTAAGCCGCCCCGATTGCTGTGCAGAGGGGCGGGTTATAAATAAAAAATTATTATTTCCAGTTTCTATATATGGTTCTGAAACCTGCACAAGGAAGAAAGTTCACAAAATGAAAATCAACTCTTTTTAAATGTAGTGCTGAGGAAGAGTTCTATGAATACAATGAACTGCTAAAAAGTAAATAATGAAACAGTAGTTCATAGTAGATAATATGCAAAGGAATCTTGTAGCACGGTTCTGTGCCAAAGCCCAATTTGTGTGTGGACTGTCACTATGTCAGAAATCCAGTTCAACACCGAATCCAGGCAATCCCTACCTTAACGCAAAATCTTTTTTTTTTTTTAATTTACCTTTTGGTCTGAATTATCCAGCACTCTGGAACAATACCACTAGCATGAGTCATTCCCTCTGAGGTCACAAGGCACCCAGCAATATGATTAATGCTGGAAAAATAGTTTTTCATCCCAGAGGGAGCAATCCATGCCAGCAGTGCTGGTGCTGGGTAGTACAGTATGGCATTATGTAGACAGCCACCCAGCATTGCTGTGGAATGTGAAGGTAATAGAGGGAGCAGCCTGGAGTATTATAGCCAGTGTATTCTGGCTGCCCTTGATCTACTTCCTCAGATGTATGGAGTGAACTGATGCCCAGGAAGGATCTTTATAATCAGACTGTATGAATAGCCATAGAAATGCAAAGCTTGTTGGTATGGTGATGAGGTGACAAGTTCAGTTTTGACTATGGACATTGAGGGACAAAGGCAGGAGGAATAATGTTGCCTACCATGAACTCCTCAAGACCCCTGGGAGAGTATGTAGGATGCCTGTTGCTGTAATCCAGTTACAATAATGGAACAGGTCACTTATCTACCATCCTTCCTGATCAGTAAATATACATGAAGGGGCTAAAGATGGGGTTGGGGAAGCTAAGGGAGAAGAGGTGCTGTAGTTCTTCCTGACAACACTTTATCGTATGTCTTCCTGACTGAGAATCTGTCAAATATTAATACAACAAAAACCCTATTCTGGCAACTTTATTCATGAGTCACAGATGTAAAGCCTTGCGAGTTGAGCCAGCTGGTACACATGAGAAAAAGTTGGTGTCTTTAATCATGCTGTCACCTTGTTAAAGTAACTGGCTCAGTATTTTTGAATGTGTGTGTGTGTATTTGATAATTTTTATATGGATTCTGCACTGAAAGACAAGGCACTTAGAGGAAGAAGGGATATAATTGCTTAATAAACTCTCAGCCCAGCTAATTCATTTTGTCACAATATTAAAAAAAAATCCCAGCGTCTTAAATTAATGGTGATTTTCTTTGTTCATGATGAGAAAGCTTGGAATAGAAGGAGCTTGGGTTTATCTATTAGACAAGCTTCTTTAAAAAAAAAAACTTCCATGAAAACATTATTCAGTTCAATGCACAGACTTCACTACTTACAAGAAAGAAGAGCCAAAATTCTCACAGTTGAATGCTCTCTGCAGATACAAATTTGGTCCATTCTATTTGAATGAGAAATTAGCTAAGTGGTGCGTTAACATAGTGGCTTGACAAATGCCTACAAGGTGTGTTACAGTACATCTCCCTGTATGAAACAGTTGCCACCACCCACCAGCAGAGTTTCATCCTAGTGTTTCAAAATTTTCAGGTCCTGCCTGAGACATTAAGCTGCTTCAGGAGGACAAGAAGGTGTCTTCTCCACAATCTTTAGCCTAAATCCAATTGTTAAAATTAGCAGGAATTTTATATTACAACACTTACAATGAATCATAGAATCATAAGTGTTTGAAGAGACCACAAGGATAACCAGTCCAACCCCCTGCCATGCAGGAAAATAGAATCAAAACACTCCAGGCAAATGGCTCTGTTAAAAAAACCTTCAAAGAATGAGGGTCCACCACACTCCAAGGCAGTGTATTCCACTGTCAGAAAGCTCATACTGTCCGGAAAGTATACCTAACATTTAGGTGGAATCTCTTTTCCTACTGCAATTCAACAGGACTTGGGGCGGGGGGCACATACATCCTACCCCTAATTTAGGCTTGTATATAGAAAACAGATGGACTTAAAATTTGTAGATTAATCTTAAAATTTTAAACTATAAAAATTAAATGGTTTGTTACAATTTTTCACTGCCAAAGCTACAGTCTACAGAATTTTGAAATTTGTAGTTTACTGATGTGGAGTGCAGGAGAAAAGGGTGACAATACACCACATCTGCTGCCTGAGGCAGTTGCTTCACTCTGTATACTGGCAGAATGAACCTTACAATTGTGTTGTTTTTTTGTAATCCTAGGAAGAACACCAGCAGCAAGTGGTTGCTCATTTTGAGAGAGTAGCAAGCTTCATGTATGACTGATGTGAGTGGTTTTGTGGATAACACCTTATAGAGAACTGGCTTAAAAAGTGGTGTGATGACATTCATAGACCAGTGAAGCTAAGTAGGTGCAGTCCTGAACACTCTCTAGGTAGAAAGGAAACTTTGCTCCAAAACACACTGCAGAAATAATCCAGTTTGAGACCACTTTAACTGCCCTAGTTCAATGCTAGGGAATTCTAGGAACTGTAGTTTTGTGAAACATTTAGCCTTCTCTGTCAGAGAGTTCTGGTGCCACAATAAACTACAAACTACAATTCCCCAGATTCCCTAGCACTGAGTCAGGGCAGTTAATGTGGTCCTAAATGAGATTATTGCTGTAGTGTGTTTTTTGGACCCATGTTGAAACTACATGTAGCCAATCATTTAGAGCAGAGGTAGCCAATGCATGACCCTCTAGATCAGTGACTCCCAACTTTTCTGTGCCCCCAGCCCTGGGAAATGTTTGATTAATGTTTGCACCACCTACAAAAGCAATATCACATTTTAAGATAAAGATCTCTAATTTCTAAGTTTTGAACCACAAATTGGACCACGTATAATACTGTGGGTAAACAAACTGAACTTTAAAAAATAAGCTTTTAACTCTGTGCATAAAAAATGCAATTTTCAATTGAGCAATTACATTCTAACTTAATTCAGAAAAAAATTGACTTGTGTCTCATCACTAAAGAAAACAAACTACTCTTTGTCACACACCCTAAAATTCCATCTCACACCCCTTGGGGTCTGAGTGCTCCAGCTGGGAACCCTGCTCTAGATGCTGGTGTGCAGCTCCTATTATCCTCTATTATGAGTTATTCAGATCTGGTAAAGTTTTAAAAGACATTTAAATATAGTTTGATCATGTATCCCTCCAATACTATCAGAATATATACTTCAGGATGTCCCAATTATTAGTAGAGGTAAACACTTCTCATTCTGCTTTAAAATAATTTTTAACAGCAATTCTTCTTATCAGAATCAGTGTTACTTAAGTAATCTGTCCAAGCCTAATCACCCTAAACCGGACAGAAATTTCATTCTCCAGATAACTATCCTAGATAGAGGAACTCTGACACAAAGATACATCCTCTAGCTTCTTCATTAGAGATGTAGTTCTTCACTAACCTTATTCTCAAAGGAAGCAATGAGCAATTTTAGTGATATCTTTCCCATTGGAAGATATTTGAAAATGGTGAACATTTTAATGACTATTCACAATACAAGGCTTATTCTGTGCAAAATTTGTGCATCGTATTTTTGTGGGAAAACAGACATTTGCATAAGAAACAGCATTTCCTGTATAAAAAGTTATTTGTTTGCATATAAATATTGTGTAGGAAAACATTTTTTGCACAGAAAATAGTATGTGTGTTGTTTTCTGAGCAAAAAAACCCGCATGCAGATTTTGCACAGAATAATTCCTGAACCAAGAAGAATCTTGTTAGATCAATTTTTAAAAATATTTTCCTCATCCTTATTCTCCATGATGTTCAGTGGAGATCACATCACATGCCCATTGTTTTAGGTGTATTGGCTGGACCTTCCAATTAAAATAAAATAAAATTGGCTGGACCTTCCAATTAAAATAAGAAAGCATATCCAAGAGCATGCTAACAACCACTAGTCAGAGGCAAAGCTAGGAAGCTATTAAGATTCCTTATAGTATGTTAGACCACTGGTCTAGCTAGCTAGTATTGTTGACACTGACTGGCACCCACTCTCCAGGATTTGAAACAAGATTTCTCCTCCAAATCCTTTGGAGAAGTACCAGAAAACCAAGACTCTCTAAAGTGTGCAGGCATTTTTGCCCAATTGCAGCTATAATAAATTGTGATAAAATTGAAGGATTATTGGGCAGAACAATGTGCATTCCTGCAAATGAATCATCAATCTGTCCTTAAAGCAAATTTAACAGAGTGTGGGCATAAAACCATAGCCAAACCCAGAATTGCAGATACCACATTGCTATGCAAGATTTTGGTGAGTATGTTGCTTTTCTCTGCTCCCTTTAAACACACAGCGATCAATACCAGGTACCCAAATATATAGAAAGGCAGTGAAATTGTCTGGAAAATGTATCTGGAATGTGCACTCTTTATTACAGGCTGCCTACCTGATGGAGTGTTTTTAATGATGAATCGATCCCTGGTGCATTTATTCATGTTTGTAAAAGAGGAAAATTATAAAAGAAAGAAATTTGATGAAAAGGCTGTTCAAGAAGGCTGTACCTGTGATAAATCCTCCAGCCAAAGAAAATAACAATAGCCAGATTGTATTATTTTTAGATGCATGCATTATAATTGCTTAATGAACTCTCTCAGCCCAACTAATTCATTTTGTCACAATATTAAAAATAAATTAATCCTGGCATCTTCAAGCACCAATCTTCAAGCACCAGTGGTACCAATACCAGAAAGCTAATTTCAGAAGCATTCTTGTTGGCGGGTAACACTTGAAATCAGTGGTTATCTTATGCATTCCTGAGATGGTACATTCCCATACACGAAGATACAAGAGAACCAGGAGAATGCTTGAATTTTCTCTTTTGCTCCTTGCAATGCATATCCCTCTATATCCAGGTAAATAAGACTTACATATACAGTTTTCAGTTACCTGGTGCTAATATCCATCATACCATTGTAAACACACCAAATCTTTCATGTGCTAAGCCTAGTTAGTATTTGTATTGAAGATCACATGGGAATACTAAAAATGGCCAGGTAAGACTAAAAAAGAATCCTGCCTGAAGCCATAGAACTGGCAATACTGGGCAATATTGGACCAGAATTTCATAACCACTACCTGAAATGTGCTTGCAAACAGGCTAGAAACCAGTGGAGCTGTTTTAGCAAGGGAGCCATATGCTCCCTGTAACCTTACATCCATACATTTCCTGTTGTTATGTAGTATCTGACCCATGCAATCCTACCACACCGTTTTCTTGACAAGATTTATTCAAAGGAGATATAGGATATTGCCTTTTTCTAATGCTGAAAGATTGTGAGCAGCACACGGTCACCGAGTGGCTGAATGGGAATTTAAACCTTGTTTTCCTGGAATTCTAGTTAATAGTCAAATCACTACACCATACTGGCTCACATACCTTTATATGGTTCTCCATTTTGCATTCCCCTATCCTTACATGGTGTCTCATTTACTTCTTTGATGATTCATCTCAAATGTTATAACTCCATCTCGCAAAGAAGATGATTCCTTTGATGCTCGTAACATTCCAAGCAAAACAACTTCAAAGAAGTTAGGTTTTCCTTCAGTTGGACTGCAAGACTGTTATGAAGGAGAAAATAAAGCTCTGTGGGATTATCTGTGTTCTAACTGCTTCTTTGGGAAGTATTTACTACTCATGGATGCACCTGAATCATAGAATCATAGAATTATAGAGTTGGAAGAGACCACAAGGGCCATCCAATCCAAACGCTGTCATGCAGGAACTCCCAATCAAAGAATTCCCGACAGATGGCCATCTAGCCTCTGCTTAAAGACATCCAAGGAAGGACACTCCACCACACTCTGAGGGAGTGTGTTCCACTGTCAAACCGCCCTTACTGTCAGGTAGTTCCTCCTAATGTTGAGGTGGAATCTCTTTTCCTGAAGCTTGCACCCATTGTTCCAGGTCCTAGTCTCTGGAGCAGCAGAAAACAAGCTTGTTCCCTCCTCGATATGACATCCCTTCAAATATTTAAACAAGGCTATCATATCACCTCTTAACCTTCTCTTTTCAAGGCTAAACATCCCTAGCTCCCTAAATCGTTCCTCATAGGGCTTGGTTTCCAGACCCTTCACC
>JAIPUX010001232.1:159808513-159823847 GCA_020142125.1 Phrynosoma platyrhinos | reverse complement strand
TTTTCCCCTTTTTGAAGATGGGGGACAACGTTTGCCCTCCTCCAGTCTACTGGGACTTCTCCTGTTCTTCAGGAGTTCTCAAAGATTAATGCCAATGGTTCCGATATTACTTTTGCCAGTTCTTTTAGTACCCTTGGATATAGTTCGTCTGGTCCTGGAGACTTATATTCATTTAGATTAACCAGGTATTCCTGTACTATCTCTTTACTTATTCTGTGCTGAAATTTTCCTATTCTGTCCTCTGCTCCATTATCCTCAGGTTGAGCACCCTTTGCCTTTTTTGAGAAGACTGAAGCAAAGAAGGTGTTGAGTAATTCTGCCTTTTCTCTGTCCCCTGTTAACTTTTTGCCACCTTCCCCACACAGTGGCCCTACCATTTCCTTCTTCTACCTTTTGCTACGGACATGCATAACTGAAATGCTAAGTGTACATATCTTTAGTCTGTATATCCATCAGATGTTTGTCAAAGGAAAGAAAGGAAATGTCACATTTCTGATAGAAGGTAGGACTACTTACTCCCCCCTCCCAACTCTTAGAGACTGGCTAGGTTCATAGAGTAAGATATGGTCCTTCATATAGACTGGATTCCAGTTGTGTAGGGCTTTATGGGTCATAACCAGCAGCTAGAGTAGTGCCAGAAAACAGACCCATAGCCAAAGTTAAAACAACTTCTCTCCTGGGCGATGAGAAAATTCCTTGCCAGACTTTTGACTGATGTAGATTGTTTTGGTTTGGTTTGGTTTTGGGTTTTTTTGTGCATCTCATTCTCAACCTGGTGCTTTTGAGGTGTGTTGGACAACAAACCCATCATCTCTACAGAGTCTGGTCAGTGCTGGCTGGGGTAATGGAGTTGCAGTACAGAAATCTGGTAGGCACCAGGTTGGAGAAGTCTACCTTAGTGGAAAGATTTGTAAAGAAGAAGAAGAAGAAGAAGAAGAAGAAGAAGAAGTTCATGTATCATTAATTCACTTGTAAGAGTTGATGAATTTTAAGAAAAGGCACTAGAATTCATATCAGCTGATTTAATTTACATATCACTCAGCAAATGTATTTCTATCCCCAAATTAACCTTTCTCTGTAGAAAGGTCACTCATGTCAAGAAAAGAAATGCATTATTTTCTTTGATCACCTTAGATTCTGAAAGTTAGTTTAAGTATGCCTTTTCTCTCTCTGACTCCTGGTGAAGTTTTTCTAGTAAGATTATGTCTTTCTTAATTAAATGCTTATATCAGAAGATCTGACTCACAGAATTTCATAATAGATTCCCAGCACACTAAAGAACAAAACTGTTGGGGTTGCTGGCAACATTTAGATATATGTACTCATTTTGCTTCCCTCTAATGAACCCTGATCAAAAAGATGTACACTCATACCTTTTGTGTCACAGACTTGCAAGCTAGAGAGCAGCGATCAGATCACAGCCTGGGAATGTTACCTTTTTGGGCTACAATTCTTGAAATATACCATACTGTCCAGAGGATTCTGGGAGCTGTTGTCCAAAGCTCAGTTCCTGATCAGCAGTTGTGTGGCATAAATGTATGTCAGTAGACCTATGTTGGAGTTGTACTATGCTAGAGTTGTACTGGACTGCAGCATTGTGAAACATACAACAATGATTCACAATAACTTGTCCTGCAGTGGCTCAACTGACTACTTATCCTTGATCTGGACAAGGCCCATGCACAGCCTCCCAGAAACTGCAAACAGTTGCTTAATGGAATTTATGCCAACATAAGCTTCCAATGGGTCCAAAAATAATTCTTCTGCACTATGGTGTATAGATCCTATCAGATGTTTCAAGATGTACAGAGACTTGAAAGACAATTTGTTAAGTAAATAAGAAATAGTTAAATGTGAAATGAAACTGAATAAATAAAAACTAAAATCAATCATTGTGATCAAGCAAGGATCTTTCTCAGTCCTATACCAGTATGCAGAGAGATCTTGTAGTACCTTTGACACTAACTGAAAGAAGTTGGCAGCATGAGCTTTCATAAGCTTAAGTCTACTTTCTCAGATGCTACAAAAGCTCATGCTGCCAACTTCTTTCAGTTAGGGCCTGTATAGACTGCCAGAAATAATCCAGCTTGAGGCCACTTTAACTGCCCTGGCTCAGTGCTAGGGAATCATGGGAACTGTATTTTATTGTGGCACCAGAGCTCTCTGACAGAGAAGCCTCAATGCCTCAGAAAAAAAATGCAATTCCCATGATTCCCTAGCATTGAGCCAGGACAGTTAAAGTGGTCTCAAACTAGATTATTTCTGGCAGTAGTCTCAAAGGTGCTACAAGATCCCTTCTGCATACTGATTCTACAGACTAACATAGCTATATCTTTGGATTCTAGTACTATCCCAGTTCTGAAAGTTGATAGGTTCAAAGCTGAACTGCTTCTCCTCTTCCTCCACCATTTATGCCATTTTTTTTCTTGAATCCAGCCCTCAAATGCCTGAAATGAATTAAAACAGATACAGTTAAAACTTGTAAACCAATAAAGATACACACCAAGTTATTGTGATTAAATTATCTATATAATTAAAACTACTGAAACACTCCCCAAGCAGTTTACAATGTGTAAGTTGATTGCCCCCAACAAGCTCGGTACTCATTTTAGTGACCTACTGGAAGGATGCAAGGCTGAGTCAACCTTGAGCCTGGTATTGAACTCACAACCTTGTAGTTTGTGACTGAGTGGCTGCCATACTGTCATTTAATCACTGCACCATCAGGGCCTAGAGCACCCTCCCTTCCTGCCGCACACCAATTTACTCCAGAATAAAATGGCACATATGGGGACAGGGAAGGTACCCAGAGTACCCTCCCTCCCTGCCACATTCCCGTTTACTTCGGAGCAAACAGCAGGGAAGAGGGAAGGGGTGCACTCAGTCGGGTGTCACCCCTCCTCTGGAGTATCACCCAGTGTGGTACGTAACCCCCCCCCACACACACACACCAGTGATACTACTACCTTGCAATACCTTCTAGAGATGGGAAAATACACTAAAATATTTGAATAATTGTTAAAAAAACTTTTTTGAGTAACTGTGAAGAGAAGAATCCTGGATGATGACATTTTCTTACTTTTGGACTTATTCAGCAAAAGATTTACACATTTCTGTTTTATGCAGAAATCAGCATTTTCTGCACAGGAAGCAGCCTCTTCTGTGTGGAAAATAATATTTCAATGCAGAAAAATTACTTCCTGCACACCAGATGCTCTTTTTTGCACAGCAAATGCTGTTTTCTATGCAAATCAACCATGTACAAATTGTATGCATTAAATTACATTTCATTTATTATGGCAAATAGCCAGCATAAAATTTTATGAAGAACTAATCTCCAATTACAACATTTTCTGTGAAGAAAATAGCATTTTCTGCATGGAAAATAATATTCCAATACAGAAATATTACTTCCTGCACAAAAAAATGCTGTTATCCACAAAGAATATGTTGTTTTCTATGCAAAGCAACTATGTACAATTTTATTCCCAACAAATCCCCAATTATAGCACTTCTTGTGCAGAAAACAGCATTTTCTGTGCAGAAATTAATAATTTTACATTGCAGTATTATTTTCCATGAATTGAATTGATTTCTGTGCAAAACAAACTCTCTATCCAGCTCCTTCCTAAGAGTAAAGTTGGGCACTTCCCATTTTTGAATGAAGAAAATGTCCATGTGGAAATAAGGTAGTGTTTTCTGGTATTTTATTTATATAAAACTTCTGCTATGAATTTGGAGCCATCATGGAACAGGGAGAATGAGGAAATCAGAAAACATTGATTCAAATACCGATTGACTACAGTGCTAAATGTAATATAATGTAAAGATCTGCAGAGGAAGTTTTTCTCTCATAATCACCACCTTCTCAGGCACATTTGGTAAGGACTCAGAAGGCCTTCCAGTGTCTGCTCTCCAGCTGTGGAAATCCCTTTCACTGGAAATTCATTTGGCTCCATCCTGGCTTTCTTTCCTCTGGCAGTTGAAAATATTTTTTTTCAGGCAGATTTTTGAAATACAATTATGGTGCAGTAGTGTGTGTCCTGTGAAGTGGTGCACTGTATTTTAAATCTTTTTATGAGTAATTATGTTTTAAATGTTTTTGACTTTTTAACCATGATTTTTAAAAATAATATTGCAAAAAATAATATTGCAAATTAATATTTTGGCTTGATCTTTTAAAAATTATTATAAACCATCTTGGATCCCATCTCAGGAGAAAGGTGGGATATAAATTCAATATAATAATAATAACAACAATAGAGTAACAGAAGAAGAAGAAGAAGAAGAAGTAGTAGTCCATCTTGAATATGAGGACATTTGTAAATTAGAGTAAATTCTTATCAAAGACAAACTGAATTGACGTCTTTACTTTAGCTGGGCATATGGGGTCCCATTGCATTTTGTAAAAAGGTAACTTCTGGCAGGATTAGTTTCTCTCCTCACTGCAGCTAATCACAGGGGAAGTTGCCCTTGTTGACATTGCTTCCATCTGCCCAACTACTCGAAGTGCACTATTCTTGTCCAAAGCAGATCTACCAACTCATTTCTATTTGGATATTATATTCAACACTTTACATTAGCCAAAACAGTAGCACAGATGGGAGAGTCCTGCACATTGGTCAACGAATGTCTGGATAACATTTTTTAAAAGAATAAAATAATAATCATTATTTTATTTCACGTTGGCTTTTGGCTGAGGTACCACCAGCCACTGCTTGGAAATTGAACAGGCCAATTTCATTTCACTTAGCACACATGTATCTGGATTGGTGCTCAAAAAAATGAAACAGGCTTGCTTCTATAATCTTGTGAACTGTGACTGATTCATTTCATGTAATGTTGCAGAGTAGATATAAAATATATTCTGCCCCATTTGCCAAATGCAGCTATCACAAATTCCACTACAAGTCTTTTGCAAGCACTCGGCAAAATTCTATGGTTAGCCTTTATTACAGAGAGGAAGATAATGTAATAAGAGCTAATCATATTACTAGCAGTCACCATGTTTCTAGAATACATATTTTAAGAGCTTAACAAAGAAAAATCCCCACTCAAAAAAATGACAACAAACAAGAATCAAAGATTTGGTACATAATAACCCTGAGGCTCATTGTCTTCATCAAAATGTTCCTAATAGGATCAACATTCAAGAATTAACAAACCATATCTTCTGCCAAACATATATCACACCCTACATTTGGGAGGTTGGCAAATTTGTTCAGTCTTGTTGTCTGGGACTGCAAAAGAAGGAGATTATCAAGCTAGAATAGATGTCAGCCAGATGGTAAAGGTTCTGGAAACCAAGCTATAGGAGATATGAGGGTGTTGGGCATGCTTAGCTTAAAAGAGAGATGATTGAGAAGTAATATTATAGTTGACCCAGTAGCAAATAAGAAGATAACACAGTTCTTTCAGTGAAGATTTTACTTGTTGAAGTAGGATGACTCCCTGCGAGAGTCAGTTTTTTTTATGGTTCATGAGCTACAGTTTTCAGACTCGGGGCTCATTCACACTACAGAATTATAAGGCTATTATTCCCCTTTAACAGCCATAATTCTGTCCTATGGAATCCTGGGATTTCCAGTTTAGGAAGGGGTATTTAAAATTCTTGGCCAGAGCAGTGAAGTGCATCACCAAGCTACAAATCCCAGAAATCCATAGGATGAAACTATGTCAGAGTGCAATAAAAGTATAATATTGTAGTGTGAATGGCATCCAGGCTCAAGGACAGATCTGAACAGAGAACATCACTATCATTCAAAACTGGTGTTTTACAAAAACAGAAATTGCTTTTATTCATTAATTCATTCATTATATTTATTTTTATCCCACTCTTTTCCCAGAACTGGAACTCAGAGTGGCTGTTGTTTGTTGTTGTTTGTTGTTGTTGTGTGCCATCCAGTCATTTCCATCTTATGGAAACCCTAAGGCAAAACTGTCATGGAGTTTTCTTGGCAATATTTGTTCAGAAGAGGTTGTCACTGTCTTCCCCTGAGGCTGAGAGAGTGTGACTTGCTCAAGGTCACCCAATGGGTTTCATGGCCAAGCTGGGAATTGAACCCTGATCTCGAGAGTCACAGTACAATACTGAAACCACTACAAAGTTAGACAAGTTATTTTTTGGACTACAACTCACAGATTCCCCACCACTGCCCCCTGAAAAGTAATATTTCCAAGCTTTCTAGTTTCAGGCTGTATGCTATAGTATCTTGCAGCTCCTTTTGTGAACAGAAAAACAGCATTTCACAGAGGGATCATCCACACTATGTTATAACCCAGGTTGCAAACTGGTTTAAAAGGGAGTCATTCACACTTGAATCAGTTTGCAAATCAATTTAAACATGATTTGTTCACACTGAAATCAGGTTTTTCCAAACATGGAATTGAGTGTGGGGTTTTTTTTGGGAGGGGGTGTCAAATCCCCCGTAACCCATGCTTCCCAGTCAGGCTCCAAAGGGAGGGCATTTGGACATTTTTCATGGACAGGAAGATAAAATGGAGGACCAGTCCTGGGAGAGGAGGGTACTCTGGTCACCTTGTCCTCATCCCAGGCTGACCAGATAGATGTCATCCCCACCAGTGAGGAGGGGGATAAGGCACTGCAAAATGGAGGATGTGCAAGAGAAATGGAGGATATGCCCCAATAAACGCACATATAAATATAGAATGTGTGCTTCTTAGTCCTGCTCATAATGGAAGTCATTTTGGACATTGTTCCTGGGCAGAAGAAAAAATTAAGGACACTTCCTCCGAGTGTGAATTCCTTCCTCCCCTAGATACAAAGCGACATCACCAATGATGACAGTGGAAGTGAAGTGACTTAGATGTGCGTTGTCTGATTGACAGAACCCCTCCCCCCCCCAAAACCCCCAAAATGATCTGATGCGATCGATAAGGAGGATCCATTTTGAATTGGTACTTAAGTTAGTGTGAACTTCCAGAGGGTTATATTGCACCAGATAGATTCGATCAGGGTAAACATAGTGCGAACTTTACATTGTGTCAGATTCGGTATTGCATGAATGAATGCATTATCAAATTTCCGCGGTTCTACCTGGCAAAAAGTGCTAGTGTGAATGGCCCCAAAAATAACTTTCCTTTTTGTTTCTTTATCTGATGTTCCTTCCTATTCTTTTGCCAGTGATTCCTCTCTAATACCAAAGATCCTAGGTTCAAAGCTAAGGAATAACATTATGCGGTGTCATTGTAATGGGTCAGTTGGATGTATTTAAATTATTTTTATATTGATTAATATAATAAAATCTGAAGCTAGCTGTCATCTTGGGAATCATTATATGCAAATAGTGTGGATTGGCTGACAGTCATCCAGACTGAACATTAATAATCATGCTGTTGGAGTCTGTAGATCTATACTTGTTAAATGTGCATATTTCTCTTTATTTAGCTTTGTTGCTGCTAATGGATTAAAAAAAAAACACCTATACAATATGCATCACTTTATAACCAAGCCGCAATATCAGAATGTTCTACGTCTGCTTACAAGGCTCATATACATTGTCATTACCAGCCAATGGGTTTTCAGTTGACCCAAAATTAGTAATCTGGCTCACAACTATGCTGATCTTGCTAAGATTCAACAGAACAATGAGACTGTTATGAAAATATCTCTGTGTTTCTGCAATAAAATGTTAATAGTCAAATGTATTTGCAGTCTGGTGTGTTGTTATTTCTTTTTCTTTGTCTTGCAGCTGACAAAAACACTGATATTCTGTTTTCTGTTCTATACATGGCTGTCACATGTAAATATAGATAATGTTATTTTTATTTTTATTGTCTTCATGCCCATGAGCAACTGCATGGACCGATTCTTCCTCAGACCTTCCATGGGCTGCATTCCCCCCACAGCAAACCTAAACACATCCATTTTTCTCTGCAGTACTTCTCAAAATGTTGACATGATGTGATGTTTTGTCCCTTCCAGATGCCATTTTGAGAGGGAATGCAGAGGAAAAAAGAGGTATTTGTGGAATATATAAGGTTCTAGGATGCTTGAGGGGGTTGGGTGGAGCTTCTCATGTTTTCATATGTTGTGGGGGGCTTTGTATGTAATTGTGAGGCACAAATTGCCTGAAAAATCACATTGATTTTTTTAAAAAATAAGGAGGATAGGGAGATTTGGGGCTTCAACAGCTACAAAAGTGGTATTCAGGGGACATATATGCCCCATGCCTACTCCTGATATAAACAGAAAATATGTTTTGTTTGTTTGCCTTTTTAGCTGTCCATGGAATCCTCAACACTCTTCTACAGCACCACATCTCAAAGGAGTTGATTTTTTTCCTATCATCTTTCTTAACTGTCCAGCTCTCACATCCATACATGGTAATAGGGAATATGATGGCTTATATGATTCTAACCTTTGTGCAGAGTTATATACCTTTGCATTTTAGGATCTTTTCTAATTCTTTCATAGTCACTCTCCTCATTCTTAGTCTTCTTCTGATTTCTATCAATGTTTGATCCCAGGTATGGGAATTCTTTTACTATTTCTATTTCTTCATTGTCTATGTTGAACTTGTGAAGGTCCTCAGTGGTCATTATTTTTGTTTTCCTTATGTTCAACATTAAGCTTGTCTTTGCACTTTCTTCTTTGATCTTTCTTAGTAGGTGTTCCAAGTCTATGAGGTTTTATGCAAGCATTATGGTGTCATCTGCATATCTTACATTGTTGATATTCCTTCCTCCTATTAAGACTGCTTTTCTTATAATACATTCTGCATACAAGTTGAACAGATAGAGTGAGAGGATCAGCCTTGTCTGACCCCTTTGCCAATTGGGAACCATTCTGTTTCTCCATGTTCTGTTCTGACAGTAGCCTCTTGTCCGAAGCAAAGATTCCTCATCAGGACTATCATGTGTTTTAATTTGCTGTACACCACTGCAATTGTGCTGCAGAGGGGCGGGATAAAAATAAAAATTGTTATTATTATTATTATTGTTATTATTATTATTATTATTATTATCAGATGTGTTGGCACTCCCATGTCTTTAAGGGTATCCTTTCATGATCTATGTAGTCAAAGGCTTTGCTAAAGTCTATAAAGCACATGCTGACTTTCTTTTGGAACTCTCTGCTATGCTCCATTAGCGATTGTATAGTTTCTATGTGATCCCTGGTGCCTCTTCCTTTCCTGAACCCTGCTTGGATATCTGGGATTTCTCTCTCCATATGTGGTTGGAGTTTATGTTGCAGTATTTTGAGCATAATTTTGCTTTTATGGGAGATCAGTGCTATGGTTCTATTGTTGCTGCAGCCTCTTGTGTCTCCCTTTTTTTATGGATGGGGATGTATATTGATCACTTCCAATCTGTTGGCCCCTGTTATATAGACCATAACTTGGGGGAACGGTTTTTTAGATTACAATTCCCACCACTTCCAGCCAGGGATAATAATCTAGGAACAGATTTCTTTTTGTGAAGTCGTAGACTTTTATGGCCGGCATCCATAGTTTTTTGTGGGGTTTTGGGCTATGTGGCCATGTTCTAGAAGAGTTTCTTTCTGACGTTTCGCCAGCATCTGTGGCTGGCATCTTCAGAGAAGGCAGTACAGATGCTGGCGAAATGTCAAAGAAACTCTTCTAAAACATGGCTACACAGACCAAAAAACCCACAAAAAACTATAGGTTTCTTTTTCTTTTGAAGAAGTTCCAGCTCATTACATGCCTTTTAAAAAGTTTTAAGAAAACAACATTTTTTAAAATAAAACCAGTGAGCTTTCAATATTTAGTTAGTTAGTTAGTTATTAGTTTGGATGGGGAACAGCACAGTCTCCTTTGTGTTCAGGATGGGAAACTGGCCCCAGATCTGTGGAGCTTGTCCATCCCTTCTGTACTGCCCAGAAAGCATTAATTAGGTCAGGCCTTTTGACAGTCTTTGGCATAACAATTGTACTCTTCACAGACTGGCAGTAATTGACAATGAAAAATAGGGATGGAAAAATCTATCCATTTTGGTTGCACTCCATCCATCACTTTCCTAAACTTATGGACATTTTATTCTCTTTCTAGAGTACATTGGGGTTGTCTGCATGGGTCAAAAGGCACATGCTTCCCCTAGCCTCATGTCATCCTGTTTAGATTATGGAGATCAAAACATGGGGACAAGGCTCAGGCCCAATCTTTGAAGACGATATAGATCTTGTGGAGCAAGACCAATCCTGGAGTAAACAATCTTAAGCCTGGGTCAATTTGACTCCTGCTTTTCTGGAGAGTTTCCTGGAACTCCACAGCAACCCCTGGCTATTTTAATGGTCCCCCATGGTCCTTAGTTTGCCATGCCATTGCTCCTACTGAGAAGCTCCCTTTGCCATATCTGGTGTGGAAATGGGGCACCTGACCATGTGAATGCAGCCAGGCACCCTGCTTCTGCATCAGATGCAGTGATGGGGGACTTCTCAGTAAGAGCAATGGTGTGGCAAGGTAAAGAGTCTGCACTGGTAGTGGGTCCCAGGTTTATGAGGAAAAGATATGTAAACACCCACCCTCCCCATACCAACCCATGGATTGACCCAGATGAGCACCTGTGCCAGAATATCTTGGCCTATCATCCCCTTTGCTAATCTTTTAAAAATGGTACCCATTTGTGTCAAATGGGTGGACATAAATACTTTTCCTATTTTGGCACACTTTTTCAAAGTTTTTCATAATACGTGTTTATGCATCCCTGGCCTCTCTCTTGCCATCTCTGGAAAAGTTGGTAATGAGCTCTGGAGTATAGTAACTTTTGTTTGAGTTTTTGTGTATTTTTCTTTTTTTTAAAATGTGCAACCAAGTTAAGTACCTGCACCCCTCAATTTCTCTCTACTCAAGAATGCCCAGCTTTCTCCTTCAGTCCTTGGCTGAAGGACCCTTCATAAGTCCTACAACTCAAGAAATTTGGCACTACTGGATGCTTGTGTTACCAGATCTATATAAAGCCAAACTGCATCAATGCTCCTGCTTTGAAGGGGAAAGTGAAAGCCTCTCTAATAGCTTCACTATTTTATTACTGTATATATTATTGCTTAACTGGAATAAAACAATAGCTTTCACCCCTGAGTTATTCAACCTAATAGGTATAAAACGATGAAAGACATCCTCATGTGTTTTTCAGTACTAAAGAAAAGCAAAACTCTCACTCATGATTTGACCATGTTTCTCTGAATCCCACCTGCATTTCTGCCCTATCCTCTCATTGCATCATGATGCAAATCTTCATGTTTTCTTCCTGCATGGAAATTCAATTGCATTTTTCTACACATTTTGCCTAATGTGTAGAAATGCAAACATTTGTTTGCATTTCCCTCAGTGCTTGAAGTGTGCTTGTGCATATTTTGTAACAGAATGTATTTCAGTAGTATTCAGATCTTTTATAATGTGCATTTTAATTGTCCACATTTTAAAGTTATATGCCAAAGTGTGTTTTATTTCTCTGAAATGCATTGCACATTTTTTCAGATGTGCAGAGTTTTCAGGTCCCATGTCTTGGACTGGATCCACACTACCAAAAAACAAAAACAAAAAAAAATGTACTCACCTTGATACTGGAGCTGTTGGAACACATGACATACAGTTGTTTTCACAGTGAAAACACTTCTTTTATGCTTTAATTAGATTTAGAAAAACTCAATTTTTCACATGGCAGTTTCCAGGAACACAACTTTTTTCTTTTTCTTTTTTCTTTTTTGTAGTGTGTGTCCTTCAGGGTGTTGCATCAGGAATGGAGGGTTGGTGGAACAGATTAGTGGATGGAACATTCTTCCTGATATCAGTTAGCACCTTCCATCTTATCATGGGTTTCTTCCCTTCCCAAATGAATTTTTAAAGTTTTTGATTCTATGCATTGAATGATTTCTTATTAGTTATAATTAGAATATTTGAGAAAAGAAAGCTTAATTTAGGTAAGATGAACATTTTCATTGCCACAATCTTCCTGAAAATGATAGCTTTGTTTTGGACTATATATTATTATGGCTACAAACTGTCAAGTTAGAAAATGTCCAGAGAAGAGCAACCAAGATGTTCAGGGCTCTGGAAACCAAGTCTTGTGGGGAATGACTTAGGTTGCATCTAAACTGCAGAATTAATAGAGTTTGACCACATTTACTGTCATGGCTCAAGGCTATGGAATTCTACGATTTGTAGTTTTGTGAGATATCTACCTTTCTCTGTTAGCTCTGGTGCCACTACAAACTACAAATGCTTGGATTCCATAGGACAGAGCCATGACAGTTAAAGCAGTGTCATACTGCATTAATTGTGCAGTGCAGCAGCAGGGTACAGCAGCCAGTTTGAGGCAAGGTATGTTTAGTTTGGGGAAGCAAAAACTGAGTGGTAGCACTATTACTAGCTTTAAATATCAAATGGATATCATGTAGGGGAAAGAGCATTCTTGATTCTGTTGCTCCAGAGACTTAAAACATGAACCAAGGGATTTAAATTACAAGAAATGAGATTCACCTAAACATGAGGAGGAACTTTTTATTTGCTGTAAAAGCTGTTCAGCAGTGAAATAGACTGCTTTGAAGAGTGGTGGATTCTCCACCTTGGAAATCCTTAAACAGAGGTTGAATGGGCATCTTTCAGGAGTTCTTTAGTTATGTATTCCTGATTAATGAGGGGTTGCACTAGATTAATAGGAGGGTTGCACTAGACATTGTGGTATCTTCCAACTCTAAGATTCTATGATTGATATCTTTTGCCTTGAAAATGTGCGTTTTAGTTTGAAGAGCTGCCCCCCCTTTCTTCTTGTTTTTCTCTTACTGGGATCGAGTTCTTCCCCCCCCCCCCCCCCAGTACCAGCTTGTGGCTTCCATTAATCTATTTAGGGGTAAGATCAACACTTGAAATAAACTCTGTGACATTCAGATTAAAATTAGGAGCAGATTCCCTGCCCTAGAGACATGGAAACTACCAACTTATTCTCCATCATCCCCACGAATCTCCATCATCCCCACAAATATTCTCCATCATCCCCACGAATCACTAAACAAGTCTTATTTATCTCACTTTTTATTAAGGCAAATGCATGGACATTTCAATGACAGAAAACTGTTAGCAGTGTCAGAGAAACCATGCTAGGATATCAGCTGGCCTGTCCTTTTTGCCAGCTGCATGATAAATTTGCTGTGACTCCATTTAGGAGAATGAACAGCAAAATGTCACATTAACAGATTGATTTTGAATTTTAAGTAGCTCAAAACATATTTAAAATGGCATTGTACCATGAGTAAATTTATTATGGCCATGCATTACAGTCATTAGAGACCTCTGGAATAGACCTCTGTTATCTCTTCCAGTCACTGGACTGTTATAATAACATTGACAAAAGATTCCTGAAGTCTGCAGCCATCAAAGGAACCTTTACTATAAATTCAGCTGCATCAGAAACCCACCATCTGCAGCATCCTTTTGTTCTGGTTAAAAAAGCTAAAGGATGTGGCTCTCCTAGTGAAAGAAAATATTGAACTCAGTACAGTATTTGGGTAAATCAAAGTGGAAATGCTGATTAATATATTGGAGAGAATAGACAATAATCTGAAACTAGGTGTGGGTGGATTTTAAAATATACCTAAATAACTGGTTGTAGTTTAGGTTGTAGAATATACTTCCCGATAACACTGGTTAACTAAGCATATGGTCACCAGGACTTTGCAGAGGGGTTTCCAGCAATGTGCCCTGATTTTTTAAAAATTGATATCATATTTACAGTCAAAATTCACAAGAAACTGCAAAACAACAGTAAAAAAACAACAACAGTTTTTTGTATCAGCTACTTAGGTCCAAAACACACTGCGGAAATAATCCAGTTCAAGACCATTTTAACTGCCCTGGCTCAGTGCTATGGAATCATGGGAATTGTATTTTTTTCTGAGACATTGAGCCTTCTCTGTCAGAGAGCTCTGGTGCCTTAGCACTGAGCCAGGACAGTTAAAATGGCCTCAAGCTGCACTATTTCTGGCAGTCTGTAAAGGCCCTTAGTGTACTTAGGTCCAAAACACATAGAAGACCACTTTAACTAGGGCGGTATACAAATTGGTTTTCCACTAGGGCAGTATACAAATAAATATTATTATTATTATTATTATTATTATTATTATTATTATTATTATTATTATTATTATTATTATTTATGATAACTGCTCTGACTCAGTGTTAAGGAATTGTGAGAAATGTAGTTTTCTGAGACATTTTTAAACTTCTCTGTCAGAGAGTCCTGGTGCCACAATAAGCTACAGTTCCCAGGATTCTCTTGCACTGAGTCAGGGCAGTTAAAGTGGTCTCAAACTGTTGTTATATTTATACTTAGGTTACTTAGCACGCTTAATTTAGTATATGTTGTTGTTATTAACTGCCTTCACATTGGTCTTGAAACATGGCAAGCCTATGGATGAGACATCTCCAGAACCCCTGTCCTCTACTGCTCTGCCCAGCTCCTGCAAACTCAGATTCATTGTATCTTTGATAAAGTCCATCCATCTAGCATGTGGCCTTCCTCTCTTTCTACTTCCCTCCCCCTTTCGTAACATTATTGTCTTTTCCAACAATTCATGCCTTCTCATGATGTGTCCAAAGTACATAGTCTAAGGGGCTATGCAGATAGCAACCACACGCCATGGGCCTGATCCTCCTTTTTGCTGCCCCTGAAAGAGCAGCAAAATGCTGCCCTTTTTAGGGGCAGCAAAAGACCACCTAAGTGCCAGTGCATGGCTCTTCAGCACCCTTTCTGGCACAATGTGTTTGAATGCTGCAGTGGACGAGTGTCCTGATGACACGCACCATGTGTAACAGCATGCGCCATCAGGACAACATTGGAGTGGGGTTGAGGCAGCCAGTGTGCGGCTGCCCCGCCCCATCTCTGCCTCCAGACCAACCCTTTGGGCTGGTCTGCAGAGGCCCTAAGTTTTGTCATCTTGGCTTTTAAGGATATCTCTGGCTTGATCTGTTCTAGGACCCATTTGTTTGTCCTTTTGGCTGTCCATGGGATCCTCAGAACTCTTCTCCAGCACCACATCTCAAATGCATTGATTTTTCTCCTGTCTTCTTTCTTGACTGTCCAGCTCTCACATCCATACATGGTAATAGGGAATTCAATGGCTTGTACGAGTCTGACGTTTGTGCTGAGTTGTATGTCTATGCACTTTTGGATCTTTTCTAGTTCTTTCATAGCTGCCCTCCCCATTCTTAATCTTCTCCTGACCCCATTCTGATCAATGTTTGATCCCAGATATGCGAACTCTTTTACTATTTATATTTCCTCATTGTCTAGTTTGAATATTTGTAAATTCTCTGTGTTCATTATTTTTGTTTTCTTTATGTTCAACAGTAAGCCT
>JAIPUX010001232.1:159745900-159763551 GCA_020142125.1 Phrynosoma platyrhinos | reverse complement strand
CATGCTCATAACAGTAATACAGTCATTTAGGCACCATTAGTGAAAGGATCCTTCAGCTGGCATCTATCAGGCTTCTTTGTTAAGTGTATAAACATACCTTATGCTTCATCAAAAGTGTGCTTTGATTGTACAATGGAACCTAATGAATCAAATCTTGATGTTGGGTAAAAATTACATTCATTTGTGATAGACCATTTTGTAGAGGAGATGGGGGAAGTAGTGTTGTGATGAGTTTATTCAGAGGCTTAAAATAATCTCTCAAAAGCTTGGTTTCATTACTGTACATCTCAAGATATTTCCCATAGTCATGGTTGAAAGTGCATACAACCAGAAAGGAGGCCACATCAAGTAGATCTGCCCACCAAATGTTGCAAATAGCATGGAGACCCTCCAGGAGTCAGCTGAAAATATAGCACCAACATTCAAGGGGGGAGGGAGATCATCAATGCACATTGTTGTATGTACAGTATCCTCCACACAAGCTGGTATCCCATGGAGGGTTCCAGGTGGTAGGGAATACACACAGACATACACACACCTAAAAGAAATAAACAAAATAGCAAATAAAAAGTACTGGACCTTTTACTCCCATGCAGGACAAACAGAACAAAAAATCTCATAAGGTTGACAAATTTCTGAGATGTCTTTTCTTCAAAACAGGAAACATTTTCAGTAGATCCTAACTGTAAGGATTTTGTTAATTAACAACAACAACAACACATTATTCCCAGACCCATTTTCCAAATGGCAGTTTAATTCCCTGGTGGGATGAGTGGAGGTATCACTGTGTGCAGAAGGAGGGGGAAGAGGCAAGCATTGGGAGGAGAAATCTAGGCCTGGGAGAAGAAAATAAAAATATGGCAGCCCCTCAGCCAGTCAGTGTCTGGGGTGTAGCTGTGTCCCAGCCTCATCTGGCTGTGTAACCAGGAGAGAAGAAGCAGATTTACATCTGTAGACCTCCATGAATATGCTGGAGGTCTAGAGAGTGCAGGCTTCTCCTTGTTTAGCTGCATACTAGCAGATGGACAGTGTTGGGTGCAATTCTATCTCCAGGCACTGTTTGGCCACAGGGTTAAACTCCGGTAACTATCAATAATATTGTGCAGCCAGAAAAGCAAGAATAATCCTTATACTTTCTAGTTCCAGCATAAGTATACAGAAGAAGATATGATCTTAGTCTGTCTTTCTGTGAGAAGGAAAAGCCTGTAGATTACCCCCTTTCTTGTGGCTGAAGAATTCCTCACAACTTGTACCATGCACTGATAGAAACATTATCAAAGATAGTGGACTTTATGACACAGGGGAAATAGGGGGATTCAAAAGGCATTATCCAGGGAAAGTCACGCAACCAAATCTAAGGGCCTGTACAGACAGACCACAAGGGCTGACCTAGGGGTAGAGTTGGGGCAGGGCGACCACATACTGTCATGGGGCATCAGGGTTCTCCCTTGGTGCATCATGTAGACATGCTGAGCCAAAGAAGCACACAGAAGCACAGCGGCAGTAAGGGCAGCTTTTGCCACTCCAAAAAAGAGCGGCATTTGCCAGCTCTTTTTGAAGTGGCAAAGAGCCAGATCAGGGGCATAGTGTGTGGTTGATGCGGCCCCGATCCAGCTCTCCCAGGGGCAGCACGGAGCTGACCCTTAGGGGCCATTTGTATGGCCCCTAATATTATCACACACATCACAATTATAAAGTTCTTATCCCGGGAAATCCCATTAATGATTTGTTGCTGGTTATAACCTGGTTGTTCCTGGGATACACCCTTTTTAATCATGATGTGTGTGATAATCTTAGTCACAATCCTGTGACTTTCCCTGGATAATGCTTTTTGAATCCCCCAATTTCCTCTGTTTGATAAAGTCCATGCAGATTGTTCACACTTAGGAGTCCTAGCAATCTGATTAAGCCAAAGCATCACTTAGATCGCATTAATCAGAACAGAGACTGCAGTCAAGAAATAAAAAGAAGACTAGGAATAGAAGTGCAGTGATGAAAGAACTAGACAAGATCCTATAGAGTAAAGCTATACAACTGAGCACTAAAGTTAAAATCATCCATCCATTGTATTCACCATCACCATATATGGATGTGAGAACTGGACAGTGGAGAAAGCAGATAAAAAGAAAATCAAATCATTTGAGATGTGGTGCTGGAGAAGAGTGCTGAGCACACCGTGGATGGCCAAAAAGACAAATAAATGGATCCTTGTACAGATCAAGCCTGAACTCTCTTTGGAAGCCAAGATTATTAAATTGAGGTTGTCATATTTTGGCCACATCATGAGAAGGCACGAATCAGTGGAAAAGACCAAGGTCCAAAACATACTGCAGAAACAATCCATTTTGAGATCACTTTAACTGCCTTGGCTCAATGCTTGGGAATTCTGGGAACTGTAGATTTGTGTGATATTCAACCTTCTTTGTTAGAGAGCTCTGGTGCCACAATAAACTACAATTCCCAGGATTCCCTAGCCCTGAACCAAGGCAGTTAAAGTGGTCTCAAACTGGATTATTTCTGCAGTTTATTTTGATTCTAAGTCTTACCTGGTTCCATACTTGCAAACCACATCTTTAGCTTGTAAGGGAGTCTCTCCCCTCCCATGTCTCAGATTTTGTGGTGTGGACAGTGACATCTGGCAGTTTCCCTCTCAATGGGATGGTGAATTGAAATTAAAGGCACTATTCTAGGTGGTGAATTGCATCCCCAAAATACATTCAGTATCTTGGATAGCTCCTGAAAAAATTCATAGAAGATAAACCACCTCATTGACATGGAAGCCCTCAGCCATTACAGGTTGGAGAGTTGGCTTAGGCATCAAAGAGCTTCAGAACCCAATGATATTCTTTATTGTCATGAAGTTGTAAATCTAAGGTACTCTCATGTGCTTAACTGCAGTTCTTTCTCCTCACATTACTCTCCCGATATCATTGATCTATTTCAAAAATGCACTCATTAATCATAAAGCACCCCCCTGTAGCACAGAATAAGCAACAACACAGAACAACAAAAAAGGGCAAAAAGACCATGGCCAATCAAATCCACTGTTTTATGTTTATTTGTTTATTTGTTTGTTTACAGGATAGGACTAGAATAATCGAATCACATAGTTGGGAGAGACCACAAAGGCCATCCAGTCCAACACCCTGCCGTGCAGGAATACAGAATTAAAGTAACCCTGACAAATGGCCGTCCAGCCTCTGTTTAAAAACCTCAAAGAAGGAGACTCCACCACACTCTGAGAGAGTGTGTTCCACTAATTTTGAGGTGGAATCTCTTTTCCTGTTGTATGCATCCATTGTTCTGGGTCATAGGGCCTCTACAGGCCAGCATAAAAATGCTGGTATTGAGGTGGAGTGGGGACATGTTGACCACATGGTGCATGCCCTGACTCCACCTCAATGCTGGTGTCATGTCGCTGCCTGCCCATCCGGGCAGTGTCACACTATTTCTTTGGCACAGCATTTAGATGCACTGCACCAAAGAAATGCTGAAAAGTCACTGCCACCGCAGCAAGGGTGTCTTTTTGCTGGTTTAAAAAGAAGCAGTATATTGCTGTTTCTTTTTGGCATGGCAAAGCACCAGACTGGGTCTGTGGCATGTGGTTGCTGCAGCTCTGATCTAGTGAGGAAAAGGCTGGCACAGTGCTTCTCCTTTGGAGCCATCTGTCGAGCCCCTTAGGGCATTTGCAGATTGCTAGAAATAGTGCAAATTGAGTCCACTTTAAGGGTTAGGGTTAGGGTTAGGGTTAGGGAATCATGGGGACTGTATTTTATTGTGGCACTAGAGCTCCCTGACAGAGAAGGCTCAATGTCTCAGAAAAAACAACAACAATTCCCATGATTCCCTAGCACTAACCCTTAAAGTGGACTCAATTTGCACTGTTCCTGACAGTCTGCAAAGACCCTACGTCTCTGAAGTTTCTTAAAAAAGCTTGCTCCATTCTCAATATGATACTCCTTTAAAAATTTAAACATAGGCTATTATTTCACCACTTAATTTTCTCTAGATTATATTACCGTAAGTTGTGGTCCCATTTCCCCTACTCATGTATCTGTATGCCTACACTTTCCCACATCTCATCTCTTGTCTAGAAGAACCTCGACAATGTCTTTCACTCAATACACTCCATGTGCAATCAGAAATGCTCTTCTACTAATTTTTGAATGAAACGTGGCAGAATCCAGTTATATCCACAACCAGGGCACATCCACACATTACAAAGTAAGCTTCTTTTCCATTTTCATTGATTCTGAATGCTGCTGTCTCTAGGAAATGTGATAAGAAATGTATTTTTGAAATCACACAACATTATATAACCAAACAGCTCTGCAGATGGCACAAAGCGCTGCCTTGGAGCCAGGGAAGGGGAGGAGCAGCTGTACACTGGAAGCCCCAATCCCTTCCCAAGGACGTCATCAGAGCGCATGCCATTTCACACGGTGAGTGCTTTGATGATGTCCTCCCGGCACAACGTCCAGACACGCTGCACCGGAAGAGGTGCAAAAGAGCTGCATGACAGCTCTTCAGGTGCCCTTTTCGCTGCCTGGGAAAGGAGCACTATTTTGGTGCTCCTTTCCCAGGTGCCAAAAGGGAGGATTGGGGCCGAAGTGTGGGGCAGCCTCGGCCCCAATCCTCCACTTCCCAGGGTGACCCACAGCCACCCGTCTGCATCTCCTCTCAGTGATTGTTGTTGTTAGTTGCCCTCAATTCAACCTTGACTCATGGCGACCCTGTGAATGAGACATCTCCAAGCCCCCTATCCTCCACTGCTCTGCTTAGGTCTTGTAGATTCAGGCCTATGACCTCCCTGATTGAGTAAATTCATCTGGTGTGAAGTCCTCCTTTGTTTCTACTGCCATCTACCTTTTCCTAGCATTTTTGGCCCTAAATAGGTGGGCCAAAGGAAGCAGCTTCTGCCTTCTTCAGGGATATGGTGTTCAGATGATCCCCTCCCCACCGAAGGATCTGGAAACCACTCCAAGGTCACCACAGGCTGCCCAAAGCCACAGGGAAAAATCACAGTAAAAAAAAACACTTCTGCTGGCAGCCCATTTGGGACCATTGTGGTGGCCTGCTTTGAGGGCAGGCCATGTGGTCACCATGGTCCTGGGATGATTGTGGGCTGATCACAGCTGCAGTGGCCAGAGGTTGCTCCTTGCCACCCATCTGCTTCACCCCTCTGTTTCTGCTATGGTGGTTACAACAGGGATACCATCCCTCAACTCCAGTGTTATATTTTGACCTTGCAGACTGCCTCCAACCCCTTCTCCCAAAATCATTTTTAGACATATTAAGCTCACAGGTTCATATGTAAAATCCAATATTGCTATGCTGCCTTATTTGATTATTTCAAGTGCTGGGGCACTTTGGGATCAGCTGCTGAAATAACTTGTTAAGCAGTGTCCTGGGGCAGCAGGTACATTCGTAATTCAAATATGGTCAATAGTCAACATCGATCATGGCCTAAGATTTCTGAAAGTTTTGGCATATCAATGCATGCTAATTGGCATCGACTAAAAGAGAAGCAGACAGTGTGAAGTCAAGGAAATGCAACATACTGTAAGGTCATGTTGGTAACAAGCCAAGAAAGCTACACTGGAAGGCAGTTTACTGGGATTTGTTAAAAGTAATTGAGTTGCCACCAAATTTTGTCTCAAGCAGAACTCTGAGTAGAAGCTGGAGATCCCTAGATCTCTCTAAACATATGAGAACATCTAAAGGAAGCTTAAAAACATTTTTGGATGAGTCTTCTGAAATTTCTCTGTTGAATTCCAAGTATCTCTAATATGTCATGAATTTGTACTGAAGCAAAATGTAAGGTAACTTTGGAATCCCATGTTTGAGGTTGGGAATGAGAATGATTAGTGTCAATGAACTGTTTCTGACAGTTGTACAGAGGGATTCCAAACACCCCAGGGAGCCCTGAATTCAGTTACAAGCAGCACTTTGAGATAAGCTGTGCAGAGTTTTGTTTTGTTTCTATGACAGTCTCTCCAAATTATAGAAGCAGTGTGTATTCAACAACATAAATGAATCCTTAGGTGTATGCTTATACATTGATTGTTTCATACAAGGAAAAGACATGTACCTTCTAGGCCCTAAATTTGTTGATAGACCCAAGAGGATTAGGCCCATTGAATCAATTGTGGAATGCTGAGTCAACATTTACACACAAATCCACATGATTCAATGGCTCTAATTATATCTGGATAATAATAATAATAATAATAATAATAATAATAATAATAATAATAATAATAAATCATAAAATTTATTTTTATCCCACCCTTTGGGAACCCAATCAGGGCAGCTTACAACAGTTAAAAAGATACATAATATCCAAAACAAGCCCTCCCCCCTTAAAACAGCAATCAAAAGGGATTAAAACAGTGATTCCAACAATATAAAATTTAAAAACACATTTAAAAAGAGATATAACAAGGCACGGCTTGACAATAGAATATAGGTCTCAATCATTTTCCCAGGACCCCAACTTACCATGCCTCCCAGCATGCACATAAAATATTTTTGGCGAGCAATTCATATTCCTTGGAAACCTCTAGGGTTTTTTTTCACTATTTTGGGATATTTTCTGCATGGGTCAAGTCTGGTTTATACAAGTCTTGTTGAAACAAAAAACAGATCCTAAAACAGGTCCTCATGAAAATGCCCTCAAATGGCTACTCGAGAAGCTTTAGGTGTGTGTTTGGTCAACTCTTTACCAACATTTTTTTTTCCCTGAAGGAGGGGCACTGGGTAACTAGGGAAATGGTCCATATGCTGTATGTAGCCCAAATGCCACACTTTCATATCATCCAGTTGTCCTGATTTGGCAAATATAACTCTTGTTAGTCTTCAGTCATCCCATTTTTTCAGATGCGTTTAAAATGCTCCAGTTTTTTCCCTCCTCCCCCTTTCTTCTAGCTTGTTTCAAATGCTACAAACTGACTTCAGAGAGAAAAAGTAGTTGCCACTCAGTTCATTCAGTAGATAGGAGAAGAAAGAAGGGAGAAAAAAATGTGCCCTTCCTTTTAGACTCAGGCAAAACCAAACTGCTACAGCCTCTCCTAGCTTTTTTGTTCTTCCTCATTATGGTGTCATTTTTGCCATATGTGTCCTGGTTTCCACTTAAACATTGGGAAGCACTTCCTGGTGATAACAGTTGTTTGACAGTGGAATACACTGCCTCAGTGTGACAGAGTCTCTTTTTGAGGTTTTTAAACAGAGACTGGATGGCCATCTGTTGGGAGTGTTTTGATTATGCTCCTGCATGACAGCGTTTGGATTGGATGGCCCTTGTGGTGTCTTCTAACTCTCTGATTCTATGATCCCTTTGCGGAATGTTTGAGTGCATGTACTTTGCCTCTTTCTTTATGGCAGAGAAAAATACATGCAAATTGGTCATCAAGATTATGACATGGGCTGAGGTCCAGCATTAACATTAATTGGGCTCTACAACCATTGTATCTAATGGTAATGTTGCACAATACAACCAAGACATCAAATGTGTCACTGAGTAGACAATCAAATAGTATCCCTGAAATTCAGTTCCACATTCATCTGTATACCCAGTGGAGCCACGTGTGCAACTTTGCTTCCACCCTTTGAACTGAATGCAAGTGTTGTTGCTTTTTTATGTCCAGCTGCTCCCATAGGTGACCTTATGCATGTTTGCATGAGATACCAAGAACACTCTAGATTAGAAAAGCAATAAAAGAAAGGGCATTTCAAAATGGAAGTGTACTAAATAGGCTTCCTGTTAAGAAAGTCATTTGCTGAAGGGCCATTATTGTAGTAATGCATGCGAAGTGAAGAGAATGGCCATGAATGGAGTAGAGCTTGTGTGCTCCTCCTCATTTTTTTCACTGTCCTTTTGTTTACACATAAAAGAAGGATGTTTAAGTAGAGCTACTTCTTGCCTGGGGAAGACAACACAGCAGATGTTTTGAGCTTCTTGAAGGTCACAATCTGTGAGTGGCATTCACATTCAGAATGATGGATCTGCACTAGACAAAATTGGATATTCTTCAAGTGGGAATGAAAACCATATCTTTGTTCAGGTGAAAAAGCAGACCATCAGAGTTGTGAGGAGTCTGCTGTGAAAAATATCAGACTGTAGCAACATCAGATCTACTCCAAGAAACCTGTTATTCTGCATCTTATATAAATTGGGAAGCCAGTGCCCATTTTATTGTATGTGTTTTGGTTCTATAATGTATTCTATTTATTCTAGATGAGAAACAACAGACTTCAGAGATTTCATTATAGATTTCCTGCACCATGATGACCAGAAACTTCATAGTTTTAAGTGATTCTCAGATTGCAAGAGTAGAAGCATACGTTGCCGATTCATATCATTTTTTATGCTTTCACAGAGTAGAGATTTCACTTCTCTCCTTCAGATTCTTCCATTTACCTCTGTCCTGAATTCTTTTAGAATGTAAAAGAAAATATTTACTTTATGTTGGACAACTTTCTGTTGTCTGGCTCTTACAAATTTCTGCTTTTCATCATATAAAATATTTTTAATCTTTCTGAAGGACATAATTCTTTATCCTAGTCCTTGTTAGAGTAGATCTAACTTTTGTCATAAGTAACTTAAGTCCCAATGTCAAGAGGCTAGTCTTGATTTAAGCTAAAGTCATTGGAGTAATGTATTTATACTAAGGTCACAATCATATTCACACTTACTGGTAGTAAATCTCATTGAAGTCATTAAATTATTTATTTGACTTTTAAAGATGGTCTTAAATATTCTTTCTGCTTTGAGTTCCCATTCCAGGAAACAGATGGAATATTTAAACCAAGTCCAACCATCTGAAAGACCCTATCTCCCTATATGAACCAGTCTCTGAGTTTTAAGAACTTTGAAGGAGAGCTTTCTTTTGGTCCCCTCATTTCACATGCAAGTTTAGTGAGGACATAAGATGGCTGCATCCAGTCTGTAGAATGCTTTCCCATGGGAGGTTTGGTTGGCCTGCTCTCTACTTTCTTTCTGCCTTCAGGCAAATAACTTTTTTTTAATTTAGGTAGGCATTTGGCTCTTAACTTATTGTAGAAAGAGGTTCTTTTAATGGAGTGCATTGTGATTTCATTTTCTTTACTTAATACACTTCCATGCATGAAACCATCTTAATGTTGCCTAAAATTTGGTGTTACAATTACCAACTTGTAAACTAGAGTTATGGCCCATAACTGGGCTATATTAATTAACACTACATAGTCATGATCATGGCACTATTGCCATACTTGTAAATGCCCTCCAAAAATCTACATCATCAACAACATTATTTATTCATTCATTTATTTCTCATCTTTCTGGGACTCAATGCAGCTAACATGTCAGGATAAAGTCATATCCAGAGCAGAAAATGTCCCAGATGCTGCAATGGAGTATAAAGGTAAAAGGTAACAGGTGCCATGATGATTGTGCAAAACTGAGAGGTGCTGAGTCACAGGAAACTGTGTGACATACTAGTTGGGAGTTGGACTAAGCTCTCAGGCAGAGAATGTGTATATAAGAGAAGTTCTGCCACTGTACATTGCTGGGTTGTTGTCGTCGTATGGTGGGGAGCATTTTGTCAGATAGTGTAAGGTATTGTAAATATTGCAACTAAGAAAAAGCCTCTTAGAGAGAACTCAGCTGTCATGTGAGACTCTGGTGCAAGGAGAATTTCCTCACCCTGCACCAGTTTCAGAGTGTCATGTGGCATTTGTTTCTTAGCAGCCTCACTTCTGCATGCATGGACTCTGGGTCTCACATGTGCTAACATATTTGAAACAATATAAATTAAAAATAATACAAAAGCATTAATGAAAATATAAATACCAGATTTATTTTAAAACAATTAAACAATTTGGGAAATTAAAACATTAAATATTAAAAATATTAAAATGCATGAACAAACTATACACAAATAAAACCTGTACTGCATAGCAATTTGTAAAAAACCTGGTGTTAGAAACATGTTTTGACCTGCCAAGCAAAGGAGAGCACATCCTGGCTTCTTTAGCAAGGAACTTCCAAAGTCTCGGAGCAGCCATCAAGAAGATCCCATCCCTTGTTCCCACCAAATGAGCCTGAGCCTGGGACAGAGAGAGGAAAACAGACTCAAACAAGTTTATCTTTCATCTTTGTATATTTAAGTTTCCTTTAAACAGGATTAAAACCCTGGAAACTTAAAATAGAGCAAAACCATGACTTGTGAAGAGAGACATAGGGAACTGGATATGTTTAACCTGGAAAAGAGGTTAAGAGGTGATATGATAGCCCTGTTTAAATTTGAAGGGATGCCATATTGAGGGTGGAGGAAGCTTGTTTTCTGCTACTCCAGAGAACGGGACCCGGAACAATGGATGCAAGTTACAGGAAAAGAGATTCCAGCACAACATTAGGAGGAATGTCTTGACAGTGAGAGCTGTTCAACAGTGGAATACACTCCTTTGGAGAGTGGTGGAGTCTCTTTCCTTGGAGGTCTTTAAAGAGAGGCTGTACAACCATCTGTCAGGTATGCTTTGATTTAGAGTTCCTGCATGGCAGGGGGTTGGACTGGATGGCCCTTGTAGTCTCTTCCAACTCTTCCATATGATTCTATGATTCTAAGATCCTCTCCTGATTAGCCTAGTGCTCTAATGGGCTCATAACGGGAGATACAGTACTTAAAATAACTTTACCAGGCAGCAGCTACACAAAAAAATGAAGGTCCATTCAGTTTGTAATCAAGGCAAAAGAGGATGATGTTTACAGCCATCAAGCCAGACTGTGACAAGGAATTTTGATAGGGCTCCTGCTTTGGGTTGTCACATCCTTGCTTCCTGGCATCAGAATGATGGAAATATCATTCTCTAGCACCCTGATCATTAGCAAAACTGACCTCTACTCTCAGTGTGGTCAAGAAGATTTCAGGGGATGAAGCCAGGAAATGCTACTTGGTTATGCATAACTAAGTAGGCAATGTAGAATATGGGCCATTGTGTTTTTAAGACAATTGTTTTGCTTTGTTTTGTTTAAAAAAAAACACTTTTGTATGAATAAAATTTTAGCTGTACTTTGTTTTTAATTTGCTATAAGCTGCCTTGGGTCCCATGCTGGGAGAAAAATAGGATATAAATAAAATAAAATTATGGATAGGATTGTATTGTTAATTATGAGAGCAGCATGCATCAGATTTCACGGGGAGTGCATTTTGACAGCAGCTGTCAAAGGCAGAGTTTGTGGGTCAGCTTGTGTTTGTGCGTGTATGTCACAGATGCTCTAATGTAAAAACTAAAACATGCTCCAGACATACATTGAGCTTAAAAGTGGTGATTTGAAAGGAATTTCTGAACCGTAGCAATGCAAACACTCTGTGTTGTGCCCCAGTCTTTTACAGAAAAGTAATAGCCTGTGGCATGTTCAGTTGGCAGACAAGATGTGGCTAACATCGAGTTGTGTGCTTCTTAAAGAATGGTAGTTTACTCTGTGTTTGCTTCATTTCATCCAAACCATGCTGGACCTGTCATTGCCAAATATTGAAATGAACTGGAGTTTGCTTTGTCTGAAAAAGTGTAGTTATTGCTTGTTTTACGAGCGACTACTTGAAAAATTTCGATGCATGCAATTCATCCTTGATTTTCTGCTTATAGAAATAAGTGTTTGACATGTACAGTTCTTGTCCATGCTTCTTGGAAGAACTACTAATACCACAGTGTATAGTAGGGTGTATGAAAATGTGTCCCTTAGCTTGCATGCATATTTCCAAATTCTTTCACAGAAGTGGATTTATCTGACTTTTGCTGTGCACATCAGAGTAGCTGCTGGACACTGCATGCATACTATTTATTTGCAATTGGCTTAGTTGAGTAAATTGTATCTATTCAATAAGATATTACCTGTCTATTAGATTATACATGTATGCATATTAGGCAGGAGGGAAATGATGGAGTTGATATTCTTGCCCCATATTTTCCCTTTTGCATCTCCTCATTCTCCTTCTGATTTATTCTGCTTTCCTGAAATTCATGCCAACTAAACTTTAGGGAGAACTTTCTGATGTTAACAGCTGTTTAACAGTGGAATACACACCTCAGAAGATGATGAACTCTCCTCCATGGCAAGTTGTTTTTTTAAAAAAAATTCTACCCCTCAGCAGTGCATATATATGGATATGTTGGTCTTTGTTATGTTTTTAACTGTGAGACAAAGTACATTTTGCTTCAAGAAATCCATGAATTTTTAAGGCTTGGTTGGTTTCATAGAACTAAATAAAATGTGTATGAAACAACAAATGCATTTTAAAGAAAATGCAAATATTTCTTAGAAAAGTATTACAAACATGCTTTAATAGATGAATGAAATGTGAACAAATGGATCTGTATATTAAAGGCAGAGGGGTCTAGTAGTGCTGTTGACTGGTTGGTGAATTCATACTTCATTTTAAATGGGAGTTACTCTTGGTGCTATAGGAGTTTTAGGGTTCAGTACCTTAGATTACTACTGTAGTAGATCTCATACAATTCAGCATGAATTCACTGAAGCAGTGGAGCTGTCAGCCACCCTGGTTAAAGGAAATGATATGGAAAATGTGGACAGATTTCCAGGTGAGAAAGGAGAAAGTCTTGGAATGTCTTGAAAACAAACAAACAAACAAAAGCGGAACATTTTGAGATACTGAGTGGACACATTTGTGCTCCCAACTGCATTATAACATAATCCCCCCATTGGTACAAATAGACATCTCACACCAGAGACATTTTCATACCTTTCAACTGTGCTGATTTTGCAGATATACTCCTCAATAATTCTCTGTCATCCCACCCTTTCAGTTGCTTTTAATGTGTCTCACTTTATCTCTCCTCTCACATCCTATCATTATCTTCAGCTTCTCTTGTATGATCACAGACTGTCATGTTTACAGGATTATAATTTGCATGTCTCATATGCTGTTTATTTCTAGAAAATGAATTAGCATATTGGGAAATGTGAGAGATGGTACTCAAGCAGAGTAATCAAATTTGCAAGGCAGAAACTGAACAACAACCCATCTCACAGCCTTCATATTATTGTCTCATGCTCTTTTGTGGGTGTGGAAGCAATGTCAAAATGGACATAAAGAGAATGTGTTTTGTACCACAGGCCAGCATCTTGAGACATGCAAGCTCTTTGTTGCTATTTTAGTTCCTATTGGTCTAGAAAAGCACAAGTTAATTTTAAAACAACATTATAAAAATAAGGGTAGTTCATTGCAGTTCACTGAGCATTGGATTACAGATCTGGAGACGAGGGTTCAAATCCATACTCAGCCATGGAAACCCACTGGGTAACATTGGGCAAGTCACACTCTCCCAGCTAAAGGCAAACTCCCTCTGAACAAATTTTGCCAAGTAAACACCATGATAGTTATTCTCTGAAGATGCCAGCCACAGATGCTGGCGAAACATCAGAAAGAAACTCTTCTAGAACATGGCCACACAGCCCAAAAAAACCCACAAAAAACCATGATAGGTTCATCTTAGGGCCACTATAAGTTGGAAACAACTTGAAAACACACACCAACAGTTTATTTTAGGAAGCCTTAGCACTATAACTTGAAATAATGACATTTTAATAATTTTTAATAATTTTCCAAGCTGGGTTGTTCAGAACAAAAATTTCACACAACAAGGACCCATCAGCCTTCAAGCTCCCCATGTTATTTAAATTGCACACTGCACTTTTCCAAAATATTTTAATTCCAATCATTGCTGTGGATGGTGAGTTTTTTTAAAAAAATTAAAATGCTTCCAATCAGCATGGTTGGGATCCCTCCCCCCCTTCTGATTGTTAAAATCAAAAGAACACTGGCCCCCAAAATGACAACATTTGATTCCTTGCCATCTTCATATCTGCCATGGTCAACATATTGTTTTGTTATGCAAGGCAACAGAGTTCATATCTGAGCTTTATCATATGCTCCAAAAATCAGGAAAGGCTGGCAGCACTATTTAATCACACTTTGATCTTCACAGTAGCTTATTTTGCTCTTCAGCTGCTCCTCCAGCCAATATACATGGCACCACATAGATAGGGATCAGAGGAAGCCTTGTCCAAGCTTCTGGTCAGGAAGAGGACTCATCTTCCTTGACCTTGGACTACTGATGATTACCTAAATGGAAATCCGGGTGAACCTCAAGAGAGCTTTGATTAATCCTCAAATAGACAAATACAGTAAACTGTCTGGGTAAAGTTTAAGCAGGTAAAAGTAAATGTTGTTGTTGCTCAACATCAAAGCAACTTTGACTTATGGTATTCCTATGAATGAGAGACTTCCAAGATCCTGATCATCAGCTACCCAGCTCGGGTCTTACAAACTCAAGACTGGCGCTTCCTTGATTGAATAAATTCACCTGCAGTGTGGGCTCCCTTTGTTCCACTTTAACAGGCATTATGGTCTTTTCCAATGAGTGACATTGCCTCATGGTATGTATAAAGTAAAACAGTCTCAATTTAATCATATTCTCTTCTCATGAAAATTCTGGCTTGATTTGTTGTAAGACCTACTCATTTGTCTTTTAAAGTAGCCCATTGTATCCATATTTCAGCAACATATTTCAAATGAGTTGATTTTCCTCTAGTCAGATTCCTTCACTGTCCAACATGCACAACCAAACCTGGAAATATAGTTGGCATGGATGATCCTGAAAAATTAAATATTCCAGAAATATTTTTGCGTGTGTTTACTATCATGAGATTGTTAAGGAGTGCAATAGCTTGGGCTTCATTTTTTTTTCCTGATGAATTGTCTAAGAAGTTAAGGAGACTCACTGTACAAAGCATGCTTGCTCAGAAGTAAATGTTCATGCTGTTGTCTACCAAGTAAACACATGAGATTGCAGTCCTAGACATCCCTATGACTTGTGTTCTCTCAAAAGTGCATGCCACTGTGTCTAGTGCCTCTTATTCATGGGTAAATTTGCATAAGTTTGCAATGCACAATCATCCTTGATCCATTTTGTCTTGGTGACACTACATATGGGCATTACTAAACTGATTTGAGAGAGAGAACCCGAGTGCACTAACTTTGAGAAATAATTATAGGAACCATTCTCAAAGGGGTGGAGCCAGAAACAGTGTTGATCAGACTGAGGAAGTAAATTAATACACAAGGGGATTAACTCACCAAAAGACTGAAGTAATCACTAGCAGTGCAATAATTGTATCACAGCACCAAAACATTATATCCATGCAAAGATAATGTGATATTCCATTGTCAACTGCAAGCGTTCTCTTCTGAAAACGAGCATTGATGTCTTTTGCTTCCTTAGATGATGATCAACTAATAGGTAGGTGAAGGATAATATGTCTACTGGAAGGTGTGATTACTTCTTTTTCTTTATCAGAACTGCTGATTCCATTATTGGGGGAAAGGGAACTGGGAAAGGTAGTTCTCCGTAATCTGAAAGAGGCACGATGTGAAACTCAAGACTTAGCTCATATCATCATTGACAGTGTCCTGGATAAAAAGGAAGGGGTGGAACAGGACTCTTGTGTTGGTGGGGTGTTTTTAGATTTGGCACCGAGGACTCCAGTACTGCCTAGACTTGCTAGGTAGCCCTTTTTATGACTCTCCTGTGTATCAAACCAGTCCTTTAAACATGCATGCTGATGGGAGTTTTTCAGATCTTGTTTTTAATGCAATCCCATTTTGTAATAGCAGCATCCAGTGGCACCTCCAGCAAGTGTGTGTGTGTTGCTCCTGTGTAGGATATTCCATTCCATAATTTTTACCCCTTCATTTTTTTTATTCCTCCCTCTCCATGGTCAGCCAACATTCTGTGATTATTGAGAATGGTCAGTCTTTCTTGGGCCATTTTGGGAATCCTCTCTGTTGTTTTTTTTAATCTCTACATGTTATTATTTTTTTTATTTCTACAAACTTGGGTTCAACTAATGGTTGGGTTCAACTTCTGAGTCTATGCTTGTATGGCTGCATAGGAAATAATATTAGGACTAGCCCTTACTATATAGAATATCATTCTAATCTTCCCCTTCCTGCTTCCTCTCCTAGAAACCAAGTCCTTAATGACTGGGATTACAGTTCTAAAATCCTTTCTTTCACCATAAATCTATTGGACATATGGCTGTTTAAATCCCTAAATTCACAGAAAATGCCCCGTTTTGAAAAGCAAGCAGACAAAATCAGTGCTCTGTATAGTGATGTTGAGTCGATGAAGTCAATTAATTTGTTTTGGTTTTGAGTGGGTGGAGTGAGATCCTTATTAATAGCAAATAATGATCCTTCAAAAGCTGTGGAGTGATCTTAATTAAATCTGAGAAATTGCATATGGTTAATTAACTTGATCACTTTTTAAGGCAATTTAATATGCTGTAGAAGCTCTCTGTATATCATACACGTACATATACACACACCAGTTTTCTAGATAGCAAGGTTTTAGCTGAAATGTGTCCTGATGTCATTTCCATAGAAAACTGAATGTTGTTGGCTGCCTAAAAAAAAAATTCATGGAAACAAACAAAGAAACAAACAGGGCACATAAACAAAAGTCAGCATTGAGGAGTATGGGCCTCTGTAGACGGGCCCTTTGTGGCGTCCTCGAGGCAGGGATGGGGAGGGACGGCTGCATGCCAGCCGCCCCAACCCCTCCCCGAGGACGTCCTGACACCATGCGCTGTTACGCACAGCGTATGATGTCAGAATGTCTTCCCGGCACAGCATCTTGATGCACTGCACTGGAAGGGACACAGAAGAGCCACATGGTGGCTCTTGGAGCGTCCTTTTTGCCGGCTCTGAAAGGAGCATCATTTTGCCACTCTTTTGCAGGTCAGCAAAAGGGAGATTTAGGGCCCAGGCGTGGGGCAGCCTCGACCCCAATCCTCCGCTTCCCAGGGGGGGCGCATGTCTGCATCCTCCCTAAGTTTCCTTATCTCCTTCATTACTAGAAAACTGTAAAGTGAGGCTTGATTATGTGTGATGGACAAAAGTATGCTTTAATCAAGCTGAATTTGTGACATCCCTGCTGTATTGGTTTGAAATATCTCTATTTTTGCCAAATAGACCTTAATCTTTTGTAATATGCTAAGTGCAGCAAAATGAATGCTAACAATGTATCTGCTTACGCTGGAGCTAAATTAATACCAGAGGGATTAACCGTCAGTGGAATGTAATAATTATGATTGTAGTAATTATTACAGAGAAGCATTTTCCATGGTAAAGTTTACTAATGGGTTACCTTTTTATGGGTGGGTGGGGGACTATGCTCATATTAGGGATAAAAAAGGAACTGGTTTCACTTCAAGGTGCTGGTGGTCTAGATATCACCTCCCCCACTCATTTGCAGTGTCAGTATTCTATGTGTGGATGCATTAGGTATAAAAATAGGCATAGGTGCCAGAGTGGTTGAGAAAGGTATCCCTGTTAACTATGAGAACCTGAAGAGGTGCAGGGAAATTGTGAGAAAATAGAAAGAAAGCGGAAAAGCCAAATATCATAGGTAAGTGCAAGGATAAAGGAAATGGCTAGTTAGAATAGGGACTATACTATGGAGGTTGATGACTTCAGATTGTTGTATATGGTGATAATCAACAGTGAAAAACTGGGGAGAATACTGGTTAATTTCATGTTGCTCTCACTACTTCAGGGGTAGGCAACCTAAGGCCTGGGGGCTGGATG
>JAIPUX010001232.1:159722066-159745525 GCA_020142125.1 Phrynosoma platyrhinos | reverse complement strand
ACAACAACAACAACAACAAATCACTTTTTTCCAGCACCCCTTAAATACATTATAATGGCCAGAGCTGCAGATATTTTTTTTTAAAAAATATCTGTTGTTAACTGCCTGCAAGTAGTCTTTGACCCATGGAAGCCCTATGGATGAAACATCACCAACATTGCTCTGTTTTGATCCTATAACTTCATGCCCATGTCTTCTTTTATTGAGTCCATCCATCTAGTATGTGGCGTACCTCTCTCTCTATTTCCCTCCACCTTTCCTAGCATTATTGTCTTTTCCAATGAATCATGCCTTTTATTGACGTGGCCAAAGTATGACATCCTCAATTTGATCATTTGGTTTCCAAGGAGATGTCTGTTCGATGACCCATTTTATCTGTTAAATGACCCATTTATTTGTCTTTTTGGCTGTCCATGGTATCCTCAGCACTGTTTTCCACCACCACATCTCAAATGAATTGATTTACTAATGTTTTATTTCTGCCATGGCACACCTTCTGTGATGTTGGTACTACATGCTCCTGGGAGTCTAGAGCCTATGCTGATGATCTTAAAAAACAAGAAATGGAACACATAAACATTGCATCTTATTTTCTCTGCCTCAGAAGAAGGCAAAGGCAAACCCCCTCTAAATAAAACTTGCCAAGAAAACACTGTCATAGAGTCATTTTAGGGATGCCATAAGTCAGAAACGACTTGAAAGTACATAACAACATGACAGATACATGGGAGAGGGGTAAGACAATTCTGACTACTTTTAAAAGCTTCGGTGATTAACCTACAATCCCTCAAAAGTATTGAGGAAGGAGTGAGAAATGAATTGAGGACACACAACAACAACAACAACAACAACAACAACAGCAATATTGCAATACTAAAGTGAGTGAGTGAAAGTGACTAGGAATGGGAAATTTCCAATCAGATAACCAAAGAGTGTTTTTCTCAGGAAATGAAAATCCAAGAAAATAGGGTGGCATTAATAACAAGGAGAAATGTAACAAAAACAGTCAGGGGATACAATGAAAAGTAAGATTGAATATTATCAATAAGACCTCAGGTAAAACCCATGAGTGTAATCAAAAACCAAGTTTATTTTCCAACTCCAGAGGCAGAAAAGGAAGAAACTGTAATTTTCTATTTGGAAACCAGGAAGAAATTGATCACATACCAAAATATCACTGCCAAATTTCAAATTCCAAATGTAAAATATATATTTTCACTATTTAATCCATTGACCAGGAACAGGAAGATGTCAGGATTAAAACCAGTCACATCATTAGGGAATAACAAAGTAAGGGCGAGAAAGAGGGAAGGAAAGAAAGAAAGGAAAGCTTGATTGCATGACTGATTAAATTCTTCAAACAGTTTAAGTCAGGTGAGAAGCAAACTGTAAAGTGACAAAAAAAGGAATTAGAATCCTGAATGCAATTGTTCAGAGGTAAAGAGGGACTAAGAGAAGTGTTATGATAATCAGTGCAATGAAACAAAGTAAGAAAACAAACAAAAATCTGGAAAATGACACCTTTATTTCCTAGGGACCGTGAGGAGATTTCACTATTTATACACTTATATCCCATCCTACTTCCAAAATGGGGTTTAAAGTCTCCTGTAGAGGCCACTTTGAAATCAGAAAATAAGCAGGAATATTATAATTCAACCAGGAAGTAATCTGAAAGCCAACTTCCAATTTACCTTCTAGTTGCAAAACGGTCTTGCCTAGGCTTAAAACAGGCAGTGGATCCCCAAAATATGGTGAACTTGAGGGACTTTTTAATTTTTTTTAAAAAAGAACCCTTTTTATTTTGCAAAACAGCTTTGGGGTGCCAGGAAGTGCTGCGATGTCAAAAACAGCCTTATTTTTTTGTATGTAGCCTTTAGGTTTATAATTTAGCCATCCAAGAGAATGAGGAAACAAAGTTATGAAGGGAATGGAAAGACAACAAATGTAAAAGTTCTAATTATAGACTATTTTTAGTGTCGTGCTTTCTATGATGCTAGAAACAGGGTCGTAAGGAAAATTTAGTGTGGGGGCAGAATTCTTATTTGGGAAGCAATGGCCACATCTTGCCTCTTGCTGCTAACCTCTGCCCTTCCCTTAACATGTAGTAAGGTATCCCATAGTAAGACAATTCATGGCTGAAGTAGAATTTGTATCAGACACAATTAAATAAACATCAACACAGAGTGCTTTCAAGCTCAACCCTTTTATTCCAAGAGCAAGTAGGTAAACTGGAGAAGCTCACAGCATTCGAATGTATGTAGAGAGTTATATTGAGAATCCCAGGAGTGCGATAAATGCCACATAATAGTGCCTAAACATTTGTGAAAGACCTTCCATTACTTTTTATGACCCCCATAACATTGTGTAGAAGATAAGTAAATTGCAAGGAGGCATTAATACAGTACCTTCAGTCTACGTGAATTCATTCAATAGGCATCCTCTTTCTCTTCCACTATCCCCCATATTTCTATTCTACATAGTGTTAGATATTTACATATGATTATCATATACATCATTTGTTCCAGGAAATCATTTCTGGGACCATTGCTCCATGTGTACCACTGTCTAAGCTCAGTAGGACTTCAAATGACCCCCTTTTTATAAAACACATTATGAGAGTAAAAGAAGCAGAGAAGATAGAAAAGATATACATGTCTCTTGAAAAATACAAATTCTCAGGAATTACGATGGCTGTTTAGATTACCCAAGAATAACCTCATGAGACCAAGGTTTTGTGCATATATGCCCTCACGTCGCCTGCTGAAATTATGGTGACCCCATTCTACTTAGGCCTTATTCTCCATCTCTAACAATGGTCATTAGACACAAAGGTGGGGATGGCTGGGATATTATTCTTCCTTCATTTTTGTTCATGCATATCAGGGTGCATAGAATTCCAGCACATAGATCAGCTCAGTGTAAAGTGAAATCTTCCCATGAAAGCAGGTCTCACATCAGGAATTTGGAGGAAATGGGCAGCTCAGCAGGTGCTTGCTCTTTTTTGAGCATTACTTGTGTTCCACTTCTTCATCAGAAAGTGGTCCACTGAAAGCTGACCTGTGATGGCCTTCAGTCTTTATGCAATAAAGTTGCCAAGTGCCACTGTTCTTTTGTTGTCACTACTTTATTTACTGCATTCCTTATTTTATTTTATTTTATTTTTTAAATGCAAGCCTTTTATTTTATCTATTTTTTAAATGCAATTCCCATTTCTGTGTAGGGATGGACAGGTTATTTTCTGTCCATGTCGGTTTCTCATGTTGATCAAGTCTGCTCTGTCCTCTTTCTGTATTCTGAGCTTAGTTCAGCATTTTACTTTTAACATTCAAAGATAAAAACGAATAGTGCTGTGGCTACCCAAGAGACCATCTCACTTGCTAAGAAACTGTCTAGGTGTTAAGATCTTCAGGAGAGGCCTTGTTAGCAATAATGACATCCTGGTGAGCAGTTACAAGTGTGTCAGCTAGAGTTGTACATTTTTAACTGTTACATATTCATTTTATTTAATATTTAAAATTTATTTATTTGATTTGTATGCTGTCTGTTTCCCAGACTAGGACACAAGTTGCTTCAGAAAGAAAGAACATTTGAAAAACCTTAATAAAAAATTCAAAACAATTAAAAATCTATGCATTAAAAATATAAAACCATTTAAGAGCATACAGTTTTTTAAATAAATAAATAAATAAATATGTGTCCCTGATTGAGAGCCAGAGTTCTGTAGTGGTTTGAGCATTAAACTGCAGCCTGGAAGACCAGGGTTCGATTCCCCGCTCAGCCATGGAAATCCACTTAGTGATCTTGGGCAATTCACACACTCTTAGCTCCAGAAAAACCCATAATGGGGTCACAATAAGTTGGAAACAATTTGAATGCACATAACAACAACAAAAACAACAATGTTCCTGCTTACACATTAAAAGCATGCTTAAACAAAATGATCTTTGCCTGCTGCCAAAAGGAAAGCAGGGAGGGGACCAGCATAGCCTCCCATGGAAGGGAGTTCCAGAGGGTGGGAGCAATCACTGAGAAGACCCTCTTGCATGTTCTCACCAGGTGAGCCTGTGATAGTGGCAGAACCAAGAGAAAGTCTTCCCCTGTAGATGTTAAGACTCTGGCATTTTTATATAGGGAGATACGGTCTTTCAGATAGTCTGGGCCTAAGCTGTACAGGGCTTTATATGTCATGACAAGCACTTTGAATTGTGCTTGGAAATGAACTGGTAGCCAGTGAAGTTTTTCAACAAGGGAGTTGTATACTCCCTAAAACTAGCCCTATAATATGATATTCTTTCGAGAATTGCAAATGCCCCCAACCCTACCTTAACAGCTATCAGCTTTACTGAGCCACAGAAGTCTGTTCTGTTCTGGGGAGCAGCAGGATGTGTTTCTAGTTACCTTCTCACCAGCAATCTGTGTGCAACAATTGGAAGTAGGACTCCTGGTGCAATGCCTCATCCGTCTGCTTGTGGGAAGTTGCTTGAAAAATTATTCTGTTCCACTTCAATCACCAGCAACACAGACCTCCTTCATTCAGGGCAGCTTCTGGCTGTTAAAGCATGTCGATGGAGTTGGGTCAGGCGATGATAAATAGTTAAGTATTTGTAACTACATCTGTGACAGAGGATTTTGGCTATTATTATTTCTGTAGACCTGCTTGGACCTTTGAGAGAGTACATTCTCCTGTGTTCCTTCTAGACTTCTCTCCTTTCATAGCTGTGATCCATTCTCATTCATGCTCATTTTAGAAAAGATGTGAAGGCACATCAGTTGCTTAAAGTACATAGCAAGTGGCTGAAGTTTGGTGACTTTTTTTAGAACTCTTCCGGTTACAGTGTCATAAAATGTCTACCTTGTTGGCCTTGTTCTGTGCTGAAGTGGCAACTAAAATTGTCATCTGAGTGGATGAGGGTTAAACCTCTTTTATGTTTATTGATGATCCTGATCTTTTAAGTTAATGTTATTAGCAATATCTGTTGGTTTTTCTCAAGCATCTTCTCAATGGAAAAGTTGGACAAAATGTTAATAATAATAATACTCATGTAGATCAGCCAAGTTTTGATAAGAACCATCCAGATTTGCAAATTTCTTAACCTTTAAGACAAAGAACTGAATATTTTTAAAGTAAATATGCGAAAAACCAAACTCATAGGCTCAGTGCTTTGGATATGTACCTCATAAAAATCTGGATTTACATCTCTGTGTTCAGTGTTGTCAGTGCTGAATTAAAGAAGCCACTTTTTTTTTCTCTGATAAGATACTCATCTTTAATTCAAAGGTACAATGTGGTGCTGCCCTTGCTGGAAAAATCTACACCTATTGAATTTGGTGTACATGAGAGGGAATTATATTTCAGTTCATTTTTTCAAAGCATCTACCCAAATTTGCAGATGTCTTTATATCAGACAAGGAAGTTGAGATTTTTTTTCTTAGAAAAAAATATAGGAGAACGTTAAATATGACACATTTTCCAATATGTACTCCTTGCTGAAACACAAGACAATATTCCTTTAAGCTAGGTAACCCATATGATTGAATCACATCTTGAAACTGCAAAAAGCAGCCCATGCATGATCATTCTTCAAGTGCTAATCTATGATTTTTTTTCATACTGTAGCTTCAAACTGGTGTTTAAGAGGAAGCAACTGTAATGAAAGGATATTTGAAGAAGTGTCCACTCATATTTATAGAAATAGATGAGTCTTAATCTGAATAATGATGCTAAGTAGATTTGAAAAATTTGGAAATGGAACCGAGGATGTATTATGCTCCAAATGCTAGCAGGAAATGATACGCCTTTATGGTATAACTTTTAAAGCCACATAAAGACATTTTATTTGTCTCTTTCTTTATTAGCCACTTGCATCAGTACCATGGTGAGCAGTTCTGCTGTTCAGAAGCAAAATACTCTGATCAATAATTCATGGTCCTGAATGATAAAAACTCATATAGCCACTTACTTGAAATGTCAGGGTGTGATGGTGAGGCAATAGGCAAAGATGGCAGAGAAGTTAAATAATTGTTACTCAGACCACACAAGTACAAATCTAAACATTTAGAAGTAGTCAGGAAATCTTGAAGGGCTGTTCCCTAGGGGCATGTTGGAGGAATTCATGTTTCTAAAGTAGGCAGTTTTTATTATTACTCCTAGTTGTGTACCATGGTGTCAGCATAACTAAGGCAAATAAACTTCTCTGACATTAATGATCACTCTGTTTTTAGCTTGTCCTTGTAATATGTGTGAGCATGTGTGTGAGAGAGTGATTGTATAGTTTCTAACTCCACAATAATATTCAAACTGTCTAATACCAGAGAGAAAAAATCCACCTTGAAGGACACTCAATGGCATTCTGGGTCATGTTGTTAGTGCTCATGGTATGAGAACATCAGTTGTGATGAGCCAGTTGACTTTCAGGGAAAGCTTCAGGCAATGTTTAATGCTATGTATGCTTCAAGCTGATATCTGTCTTGGCAACAGAAAGAGGGGAGTTGCAGCCGGGAAGCATCAGAACATGAAGCACCATGTCCTTGATGATGCCAGGAGTAGGAATTACCCACTTCATCCCATTGCTGACCTTATTCCTCCTTCCTCCCTTGGGACGCTTTTAGACTATAATAGCAGTACGATTCAGGGGTGCAGCTGTGTGTGTGTGTATGTGTGTATGTCTTCAAGTTGCCTGTTGACTTATGATGACCTCATGAATTTCATAGAGTTTTCTTAGGCAAGGGATACATTTTCCTTCCTCTAAAATATAGGAGATTATTGCAAGGAGAAAAAGTCCCAATATACTGTAGATTCAGAATTGTAAATTCAAAAGTGTGATAATATCTGCTTTTGAATTTACAGTCCCAAATCTATATAGGGACTTTTTCTCCCTACAATAATCTCCATAGTCTACAGCATTGGGTATTTCATGGCAGTCTTCCATCCAAGTACAGGTTGTGTCATCCTTATCTGAAATGCTTGGGCCTAGATTTTGGATTTCAGATTTTTTCCCCACAGTTTGGAATACTTGCATAGACACTAGGACCTTAGTATCATCTAGGATTCGGTTGCAGGACCCTCCATGGATACCAACATGCCCTGGTGGTGCAGTGGTTAAATGCCTGTCCTTCAGCCACTCACTCATAAACCACAAGGTTGCGAGTTCAATACCAGCCAGGGCTGAGGCTTGATTCAGGCCTGCATCCTTTCGAGGTCGCTAAAATGAGTACCCAGCTTGTTGGGGGGCAATCAGCTCACAGTTGTAAACTGCTTAGACATCCCATAGCATGATATGAAGTGGTATATAAATGAAGCTGCTTTGCATGTCCTATCAAATGCAATTCAAAGACATAGCTGTGCTAGTTTAGATAATCAGCATATCAGCGTGCTTCATAGATTTGAGTGTACTTCCTCAGATGCATGGTGGGCTCAAGTCTGTGAAAGCTCATGCTACCAACTTCTTTTTTCTCTCAAAGATCCCTTGACATGCTATTAAATACAATGATGTAATACAAATATTGTCCCTTATATAAAAGGGCAAAATCAAGCTTCACTTTTTGGAAAATGTGTGTATGTGTTAATATTTTCAAGCTGTGGCTAGTTGAATACATGGATAAAGAATCCATGGATATGCAGGACTGACTGTACATAATGAGATATCTTGGAGATGAAAACCAAGTCTGGACATGAAATTCATTCATGTTTATACATACCTTACACACATGGCCTGAAGGTACCGGTAATTTTATAAAATATTTAAAAAAACAATTTTATGCATGAAACAAAGTTTGTGAACATTGAACCATCAGAAAGCAAAGGTGTTATGATCTCAGCCACCTACGAAAAAGGTTTTGGATTTTGGAAAATTCTGGATTTTGGATTTTTGGATAAGCGATACTCAACCTGTACTAACTAAGCTGACCCTCCTTAGCATCCAAGATCAGAAGTGATTAGGGCAGTGATGGTGAACCTTTTAGAGACCGAGTGCCCAAAGTCAGTGGCATTCCTGCACCAGGTGTCACCAAGTGCCAGGGGTGGGACTTCTGCCTTCCAGGGTGGGACTTTTAGGGGTGGGACTTCCACTTTCTGGGTGTGGGACTTCTGGGGGAAAACAAAAGGCATACTCTCTCAGTCTCAGGCTGGCAATAACAATCTCCCCCCTCTGGCAAAACTTGCCAAGAAAACTCCTCTTTCTCAGCCTCAGAAGATGGCAATGGAAAACCCCCTCTGATGAAGCTTGCCCCATGATAGTTTCACCTTAGGGTCACCAGGAACTGGTGCTCAGAAAGGAGGGAGGGTGCTCTGGGCTCATAAGTTGGAAATGACTTGGAGGCATAATAAAGCATAGAAGGCACAACATGAGAACAAGGACAAAGAGAGCCAGCGGTTTGAGCGTGTGACTCTGGAGAGCAGAGCTCAAATTGAGCTCAGCCCTGAAACCCACTGGGCAAGCCACACTCTCTCAGTCTCAGAGGAAGACAATGGCAAACCTCCTCTGAAGAAATCTTGCCAAAGAAACCCATAGATGGCCTCATTACACCTTACCTCAAATCTGTTTCTGCTACATTCCTGCTGGGATCTTGAGGCCACATGAAGCAGATTTAGCGGCCCATAGGCTGTGGCAAGCATGCAGGCTGTGCTAGTGGGCACTTCCCAGTGGCATCGGCAGGAGCTCAGTGAGCATGCAGCCGCATCTGGAGCCCGGCACTGACCTGGGAGGCCATTGAGGAGTAGGCTCAATGGCTGATCCAGCATGCTCATGCCAGCATTATCAGCAGTTGGGAGGTCTAGGCCTGCAGAGCTCGTGGAGCACAAGGTGAGGCCCCTCAAGGCAGCCCGGGCACAATGCAGGTGCTAGTATTGGCCCGGTGCCTAGCCCAATGGCCCTGCTTTGCACGGCTGGTATGTGTGTGTGATCCCTCAAAAGGGAAACAAGTGGAGAAGGTGGTGCCAGGGGGAGAGGTGCCAGGAGTGGTCCGGGCCACTTGGCATCAGTGGGGGCAACGCGGGAGAGTGGAGGCCTCTTGGCTGGGCTTGCTCTATCACACACACCTTTCACCTCCTTGCCATGGTCCGGTCTTCCTGCAGAAAACCAAGCTGTGACAGACCATGCACACGTGCCTCTCCTCCTCCCCTATTACCTGTGCCATGGTGTGACCTCTGAGACAGCTTCACATGCCCTCTCTGGCACATGTGCCACAGGTTCACCATCATGGCTTTAGGATATTTAGAACCTCAGAATTGTAGCTACACAAGGGCAAAATAAATTATGCCCCTTTATGAAATGTTCTAACAGTCATGTTTTTAGCATTGCAGAACACAAGACATTCAAAGTCATTCACTCCTAGAAATATTACATTTGCTGTGCTTGTGTTCACCTGGTATCTTTACCTGCCCCATTTCTTTGGATGAAGGATGGCTCTCATTTTTACTTCTTGTAGCTGCACCCGCAATATAATTCCACTTTAACTGTCATGGCAGCATCCTATCGTATCCTGAGATTTGTAGTTTGATGAAGCAGTGGAACTCTCTGGCATGTAATTCTTAGTAAACTGTAAATCCTATCCATAAATTGCAGTTTTGTACTGTGAGAAGGCTCATATACAGTCAGTGCAACCTTCAGCTTTTTCTTTTGAGGCCAGGTAGGAATTTTGGAGCTTGGTTTGCCTTTTGGTGGCTGCAGATAGGGTGTTCTGCTGATTCCATAATTTTTATTCAATATGTTTTCAGTGATTTAGAGATTACAGCTATTTTCATTAGATTTTTTAACCACAACATTTTAAATGTTTTTAACCTGCATGTTGTTATGCATAAAATATTATTGTTGTTGATGGTGGTGGCATATTGTTTTGCAGAATTATGTGGCTCACCATTATTTTTTTGCCTGCTCAGCACTGATTGACAAAGGGCAGTGTCAAAAAATGGAACAAATTCCCTGTAGTGGTGCACCCAGAAGGAACCTTTGCAATAAAGTTCAATCCCTCAAAATGGCAATTTAAGTTATCTGGCAGTGATTGTTGAGAACAGAAGAAATATTTGGGGCCAAGCCAGGCCTCTTGAAATATTGGGAGGCTGTTGGGCCTGAGATTCATTTCTTTGATACTATGGCTTGCCAACGATACTGTAAACATGTCTCTTCCCTCTGTCTCACCACCCTCACAGGTACATCTGGTGTGAATATGGGAGAACCTTCTGACTAATTGCCCCCAGACTCTGGAACTCCCATCCAAAAGACGTTAAGGTGGCACCGTCCCTACTTTCTTTTCACAGAGAAGTAAAGATTTTTCTATTCAGACTGGTATTTGATGATTGACTATGTTCGAATCTGCACTACAGAATTAATGTCATTTGACACTACTACTTTAATTGCCATGACTCAATGCTATGGAATCATGGGATTTGTAGTTTTCTGTAATACCAGAGCTCTCTGATAGAGGGGGCTAAATATCTTACAAAACTACAAATCCAAGAATTCCATAGCATTGAGCCATGACAGTTAAAATGAGGTCAAACTGCATTATTTCTGCACTGCAGATTGCGTCTGTATAAAACTTGTGTGAGTGCATGTGTTGTGTGCTTTTGAGTTGTTTCTGACTCTAAGGTGAAACTACTGGCATCATACGCATTTTTAGGTAAGATTTGTTCAGAGGAGGTTTGCCATTGCCTTTCCCTGAGGCTGAGAACATGTGACCTGTGCAAGCTCACTCAGTAGGTGTCATGGCTGAACTGGGAATCAAACTTATTCATATAAGACTTGTCCCCAAAAAGTTACTTGCTGGATCTTGGATAGTTGTTATGCTAGTGTGTTTGTGTATGCATGTTTAATGATTAATAATAATAATAATAATAATAATAATAATAATAATAATTTATTTATAACCCGCCTCTCTGCATTGCAATCGAGGCAGGGAACAGCAATAATAAAAGCATACATTTTAAAACATTCCTTTTAATTTGGTTTTAATTGTTTGATTGTTTAATTTCATTTTAACTTTTGCATCTTGTGGATTTTTAATATGGTTTAAAAATTTATTGTGAGCCCTAAAGTGGAGAAGGGCAGGATAGAAATAAATAGAACAATAACAACATATGGCCTGACACTGAGGCTGAGGTTGTTTTCTCAACTGTGGGAGAGGAGGGGGAAGGGGAATGTTCTGCTTGTTTCAGCCATTGTTCATACTAAAGATAGACCCACTACTAGTTGCAATCTCTGAACAGTTTAATAAACCTGGTCCTTGCTAACTCCACTACTTGGGCCCTTTTTCTTTCTAATGGGTACGTATTACAGATTTGGCCCAGATGCATGGTTTATTGTGATGACATTCTTTGCATGAATTGGGTTTCTATACATAACACTCCCCTGGCATTCAGGCAAAAGGACTAAATCCTATGCTTGACTACAACTTCACATGTCCTTTACAATATTCTCTGGTTGGGCTGTAGTCATAGTGGAATGCATGCTACAATTAAAGATCCTTTATAGATTTGATAGAATGTGTTCAAACAATTATACATTGTGGCTCAGATAGTAAAAGTGATGATAAATACACCATCTTATGCAACTGTTACTCTAGGATATGTACCAGGTCTCATCCCTCAGGGAAATTTGCAAAACAAGTTTTAACCTCATGGGGCTTCCAGGCAGGGTAAACTTCAAATTAAATAATTAAGTTGCTTACAGAACAAAATAGAGACACTTAAAGGTAAAAATCCGTCTATCATATATTCCTGAGATAGCCTTTGAAAACATTCAGCCTTATAATTTATTGGAGGGCATTGTATTTTTGTAATGCATTGTGTTATATATCCTTTTCTCTTTTGTACACGGTTGCAATTCTTTCCAAAACCAAACAATTACTATTAAAGACTAACACTTTCTAAATACTCAGCAGGGGAAAGAATCTGAATAATATTCCACTGCACTTGCCTGCAAAATTTATCTCCTTTTAGGTATTCACCAAAGCCACAAATATGATGCTTTTACTTGCTTGGGATGTATATATTCCTGATATCAAGTATTAAATGGTGAATAGTATTAAAACACATGAAATGTTAATATGTGCATTTGTTCCAGCCTCTCTCCTTTCCAAATGTAGCTTCTTGTCATCAGCCAACTATTCTTACATGTTTTCAAGTGAATCAAACACTTACTGGATGCTGTAGATGAACAACTGTCATCCTATTCAGTATTTATGATGATATAAAAACCAATGTGGTGTAGTGGTTTGAGCATTGGACTGTGACTCTGAAGATCAGTGTTCGATTTCCTGTCCTGTTCAACACTACACTTGGGAACTTCTTATGTTGCTGTGGCTGCTGGCTTCTAAGGTGGGTTTTCAGGAGGGGGGGGTCAAACCGAGAGATGTAGACAATGGAGCTCTTTTTTCATAACTATATCTGACAATACTTGAGCTCAGCAGAAACATTTGAAATTTTTGGCCTCCGGCACAATTATAAGAAAAATCAGAATCAAGAAATACATTCACTTTGCTTTGCTTTTGGGAAGTGAACAAACATAGCAAATTTCTTTCCTAAATCGGACAGAAAACATTTGAGATTTAAAAAAAAACACATTAAAAATGAAAGCAAAACTGACAGACCCATTCATTCCTAAACAGGAACAGAAAGTTTTTGATTTATTCATGGAAGAAGAGGCAGGAAAGAGATTCAGTATGACAGTGTTATCTTTAATTTATTTCCTTTAAAAGAACAAATACTCTATTAGAGTACTGCACTGTATGTAGTTGAGATGGAGGTTGTATTAGCTATTGGATTATTTCCTCAGATTTGTACAAGGTTGTATATAATACCTCTTTACACAAGGGGTTCCCTTTGTTCATCTGGCAGGCAATAATCTAGTTTACACACAAGTGCTGTACCTAGACACACATCTGTCTTACCAATTGCAATGATGACCATAGATTGGACTGCAGGATATACTGAGAAGTTCCTACCCAAACCATGGTACTGCTTACACAGCCACCAGGCTGGTATCTTCCATCTTTAATTTCTGACAACCTGTAATTCTGCATATGTACATTTGCAGAACTTTCTGCTCTGCTGTGTTTGTACAGCATCTTGAGATATCTTTTTTGCTTCCTTTTTCAAAGCCAACACCTCAATTCATTTGTAATTCAATAATTGTTAATGTCTCTTATTTCCTTGTGGCCACTCTAGTGTGTGTGTGTGTGTGTGTGTGATATCTTGTCCTGTCTTTAATTAGTCATTTAATTAATTAGTCCTTTAATTCTTGCAGTTTTTACTGTTTACTGTTTATCCCTCACAACATCTGGTGCAACGTCTGTATTCCATCTCATTCACACACAAAATAAAATTGGGTGTATAAGGGGGTATTTGGGCCTAAATTACAAAATGATAATTTCAAAAACAGAAAGATTTTTGGTTTGAATTCTAACTGGCAAAAGTGGCTATTTTGAAAGCACATTATGTTTTCTGCTTTCATACGAAAGCAACTTAACATTCTGGTTCTGACTTCCATACTTCCCAAATAGCTGGATCGAAGAATGAGAGCAGCTTGACTGTAATTCTTCCTATGTTTAACCAATAAGTACCCAGATTGTGGTAACACAAGGGGGGCATAAATGAAAGGTGGGACATAAGAGCTATAGTCAACTGTGTTTTGTACAAACCTTCGAAATAAGAAACAGAATGGTACAGAATTCCTATCCATCAATTTAAGAAACAATGTTATGGCTGAGACCCTGCACTGGAGGATGGAGCCATGGTTATGGAGTTACATCATCATAGCTGCCTTTCTGTATGCTACCCCCAGAGTCAAAGGAAAGAAACCACCACCACCCAGCTTTTAAGCAATGAAGCTCTTCCAAACGATAGGTTTCCAAGGTGGTATGAAGTGAGGCAGTGTAAGGTGATGCCTCCCGTCATCTCCCAGCAGTAAGACACTTTGTGACAGGCAGCTGACATAGAACCACCCAGGGATCCCTGCTAATGCCTATTACAAAGTATCTCACTGCCAGGAAAGGCCTGAAACCATCCTGACACATTGCCCTGTGTCCTGTTAGGGGTGCTGCATTGCCAAAAAGGTTGGCTTCAGAGCAGCACTCTCTTTAGTTGCAATGGTACCAGGACTATAAACATGAATTCCAAATTTTATGTTGTTGTATGCCCAATTTACAACTTCACAAATACTTAACAGGGTAACAGCCTATATGAGTGGGAACACCAACATCAGAAACAGCTTTAATGGTATCCCCATTACTTACCTTTCACAGAATGTTCTCCTTTTTCTCAACTATCTTTTAAAGGCATTGTAAGGATAGATGTTTGCTTTTGATAACTAGGCTTACAGTAGTTGGGGGTGATGACCATTTTTTAAAACTGTCTCAAATATTTTATTTACTCTTTTGTCTCAAAAGATAGGATTTAGGTAGCTAGAAGTCTGAATAAGGAGCAAATGCATCTATTTATTTTACCAATAAATAGAATGACCAACACAAGGTGAATCTACTTTTTCCTGGGAGAATGGGATCATTCTTTATTAGTAGATTTCAAGGGTAATTAAGCAGCTGATCTTTCCACAAGTCCTTTCCAAAAGAAATAACCTTTGAGACTTCCAGTGACAGCTTTTGCTTTCCAAATATTGTCCATACTTGCCTTTTTACTTTTGTTTTGAATGTCCTATCATTGTCAGCTTAAAACCTACACAGAGGTTAGTAAGTGTGTGTGTGTGTTTTAAATTGGACTAGATTGTCCATATTATTTTTTGCAATAGCTATAACTCTGGACAAACACATAATTTTTGTGTTTTTTAAATCTATTCAATGCAAAATGACTCATTTCCTTTACTTTAACTTCATCCTTCTTGATGATAAAAACATATATCAAAAAAATGTTCACTACAAATCAACAATTCAGTTTAAGAAGTTACTGCTATGTTAATATTTACTCTGCTGCCATCCAATTAAGATATGAAATTCACACCTATTGCTAATAACAATGGGGTAGGAGGTTTTTTTTGTGTGTGTAACCATTCACACCACAGAATTATATTCCTATGATCCCACTTTAATAGTTTCATCCTATGGATTTCTGCAATTTGCATTTTAGGGAGAGGTATTTAGAATTCTCAAACAGAGAACTATAATGCTTCATCAAACTACAAACCCCAGGGTACCACAGAATGGAACCATGGCAGTTAACGGTGAATAATGATGCTATAATTGTGTAGTTTGAATGGGCCCCTAAACTTTGGACTTTATCACACCTGGCTATTGAGTCACTATAATCAAGTTATTGAAGCAAATGGGAACATACTACTTTGAAAACAATCACTATCACATTTCTTAGCAATTGTGCTATTATGCTGCTCTATGGTCTTACAATTGCTGTTCCACGTCATCTCGCTAAGCCTGCCTTCCTCCCCATATATGGCCTACCTAGCACATACATTGCCTGCTTGGGAACAGAGAGGGAGAGGAAGGGGGAAAGAAGGAGAATCATGCCCACCCATTCCATGTAACTGCTGGAATATCAGAATTGCAGAAGAAAGGACCTTTTGTACTACCTAGCCCATTGAAAAGAAACAATTTTGGGAGCTATTAATGGATTTTTTCCCCTGTCAGTCAAAATGTGTGCTACACCAAGTATTGAAATGCAAAGTGATAATAGAAGAGACATGATGTGTGCTAAGTAGCAGCCAAAGATGCTATTATCCTACTATGATTCTGATTTACTAGACTTGTGTGATAAAGTCTGTTGTAACATATATTAATGCCTATGGGTTCATATAATGCCCCTTCCATGCATTAAAAGAATGGGCACAAAGAGCTTTTAAGCATGTAAGTTAGTCCTGCTTCCCATCAGAAATATAGTTTTCCTTTTTTTCCCCTTTGACAAACATATAGTGCGTGAACCAACAGAAGATCTGTTCACATAGAAGTGAGTTCTCAATGACACAAGGACTTTCCATGGGTGGGATAGGCTTCCTGCTGAAGGATTTAGCAAAACAAAAACCTACGGTGCTTTGTTTCCCTTGCAGAGATGTCATATTTCAGTAGGGCTTTCCTATAGTAAAAGGTAAAGATATTCCCTGTTGACAAGATTGTCAAATCATGTCCGACCTTAGGGGGTGCAGTGCAACTCAAGAAAATTAAAACCCTCTCTGAAGTTATTTTGTTGGGAAAGACAGGAGCATTGCAGGAATCATCATCTTGATGCAGCTATTGTGTTTTCAGGTGGATCTGCAAAGAAATAAGTGGATGATCATATAATGATTTGCGTCTACAAATGAAGATAGATGTAAGGATGTAAGGAAACAGGGGGTACACAGCTCTATTTGCTGCCAGTCAGTTTCTGGTTGTTGTTGTTGTTCTTGTGTACCTTGAAGTCAACCCTAAGATGAACCTATCACAGGATTTTCTAAGGCTGAGAGTGTGTGACTTTCACAAGGTCACCCAGTGGAGACCTTGATCTCCAGAGCCATAGTCCACTTCAAAATGCTCAAACCACTTCAAAATGCTGCTTATGATCTCTAAAGCCCCAGATGGTTTGGGTCCAGGCTATAGGAAGGACCATATATTTTCTTATGACCCTGCCCAAACTCTTAAAGACTTTTAGGGAAGATGTTTCTTTTGACTCCACCACCTTCAGTTACATATCTAGTGGACACAGAGCCTTCCCTGTGGCTGCTCTCAGATTCTAGAACTCCTTTCCTAAGGGAGGTAGGCTGGCTCTTTCCTGGCTGCCCTTTCATCACCTGGTTAACAGTTTTTTATTCTGGGTGTTTTTGGAATAATGGTTATTTCACATATAAATGGCCTTTTGTTTCATATACTGTGCTGCTTTTATTCTGTGCTTTTAAATCAACATTTTAAATGTCTTTAATTCTACAGACAATTTAATGCTATTTTAATCATCATTTTAATTTGTCTTTAGCCATAGGTGATTTTACTTTATACTTCTTTTCATCTTGTAAACTACACTGAATCACAAGCTTGGAAAAAAGACAGGATAAAAATCAAGGGATGGATTGCCTGATTGAATGAATGATTTCTTTATGTTGATTTTTTAAAAACCACATTTTACTAACATTTGCAGATTATGAATGTAAAAGAAAACAAAAAACCATGCTTGACATTGCCTGGACTCAAATATTAGTGATTTCATCATAACCAATAGTGATTTTTATAACCATTTCATCAAGCTCAAAAATCCATCTCTGTTTACCAGTTCAGAGCTGCAGTTCTATAAACATTTATCTGACAAAAAGCTTCACTAAACTTAGTGGGATTTACATGTGAGAAAGCATGGATATGTTTGCAGTGTATGACTAACTCTGAAAATGGGTATGAAGAAAATGGGTATGAAGTATGTGCAAAAGTTCTCATTGTTGACAAGGGAGGCTATTGAAATATATCGTCAGCCTATGGAGAAATTGTCAGTCTTCATGAGAGTTCGTACATCTAGTTTGAGAATGTGGCCAGACATGGAGGAGGAGAGTTAGTGGGAGGTAAATGTTTCTGTATATTTATTAAGCAGCTTATATTTATCTTATTAAAATAACAAAGATTAAAAACTTTACAAAAATTGCAATAAAAAGTATGAATATGGAAGTTATTTAAAAGGAAAACACTTTACAAAGTTCAAACATATGAAATATGTACAAACAATAAAAGAGCACAGCACATCACTAAAAGTCCAACCCAATCCACTTCTAAAAGTAACATGCAAGTGCTTTGACTTGCCAGTAAAAGGAGAGCAAGGACTGAGTCATCCTGGCCTCTTTAGGGATTTCCAAAGTCTGGGAGTAAGCCGCCAAGAAGGTCATCTCTCTTGTTCCCACCAAAGAAGCCCAAGAAGGGACCCTCCAGAAGATTCTAGAGCTCCAGTGGGCTCATAAAGAGAGAAATTGTGCTTCAAATACTCTGGACCCAAATAAAATGTGTTGCACATGCATGCCTTAATCACAGAAGGTCTGTATGATAGATGAAACAAATAATCCATTCCATATGAAGTTGGAGGCTTTCACGGCTGACATCCATAGTTTTTTTTGTGGCATCTCTGAAGATGCCAACCACAGATGCATGCAAAATGTATTTTTCTTAATTCTTCCAGAACATGGCCACCCCCCCCCCACAAAAACAAATATTTTAAATTTATAAAAGCCCATACTCCAAGACAACAGCCACTGTACAGTATTGTCTGCTGAAATTACTGTCAATTCTTCCTGCAAAACCTCTCCTTGCAAATGAAAAAAAATGTTTCTAGCTGTTTCACGGCTTTATGGTTTCATGCTTTATGACTTGCATGCATGTAAGTGCAGTTTGCATAGATGTGAGTCTCTTTCTGAATGAGGAGTAAATGACTATTCACTTGCCTTGTGTTCCATCCCAAATCAGGCAACTGCATGCCAGCTGTCAAAATCTCTGGTGCATTCTTGTGGGAGAGGGAAAGGAGAGGGAGGCAATTCAGACCATAAAAAGCTGGTTGATTTGTCAGGAGAAGGAAAAGATGGGTGCAATCTATTTGAAAGTTCAACCTATTTTTTTTTCTCCCCAATTGAGTTGAGACCAACTGTTTCTCCACAGTTTGAACTGCCTTCCCTTCCTTATCCCACTAGTGGTATACAACAGCAGACCTTCTCAAGGTTTGACAGCTGCCAGATGATGGAGAATGCAGAAATACACCTGCATGCATATAGGATCTTAATTGTGAGGTGTATTCCTCCTCCTTGTTGTTTGTTGTTGTTGTGTGCCTTCAGGTCCTTTCTTGGCTTATGGCAACCCTAGTTCTCCAGGGTTGCAGTCCAACACTCAAAACACTACACTATGTTAGCTCCTCAGTCTCTCTCCCTATGCATTACACACATACACACACGTATTTCAAAACTATATCCACAGCCCTTTCTGGTTGCTATTTGTTCACACAACTTGGGAAACAAAAAACTAGAAATCAATGAAAGACTTGTTTCTAATTAGAGGTGAGCTGATGTTGTTAGAAACTGTTAGATAATAGAGGCCAGTTTCTTTGCTCTAGCTTCATCACATGAAAATGTTCTCTCCATCCTTACCCACAAAAGAAGAGGCCAGAGAGCAAAGTATCTTCTGCCAATGTATGAAACTTTTGAACCTTGCAACTTTCTTTGATTGCTAATCAGGCTGAGGCAGAACTGTATGGGAACAGCATGTGTTGGCATTTCGAGATAGGAAAATATTGCTTGAGGGGAAAAAATAGATGATACTGTGATTTTTTTTTACAAAAACAAAAATCAGCCACTTGACTCTTTATAAAAATAATAGAAAGGGAAATGTCTAATGGAGACTTCCCTTGTTTACTTTAAGTTGATCCTCTGTTGTGAAGAGATGTGGTTTTGAATGCCACATTAAAAAGGCTAAAAATAAAACTTGGTTTTGCATTGTTGCTTAATAATTGGTGCTTCACTTTATTTCTTATGATGGAAAATTGTTTCTCAGTGTGTCACAGGACTTCTCAAGGAGGTAAAGACTTCAAGATAACTTTTTTCTCTTCTTATAGCATGAGTGTGACTGCACAGGCTTTGTTGTTGCTATGTGTCTTCAAGTTGTTTCCAACTTACAGTGACCCTAAGACGAACCTATCACAGAGTTTTCTTGACAAGATTAGTTCACACACTGAGGCTGAGAGTGTGTGACTTAATTAAAATCACCCAGTGGGATTCAATGCCCAAGCCAGGATTGAAAACCTAGTCTCCAGAGTCATAGTCAAGCACTCAGACCACTGCACCACACTGGCACAGACTTATAATTACATAATTCCTTGCTGAAAACAGTTGCAACTGGTGGTTCTCATTCAGTGAGACTGAGGATCACATCCAGGTTATAGTCTACTGGAAAGAAACATTCAAAATAGGTTCAGCACTTTGGACAGCACTGCCTTATTGACATAGATGTCACCACCCTCTAATGAAAACAGGACTTAGTCTCATTAAGGGAGATATGCAATGGGCTGAACCAGTCTAGTCCCCCAAGTTGCCTTAGGGTCACCATAATTCAGAAATGACTTGAAAGGACACAGCAGCAGCAACAACAACAACAACAACCAACAGATTCACATATCTGAAAGGCATATGACTTTGGGTTGCCAACATGTACATTTTGAGAAATAGTGTGGTATAGTGATTCTGTTGTTGGGCTAGGAGGCCAGGGTTCAAATCTCTGCTCAGTTGTTGAAACTCACTGATGAGTGTGCTTGGGTACATTTTGTACACACTCTCGGCCTCACAGAAAGGCAATGGCAAACCCATCTGGACAAATGTTGCTAAGAAAAACCTGTAGAGTTCCCATAAGTAAGAGTCAACTTGAAATACACAGGAACAACATAACATGCACATTCATATCTTCATGCACACACAGCACCGATACCACCACCATCACCATCTAATTTCCTGATGATGAGAAGTGGGGAATTTTGTTCAGCCCTAAGTCTAGATTCCAGGTTGAGGACTTACTAGGTTTTTAAAAATGGTCTGGTGAAAATGGTATGATAAAGTACTGAAGTACTGCAATTTCCCCCATTAGCAGAGAAGGTAGTGTCATCTGCTATCCTCGTCCCTTCTGAGCTTAACTCCAGTTTGCCCAGTAGGTGAGATGAATGTAGATTTTTCTAGAAACTATATATTATTATGAATTATTCCTGTTGTACAAAGCATTCTGGACCTGCAATTGCATAGTTTTGAACTGGCTGTTAAGTCTGTTAAGCTTATAAAAGACCTGTCAGTGAGGCTTTGCCCCAGGATGTAAAATATCCCAGGTGCATGCAGTGTGCAGTGTGCAAAAAGGAGAAAAGCTGACTCAGAGGAAGCTGATAAAATTTCAGCAGGAAGTTGTGTAGTAATAGTTCAAAACTGCATTGTTACTGTGGACCTGTAACAGGAAAATGATGAAACACTGGCAGTGGGCTGGGTCAGAATCCTGGCCAGATTTTGTGTATATAAGGAAGAATGATTCAATGCATTGAGTTTAGGTGGATGTTGAATGGTGGCAGAGCATTATGTTGGATGGTTTAAATATTGTTGTATCGTGCTTGTAAATATTTGCTGCAACTAAGATTAAAAGACTCTTCAGTAGAACCTCAGCAGTGTGAGTAAAAATCTGTTTGGCTGAAGGAGTTTGTTACCTGGCTCTGCATGTGAACTCAGGGGCTGAACAGACAGCTCCTAAGGGGTGACGTCCTGCCGCCCCTTTCCTTGCTGGATCAGGGCTGTGGCAACTGCATGCCATGGCCCAGATCCAGTGCTTTGCCACTCTAAAAAGAACTGGCAAATGTTGCTCCTTTTTAGAGTGGCAAAAAGCTGCCCTTGCCAATGTGGTGGTGGCTTTTCGGCACTCCTTTGGTGCAGTGATAGTGAATGCTGCACCAAGGGATCACCCTAACACTGCCTGCCGTCTGGTTGGGTGAGTGCTGTGACAGTGGCATTGGGACAGAGTTGGGGCAGCCGGCATGCAGTCATCATGCCCCCACTCCACCCCCAGGCTGGCCCTTTTGGCTGGTCTGTACAGCCCCTTGGTCTTCCACCTGCGCTAACAAGACCTTCTTCTGGTGAAGGTGAAAAATCCTAGAACTGGTTTGTTGATATGGATCTATACAGCTGCCCACATTTCTAGATTCTCTTTAGTTCTGAGGACTGTGATGATAATCACCTGCATCTCAACATTTATCTATACTGCACTGGTTATAAATTCTAACCATCTCTTTCCAATCCTGGCCTGGATCTACAGGTCAATGTTGCAGATTTCTGTATTCCAAGGCTGTTTTACAGAGCAGTTGTGGCTTGAGCACACTATTAGTGCTATTATTGCTAGCCTGGTTAGCCCCAGCTGTCACCCTACTCGATGATCAAAACAAAGAAAATGACCTGCTTCTGTGCTTTAAAAAGTAGCAGCTATGTTTAATGAGTTTATGATGGTGCCATAAAAGATGGGAATTGCAGAGGCTTTGATGGTTATCCTCAGATCTCTTCCAGACAGTCTTGATCTTTCTTTCTGAATATTTTGTAGTTGAATAATTTCACCTAATTCCACCTAAGCTGGAAATACCTGTTTACTCCAAACATACTAACTGTGAACCAAAACTGGGGGATAATGACCATTTTTGAAATGGTTTATTCAGTTCACTGCTCCTAGTCTTTAAAATGAAAGATAAGAGGCCATTTGTTTGAAATGGGCCGGCTCATAAGAACAGAAAGAACGATTTACAAGCCACAGTTGAAAGTCATACAAGTTTTATTTTGAAACTCACTGAACAGCGTCTCTGGAAATAGAGAGGAAATATTAAAAGTAATAGATGAATTTGAGTGAGGGGAAATCAGATAGTAGAAAGAAATGTCATGGCATGGGCTTAAATGAAATCTACATTGACTTCTATGTTCTAGTGAAGCATTCATAAAAGGCAAACACAGGACAATAAAAAGTAAAGCTTATGAGGAATTACACTTTCCATCCTCTGAATGTGGTCCCCTGAGTATTCTGAATCTGGGAACTTAGAACAGGAAACCCTGCACACTCCATCAGAAAGCCATGGTCACTACTCCCCAGCACATATGAAGATTCCCTTCCACTTTATTTTCTTGCAAAGAATAGGAGTAGCAACAAGGAAACACAGTTCCTCAATACCTTAAAGAAAGTGAAGCTCTCAGAATCCACTTCATTTCATTGAACTCTCAGCCAGGTTTCTGTCTTTTAAAATATATCAAGCAGCCTCCATAAATTGAATTTCTGAAATGATTTGCCAGAAAATCTTTATTGAAATGGGTAAGGAGCAAGGTTGCCAAACTAGATTTTGGATTTCTTCAACTTTACATGCTGTTGTTATGAATTTCTGGACCCTTTCTCTCCCTACCTGGCTGATGAATGCTTGAAGAACTTGAATTTTGCTCTTGATTTTATAACATGACCCAATTGACAATTTTTGGACAGATCTCAGCATAGCCATCTATTAAAGGTTACACTTCTCTGGATGTTACAATACAGTTTTTGGCAGTTCAACATGTGCTCCGAGAAAAAAAAAATACATCCTTGCAAGAATCGAAAGGTGTATTTTGAGGGGAAGTGTATGTTTAAGCTGCAATTGATGAGCTAAACATTTAAATATGTATCTTGAAAGGTGCCTTCTTCTATTTTCTTTTAAAAAAAGACCACAACAGATTGATATGGAAACAGACTAACATGTATTGTCAGGGATGGCATATATATATATATATATATATATATATATATATATATATATATATATATATATATATATATATATATATATATATATATATAGTGGGAGAGGATCTAAAAGACAAAAATGGGTCTTATAGCATTTACCTGGGCCCAGGCCATTTGTTGTTTGTTGCTGTTAACTGCCTTCATGTCAGTCTCAACCCATGGTGACCCTATGGATGAGATATCTCCAGGCCCCCATGTCCTCTACTGCTCTGCCCAGCTCCTGCAAACCTATATCCGTGATCTCT
>JAIPUX010001232.1:159688890-159709457 GCA_020142125.1 Phrynosoma platyrhinos | reverse complement strand
ACAGATTGAACCTGGAAAGTGTTCACAAATGGTTGCTCTTCATCCTGAAAGTGAAATTTGAGGTGCTTCAAAGTTCTGTCTTGGGCCCAGTGTTGTTTAACTTCTTTAAAAATGACTTAGATGATGGAATAGAAGGTATGCTTATTTATGAATGACACCAAATTGGGGACAAGATGAGCTAATACCCTAGAGGATTTAAAATGAACTTAAAATGACCTTGACTGTTTGGAGAACCAGGCCAAAACTAACAAAATGAATTTTAACAGGGATAAAAGGCACTACATATAGGAAGAAAAATACATAAATATAGGAAGAGTGATACATGGCTTATAAGCAATACATGTAGAAATGATCTAGGAGTCTTAGTAGAGCACAAAATAAACATCAGTCAACAGTGTTATGGAGCAAATGAAACAATAGATGAAATTCTAGGCTGCATCAATAGGAGTATAGTGTCCACAACAAGGGAATTATTTATATCCCACCCAGGTTGCCACTGCAGAGGGGTGAGATATAAATTATATTATTATTATTATTATTATTATTATTATTATTATTATTATTATTATTATTTAATAGTGCCACTCTATCCTGCTTTGTTCAGACCTCACCTGGAATTGTATCTAGTTCTGGGCGCCACAGTTCAGGTAGTGATATTGACGGGCTGCAACACATCCATGGAGGGAAAATGATCAAAGGTCTGGAAACTCAGCTTTATGAGAAATGACTGAGGAAGACAGTATGCTTATCCTTGAGAAGAAAAAATTGAGAGGTGACATGCTATTGAACTTTAAATATCTGAAAGGATGTCTTGTCAAAAATGGAACAAGCTTCTTTTATGCTGCTTCAGAGACTAGAACCAGAACCAATGGATTCAATTTACAATAAAGATATTCCACCTAAACATTAGGAAGGACTTCTGTACTGTAAGAGCGGTTCAGTAGTGGAATAGACTGCTTTCAATGTAGTTTGCCCTCCATCTGTAAAGGTTTTTAAACTAAGGTTGAGTGAGAATCTTTCAGGAGTACTTTAGCTGTGTATTCTTCATGGCAGGGCTCAATTAGATGGCCCTTATGGTTCCTTCCAACTCTAAGATTCTATGATTCTATCAATTTTTAGATCATCTGTACTAAGGGGATCTTGGAGTTCCAAATGAAGCTCGCAGTTAGAATCATAGAATCATAGAATCATAGAATCATAGAGTTGGAAGAGACCGCACGGGCCATCCAGTCCAACCCCCTGCCATGCAGGAAATCCAAATCAAAGCATCCCCAACAGATGGCCATCCAGCCTCTGCTTAAAGACCTCCAAGGAAGGAGAATCCACTACATTCCGAGGGAGTGTGTTCCACTGTCGAACAGCCCTTACTGTCAGGAAGTTCTTCCTAATGTTGAGGTGGAAACTCTTTTCCTGTAGCTTGCATCCATTGTTCCGGGTCCTGTTCTCTCGAGCAGCAGAAAACAAGCTTGCTCCCTCCTCAATATGACATCCTTTCAAATATTTAAACAGGGCTATCATATCACCTCTTAACCTTCTCTTCTCCAGGCTAAACATCCCCAGCTCCCTAAGTCGTTCCTCGTAGGGCAAGGTTTCCAGACAAGCTTGTATTGGCAATTCACAGACTGTTGGTGGATCAACCAGAATCAGTTTTAACCTTGTAATCTTCATGCCGATGAATATTGGAAGATATATAAAAATGTACACACCTGTAAAAATGCACATAGAAAAATATGCACATTTCAAAGGGATAAAAAAAATGCTTATGTTACAGTCAATGGGAGGATATGTTTAATTAATCCACACAATTTAAATGTATGCCTCTGCACACATTTGGGGAAAGTAACAAAAGAAAAGTGAAGTCCAAGGCTTTCCATGGCATTCATGGATCGTTGTGGGCTTTTCAAGATGTGAGGCCATGTTCTAGAAGAATTTCTTCCTGACGTTTCACCTGCATCTGTGGCTGGCATCTTCAGAGAATGCTGGCATGGAATGCTGGCATGGAAATGAGGGGGATGTGTATGCTGTGTGACTCTTGGTTGAGAGGATGTGATTTGCATGTTAATCTGTGTATTATTCTGTTGTTAAATGGTAAGGCCTCAGGGTGGGAGGATATGTGAGAAGGATTAGTGTCTATTTAATTAGTCGATTGTCTTCTGGGAAAACCCCTGTTCCTGGGTGAAGTTCATTTGCATTTGCTGAGTCTTGATTTTAGTATTTTTCAGGACTAGCAGCCAAACTTTGTTTATTTTCAGGGTTTCTTCTTTCCTGTTGAAGTTGTCCAGGTGTTTGGGGATTTCAATGGCTTCTGACCTGATAGATATCTTATGATACCAGCCACAGATGTCAGGAAGAAATTCTTCTAGAACATGGCTTCACAGCCTGAAAAGCCCACAAAAATCCTTAACAAAAGAAATTTACTGATCTTATCCTATTACAACAAATAAACAGTGGAACTGGGGACATAGTTTAGATCCTTATATTAATGCACTAAAATAGTTTTCTAAGTGATGAATTTCTGATCCTAGTGCTACAGTAGTTTGTAAAGGTCCTATAAATTACCAAGATCTAGCTTGTTAAATCAAAAGCTCTCCGTTAAAAGATAACAAGATCATGCATGGACAGAAGAAGTTAACATCTGTTTATTTCACCTTTATTGGCAATTTTCCCCCACACCTCAATGGGGTTTAATGTTTTTAAAACCTCTGTCAGTGTCATGGAAATTGCTTGTCAAACTTAAGCAAGCAATCTTAAACTGTGTTAAAATGAAGTATGCACTTCCTAGAAACAATACAGTCATTAAAATGCAAATCTCTTGAGCATTCTGAAAGCTAACTGGAATCTTCCCCTCATGGTATACTGCTGTACAATCCCTGTTATTAAGCAGGTGCAGTGGAGAATGCTAAAGATGTGATCTGCTACACAAAATTCTCTTGTGAAGGTTAACAATGCAATAGCACAAGGAGTTGCTGGTGGTGTTCATTCAGTGCTCTTTCTCATTTTTACACAGAAGAAGAAAAGAGAAGGAAAGAGGATCCTAAACAATGTGCCTCCCTCAGCTGTAGAAATCAGCTGATTGGCACACAGGGAAATTTGCTCAAAGGTGTGAGTTTGTCCCTTGTGCAGTGACAGAGATGATGACTGCAGACACAGTCAAGTGATGCCTTGCCATGTGAATATCATGGGTTTCATTCAGTCACACCACCATGGGGATAGCAAACCTCCTCTGTTAATGTGGAATTCAAAGAAAGATAAATCCTCACATCTGTCAGCATTATTATCAGAGCAGGACTCTGAGGGCATAGATAGGCATTACAGGACATCTTTAGCATGTTAAGATGACAGGCTCAATCCAAGGAAGGCAGTTATCTTTTCTTCCCTAGCTGAGGCTGGGCAGATCCAGGGGAATCCAAGAGGTTTGAGTCATGCCCTGCATTATAGTTTCTGCTGAAGCAGAGATTAACATTTCATGGAACAGGTTGCCTAAATAAGCCCTCTGCAAGCAGTTGCAAGTGTGGATTCCCTTGTCAGTGGGGCTGTGAATCTACTTCCAGGAAGCTCAAAGATCTCACATTGTAGTCCAAAATGTAAAGAAGCCATTCAAGATGCTGAGCTCTGCTCCCCAAATAGCTCTGTTAAGGTTCAGACAAAAAACAACTATGGATTCACCATCCCATTGACATGGGAGCCATCAGCCACCACTATCTGCAATGATCAGTTTAGGTATCTGAGGGTGATCTGGGATGGAAGGAGAGTAAAAGAGAGCAGAAATGGGGTGCCAGAAAAGGATGGGAGAAGATGGTGAGGAAATACATGGAAGGAGTGCCCAGGCCTCAGAAATAGTAATTTCACATTTCCAAGACACAAGCTCATGCCCCCACGAGGCATGTGGAGCCACAATTAGTGTAAACTAGCCCTGATGGAAGAGACAATGGGTCCTTGGTATCCACTAGGGTTTGGTTCCAGGACATACCACCACCACCACCACTGTGGATAACAAAATCTGTGGATACTTAAGTCCCGTCATATATAATGGCATAGTAAAATGGTGTCCTTTGTATAAAAATGGCAAAATAAAGGTTTGTATATATTCAAGCTGGGATGGTTGAATCCACAGATGTAGAATCTGTGGATATGGAGGGCCAACTGTAGTTCTTATGTTTCCCCCTTATTTTTCAGTCTTACAGTTTGGTTTTCTAATTTTCTATAGTGAGGTATGTTAAAACAAAAAGAAAAAGTCACTTTTGAGTCCATGTATATCTCTTATTTATATGCATTGTGATTGCTTTTTGAGTTATCTGAACAGCTGGATGTAGTATGTAACTAGAGAAAGAGAGAGAGATACTGACACACACACACACAGTACAGCCTTTTAGACATGCCAAAGGTAAAACAATGTCAGTGTGACATGTATATTTTCTGATAGGTCAGAGAAATAATTTATAGGGATACCTCAATTAACAAAGTTAACTGTGTTCTTAGGCATTACTTCTGTAACAAATGTTGGTATCAGAGGGAGACATAACTTGGAAAGAATAGGGATAGGTCCCTACACCACAAAAAAAGAAGAGCAGTTCAACTTGTTTCAGTATGCATTGTTTTTTCAAAACTAAAAAAAAAAATGTAGCTGTGGTGAGACAGGCCTTGGATAAATAACCAAAAATATTTTGATCCTTCTAGAGACCACTTGAAATCTTTTCCCAACATGTATATAGGGAGAGCCAGCATGGTGCAGTGGTTTAAGCATTAGACTAAAACTCTGGAGACCAGGGTTTGATTCCCAACTTGGCCATGAAACACTGGGTGACCTTGGACAAGACCCACTTTCTCAGTCTCAAAGGATGGCAATGGCATAACCCCTCATAAGAAACTTGCCAAGAAAACCATAATACAGGGATGATTTTTTCCCTTTCATCAGCCCCCAGTTGCCTCATGATTTTCCTTTTGGTGGCCACACTTATAGATTTGTGTTTGTTAATACGCTCAATATAGCTGGTCAGTCAATCTTATCTATTCTTTTTTCTCTGTTTTGCTGTTCCCACATGCTCTGGAAGGGATTCCGGAGGCACTGCTGTATACCTTGCCTGTTGTATGGAGTTGCAACAATCTAAAGTAGGAGCAGCTAGACTAGCATCCCATTTTTCTAAGTTCAAACTTTTGTGCATTCATTGTTTACTTTTTGCCTTTTGCTGTGGAGTCTGAGAAGCTTTTTCACCACCTCCCTGCAAAAGGTAAGAATTTTGCTGCATCACATATGGAGGGATTGCATTCTGTTCAAACAGAATGAGGAGTATTGTAATCATGTAGACAAACCTTATGAAGCAATTAAGGATTCCATCGCTAATCTAGCTGAACTTCTGTTACTCCAGAACAAAATTTACACATCATGCTTAGTAGGGGGCAAGGTCTTCTGGACCTGTAAACTATCAGGCCCAGGACTATTGAGACACATCAACTTTATAAGGTCTCCATAGTTTTGCCTAAACTATTGCCACAGTATATTCCAAAGCCTAGCTCATTTTAAAATTATTTTTGTTTGGGTTTTTGCTGCTTGTATTTACAAGCCTCCCAAAGTCTGAGGTCTGAAATCATAGTTCGCTTAGTTTATACATAGATAGAACATTGCCCAGGACTCGACCCCCCCCCCTTTTTATCAGAAGCTGAGACCGATAATTTGAAGATAGGAAAGATGTAACTATTGTTAGAGTGATAGAACTGTTGCTTCATCAACTACTACAGAGGGTCCCAGGAGCCCACCATCCCTTCTTTTATGCACCTTGAAAAAATAGCTTTGCTGTTCCTTTGACCTAGAAGAATCCTCCTCATAGTCTTTGCTGTTTGCAAATGTCTACTATCACAACATGAGGGCCAAGAGTTGGCTGGTGATCTGAACACCTTTGAAACCAGTGACTGAAGAAGGAGAAAAAAACTTCTTTATGTCTCATTCTTTTGTTCAGATGATGGAGCTAGACATATCCATCAACAGGGGCTCACTAGAAACATAGGAAATTGCTTTATACTGTCCAGAACATTGCCCCTTATGTTCTAGTTTACTATTGTCCATGCTAGAACAGGGGTCTTTTACTTGTCCAAATATTTTTGGTTACAACTCATGCAATCTCCATGTGGCTGGGGCTTCTGGAAGTTGAGGCCCAAGAGATCAAGGAGTAGAGGGTTTCTCAACGCTTGATTGACACCGGTTCTCCAGGTTTTCATTTATTTGTTTTTAGTTTCCTCAATCCATCCTCACTTTACAGGTCCTACTGAGAGATGTACAAAGCATCTTTTCTGCTACTGTTCCTTTCCATATGTTGGTTTCACACCATTTTTGAGACAATATCCCAAGCTTCCTAGGTTCACGTTGTTGATGCTTTGCAGGCAGGCTAATTCTGCTCTTGTTTCCACAATGTTTCTTTATGGGTTTGTTTTTCATAAAATAGCATGCACTCAAACTAAGCTTTCCAGATATCCTTTAAGCTTCAGCTTGGAACAGTAATATCTCTGGAGTCCAGCAAAATTCTGTTCTTGCTTTACTAGGAGTTGATGTAGTATGAAATGATGAAATGCAGTCATATATAAAATCTATTGGATGGATGTTGCTTTCTGGGCTTTAAAGAATATGACTGTAATTGTATATTACAGTTTACATTATATAATTTTACTTATACAGACAACCCTCCATGTTCATGGACATTTTATCCACAGATTCAACCTTCCTCAGTTTGAATTTTTTTACAAATATATGAGTTTCAAAAAGCAAACCTTGATATAAGGAGCATGATTTTATCATTAATCAGACTTGAGCACCCATTTTGATATCCATATTGGAACTAAACTTCCGTAGATACCAAGGGCCCAATGTACTTAGCTACATATCAGAGACACTAAGGAGCTCTCAGGGAATTACAAAGATGCACTATCAGAGCACTGGCAAGAGTGTCCTAATATGCATTGGGTTCTACCAATGTGAATTAGCATTCCCTAGCCAATGTTTCATTGCACATCAGGAGATCCCAATATGCATTGGCTCCATTGTGCATGGGTCCCACTGTGCATCAGTTTGGTCCTGATGTGCCTGAACCATGATGGACATTGATCCTATCACATTGGTTGATTTGGTGGCTCCCTTATGTAGTAATATTATTTCAGCCTCTTTCTGAATAGGGATATTGCTATTCTATTTCCTGAAAACATTAGCCCACTCATGAAGACATGAGTCTCTAACTGAATTTCAGCCTACATTTTTCATTTATTTATTCAAAGTTCCTTCTCTATTACTTGGTCATCTTTTTTCAATATTTCACAAATAGATTGTCTCAATTCAGATGTTTGGGTATATGCACTGATGTTTATCTTTGTAGATCTACTGCAGGTACAGTTTTTGTCATCCTAAAACTACATTAGCAGATAGTAATTCTCATGTCTATGTTAACTCAGTCCAAGTTATACTACATACTTTTGTAGCCTAATTACTTGATAAGTGCATTGTCATTCTTATATTTTCCTGTTTTGGTCAAGATATATTTGATACTATGAGATCTGGTGAGTTTAAGGAAATGCATCTTCTGAAAATGTGGTTGTCCTGTTACAAAAAGAATCAATCAATTCATTCAACAGTGTGGGTAACACTGAACTAAAATTATTTCTTTTTTTTAAAAAAAAAACCATGAATTCTTCTTGATGAATGGGTTGCTTTGTATTTATGTAGATTTTATCGTGAACATTCTTTCATGTTTAAAATTCTTATTTAGGATATTTTACATGATGAATTGTGCAATGGTCCATGGCTAACACAGTTTATTCAATTTAAATTATTTCTGTTTAAAAAAAATTCAGAGAGGTGAATGAATACACAAATGGATTTGAACTTTCAAAATCATGGCATGAAATTTAGTCTTGACAAATACGGGATCTGACAATAATCCAGCAGAGTAAGAAGAAACAAGTGCCCTTTGTAGATCCATCACACATCATTAACATCAAATGAAACCATCCCTGGTATCATGCTACTAATGTTTAAACTGGGTATCTTTAACTATTCACTGAAATAAATGATAAAGGTAAAACTTAAAGGGGTAGGAGTTAAATTTTAGGAGTAATAAAATAAGATCAATGGATAAACAAGGCTTTCTTTCTTTTAAAAACTTTACATCTCATAGTGTTCTCCAGCTGGTTTGCAAGAGATTAAAACAATACAAAAGCAAACATATGGATAGGGCATAAATTAATTTGGTTATCATATTAATTCAAACATACCCAACCTTGCCATTGTATACCAATATGCAAACTGAAACTCAGGGGCTAAACAGATTGGTCAAAAGGGCTGCACACCACACACCCCAACTCCACCCCCAAAGCACTGTCATGTTGGCCAGCTAGCCAGACAGTGGGCAGCATCGGGGCACTTCTGTGGCATGGCATTTAGACATGCTACACTGCAGAAACACAGAAAAAATGCTACTCCCAAAAGGGCAGCTTTTTTCTACTCCCAAAAGGAGTGGCATTTTGCCACTTCTTTTCAGGCTGAAAAAAACACTAGATTGGGGTGGTGGTGTGCAATTGCCGTGGCCCTGATCCAGCAAGCAAAGAAGTGGCCACAAGCTATCCTATCAGGGCCATCTGTTTTGCCCCTCAATCATCATATGAAATCTGCTGAAGTTTTGCAGTGGAGTGTGAAGGGCCATACATTAACAATTAATATATGTGGAAATAAGTTTCAAATATAATAAGAAAATATGAGAAAAGGCCCATTCAAAATTTCTCCTCATAGCATCCTCTAGGATCCTAATCATTCTCCTCCAGATATGCCCTATTTTAAAAATGTGTTGAATTTATATCCCATTTATTTCATTTCTGTCAAAACAAGTTAATTTGTCATGAAGACATAGAAAGGGCATTCAATATTACTACTTTTACTACAAGGTAGCACTGGTTGCATTTTCTAGTGCTACAGATTTTACAGAATTGTGCAAAAAGTGCTCACAAAAATGTGCAATTTTTTGTTGAAACTGATCCATCCCCAAAGCCTGCCATTTCACAATAGTGTTAGTGGTACAAATCCTACTTTTAATCCCAAATAGAGTAGTCCCATTGATTCCATAAGATTTATCTATTTGTTGATTGACTATTCAAGGTGTCTCCACTGTAGTTAAGACTAACCAACACATTTCAGGTTAGTGTCTCCTTGCATTAATTTGTTTTAAAGTTGCCTTATTTAACACAATTTTACCCCCCTGCCCTAAGCAACAGAGTGGAATCTTTGGCTGTCCAGATGTATTGCTACACAACTTTCAGACTCCTTTCCTATTGGCCATACTGGTAAGGGCTGGCAGGGTATATAGGACAAAATATTTGCAGGACAAAAAAATCAGTGTCCTACAGATTGCAGTGACTTGGGTATCAATAGAAGAAAAAAGAGAGGGGGGGTACTTTTAGAATAAGGAAGTCACATCTGGTTCTTAATGAATCATTGCTTCCAGTTTCTATTTTAGCAAGGAAGAATATGGATCTCTCCCCCCACCACCACTATTGTTATCATTGTTTTAGCCACTGGCAATGAGACAACCATATTGAAAGTTAATTTGGAAACTTGGCTCTATTATATGATACTCTAATTACTTGCCTCAGTGAGCAATAGAGCCAGAGGGATAAAAGAACTAGAATAGACATTGCACTGGGAGACCTGGGTGATAGCAGCTGCTGGCAACAGGACTGGAATGATTGCAATATGTGGAAAGGTCTTGTGTCCTCTGCTTCTTGCTTGAAGAGTTCTTCTTCATTTTCATCACCAGCAAATTGCTGCCTTGATTCCATACTGAAATTTCCTTCACTGGCTGATATAGCAACCTCCTTGCAGTTTCATTTCAGGCAGATATATGCATGGTATTGTTTTCTATCTGTCTGTATTTTTGCTGTGGGGTTCTGAAAAAAAGAAGAAAACCATGCCCAGTACTGAGCCATTCAGTTTCCCCCACCCCCCATCCTGCAACAAATTTTATCTATCTGTATACTGTTCATGTGGCTCCATTGTAAATGAATTGCACTTAGGCTTTAATTTCTAAAATGCAAAATGTTCCTGATTTGCACTGTCCCTGTTTTCTAGCATGTGTCTACATTTTTATGTATGGATGCAGGAATAAATATTGTACATGCTGATTTTCATACAAGAGTGGCTTGATTACTATGGCTGTAAACTTTATGTGGGTCTCTTTTTGAAGAATTTCTGAAAACTTCAGCCAGAATTCACTAAAACAATTACAAATGTGTAATCTAGAGCTACACATTCATGACTGGTTCATATTCACAATCCCTGTATATTCACTGAAGGCAACAAGGATGTGTTCCCCTGTCAGTTAAGAAATGGCAGACTGATGTTCCCACCTTTTCTCCAATGAGTTTTCTCTGGCACAAGGTGGCATTGCAACAGGAATGCTGCTTCTGAGTGTCACATTAAAGAATATTCACAGAAGGAGTGGAAACAACATTCAGCTGCTTTCTAATGGCATGGGAACAGACCCCTGTCACTTGCAATAGCAGATGCCCAGTAAGTGAGGGTGAAGAGGCAGGCTGGGAAACACTACTTAATTATGTAACTAAAGTGGTTAAATAACTACAGAGATGATACAGAATCATAGTGTTCAACTGGCTCACAATGTGGTAGCCAGATGGTTAACTGGAGCAAATTATTTGAAGTTAATTATTTAGCTGACCTATTAAAATTTCAGTTAGCTTTCACGTTCAGCTCAAAATGCTGTTTACACATTTGAAACCATATATAATATAATAATAATAATAATAATAATAATAATAATAATAATAATAATAATAATAATAAATTTTTATTTATAGCCCGCCCCTCTGCATGGCAATCGGAGCGGGGTACAATAATTTTTAAAACAGAACAAAGTTAAAAACATTCCCTCATCCCATAATCGCACCCTCCCATCCCCTTAAAACAGAATTAAACTAGAGAGCAATTAAAAATACAACAATAAAATAAAATAAAAACATCCTAGATAGTGTAAGGAATCAGAAATAACAAATTAGAAACTCATCTCTCAGTAGACAATTATTCCGGGAAGGCCTGCCAAAAGAGATCTGTCTTTACTGCTTTCTTAAAAGCAGCAAGAGTGGTAATAAGACAGATCTCGTCCAGCAGGCCATTCCAAAATCTGGGAGCGGTTGCGGAGAAGGCCCTCTGGGAGGTCTGGGACAGCCTAGTTTTTAGTGTCTGTAGCAGGTTCCTCCCAGAGGACCGAAGGGTGCGGGGGGGATCACACGGGGAGAGGCGGTCCCTAAGATAAGATGGACCCAAGCCATGTAGGGCTTTAAAGGTCAAAATCCACTATATGGATTATAGTGTTAAGAGGATTCATAACTGGTTGACTGGCCACCCAATTGGGCATGCCTATAAAACATAAAGATAACACCAAATTAGGACGACTAGCTAATACCCAGGAGGACAGGATCAAAATTCAAAATTAAAAAATAGATTAAAAACTTGGGCCAAAACTATCAAAATGAATTTCAACAGGGAGAAATGTAAGGTACTACACTTATTGAAATGCACAGATATATAATGGGTGACACCTAGCATAAAAACAGTATGTGTGAAAGGCATCTAGGAGTCTTAGTAGAGAACATATTGAGTCAACTTGTGTGATGTGGCAGCCAAAAAAGCCAATGTGATTCTAGGCTTCATCAACAGAAGTATAATGTCTAGAGTGAGAATAGTATCACTCTATTCTGTTTTGGTCAGGCCTCACCTGGAATACTGTATCCAGTTCTAGGAACCACAGTTTAAAAGAGATGTTGACAAGCTGGAGTGTGTACAAAGAAGGCCGACCAAAATGGTGACGTGTTTGGAAACCATGATGTATGTTTCACCAGGAAAAGAGATGGTTAAGAGGTGATATGATAGCCCTGTTTAAGTAAAGATGTGTCATATTGAGAATGGAGCAAGCTTGTTTTCTGCAGCTCCAGAGAATATGGTCTGAAACAATGGATTCAAACTACAGGGAAAGAGATTCCACTTCAACATTAGGAAGAACTTCCTGACAGTAAGTTTTCTGACAGTGGAATATACTGCATCGGAGTGTGGTGGAGTCTTCTTGTTTGGAGGTTTTTAAACAGATCGCCATCTGTTTGGGGTGCTTTGAATGTGTTTTCTTGCGTGGCAAGGGGATAGGACTTGACACCCTTGAGATATCTTCCTATTATATGATTATATGATTCTGTTTTATGATTCTATGACTGTACTACACAAAAGATTCTCACATAGGAACCTTCCTCTGGGTTAAGGATAAAGGAAGCTACAGATCTTCCTCTGTGTCTTCACAGAATCACAGAATCTTAAGAGTTGAAAGGGATGACAAGGACCACCAATTCCAAGCCCATGCCAAGCAGCAATACACAACTGCCAACATCCACTGTACCTTCAGCTGGAATGCTGCAGAGGGACTTAGCTGTGGTCCTGTCTCATGGACCTTGCCTCATTTCTCATGGCCTACCTGCTCCTTAGGCAGGGATTTGACATGCCTAACTGCTAATTTTAGCTCTGTTGGCATATGGATTCCTATTTTAAACCTTCTGCTCTGTCTTTTAATAGACTGATAATTAATGTGTCTTTCTTTTCAACTGAATACTATGTTATGTGAGCCACCAACTCTGCTTCGGACCATTACTCAGTGACAGACTACAGGCTTTGCACAAAGAATGGCTGAGGTTCATTTCTCAACATCTCTGCATAAAGCTATGAGAAAATCCTATCTAAAAACGTAGAGAGATACTATCACTAAGTGCCAATCATACTGGGTGAAGTACATACCCTCCAACATTTGCACAGAGGAAGACCACATGTGGCTAAGCAACACCAGAGTGTGGTCAAGATGGCAAAGGTTATTAATGGGGAAAAAAACAAGCTAGGAGAGGGTAATTTTGCTGTGGGGTTCTGAAAAATGAAAAGAAAATACCATGCTCAGTACTGGGCCAGTCAGCTCCCTCTACCCTGCAACAGATATTGTCTATATACTATTCAAGTGGTTCCATTGTAAATAATTTGCACCAAGACTTTAATTTCTAAAATGTAAAATGTTTCTGATTTTCACTGTCCTTGTTTTCTAGCATGTGTTCACATTTTTAGATATAGATGCCACCAGTCATAAGAATAAATATTATACATTCTGATTTTCATACAAAAGAGCCTTGATTACTGTTGTGAAGTTTATGTGGTTCTCTTTTTGAAGAACTTCTGAAAACTTAAGCAGTTTGCTTTTTCCCGAGCTTAAAGAGAAGGGCATGATTCTGTCCTTTTTCACCTCTCCCCTTGCTGAGTTGATTGAGTGCAAACTACTTTAGCATTTTGAACTCAGTTTTCAGCAATTGAAGTAAGCTGGAGCACAAGGTGTGAAAGTGGGGGAGGAGAGAGAAGACGGAACATGTTATGAGCAGTTGAAAAAGTGGGGTGAGAGAGGATTAATGATAACTGTCCCTGTCAGGATAAATGCATCCAGAGGAAAATGTCTTAGATGAAGCAATATGGGACAAAGGCAAAAGGTTACTATAGGTCATGTGGCAGCCATGATGAGCAAGCAGTTGGGAGGGTGCTGTGTCACAGGAAGATGATGACACATAGACAGGCCATGGCATCACCAGGCTTCAATACTGCAAAGTCATGCCACATGGGGAACAGGAAACTGTGTTGAACACCAGTAAGAGGTTGGACTAGAAGGTCCAGCAATGAATGTGTATACAAGGGAGGAGCTCCAATACCCTGTATGGTGGTGCTGACATATATGGTGACTAGAGCATTTTGTCAGTTGGTATGAGATATTGTAAATATCAGAATGAAGATTAAAAGCCTCCTTGAGAGTACTCAGCATGTTGTCATGTCTGCAGTTTCTGTGTGCAGGAGAAGGAGTTCTCTAGCCTGCACTGAACTGTACAGCAGAGCTTTCTGTAATGTCTGTGATTGGTGCACAAGCTTCAGTGTCTAGACTTCCAGTTAAAAATGTGCCAACTAGGGTTATGGGCCCAGTCCGCACCTTGGACAATGCACAGATGTCTGTGCATGTTCCGAAATGTGCATGGTTATGACAGGTTTCTCAGACAGTCAGCGATTCTGGAAGAGGTATAGTTAAAGTGCTGTGCTGCTGGCAAGCCTTTATTTGTAGCCAAACCAAGTTTGGAGGTCTGCCAAGAGACAGCAGTGTCCTTGGACAGCAATATTAAGATAGTGAAGCATGGAGCATGCTGCTCATTTTGCAAAGTTGAATGCCAGCAATTATGCTACATGGAGTGTTTATGTAGAATCTCGCCTAGTCTGTGATGGTTTATGGGACATGGTGGAATTGCCCCCAAAAAACAACCCAAGCTGAGGCCAACAGGAAGGGAAGGGCAACCCTGTTTTTGACCCTAGAAGCCAGTCAACTCAACCATGTGAGAGGAAAATGCACTGCCTTTGAAGCATGGCATGTTCTGTGAGAGGTGAACCAGTCAAGCAGCTCTTTATCTGGAATGTTGTGGTTCAAGAGACTGTATAGTTGTAAACTTTGTGACAGTGATTCAGTAACCCAGCACCTAGCCAAAATGCAGGATCTTTTCACACAAGTTGAGAATTGAGGTGGGGAGTTCCCAGACTGCCAAAAAAACCTACATTCTGATAGGCGGTCTAACAAGGACTGGCATTTTTTAATGTAATGTCTGCAAGGTGTCCTGGAGAGTTTCTCAATGCTGATTTCATGTTGGCATGCATTCTGGAAGCAGTCCAGTGATGGGACTATGCGGCTGGGTTGTAGAGGAAAGAGAAAGCCAGTTTGTTGCCAGCAGACACCACCAAGGTGACTCCTCCATCTCTACAGACAGAGTGTGCTGCAATCTGCAGAGAAAAGTGATGCTACATCTCTGGGTAGGCTGGGCATTTCCAGATCTTCAGCAGCAAAATAGGGAGTGTCTGTTCACAGAAAGCAACAGAAAAAGCCTCAGGACAGGAAGTGGGTTGCTTCTCTGGCTCAGAAGGGTGCTTGTTTTGCTAACCAGGCATCTACCCGGGGTGGGTGGTGGGTGGGGGTTGGTTGGTTGGTTATTGGACAGTGGTGCTATACAGCATTTAGTTAATGGACTGAAGCACCTGGACAATGTGTCATCCACTCCTGTGAACTCTGTATGTTTGGCAGATGGTGGTTCCAGCCAGATACAGAAAAACGGGACTGCACATATTCCAAGTTTTGACAAAACTTTTGAAAATGTACTGTGTGCCCCGAAATTGCAAAACTGTTTAGTTAGTTATCATCCCTGACCACAGATGGGTATGAATTGCATTTTAAGGGGGATTACTGCATAATATCAGAGGGTGAAAATGTGTGGGCTAGAGCAGTGCAGAAGAATAAGCTCTACCACTTGGTTGACAAAGCAATGTTCAAATGTGTTCAGCGAGCCCATTCACCTCAATTGTGCACACTATCTGCACAGGATAATGGGACATGCAAGCTTTACAGGCTTGGCAAAATTGGGGAAGGTTTGTCCCGAGCTGAAATTGGATCCATGCAGCAAGTATTTGGACTGCTCTATTTGCAGCAAGGTAAATCTGAAGGCTTACCCTGTGGCAAAAGAGAGCAAGTGTGCCATCCAGCAGCCATTTCAGATACTGCATATGGATTTGGCGGGCCCTTTTCAATAGAGCAAAGGAGGAAATAAATACATGCTCGTGACAGTGGATAGGCACACGAGATATGGCTATGTGTTTCTGCTCAGGCCCAAGGATGAGGCAGCAGAAAAATTGAAACAGTGGGTGAATGCTGTGGAAAGGGAATTCCAATACAAGGTGGGTTCTCTTGTGACTGACCAGGGTGGCAAATTCCTGTCCCATAGTTTTCAGAACTGGTTGAGTCAGAGGGGGATATGCCACAACACCATGAATCCAGCTGTCCCTCAAGAAGATGGATAGGGGTTGTTGAACAGATGAGAGATTGCATGATGCTGGATTCAGATGCACCTCTCAGCATGTAGGGAGAGGTGGCCCTTACAGCATGTCATGTGATTAACTGGATGTGGAACTCTGCAATCCAACAAACTCTATATTTTCTTTTGTATGGAAGGGCACCCAATTTAAAATGCCTGAGGGTATTTGGCCAGTTTGCAAATGTGCTGATCCCAGCCAATTTCTGCAAAAAGGTAAGCCTAAATGGACAAGGCTGAAGTTTGTGGGTTATGAAGGTAACAGTTACCATTTCTCACTGGGACATGGGAAGGTAATACTGTCAAGGAATGCCAACTTTGAAAAGCACTCTGGGTGAGAGAAAATCCTCAATAACCATGAGGTGTTCATACCATTGAGGAAACTGTCACAGAGCACCAGTAGGGGAGGGGTAGATTTGTCTGTGGCTACAAGTGAAGAAACGCCAGGTGCAACATCACATGACTCCATAGTCACACATATGCTAAGCATAACCACCAGAACATTTGAGCAAAAGCAGGTTCCATCAGTAGAGGTGGGTTCAGACAAGTGACAGTGAGGATCAGTCTTGGAGGACTAAAGTCATAAACCCCAGAATGACACACAAAGAATGAGAAGGCAATCTGACAGATTTGTTGTGCAGAAGTCAGAATCTGCCCAGTGATTGCAGAGGAGGATGATAGTTTTCAGGAGATGCTCATTTATCCTAAGAATGAACAGGATAAGTGGAATGAGGCAATGGATGCAGAGTTTGAGTTGTTAGTGGACAGAAAGGTATTTGAAATAGTGGAAAGGCCAGAAGATCAGAAATTGGTTGGATGCAGATGGGTGTACAAGAAAAAGGAGATGCCCAATGGTACCCATAAATATAAGGCCAGGCTTGTGGCAAAGGGGTATTCCCAACAGAGATTTGAAAGTTTTGACAAAATGTTCTCACCCATTTCAAAGCCTGAAAGTCTCAGGATGGTTTGGGCCTTGGCAAAAGGGCTAGTAGTCAAGCATTTTGACTTTGAGACTGAGTATTTGAATGCACAGCTGCAGAAGACCGTGTATATATAACAGGCTCCTGGCTATGACAATAACAATAGTAGTAAGGTGTACAGACAGAAAAAGGCACGTATGGTCTTAAACAAAATGCTAGATGCTGGAACAAGTGGATCCACAAGGAATTGTTATACCTAAGCTATAGATGAAGTATAGCAGATGCATGTGTGTACATGAAGGGTGATATCATCCTGGTGATATATGTGGATGATCTTTGTGTAGCAGCAAATAGTGAAAAGAATGTAAAGAAAGTGCAGGAGGAGCTAGCAAGGAAGTTTGTGCTGAAAGATCCAAGAAATTTTAGAAAGTTGGCATTCCTTGACAGTACCTAGGCATAGAGGTAGAGAGAACCCAGGATGGGAAGTTTTTACTATGTCAAAGGAAGAAAATTGACAATCTGGTTGAAAAATGTGGATTGGAGAAAACCAAGGTGGTACAAAGTCCAATGACTCCTGAATATGCCAATGGTGAGTCAAGCAAGCTTTTTGAGTACATTCAATTATATCATCCTGTTATGGGAAGTTTGTTGTTCACTGCTAACAACATGAGGCCAGATATATCCTTTGTTGTAGGATTGCTCAGTAGGAAAGCTTCAAAGCCCAGTGTGGAGGATTGGACAGCAGTGAAATGTGGTAAGGTACCTGAAAGGAACTAGAGATAGACAGCTTGTGATGAATGGGAACATGTCACAGCTGGAATGCTATGTAGACAGTTCTTTTGCCTTGGAAACATCAGACAGGAAATCAGTGACTAGTTTGACAATCAGGTTTGCTGATAGTCCAGTGGTCTGGAGGTCTAGCCTTGAGTACCACGGAAGCAGAGTTTGCTGCTTTATCAGACATAGCAAACAAAGTATAGTGGATAAGGCAGTCGTTGGAGGATCTTGGGGAACCATGCAGTACACCAACAGTCATACATGAGGACTCACAGTCATGTATAGCCATGGCAGAAGCCAAGAATTTGAAGTGTAGGACCAAATACATAGGAGTCTGATACCAGAATGTATGAGAGTTGGTGCAGAACAAGTTTCTGAGGCTGCAGTACATTGGGTCAGAAGACAATGTGGCAGATATACTTAGGGCCTTTACAGACTGCCAGAAATAATTCAGCTTGAGACCACTTTAACTGCCCTGACTCAATGGTAGGGAATCATGAGAATTGTATTTTTTTCCTGAGACATTGAGCCTTCTCTGTCAGAGAGCTCTGGTGCCACAATAAACTACAGTTCCCATGATTCCCTAGCACTGAGCCAGGGCAGTTAAATTGGCCTCAAGCTGCATTATTTCTGGCAGTCTTACTAAGGCCCTTACTAAGGTATTTCCTGTAGAGAGACATGAGAAGATGTCTATCAGAATGGGTCTGAATTCAGGCAATCAACATTGTTCCCCGCCCCTCTTTTCTTTCATATTTTCATATGTTTCAGGGCTTTCTGAATGGTTTGGATGGCAAAGAATATGAAAATCAAGCCACATTTTTATTTAAAAATGGAGGGAGGGGTTTAGGGGCTCCAGGGTCACAAAAGTAGAGTCTGGGAGCCTCAGGCAATCTTCAAACCATGCTATGTCTGCCACAGTTTAGACAATGGAAAAGAAATGTATTTGAAAATAAAAATAAAATAAAATAAAGGATTATGGGGACCTGAGCCTCTCACACAATCTATGATAACTCTCTAGGTTCCAGTCTGATGCCTGACTCTAGTCTGTGACATTCTGTTCTATTTCTGTGTGGCTAGAGTATTTTTAAAGCAATGAAAACAAAGCAATGCTCTTGCATACTGTGTTGTGTGCATCCAGTTCTTTGCTTTGGGCACAATAGAAGACAATTCACCTGAAAGCTTTATTTCTGTGCAATCCCATGTTTTCCTTGAAATCACACAGCCTCAATGTTTTAATATAAGGCTTCATCCTAACCATGTTATTTATCCCCCAGCTAAACAGCTTTTCCCTTTGCACATGCCTTCTTTTATTTTGCTATACACAATCTCTCTCAGATGGAATTTAATTACAATCCCTTCTTGATTCAATAGCAGCAGCCTTGTCAGTTTAATTGATTCTTGGTCAAAGTAATATTGATCTGATAAAAGTAAATCCATTCCTATCACAACAATTAAAACGTTTCAATAAGCCCCTTCTCTCCTTTCATGAATGGACATGAAAACCGCTGACGGCTGCCCCTTATGGATGATTTTGATCATTAGCAAATAAATTAGGGTCCAATTGCACTGGGCCTTGGATTGTTTCAATGGCTTGCTATTTGCTGGCATTGAAGTGGTGGGGTCCAGCTGTCAAGGAGTAGATGTACAAAAGGGACCCATTTCATGCCTTAGGCCAAAAAGCCTTTCCAGTATGTTGTGTGCATGAGAGAAAAAAGAGAGAACAGGAGAGAGGTCAACTTTTATTTATATAGAGAAATTAATGATAGATGAACAGAGTGAGTAGACTCTTGACTGGAAAGCCATACAAAACCCATCCTTGGAGGTTAAAAAGGCTCCAAATATCAATTTTAAGAAATCAGATGTGACCTGGTTAACTTCAGATTCACTTGGGAGAGTGCAACATTGTCTGATCTACTGAAGTCTCTGAAGGCTCAAACTGGGATTGATGATGATCCCAGAAACCAATCTCCTGAGTGGTTGCTCACAATTCTCTTGAGCAGTGGTTTCCAAAGTTTGGTTCTCCAGGTGTTTTAGACTTTAGAAGTAATAGTGCCACTCTATTCTGCTTTGGTCACCTGGAATACTGTGCCCAGTTCTGGGCACCACAATTCAAAAAGGATGTGGAGAAACTGGAGCATGTCCAAAGGAGGGCAACTAAAATGGTGAAGGGTCTGGAAACCAAGCCCTATGAGGAACGACATAGGGAGCTGAGAATGTTTAGCCTGGAGAAGAGAAGGTTAAGAGGCACTGGTCTCGAGCGGAATGTTGAAGTTTCCCAGAACCAGAAGTCTGGGAGACTCCAGCAAAAGCTCTGAGACCAGCTGTGTCAGCTCAATCAGGGAGTCTGCTAGACAACAGGGTGGTCGTAGACTAACAGAATCCCTACACTATCCCTGGTCTTTAGGCTAAGGTATATACACTCGAAGTAGGCTGTGTTCCAGACAGGTATCCTGGTCAAGGTCAGATGGGTCTTATGAACTAGAGCCACTCCACCCCCCCCCACCCACTTCCCCTCACCTGCTCACTAACAGAGTACCCAGCTGGGAGGGCCTGCGCCCATGTAACCGCACTATTCTCCCCTAGCCAGGTCTCTGTAAAGCAAGCCAGGTCAGCATCCTCATCCAGGAGAAGGTCCTGGATGATGTGGGTCTTGTTTTTTACCGATCTGGCATTGCAAAGGAGCAGAGTGAGGTTCTGTGGAATGGTTGGTCTGCTCTCCACCCCATACTGGGAAACAGAGGGGACAGAAGGCAGGATAGCTATTAAACAGCGATCCCGCCTTCTTTTGTAACATTTGTCCACTCTGTTCCAGCTATATCTCCCATTCCCCAACGCTACTCCTATAGCTGCCCTTGTCACTCTTCCGGCCTGGGGAGGGATGATAAGGCTAAGGGCCAATGAGAGATGTTAACAGATCTA
>JAIPUX010001232.1:159669179-159680834 GCA_020142125.1 Phrynosoma platyrhinos | reverse complement strand
CCAGCTGAGACCTAGGCTACGGGAGACCAGCCCAGGTCTCAAAAAGGTTGTCTGTCCCTGCTCTAAATGTTGGTAGTAATATTTCAGCCTTTGAATATAAGTAGTCTGCCTATAACTATGGAAATCCAAAAATTTCCAGAAGTATTTTGCTGAATATTTCCTGATGATTGTTTTCAGCTTCTATTTTTGGTTGGTATATTTCAGAAGACTGGACAGTTCTCCATTCTTTCAGATGGCTTCTGTTCTGTATGTATTTAATCACACTACTTGAGCTTTCAGACACCACTTGTTAGACTTTACATTCAGTTGGTGAAATCCAGAGGAAATTCAACAATCTGCATTCCAGAAAGAGGCTTTATTCCTGTAAAATGGAGCTGTATTTAATATTTACAGGAAAATAATAAGAAAATTAAAATAATAAGAAACAAGAACATTCTTTCCAGAAAATGTATGAATGTAAAGTCTAACAAGTGGTGTCTGAAAGCTCAAGTAGTGTGATGTTTTCAACTATTTAGCTTTTTAAAGCCTTTTGGCAGCAGTTGGTGGCTCCTTTGGGTGGCATCCTTAGTGCAATTTTGTTAAACTTGTAACCTTTTTCTGGAAAGAATGTTCTCAATCAATCCTGCCACAAAACCACTAGTTAGTGAGGGGAATATTCCTCCTTAATCTGAATAGATGAATGTATCCGTTCATTTGCAGTTCTCTTGAAAAACAAAAACAAAAAAATCACCAGAAGGAGGGAGACTTCATTTCAGAGCATAAAAGTATATGTGAAAAGGGCTCTCTGTTTCACTTCTCCCTGACTGTCATAGTCTAACCATGGATAATGGAATAAATCCTGCTTAGTTTAGTAGGGCTAATCCCCTAAAGAGTGCATTCCCATAGGATTTCAAATTTAAGCATTCTGAGATTAGATTAACAGGATTTAACAAGATGGGGCATAGTTATACTCCAAATACAACCCATACCAGCAACTTTCAAATGCTTTGCAAGCTTCATTAAAGATTTTGGATTAACCCCTTAATCCTTAGCTACAGCTGAAACAAAAGCGAAGTATGTGTAACCTAATTTGTTCATATCTCCCCTCCCTCCCTGTTATCTCAGCCACTATCTACATTTACACTGTCTGTTCTTCAGGACCTCTCATGCATGTTGACAATGCTGCAAAAGTATTTCTCCTGTATCTAAACTTCAAGCATTGAGTGCTGTAGCTTATACAGCACCATATACACATGAGGGAGATAAAGAATCATAGAATCATAGATCTGGGAGAGACCACAAGTCCAGTCCAACCCCCTGCCATGCAGGAGAACAATCACAGCACTCCCAACAGATGGTCATTCTGCTTCTGTATGAAAACCTCCAACTAAAGAGACTCCACAACTCTTTGAGGCAGCATGTTCCATTGTCATACAGCTCTTACCATCAGGAAGTTCTACCTAATGTTTAGGTGGAATCTCTTTTCCTGTATCTTGAATACATTGCTTTGTATCCTAGTCTCTGGAGCAGCAAAAAAACAAGCTTGCTCAATCCTCAATATGACACCCCTTCAAATATTTAAACATGGCTATAATGTCCACTCTTAACCTTCTCTTTCCCAGGCTAAATATACCCAGCTCCCTAAGCTGCTTCTCATAGGGCATGGATCCTAGACCATTCACCATTTTGGTCACCCTCCTCTGAACACATTCTAACTTGTCAATATGCTTCTTGAATTGTGGTGCCCAGAACATAGTATTCCAGGTGAATTATGGGGACCAAAACACAGTATTCCAGGTGAGGTCTGACCAAAGCAGATCAGAATGGTCCTATTACTTCCTCCATCTAGATACAGTACTATACTCCTGTTGATGCAGCCTAGAATTGCATTAGCTTTTTTAGTTGCTGCCTCATACTAACTCAAGTTCAGCTTGTGGTCCTTTATGAGATATGTTAATAGGCTTGGGGCAAGGACCCAACATATACAAAGATACTCCAAACTCTTTTATTCACAAAAAAGTTACAGAGGAAACATTTAGTACAGCATGCTCAGTATGCATAGAATTCTGAACAACCACTTGGTAAATTTCATGAAAACATATTATTGGATAGTTGAGATGGGACACAGACATTAGTGGAAAAGATTATCTATTGGTGTTTTACAGAGAGAGCAGGTATTTCACAGTAGAGAATAGCAATGCCATCACTGTGTTGTAGCAGAACTCCACCAAGCTGCAGTGACACATCCTAGAAGCCTTAATATACACATAAGTATGAATATGCCTCCCCATCTTGGGGAAAAGTCAAAGATGTAGTTGAAAGCTAAGGTTTATATGGAATATTACAGAAAGGCAGACAAAGCAATCTCTATTTCACTGAAGCAAATTTCTCTCCTTCCTTTCAAACATACCTTCAAGGCAGATGGTCTCTCCATCCCAGTTTCTCACAAAAAATTCATGATCTTGAAATATTGGTAGTAAGGATGTAGTAAACATTAGTATAGAGAGAAATGCTAATTAGGAGTAAATGTTGGGATAGTTCAAATTTAGTGAATTTTTATTTATTGTTAACAAGTGTGATTGATAAGAATAACACAGAGACAATCTGAAGGTAGCAAGAAGTCTTTTTTAAGGGGATGGGGAACAACAGTAAAGGGAATGTTAATTATGCGTGTTTTAGTGAGGTTGCATATGTGTTGTACAGGCATGTGTCTTAGTCTAAATATTATTTCTATGTGTAGGCTTTTTTTCTTAGTGTGTGTGAGAGAGAGATTGTTATTTTCAATGTGTATATATGTATGTTTTTCACAATTTAAGGCCATGAAAATTGGTAAGATTATTTTAATAAAAAATCATGATCTTCCTATCTACTAAAAATACCATGCTGAGGTGAACAGTGCAGTGCATCCTCTTGCCTGTTGTAAGCACACTGTAACCCTTTATACACCTGTTACAGTCTGGACTATAGCATTTTTGCATGATAGATGTTTCCATGAATGGTTCCCCTGATAACAAAGACCACTCTCCTTACAAAGACCTAAAAGGCTGCATTCCTCCTTGCAACTTTTTGTTGCAGTTTATACTTACAATGCTTGATCACTGAAAAGGAGAATGATAACTGACAAGTAGAGAATCCAACCACACTGTATTTGCAAATATATGTACATTTTATTTACTTAATTGTAATAATAGAACAGGGAATGTGAAAAAAAAATATATGGGATTTATTTTTTAAATTCAAAGTGTAAATGCAATGTGGTTTTGTGGACTTCCTTCTCTTTTCTTCTGGCCACAAAGTAATTTTCTCATGGGAGTTCATTTCTTCTTTGTGATATGTAACGATGGGAGTTATCCCTTTCTGTTTTATAATGTCTGGGAGAATATGTCCACCCACCTGCATGTGCTAACTCTTGCTCATGCTCTCTGAAATTTAATTCACTTCACACAGCATGCAAAATGTTATAGACTAGATGAAGGGAGCACCTCCATTTTGGTTAGCAGCAGGTTGAATTCAAGGACAAAAGATTACAGTCTGGTCTTCTTCCTTGCCATTCTTAAATTGCATTAGCCTTTGTTTAGGGCTTGTTTTCTTAAGCTGACAGGTCTTTGTTACAATAGGGCCCACCAATACCCTGTGCAAAAATTTCTATTATACAAACTGGACAATCTCCATTCAATACACCTTTTCCTTCTCCTCCAGAAAGAAGTTTGTGCTTTGAGATGGAATATTTCATTCTCTTTGTGTGTCATTCTCTTTAACTGTGGACAGGATAGAACTTAAACAAAGCAGTACTGTGTACAATTATTGCTGAGGAACCTCAAAAAGGATATTTTAGAAAGACTAGGAAATATACAGAATGGTCAAGGGTCTAGAGAACAGTATTAGGGTGTACAATTAAGGAGGGAAGTAAATAAAGAAAGGATATATGAAACCAAGCATAATGTAAAACAGGACTAAGAATGATGTGGTCCTCCAAATGTTGTAATTCCCAAGATTGAAACTTCCAAGAATCAACATGGCAAGTGAGGAAGAAATCTGGGAGTTGTTGTTTATCAATATCAGGAGGGCCACACAATTCCTACTCCTGATATATTCCCGTGAAGCTTGAATTATGGAACATTCGGCATTGATAAATGTAATATTCACAGTTAAACTCTGTGAATTATTACGTTTATCAATGCCAACATAGAATTCTGAGACAAAGTCATGTTAGTCTGGAATAGCAGTATGTAAAGGGATTTTGTAGCTAGTGGCATCCCTAGGGTTGGCATCACTCAGTCTGGTAACTCATGATGTCATCCCACCATTGACCTCTTCCCATATCACACCACACAGAATCTTTAGTAATGCTTTTGTACTAATGTTATTCCTAAATTGTAATCCCTGTATATCACTGAATATAATGGCAAAGTTGTGACATAAGCAACTAGCAAAATTGCCTTTAAATTACAACATCCTACATACAGCCTAAATGTATTTACAAACACATAGTTTCATGTGGTTATGGTGAAAAATTAGTAAAATGTGATGTTTTTAAAGAAAAATAATAATAAAAATATATATTTAAAAAAATAGAATTTAAAATTTGAAATTTTGTTAAAACCTTGGGACTCTTCTTTCTCTTTCCACTTAGACTTAGCCCACTCACATTGTCTCTTTAGCATTTTAAAGGGATGTAGGCAAACAGCACAGCTTGTTTCTGCCAAAAGGCAGAAGTTTGGGAAGCAGTTGTGTCACCCCCCCCCCCTTAGGGTAGTTAACCCTATATAAGCTTATGATACAACTTCATTGCTCGGTTAATCTAAACTGTGCAGCAAAATCTACTCAGTAGTAGAAGTTATAATAAATTGTATGAAAATGGCTTCCTCAGTTTAAGATATTAACAACCTACCTGGCTCAGATTCAGGCTATCTTGTTGTTGTTGTGTGCTTTGAAGACATTTCCAGCTTATGGAGATCCTAAGGTGAGTCTATAACAAGGCTTTCTTGACCTTTCTTGATTAAAGAGGGTTTGCCATTGCATTCCTCTAAGGCTGAAAGCTATTCATAATTTAAGTCTCAGTTTTAATTTTTAATTAGTTTTTTTTAGCTGTATATATTTAGCTCTACCTACCTATCTTTATTTTATTTTTTTATAAGCACCTTGAGTCCTGGAAACTGGTGGATGATGAGGATGATGTAGGCTGATATCATGTTAGGCATTTAAATCATCATAAACTGATTTACAATTATCTAAAGGTCAATTATGATGTAGCACAAAGTTCATATTCTCAGGAGAGCGGCAGAAACATAACTACCTGTCTAGGACTATTGGGCAAATGCAGCAATTAATATTGCTGTACCACAATTGTCCTGATACACAACATATCACAATACACAATGCATAATGTTCATAATGTGTCGCAATATGCAATGTATCCTGCTGTGTATCACGACATGTCATATACTGGGACACATTCCACACCAAGGAATATTGTGTTTCATACCAGACATACTGGATTTCAGGAGCCCCCATTGTATAACTGGACATCTTGTGCCATGCTCCCTTGCCAATTCACTACCATGATTGCATATCATGACAGCTACAAAGCTCTATCATACTAACATTATGTATAGTAGTGTCTGATGCAATATTTTGGCCAATAATGATAATAATCATCACCACCACCTGGACATGGATATGGTGACTAACTTGTTGAGGAGCCTGGGATCCAAATGCTGTGAGGACAGGTTGAATGAATTGATTAAGTTTAATCTTAACAAATAAAAGGCAATGTGATAGCTACTTTGCAGTATGTCAAAGAGAAACAGCATGGAATAGTAGTTTGATCATTGGACTATGACTTCACTATGGTATCTCACTAAGTGATCTTGAGCAAACCACATTCTCTAAGCCTTAGAGGAAAGCAAAGGCAAAAACAAATATGGCCAGGAAAACTCTGTTATAGGTTTTCCTTAAGGTTGCCATAAGTTCAGAATGACTTGAAAGTACAGAACAGATATGCCAAGGACTGTCACATTGTTGGGGCATGATTTTTTTTTTCTGTTGCTCTGGATATAACATCCCAAATGAAAAATTTCAGTTACAAGATGGAGGATGTAGATTAAACATTACAAAGAACTTCCTGGTAGCATGTGCTGGATAATTGTGGAGCACATTGCCTTGGAAGATGAGTTTTTTGTATTTGTTATACCTTTATAAGCAAAAGCTAAATGGGCATCTCCCCCTCAAAAAATAACCTTAACTAAAACATCATGAATTCTGCATCCTACTTCCCACTTACTTTATCCTAAGTGTCATATGTCCAGATAAGTCTTACATGGATTTGAACCTATGCTGAGGTCAAAAAGCTCATGAATTAAATGTCTAGTACAGTGATGTTTGAAACCTGTCATACGGAAAGGTCATTTTAAGAATATCAAGAAAGAACCTTTCTTGATGCCCTTGATATATGAACTTTCTCTGATAGTTGTGTTAATTGAGCCCCTTGATTTAATAATAAGAATCCTTATGGGACCCAGAAAGTGAGTTTGTCTTTGTGCGGGCATATGAATTAGTTTGCTGGATCAGAGTTCATCTAATCCTGTGTTATGTTGTGAGCAGTCAGATGCCCTGGGGAGTTTGAAAAGATGACATGATGATATTAATATGCCACCAGGCATGGGATGAGAAAGAAGGTAAGGCAATAATATCTGCTATGTTTTGAATATTTTAAAATAAAAATCATAGGATTTTTTTTTTAAAAAAATGGGGGGGGGAACAGGATATGAACTTAAACATTAATATAAGATGACCGTATTTCCCCACAACACATTTTATTGAAATTGACTTCTACAAAGTATATGTGCCTGAGTAGCTGAAATAGTCAAGACTTTAGGCCATTGAATAATCGATGGAGAATGTTTAGCTTTTCAGCCCATGAGTATGAAACCTCTCGCAACAATAAAGCCTGCAGGATCCAACCACATCCTAGCCCCTGAAACAAAGTCTAACAATACCCAACACAGTTGTTTTACAGCTGGAACTGTTGTGCTTTAATTGTTCTTTACTATCATTGTGCTTTAGTTGTGCTTTAATATCATTGCATAGGATCATAAGCTGATTTGCATTGTCAAATCATTGGCCCAGTTAGTCCAGTATTATTAACCAGGGATGGAGGGAATATTCAAAAATATGTGGGAAATTGTCAAAAAACATGTTTTTGGAGTGTTGAGAAACTGTGATGAGAATAATCCTGGACAGATGAAAATCTTTTCTGTTCAGGACTTACTCCCTGCAAAATTCACATGTAGCTGTTTTGCACAGCAATTTGTGAGCTGCCATTTTCATGGGAGGGGGGTCAGGAACGGATCCCCCATGAATTGGGAGGAGCTACTGTACAGCATTTTATGCAGTTAATATTTTTGTATTGAAATATTATTTTTCATACAGAAATTGCTGTTTCTCATGCATAAAATAACCACAGCTGCAGAATTAATGCAGTTTGATACTACTTTTGCTGCCATAAGTCAATGTTATGAAATTCAGGGATTGTAGTTTTGTGAGCTACTTAGCCTTCTCTCTCAGAGAGCCCTGGTGCCACAACAAACTACAAATCCCAGGATTCTATAGGATGGAGCCATGACAGCTAAATTGCCAGACTGCATTAATTCTGCAGTGTGGCAGTAACCCACATGGGATTTTTTCTCAGAGTAAGTCCCTAATTGTGAATAGTTATGAAAACTGTGTGGTTTTCAAAGACTTTCTTGCAGCAGGAATAAACTTGCTGAAATTACTCTTTGCTACCTTCAAGAAGAAACTTAATGAAGAATTAAATTTCTGTTATTGCCTTGGACTGGCAATGGCTTTCCAGGGCTTCAGCCAGCATTATATCCTAGCTTTGCCTGGAGGCTTTTGTTTGGCTTCCACACAAGTAATTGTGAATCCAATAGGTCATTCCCTAGTTGGCTTCCAAAATTAGAAGAGATTGGGTGTGTTCAGTATGGTATGGTTATTAATTCCTTTAAAATAATTGCACCAACTTATTGAAATGTAATAAAACAAGTGTCTCCTTTAATAAAGCTTCACATTACTCAGAAGTCAACAGAGCCATCCGAAAAATATTCTTTTGGAAATATAATATGTTTTATTGCTTGCTTTATTATTAATAAGTAGAGACTTATTTGTGCATAATTCTATGCACTTTGCTGTTTTACAAAGCTTGTACATGAGATTCATTTTGGTTAATTTTAGCCAAACCTCAGTATCTATACCTATAAAAACAGTACAACCTAAACTATTGAATTTTGTCATGTCACACCATATTCCTAAAACAGGAATCAATGTGATATATTGTCAGTTTTGGGAATGCACACTGAATGTAATGGGCAAATGTTAAAAATCTCTGCTTCAGCTCATCACAGACTTAAAAGCCGAGATACTGGATGATGAATTCAATAAAACCGAGGCTGCCAAATGAATAATTTGAAGATAGCTTTGTGTTTCTCATCCAGGACTAAAACTAATTCACAGTAAACTTAATTTGCTAATTCACACTAAATTTGGATTACTTAAATTGATTCATGCTGTCCAGATGACCATCCAGATGGCCAAAACATGGAATCTTCTTCAAATGCACATTAAAAAAGCAACTTGTAACAAAGCAAACTTTAATTCTTGTCATAATGTGGATCTTCCACACAGTTAGTGAAGGTCATATTGGAAGTTGGAAGCTTTCATGGGAAGGAGACAGCGAATCTGTTTCTGGGTTTTAGGAGTTTTGGGGTTTTAAAGGCACTATCCAAAGGATTCAGCCTATTTTGGGGGAGAGGTAACTTCTGGTGGTGGAAATAGAATTGGAAGGGTCCACAAGATATCTGCAGTCCAACCCCCATGCCATGTAGAAATACACAACTAAAACACTCTGTAAACATACATGATCTAACCTGTTTAAAGATCTCTGAAGAAGGAGAGTCTGCTGGGACTCCTCCAAGACACTCTATTCCACTTTCAAACAGTTTTTATAATAGGTTTTAGTTTAGATGGAATCTCCTTCATTTCTTTTATTTTAATTTCTCATCCTTCCAATTAAAAAAAAATCCTGGAAGAGTTTTATATTTAACCTTTCTCCAACTCATTAAACTCCTAATATGAAAACCTCTCATCCCTTCTGCTATTATTACAGGAGGGTGGGCTTGTATGTTTCAAGGACATGAGTCCCCCATATGGAAATATGTTGCCATCTGAATTGAACCTTTTCATCACTCAGTGTCCAGGATGGATTAAAGTGTTTATAATTATATTATTTTGACATATAAAACAATTCTTCTTGGAATGATTTATGCATTCATTTTGCTATTCAATACTGAATAAAGTGGGCAGGGAGGAAAAGAGCATAGCCTAAAATGCATAAACATTCAACATGCAGAGATACACTACTCCAGCACTATGTAACCCCCTGAGAGAATATAGCAACATTGTGCAACACATGTGAATAATCTGTCAGGATGGATTAAATCCAGAAGAAAAATGTCCTAGATGCTGCAGTACAGAACAAGAGTGAAAGGTAACCTGAGTTCAGCAGGAAGCCATGATGAGTAAGCATATTGAAGGGTGCTGAGTCACAGGAAGATGGAGACACAATGACAGGACATGAGGTCATCAAGTTTCAATACTGCACAGTCATGGCACATGTGAGATAAGAAACTGTAACACACCAGTTGGGGGTTGGACTAAACTAAAATTTCTGCTAGAGATTGTGTATATAAGGGAAGAGTTCCAATGTTTCATGTGTTTGATGTATAGTGGATGGTGGTGGTGCATTATGTCAGTCAGTGTAAGTACTTGTATATATTGCAATGAAGATTAAAAGCCTCTCAAAAAGAAGTCAGCAGTTGTCATGTCTACAGCTTCTGTGTGGGAGAAGGCATAAACATTCAACAAGCAGAGATACATTACTCCAGCAGAGATACACTGTCCAGCAGAGCTTTCTATGGCATCTGTTCCTGGCAACATCTTCTGCATGTGGACTTTGGGTCACACATGCACCAACATAAGCAAGTATTATTGTACAGTGAGCAGCACACAATTGTGATGTGCAACCACATTGTGCAAGATGCAGTTTGCAGTTTCAGTGCAGAACATGCAATAGGCAACTGTGACACACAGTCATAACTGTCAGAACCAATGAACTCAGTTCCCAATGTACAGACAAACAGTCTTATTATGATGAAAAACAAAAGGAATTTATTGAAGACATTAGGACAGAAATTATCAGCAAGGTGTTTAGGTCAGAACTGACCAGTTCCACTCACTACCACAGTATTAAAACACAAGTTATTATAACTCTACTCTCAGCAAATTGGCACACAAACATTTATTCCCACAGCCCAGTGTTAGCAGACGTCTTGCATTTTTCTTATATATTTTAGCCATATGGAGTTCTGTATGACCCCAGCCTGACCCTTGGGAGATGGCAGCCATAATCCCCTAAATGTAAGGTCAGGTAAGCAAGCTGAAATTGCTCAAGACCACTAAAGATTGGGAGTTGCCCTTGGGAATATCCCATTATATTGGAAAAGATACATAATGGAGTTTGTTTGTCTTAGGGCCTCGGCAGACGACTAATTGAGTCGTCTTCCAGGCCCGGAAGAGGAGGGGCAGCCGCACGTTCGGCGCCCCTTCCTCTTCCTGAGGTTGCCGCTGGAAGCACCGGCCATCCACATGGCTGGCACTTCCGGGTTGACCTCACGCCGCGGCGACCGGACGTGCCGCGGCGTTTGAGTCAGGGAAAGTGCGCCCGCCACTTTTAGGGCGCAATTTCCCTGAAATCTAAAAGGAGCCCCAATTTGGCGCTCCTTTTAGATTCGCCGGAGGAGTGCCGCGGTGAGGTTGCCATGGCACCATGGCACTCCGGACCAGGGCATCCAGGAGATAATAATAATCTGCAAAATAATCTGCAGAGGTCCTTAGTCTCACACTTAATGGGACAGTGATCAGATTTGATTGCCTTTCTCTAGCTTCCTATCCTTGATAGTTTTGAAACCAAATGCATTGTTTAGACTATTCCCAGATTTAGGTAAACAATAGTAAACCCATCAAGCTTTTGTCCACCTATTGTTTGACTCATGGCCAGGAGGCAGAAATTCACTATAAGAACCCCTGGATTTTAGCAGACCTCATGCTACCTTGGAAGTGCATGCTGAATCTCTGTCAGTCTGCGATCTGAGAGTTCCCGCGACCCCCCCCCCTCTCTTGCCAGTTGTGCCCCTTCAACAGAACCCAACCGCATTTGCCAGAAGTACGGAGGAGTCTCTTGGGCATGAGTATATCCCCCTCTATCCTGGTGTCCCTCTCTACCTTCCCCACTCTCGCTCTTTCCTGCTTATTCTTCTAGTGTGTGTGTGCGCGCCACATTTGAATGTTTGCTTACTGTATTAATAAATATTTCAGACTTTAATTGGAGTTTGGTCAGTTTCAGTGTCATTCCTTGCCAGAACTCTTATACTGATATACAATTGGATAAGATCTCCGAAACGAAGTTGGGCGCTTCACTCACATTTGAGCTAATTATAAATTTCCTCAAAATTAGGCTTATATTTCCCAACATCAAGCCCAATGGTTTCTTTATCACCCCCTGCCCCTGTTTGCCATTCCTAAGCTCTACAGTTCCCCAGCTCTATAGGAGAAAAAAAAAAA
>JAIPUX010001232.1:159608798-159628537 GCA_020142125.1 Phrynosoma platyrhinos | reverse complement strand
TCCTAAGTGATGGAAGTCAGTTGTTCTGGTGTTCAGGGTGTGTCAGGATGACATTGCCAGCCTTCTGCAATGAGCAAGCAAAGCTATGGCAATCAGAAGTAGGATCCCTCTTGACAGTCTTCATCATACCAGAGATCACTGGTGGGAGGAGGCCAGAAATATCATCCTGATATATCCCAATTGCAAACAGAATCAATTTCTGTTACTTAATGCAGCTGCTGGCTTTTCAAGTAAATTTGGGAGTCAGTGTTCTGGTTACCCCTTCTGAGGAAAACACCACAGAGAAATAAGCAAAGGAGTAGTCAAAAGTCTGTTCCAAACATCACACAACAAGAGTCCAGTACTTAACAGCAAAGGGAGAAGCAAAAGCGTAAACATAAGGCAGTTCCAGGGGTAAGAAAAAAAGGAGTCCAATAGCAGAGAACAGGATACACAGAAACTAGAGAGACTACAAGACTAATTATGTGCTGCAGGGAACCTGAAACCTTTTTAAAAGCCTCAGCATGCTTCAGCTGATCATGATTAACTAAGCCTCAGCATGCCTCAGCTGATTGCAATTAGCTTTCCTTTTGGCTTCTAGTCTAGATGAACACCTCAAGGAGCCCTTGGATTGTCTTCACTCCACAGGTCCTAGCACCTGTAGCATAGAGCTTGTCTCTCCCTCTGCAGTCTCCTGCATCTCCTCTGAGACTAGAGTCTTGGGGTAACCCCAGATCTGTCTCCTCCTCAGGCTCAGTGTCTACCTCTGCCTCTAAAGCAAGGCAAGCCATGACAATCAGACAGCAAGATGTTACTTATTTACACTTTCATAATTCAGTCAGCAATGTAGAATTTCAGTGAAAAATAACAATAATATTTGGTGATGGTGATGGTGTTTATTAAAACCACCACCCTTCTGATAATTCCCTGGATCTTGAAAACATAATTAGCTAAAATACATTTGAATTACAATATTTATTTATTTAAAGTACTTATTGTCAAAGGAACTTTTGGAAGTATCATATTATGATTTATGATGATGAGTTGACTGTATTCAAATTTTGACTGAATAAAAGTATTTTAGATGATAATATATGATGAATAAAATAGTTTTAAAAATCTGAATTACTTCAGCCCATCCTGCAATGCATGCACACTGCAGAAATAAAGCAATTTGACACCACATTAACTGCCATGGCTCTGTCCTACAGAATCATGGGATTTGTAGTTTGCTAAAACACGAGAACTTTCTAATAGAACCATTTTGAATACCTCACCAAACTACAAATCCCAGGTTTCCACAGGATGGAGCCATGACAGTTAAAGTGGTGTCAAACTGCTTTATTTCTGCAGCATGGAAGGGCTGTCAGTTTCTTACACAAAGCAAAACAGGTATAGAAATTCAAACCCCATCCTGTTTGAATTTCCTGATCTGATTCCTTCCATTCCCTAAATTCCAAAATATCCTTCATTTCCCAAATACCCCCTGTTACATCTAATCCTTATGCTGCTTGTCAGAAGGGGGTGCCATTAAGTAGACATTGCATATGCATCCAATTTGCCCCTATATCAACAGAATGTTGAGTGGAATGGTCCTTTGTTCTGACCCAGCATGCCTCTTCTCAAACCAAAGTGAATCAGAATCATTGTGTGGTCAATGGATGGTAACTGGTTGTGCTGTTTATAGGAAGATACATCACACTGACAATACTGCAGTGCCACAAGATGTTTAATTGAGATAGGGACCATACTCTTCTATATTGGTCTGCACAAGATCTGAGATGTTCAGGTGATGTCATTATCTTGATTCCATCAAACTCATTGGCAATTTTGATGGGGACATGAGAAAGAGAGACTTCATGGTAGCTTCTTCCACATTGTTGAGCTTCATGCCAAGGGCAAATAGGCTGGCATCTTTCCTGTTGACCTTTGACCAGCAGGCAAAGGCATTTTGACAATTGATTCCCTGTTCTGAAAGTGGTTTGTAATGGACCCATCCAGTAATTTAAAAAATTGTATGTTCAGACTGTTTTTTAAACTCAGTATTCTATTAATACTAAAATTTGTTTTCTTATGTTTTAGTATTCTAATCTTTCCTTATCTGTACCTGAATTTATTTACACCCATTTTACTTTTGAGTTCCATTCCTGGAAGAAAGTTGGAATAGAAAACTGAAGAATTAATGCAGTTTGACACCACTTTAACTTTCTGGCGTGGGGATGGAGTCCACATGCTGGCCACCCCAACTCCACCCCGATGCCACCATCATGCCATATTCCCCACTTTATGGCAGGTGGTGTTGGGGCACTCTCTTCACACAGTGTACACACAAACTACGGCAAAGGAGTGCAGAAAAGCCGTTGCCATGGCAATAAGGGTGACTTTTTGCCACTTGAAAAAGGAGTGGCATTTGCCAGCTCTTTTTGGAGTGGCAAAGTGCCAGATCGGGGCTGCAGCATGCAGTTGCTGTGGCCCCAATGTGGTGCTCCCAGGGGTGGCATGGAACCGCCCCTTAGGGGCCATCTGTAGAGCCCCTTTCAGGGATCCATCCTATGGAATCCTTGGATTTGTAGCTTCTTGTGACATCAGAGCACTCTGACAGAGATAACTATCTCAAAAAACTACAAATCCCAGAATTACATAGCATTGAGCCATGGAGGTTAAAGCATTGTCAAACTGCATTAATTTTAAAGTGTAGGAACAGCCTAAGTCAAATAAAATAAAACCAATCCAATCCACCTTCTGGTGTTCATTCATCCTCTTTTCTAACTCTTCTGCTCAACTTGTGCAAGAATCTGCTCAATTTTATGCTTCCCCAATGAAAATCAAATCTCATATAACCAGGCTCCAGAAAAGTTTGGAATAATCATCTGTGCTGGCAGAACAATACTATCCTCATTGGAATCAGTCATGGCAACAGCCAAGCAGAAGACTAATACCTTATTCCACCTGAACAGAAGATTCTTAATTTCCAATACAAATGTCTGGAGCTTATTTTTGTTAACTCACCCATCCATGTCACATCATGTGGTGTTGATTCATAAGAAGTGTGTACGTGTGATAAATTGAACGATGCACTAATTGTGTTCCTGACCGCATGCCTTGCCTTCTCAGCAGGTTACTTAATTAAACTGCCCACCTAGTTTCTGCTTTTAAAGCTATAAATGGGGCACTTGTTCCTCCCCTCTCTAACCAGATTAATTAGATGGATTATAAGGTATCTTACACACCACCACCCACTTTCTCACATTGGTATTGGTATGCTGTGTGCAGCCTTAATTACTAAAGGGACATAGCTCTCAGTGTGATTCCTCATCACTGTAACTGCAGTCATGTCAGTAACATTTAGACTTTGTTAATTTCACCTTTGCTGGCAATTTCCCTGTAGCTAACTGACAACTTGATGGTGCTTCTATTTCCAGAGAGTGGCAAATGAAACCAATTTCCTCTAGAGGCAAGGTTGATGGAGAGATACCAAAGAAGATATATGGTTCTAGAAAACAAAGAAATACATGGCTAAACTTCCCTGGGAGGGTGGGGATGGTAGAGCCAGGCCATGCAAGGATAACAGATTCACAAATCTGGAAGGGGCATCAAGGGTTATCTAAACCATTGCCAGCCACAGCTAAACATCCCTGACAAGTTTCCATTTCCTTGTGATTTTTATTCGAATGGTTGCAAACTTACATTTTAATCAGGGTATGAAATTTAAAATAATGCAATACACCTACAGCAGTGGTTTTAAAGCTTAACTGACTGGTGTGCTTGGGAATCCATATAGATTTGTTATGGGGGGATGCTGATGGGTGGCCCTGGGCTTCTGCAGGAAGCAGAGGATCAAGGCTGAGGCCACCGGACGCCTTGGCCCAATCCTCCCTTTTGCTGCCTTGGAAAGGAGCAGCAAAATGCCACTCTTTTCAGAACCAGCAAAAAAGATGCCCTAAGAGCCAGCGCATAGCTCTTTAGTGCCCCTTCCGGTGCAGCATGTAAAAAAGCTACGCCGGAAGGATGTCCTGATGCCACGCACCATGCATAACAGTGTGTGGCATCAGGACGTCTTTAGGGAGGGGTTGAGGTGGCCAGCATGTGGCTGCCCCTCCCCATCCCTTCCTCCAGTATGGTCCAAAGGGCCTGTCTGTAGAAGCCCATAGATCATCATTCTGTTGTACAAAATAGCCCATCATTCTGGGCTTTTATGGGATAATAGCATTGGATAGGTTGTTTGAATCTTTTTTATTTCTTTTTCACCTGACAGCCCTGTCATTTTACTTGTCTTGTGTGTGTGTGTGTGTGTGTTTTGCTAACTAAAAGGAAAGTTACTAATTTGGAACAGAGACATATTGTGCAAATTGAAACATGATGGGAAAATGATTATTGTCTTCAATTTACATAGAAGATGAGATCTCTCACTTGGAGAATCAAGATGGCTTTTCTTGATAAAAACCTTGCCAAGTGTGAGATTGTCCTTCTTCTGAACCCTAATATGAAGTAGGATTGTAAATCTTTGCTTATTTTATTATTTAACATGAGAACTAACACTTTTAGCATTTTGTTTTGCATTGTAGTTGTTTTAATATGGCGACTTTCTACAAAACATTTGTTGTTGTTGTTGTTGTTATTATTATTATTATTATTGGTGACAAAAATTGGCAAGACTCTGACATTTCTGTTGTGTAATACAAATCTTTGATGCACATGTTCCATATCAGCCCAAACATTTGTCAAGACCATGTGGCACCTGGTCTGGAAAATGACATGGATTTGGCCACTGAAAGGAACTGGAGCAATGGTAACAGGGTTACTACAGTTCAAATGGCAGGTGCATGACTCAGCATTTGGCAAGCTGTGCATCATGGGATACCTGATGCAACATGCACAGTGGATGGGACAAGCCAGGGATGCATCATGGGAGGTCTGATGCAGCAGGCACCGGGAATGAAACCAGCAAGGTTTCATTAGTGCATGGCTGTCACATTTTCTCAAGAGGATCACCTATATATGGGAGAGAGTCAGAATCTCTGTTGTTAGTTAGTTGTGGTTGGTGGTTGGGCAAAACACTTTGTTAGTCTGTATAGCTGTGAGTATTCAAGACGGACATCTGATATTCTCTGTATCTTTTTAAATATTTGCAACAAAGATTAAAGCTCTTGTTGAGTGAAGTCTTGCTGCCTAGCTATTCATTTCAGCAAGCTGAAAGCAGCAGCCTGCATGTGGGAGGATTTTTCCTGTGCTGTCTTGAGCAAGGTTATTCACAAAAGACCATCCTCTGGGTGTTTCTGCCTACGTGCTTCAACTCTGCATGTGTGTATGCTAGATCCCACTGTCTGCATACCCCAACATTATTTCCATAGGGAAATGTACACATGTGTATGCTTTCTGGAAGATACTTGGCCATTGTATTTTGTTCAAAATAGAATGCTTTTGTGAGAAAAAAACAAAATAAAATGTGTGTTGTGCTCTCCCACATCCTGGAAAAATGTTGCTATGGTTGGCATTTTCCCACTTTTGGGGATCATGAGAACGTGCACCTATTCTTTACATATTTAGCTGGAATGCAAACTTACAAGAAAAGCTTGTCCACCATTACTGATCTCAGAACTGAGGAACTGCAGTATTCCCTGGGAGCCACGCTGGTGCATATGATATTGTTGTCGTGTGCCTTCAAGTTGTTTCTGACTTATGGTACCCTAAGGCAAATGTATCATGGAGTTTTCTGGGATTAAGAGTGTCACCCAGTGGGTTTCCATGGCTGAGCAGGGAATCAAATCTTGATTTCAGAGTTTTAGTCCAACACTCAAATCACTATGCCATGCTGGCTCTTGGCAGAAGATATTAGCATACTGATGTTGGCTATCCTACCTATGAATAAAACTTTTGTTTATGTTTTTCCCTTGCTTGCATTGTCATGTGTCAAAATTGTGTCATACATTTCACAGTGAATAAGAAATGTATCAAATTGGGTCCCATTCAGTTCAACTTTTCCTTATCTTTCTATTTTTTATCTATTGTCTTCACTTATATCCCCCCTTTTCCCTAACACTGGGATGCTAGGTGGCTGATAATACACATTAAATGCAAAAAGCAGAAAAATATAGAAAAAAGTTATTTCAATATATTGCAACAGTTATTTCAAATGAAACTATCCTCAGAATCTTTAACATTTAAAAAAATCTATTTAAAACAGATGATAAAAGTATTTCCCCCAAATACCTAAGTCTTCATACATTTAATGGAAAGTATTTACCATAAAATCATAGAGTTGAAAGAGACCCCAAGGGCCATCCAGTCCAACCTCCCTGCCATGCAGGAACTCACAAGCAAAGCACCCCTGACTGATAGCCATCCAGCCTCTGTTTAAAAAACTCCAAAGAAAGTGATTCCACCACATTCCAAAGAAGTATGTTCTACTGTTGAACAGCTATTCCTGTCAGGAGTTTCTTCCTAATGTTAAAGTGGAATCTCTTTTCCTGTAGCTTGAATATGGTACTTTGTGTCCTAGTCTCTGGAGCTACAGAAAACAAGTTTGCTCCATCCTCAACATGACATTATTTCAAATATTTAAACATTGCTATCATGTCAGTACTTAGCAATCTCTTCTCCAGGCTAAACATATCCAACTCTCTAAGGGGCTAAGAAGACGGCCAATTGGGCTGTTTTGGGGGCAGGGAAGGGGAGGGGCAGCCGCATGATCGGCACCCCAACCCCTTTCCCAGGTCGTCCTCGGGGCAGCTGGCCCTCCGCATGGCCGGCCCTCCGAGGAGGACCTCCCGCTGCAGTGTCCACACACGCTGCAGCAGAAGAGTCGCCGAAGGTGCACCGCAAGCTTTTGTGGCGCACCTTTGGCGACTTGTGAAAGGAGCGCCAATTTAGTGCTCCTTTCCAGAGGCGGTGAAGGTGTGCCGTGGGGCTGAGGTGTACCGTGGGGCTGAGGCAGCCCCACGGCGCAGCTTCCCTGGGCGGCCCACGGCCACCCGTCTGCTTCCCCCCTAAGTTGCTCCTCATAGAACATGGTTTCCAGAGCCAGGGGTAGGCAACCTTTCCCCTTTAAGGGCTGAGGGACTTCAGCTCCCAGAATCCCAGGAGCTATTGGCCAACATGGGACTATTGGCCAACATGGCTGATGCTTCTGGGAGCTGAAGTCCCTCGGCTCTTAAAGGAGAAAGGTTGCCTAACCCTGTCAGCCCTTTCATCATTCTGGTCACCCTTCCTCTGGACATGCTCCAGCTTGTCAACATCATTTTTGAATTGTTGTGCCCAGAACTGGATGCAGTATTCTAAGTGAGGCCTTACCAAAGTACATTTAAAAAAAAAAAAAAAAGATAGGGATTCAATATATTAAAAAGGCAGGGTATTCAATAAATCAATAATAAATAAATAATGAGCAATGTTTGTAGTGAAAAGGAAGGCAATTTTAACAAATGAATACAAAACAGACAAGGTTTAGCTCTTGCATCCACCAATGTAGTTACAACAATTGAGCTCTGTCATTTCTGATGCTGCCCTGAAAAAAACTACCTCTTAAGCCAGGCAGTGCCCCATCTGAGATATTTCTGAGATGCTGCAGATCAGGCTGCTGGGAAATGACAACTGCAGTACTATCCTAATCATGGGACTTATTGAGCCAGGCAGCTGGAGAAATCCCTCAGGATCCTGCCACAGCAGCTTCTTTCAACATGCCCCATGACTGGAGGAGCTCTCCAGTAATCATTCCCAAGTGCCTTAATCTGTAATACTGCAGAAATCCTCTGGTAGGATTGCTGCCTCTCTTAAGAGGTAGGTTTTGGGGGTCATTTTTGGTTGTTAACAACCATAAATGTAAATTCCAACAGTTACAAGATTGTAAGTCTGGCTTACGATCTCATAAATATTGAACAGGATACCAACAAAGGTTTCTAACAGGGAACATGAATGGAATAAAGAAACAGGGAGGGGAAGGATCTTGAACACTACTACAAATAAGTATAAAGCATTTCTGTTAGTAAAAATGAGCCTATTTTCTTTAAAAGCTTGCTGGCAACCAACTGCAAACAAAGGTAGAGCAACAGCTGTAAGCAGGAGACTTTTGGGTCTCAGGCTCATTATCCAGATGGATGATGACTATCCAATTAAATTTTATTGTAGAAGTGCGAAAGGGGATGAAGGAGCAAACATTCTGTTAGCTGGTTTGCTCCACCATTTACCTGAAGAGTGAATTATGTCTGTATAGTTCCAAACATCACTAATTAATTTTAGAGATGTTTTTCTCTCTTTTTGTTGTTGTTGACCTGCTAATATACTAGAGATCTCCGTTTCAGCAAGGAAGGAGCCTTGTTAGAAAGTGTGTTTTTTGTGCCCTCATGAACAGATTGACAAGAGTACAGTTCACTCATGGCAATGTCAAACACTTTACCTGCCGGCCCAACTAATTGAGAATTATATTGGAGGGCCAGAGAGCTATTGAAATAAATGAGATAGACAGACCACTCCAAAACAGACACAAGTGAATTAGAACTGATGAACCTGATTAGAGTGGATTTGCAATGTCACTTTAAATACTCTCCAGTCTCATTCATCTTGTTGCACCTGATCTGTCATTGCATGGCCACTTAAAAAGTGTTCAAGCCATTTAAACTCAGTGTTGTGGAGGGAAGGAGATTTGATGGAAAGGTAATCCATTCTGTAAGAGCACCCAGCTGCAATTTTGTGGCTGACACATTTTGACTCCAGCATCAGCTGCTGGTCTTGACTCAGGGAAAGAGTTCAGATGGCTGGCCAAGTGCCAGCTTCTCTAAATTTATCCACATTATACAAATGACAGGACTCCCATGACCTGCTGCATCAAAAACATAATCTGTTGCTTGGCTTTTGTTAGTCATAAAATCTGCTATAGCTAATAGGAGAGACAAAATTTGTATCTTTTTCTTAAGATAGACTAAATAGAAAAATCCGTGCTTTAGATTCTCAGATAAGTTAATATTGATTCTATCACTGTGATCAGAGGGATACCAGCATTTGCAAAGACTTGCTGTTCTCTGGCCATCAGTGCAAAATATGGGAAGAGTAATGGTTCCCATACTTTTCTCATATATTGATTTCTCTGTATGCTTACTATTTCTTTTTCCATTGCTCCAAATAGGAAGACTATCACTTAACACTGCCCAAGGGCTGATCTGAATGTTGCCCCATACTTGGGGCCTGGTCAAAGCTAAGTAGAGAATGCTCACAAATATTCTTACAACATATTGTCACAAATATAGTTGAATATCAAAACACCATCTACCAAGAAGTGGTATGCAGTGAGCTGGCCCTCCAGTCTACAGATGGAATTTAGGGCTCTTATTAGCATCATAGCCAAATATTAATAGCTGCCTATTAATGTAAAATAATTAACCTGTTTGATACTTTTTTGCATCCACTTCACAGTCTGGGATTGAGAAAAGATGTGAAGGATGAGGACAATCATCCCTCCAGCAATGAAGGATTTGAGGACTGATATTTTTGTTTATTGCTGTTGTTGTTGATAACAGACTTGCACAGTTTTCATAGCTGTCAGGGGAGAGATGGATTACACATACACATTTTGAATTCATTGTTTAGTTCTGTTTAGTTATACTCATGGAAATTCACCTTCCATTGGCCTTGCCTTGAGAGAGTGTATCGTAGACCAAGAGCTCCTCATCCATCCAGCAATAAAGGATTTGAGTTTTACCTAATTAAATCTGAGTAAAACATGGAGGCCTTCAAACAAAGGCTGGATGGCCATCGATTGGGAGTGCTTTGATTGAGAGTTCCTGCATGGCAGGGGATTGGAACTGGATGGCCCTTGTGGTCTCTTCCATGATTCTATGCTTGGGGCCCCAATTCTATTGTTGATTGTGAAGAGTGCTGGACCCTGTCAGCAAAAGGACTGGAATGTGCCTCTGCTGTGTAACATCTGCTGCACCATTTACCACCAATAAAGTTTATACTATAGCACCAATGTATGTCTGTGTCCAGCACTGAAAGAACCCTGGGAAAGGCCTGGAACTATATCCAGAGACAGGGTGTAATGACATACCAAAACATCTCATCAAGAAAATAGTCAGCTATCATGACATTTTTCACATTTTTTGCACAATTCTCTCACACTCTTTCCTTCACTCTCTCTCTCAAATGCATATAGACAAATCCCACCATTTTACAGTCAAACCTCGTGAAACACTCTGGTGGGAAGGAGGCTTGGCTTCATCCACCAAAATGCTGAGAAGATGATATCCCTTCTTGATCCAAGAGCCATCCATGTCACATCTTATTTATGCAAAATCCCACCATTTGCACTCAAGAGGGAAATCCGAAACAATGGATGCAAGCTGCAAGAAAAGAGATTCCATGTCAACATTAGGAGGAACGTCCTGACAGTAAGGGCTCTTTGACAGTGGAACACATTCCCTCGGAGAGTAGTGGAGTTTCCTTCCTTGGAGGTCTTTAAGCAGAGGCTGGATGGCCATCTGTCAGGGATGCTTTGATTGGGAGTTCCTGCATGGCAGGGGGTTGGACTGGATGGCCCTTGTGGTCTCTTCCAACTCTGTGATTCTATGATTCTATGATCTCATAAGGGTGAGGGAACAATTACCCCTCCCCTAAATTTAGGGGAAAATTATAAAGAAGAAGAACAGGCCAGTGAGGTGAGAGCATGGCCAGTGGCCATGGAATGCTCACTGTCAAGATATAACACCTTATTTCTCTACTGTCCATACTGTTTTTATTTTCCCTCCCTATGACAACATGCACATAGAGAATTAAGACATTTGCAGTTGGAAGTATACTGAGTGATTTAAATATTAGAAATCTTTAGATGGCTTGATAGAAATCTGAAAAGGAGAGAGGGAGATGACTTTAGTATTTGTCACCTCAGCAAATCATGTTTTTCCACTGGCTCAGTGATGCTTAGAGGTGGAAATGACGAAGATGAATACAATAGACTTTTCCACAGACTGAGTTTTCCAGGTCATTTAATTCTCTCATGTGCCTTGAGAGACTTTCCCAATGTAGTTAATGATTACAGATTCTCACATTGCACTGTCCATAGTGACCTATTTGGTGACATGCCAAAAATTATTTGAACACATAGACACATTCAGTTGGAGTGAGGAAATACTTTTAGGGACAGGTAAAATATACTCACCCAGGAGACTGAACATAAACTGTCTATCCAGGGAGAAATACTGAATATCTCTTTATTAATACCTAGTGACATCCAGCCTATTATGTGGTGTGTGTGTGTATGTGATATTTTCAGAACTCACAGGATTTTTCTTTCAATTCTTCTTCAGATTTGCCTTTGAATGAACCTTAAATGCCAGAAAAATGTTGGGTGCAGAACCTTTGGACCTTCAGATTATTTAGCCTACAATCCCTATTCACCCAAAACAGATGAACAATGTTATGGAGTTGTAGGCATTGTATTCTAAAACTTGAGATGAGAGTCTACACCCCCAGTTCAATGTTGATATGCAGAAACAATTTTGATGTGGAGATGTCTTTCAAAAAAAGTAAATGATCATACATGCAAATTCCAACATAGTACAACATGTATCATAATATTTAGCAGCATGTATATGTTCATCTACACCAGTACTGGCTATGCTGACTGGAAGTGATCTTCCCTGGTGATCTTCTCAACTTGGCTTAGCTTCCTGATCAACCAAGCTCAGGTGTTTATAGGGTGATATGGTTTCTAATCATTTTTCTGAATACTTGAACAATTCTGACAGCAATTCTATATCCAAATTACATGGTGCAGTGACTACTTCTGCCACCACTATATATTTATGTTATTTCAGGTTAAGGAGTAACAGAGTCTTAGAGATGGAAGGGACCACAGGTCCATCTAATCCAAACCCCTGCCATGCAAGAATATACAGTTATTGCATTCTTGAAAATTGTCCACCTAACCTCTGTTTGAAGACCTCTACGGGGTTGTCCACCACTTTTTGGGACAGTCTGCTCTCTCCAATGCAATCTATACCGCTCTTGAGACATTCTTCCTAAGGTTTAGAGGGATTCTCTTTTCTTGTAATTTAAAGGGGCTGCATATTTATTTCTTTGACAATTTTGTCGCCAAAAATGTAAAGGCATACTATATCTGAACATGAATGTCCCATACATTTCTAATTGCTAAGAACAATTTGTTTCTCCAACTAATCTGTCTGAAATTCTTTTCATATTAGTTAAGGATAAATCATCTCATGTTTTAACACGGCACTTTCGTCATTATGTGTTGTGTGACTTATAGAATTACAGAATTGGAAGGGACTCAGAGATGATCTAGTTCAGTCCCATGCTCAATGCAGGATCTGAATTGCAGGAAGAAGTTTTAGAATACCTGATGGAGGGGCATCCACCCTTTCCTTAAGTACCTTCTATGGCTTTAGATCTTCATAAATTTAATTCTCACAGGCAATAACTAATAATTTTATCATTTATCATCACTGTGAGGAAATAATAAAAAAGCTTTCATACATTATTAAAAAATATGCAAAAATGCATCCAGTTTCTTTGAAGAGACAATATTTTATGTGCAGAAAATAACATGTCTGCACAGAAAATAAATTTCCAGCAGAGAAAATAGAATTTTACTGTACAGAAAATTTTGTTCTCTGTGAAAAATATGTATTTTTTTAACACAGAATGAGTCCAAACCTGCAAAGATTCTTATCCATCTAGGATTCTTCTCTTGACTGTTTCCCACTGTTGAGCAACCACTGTTTCAATCAGATTTTGAATATTTTTTCAAATATTCTTTCTATCCTTATTCCTTGCAGGAAAGAATAATCTACTATGGGCCTAAGCAGACTGCCAGAAATAGTGCACTTTAAATTGAGGCACTGACCTGTCTCAGTGCTAGGGAATCATGGGAACTATAATTTATTGTGGCACCAGAGCTCTCTGATAGAGAAGGCTCAATGTCTCAGAAAATAATACAATTCCCATGACTCCCTAGCACTGAGCCAGAGCAGTGCCTCAATTTAAAGTGCACTATTTCTGGCAGTCTGCTTAGGCCTTATCTCATAAGGCAGACTGCTTTATTGTCAAACAGCTGTGACTAGTAGCAAACCTCTAATATTTAGCCAAAATTTGCTTCATTGTGATTTCCATCTGCTGCTTAGCTTTTCTTTTTCCTAAAATGCAAACAAAAAAAGTTAGAAATTAACATTTCCTCCACCTAAATCTTCTTCCTAACATTTCCCTCCTTGTTGAATGGGAGAGAGTCCCCAAAGGCCAATGAGTGATTCTGCATTTTTGGTTTGTCAATTCAACATACAGACAAGGAATCCATTTAGTCTTAGCTCAGGAAACATTAACTGATTAAATGGAGGAGAACAGAGTTCATCAAAAACAGGTGCAGGTGAGTCTCGATTTACACCAGGATTTCATTTCTGGACTCATTATGTAAATTTTAACAGATGTCATGGGGGGGGGGGGCATTTCCATCAACAATCATTGGAGACCTAAAGGATACACCCAGTTAGATCTGAAGTAGTCACAGAGTTATCAATTTTACACAACCCATCACCAATTTTAAAGAGATTTAAAGTATCAAACATCACAGGTAACTCTTTCCAGATTAGAGAAACTCCTTCCCTCCCACATAATAAGACTGGTTGCTCACTCTTCACTTAAACAAGCAGAGGAAACTCTCTCCAGCCACAACGAATTTCCAAGATTCCAGTTTCTTCATCCCCCTTATGCCCCCACTTCTAAGCAGACAAAGGAAACCGTTTCCTCCAAATGATGGCAATATTTGAGTTTCTTCCTCTTCTCATGCCATCCTAATCTATGGAGAGACAATATAAATTTGAAATGTCATAAATTGTGGGTAAGACAAATCAACACTTGGCTCGTCTCCTTCTAGCACCATATACAGATTCCAAAGCACAAATAATTTACTTGAGGGAATTATCTGTCCAGCAAACCCCTGCCTAGTTTACTGTTGCCAAGCTGCACACCTTCCACAGAAGTGGAGAGCCTTAAAGTCATAAACAAAAACTGGTTAATATAGCAGCATAATTGATATACTGACATGTCAGTGTAGGCATGGTGGCAGGAGACAAAAGAACATGGACACAGCAGCAGCTCTGAAGGAATTAAGGTGTCTGATGTATTTGAATTAAGATATTTGAGTGGTAGACTCTGGCAACCTTTCTCTTGAACCCTGGTAAGATTACATCCATTAGTCTAATGTACTAGTAGAATTCTGGCCCTAGAAATGTGGCCTGAAGTTTTCTGTCATCCTTCCATTAATTCTCTCCATCTGAGTCTTGGCAAGTAGAAGAATTGTCAATTTCTTAATAAAGACATAGATCTTTGAAGAAATTTGGCCCCGAGGTTGCAGACTCAAAAGGTTCAGATATAGGGCTCAGGTTTAGTGATAAGTTCACCACAGCTGAATGAGTCTGTGACATGGTGATGCACTAGTTCTATTAGTTGGCCTTTAGACATTTCTTCATCCTCACTCCAAGCTTCTTCAAAATTAATGTCACCCAAAAACTTTTTACACAAGCATTGGTAGCAATTTTCCTTTCTCCATTTCAAAAAAAAAAATTCCCACTAAGAGCCAATCCAAAGCTTTTCTTAACAAATGTGAGTGCCATTGAAAAGTAAATGTATTGTATCAGTCAGTGCTGGACTAGACTACTTTTTACTCCCACTTTTTCAAAGTCACTGGCCAGTCTTTGGCTGGACACACTTTCTCCACCTAATATACCTCATAAGGTTGGTGTGAGAAGAGATTGTATCAAGAGCATCATGTCTATTCCATGTTTCTTGTTGGGAGGAGAGAAAAATGTAATTAGTTGGAAAATTCCCCCATAGAATTTTGCTTATTGCAACAGGTTGGCATTTGCAATAACTAATGTCACAGCTGAGATAGTTGCAGTTATACCTGAGGAGGTTGTGAGGCCAACTTCATCCAATTCTTTCCCTGCCCTAGAAGTGGAGTATGTACAAATCAAATTTCTATTTGGGGCACCCACCGTGAGAAAAAAAAACAAAAACCTAAAGTGTATATTAAAAGAGGAAGAGCATGTACCTGCTCCTAGGCTTTGAAGAGTAGTATGAGTACTTTTTCTCTCACTCACACAGACCCACAAAGTGAAGATGAGGAAAATTGAGGGAAGTCATGTTCTTATTTCTGTATTCCACTTGGATACCCTGTGATAAAAAGGTCAGGCTAACTGGTATGAGGTCAACCTTCACATCATACTATACTTAGATTCTTGACCTACATTGTATTACTATATAATTTGGGGCCATAATTTATCTTTTTCTCAGATTCTAAAACTGTCCTATCCTTTCTTTTTTCTGCACTTCGTTTCCACTTGAGCGAAATGCAGATATATTGAAGTCATTTGCTGAAGAGGATGGATTTCGCCTACCCTATTCCCTATCATCTCTCACTCTTTCTCAAGTGGGAGAGGTTGATGCATTAATTTCTCCAGAGATTCATTATGTAATGTGGAATAGTGAAGCTAGAAGACACTCTCAAAGTCATATCATTCAGTTTCTTGCCTAGTTCTGAATTCTGAACTAAGAATTCTAACTAGGCTTAGCACCAGCATTAAGAATCTCTGAGCAGCTACATGTTGCCTGCCTAGACTTATTGTTATCATGATTGCCATTATGAAGGTATTCTCTCATGGAAGCCATTCAATGGATAAAATTAATATTAGATCACCCATATCCCATAGTATTCTTTACCTCCTACTGAATTGTTGTTCAGGACATACCGGTATATTCTACCATACCTCCCTGACTACACACAATCTTGTCTTATTTCAGAAGGTAAGCAAGGTTGGGCTTAGTTTGTAGTTGGATGGGAGACTGCTAGAGGTTATGGTTGTTGTGTGTCTTCAAGTCATTTCTTACATAGCAGCCCTAAGGGGTATCATGGGGTTTTCTTGGCAAGTTTCTTCAGAGGGTTTGCCATTGCCATTTGGAGAGAGTAACTTGTCCAAAGACACCCAGTGGGTTTACATGGTCGAGCTGGGATTTGAACCCTCCTCTCCAAAGTCACAATCCAATGCTGAGACCACTACACCATGCTGGATCTACTGCCTGATGTAGGGACTTGTTATTTAAAATCAACTAACTTCTCAGTTAAGTTGACAAGTTTTATAATGAAAATGGATAACCTAATTAAATTTATTTTTGAACTTGATTGACAGACTTAAGTTCAACTTAAGCATTAACATACTAATTCCTGAAATTATTAATTAGTCTGCCAAATAATTAAATGAAGAACAGTGCTAAAAAGCCAATACATTTTACATTTTCCAGCAGATTTTTTTTAACAAACCCAAAGTTATTTATTGTGTTTTAGTTCAATATTAGAGTATGGTACTTTACTTAAAAAGGTTAAAACCAAGAAATGGTAAATGCAGCTTGGCGGGGCAGTCTTCTTTGCTTTAGGTAGCCCTCCTGTGATCTTCAGCAGGCACAGAGGCTTCTTAGCTGGCCAGAAAACTGAATTCAGATGTTGTTAATTCTGGGTGTGGTGTTGTAGTCAAAAGTCATTTTTCCCCATTTCCATTGAAAAATGCTTGTTCCACTTATTGCATGTGCTTTATTCTCTGTGTGAAGTCCTTGTGTCAAGGTTCAAGGCATGGACAGCCTGGATTGCAAGGCAGGCTGCTGTAGCTGTGGATGGTGAATTTAAAGAGTCTAATGGACCAGAAGCAGGAGGTGATGTCAGGAGATAGTCCAAGTTTTAAACACAGCAAGACAAGACAAAATGCAACCAGAGCAGCTACAGGCAGCACAGAAGACTGTGTTGCTGTGGCAAGGGTTGAAAGACCAATGTAGCTGTTAAATGGCTGTACCTCCAACTGCTCCTGCTGCCCTGCATGAGTAGAGTTGGCTGTGCTTGTTGGCTTAGCTCTCATCTTTCCAGGACTCTAGCAGCTTGGGACCAGTCCTGCAAAGACTTTGGTGGCAGCACTACAGCAGCTAAAAGTTCCATCCTGCAATGACTTACATGGGCGAACCCTTACACCTTGGTACTACCCTGTTTCAGTATAAGATCAAACAGTTCTGCTAAATCAGACTGTCTGCTGTTTTTCTGGATTCTGTTCCCTGTTTTTAGGTCATTGGGGAATTTACCAAATGGCGTGAAGGCAATGCCAAATCTTGCTCCTTTTGATGCTGATTTTGGACTGTGCAGTTGTAAAAGGAGTCTTCTTTGAAGGACATCATATATTGCATGTTGGTGCAGGTACAGATTGGATTTGGTAGTGCTATCATGGCTGCTCTCCAGATCCTGTAAGATGATTGATGAGGCCTAATCTTGAAAAACACAAACTTTATTCATATGTGGTGGCACTGTAAATATGCAAAACAATATTGGAAAAACATAAGAATTTTGACTAGAATTATTCCCTCTATAACACAGATGGACCCTATGCTCTACTTATTAGGAATGTATGAAGATAAACAGGTTTGTAAGCAACACAGTAAATTACTGTTTTGTCAATGTTTATACTGTAGTCGTGTAATGCATGGTGTTTTGTTTATATTGTATATTGTTCTTTTTTAATAATAAAATCTAAAAGAAAAAAAGAAAAAAGAAAAACACAGACTTTCAACCACAGCCTAAATGTGTGGGAGCTGGCTATTATTTGCATCCTGGGTGTTGCACTGGTACTTTTTATATATCTAGCTTTTAAGTGTGAGATTTAGGAGAATATTAATTTTAGCTCAAATAAATGGCTGAGTTACAAGTAGCCCAAGGGACCTTTCCCAACTGAGATGTTGAAACAAAGGATTGCAGAGGCAGAATTCTTCTATGAATATGATTTATTAAGAGAGAAACACACACAAAATATGCACACTCTCTCACACATACGAGAGCTAGGAAATAAAGGTGTTGGACTGGAAAGGAAGAGCCTTCACTAACAACGATAATTTACCAACAACAAGGTTGCCCCAGTAGATGCAGTTTGATGGGTGAGAAGTAGGACTCAGCCGCTTTGGACTGCTCAGAAGGGCAGCAGTGAGTTGGGTCTGGCAGCATTCAGAGTGACATGAAATCAGCCTGCAAATCAACTAATTCCATAAGCAAAGGAAATTGGGGATTTATATAGAAGAAATCTAGCCTGGGGCAAAGCCCAGGTGTCCTACATCAAAGGGTCCAAATTTGCATGAAGTGATCACCCAGGGTGGGGGCTTTCAAGGTGAGAACTGGAGTATAAACTTTTAGGTGACAAACATCCTGTGTTAAATTGCCTAGCCTTCCTGAGATTATGTGGGAATCAGCCCTTTTTGCCACTCTAAACTGCCTACGTGACTTTATACTTAAGAGCTCATGGTGGGTACATTTAGAGTCAGGAAAGGGTGACTCTTACTATATCAAAAATGGCCATTCATAACAAGGTACAACATCTGGGGCAGGTGAAATCCAGTTGGGGTGATTATTGTGACTGTAGTTACCCCATAGAGGGATAGCTATGAGAGGAGATGGGGTGGCTGCATTGGAAGGAAATCATTTGGGGACAGTTGGGGGGGCAGTGCTACAGATGAGGACAAGGAAGTGTGAGAGAACAGTAACTGGAAGGAAGAGTTCCAGATGAAGGTTTACCATGTGAGTAATAGAAGGACAATTCCACAGAGCCATGATAAGTGATGTGATGTCAAGGAGGGGGACCAACTTACCTCTGCACTTTCCTTATGGGTCAGTCATACATCTGCAGCTTCTAGCCCCCGCTCTTTGAAAACCTCCATCCTCAGTGACTGTTTTCCTCTCTCTCCATACAATGGGGGAGGAGAGAAGCAAGAATTTAATTAGGAAAATGTATTTTTAGGCAGTTTTATATTTACTGAGAGAGAGACCATGCATTGAAAATATAGGCAAAATTCAAATTGTAGGACTGGGGAAAAGCTTAAGCAGCGACTGTTAAAGCAGAATCCCATTACTTGGTATATCAACTTGTTAATAACTACTTTTTAATTGTTAACCCTATGCTACACATAATAGATTTTGGCTGTCCGTTATACATCCTCTACATCCACAGATTCAACCATCCATGGCTTGAATTTTTTAAAAAATCCAAAAAGTAGACCATTGCCATTTTATATAAAGTGCACCATATTATTATGCCATTGTATATAATAGAACTTGAGCATCCATGGATTTTGGTATCCACAGGGGGGTCCTGGTACAAACCCCAGTGGATACGAAAGGCCCAGCAAAAGCTATAGCACAATATGTCTATAAGACTGATGTTCAAAGCAATGAACACTGTTAATTGAAAAACACACTAGATTCTCTTTTAAGTCAGTGGGAAGATGATGTGAAATACTGATTGCTACATGTCTGCTGTTGTCAGTTGTTGACATCTATTTCATGTAGATTTTGACTGCTATTGAATGCCAAATCTTGGATACTGTCAACTGTTGATCACTGTTTCCACAAAATCCCAGGATGTCAAGAAAGCTCAAGCCAAATATCAGATATTCAGCAAATATCTGCCACACAAAAAGTATTTGAAAAATACACTTCAGGATAGGATGGAATGATTCTGTCTTGAGCAAGTGAAATGTTAGGTATACATATGTAGATAAATAGATTACAGCTAGGCAGCTAGCTAGAGTTATCCGGCTCTTTGTGAACAGGTGTCATTCTAGAAAAAGGCTGGAATTCTGAATACTTGATCCCAACATTGAATTTTGACCTCTGTTTTGACTTTGGTTGTTTTAGATCAGGGGTAGGCAACCTAAGGCCCGGGGCCAGATGCGGCCCCCTGAGG
>JAIPUX010001232.1:159586938-159602409 GCA_020142125.1 Phrynosoma platyrhinos | reverse complement strand
AAATAGTAAAAGAATTCTCATGCCTGGGATCAAACATTGATAGAAATATAGACAGGAAATCAGAAAACTAGGAATGAGGAGGGTGGCTATGAAAGAACTAGAAAAGATTCTAAAATGCAAAGATATACAACTCAGCAGAAACATTAAAATCATACAAGCCATTGTATTCCCTATTACCATGTATGGATGTGAGAACTGGACAGTTAAGAAAGATAATAGGAAAAAAATCAATGCATTTGAGATGTGATGCTGGAGAAGAGTGCTGAGGATCCTATGGACAGCCAAAAGGACAAACGAATGAGCAGATTAAGCTGGAAACCTCCCAGGAAGCCAAGATGACCAAACTGAGGCTGTTGTACTTGGGACACATCATGAGAAGAGAGGACTCTTTGGAAAAGACAATGCTGGGAAAGGGGGGGGGGGAGGATGTAGGAAGAGAGGAAGGCCACATGCAAGATGGATGGACTCTATTAAGGAGGTCATGGGTATTAAGGAGTTGCAGGAATTAAGCAGAGCAGTGGATTTGGAGATGTGTCATCCATAGGGCTGCCATGAGTCAAGATTGACTTGAGGACAGTTAACAACAAAATAGTATTAACTATAAGGATTCAGTGGCTCGAGTCATTAAGACACTGGCTCTGTTGATTGCAAGATCAGCAGGTTGGCAGTTTGAGAGCCGGATGCTGCTCCTGCCACTAGTTCCAGCTTCTGCCAACCTAGCAGTTCGAAAGCATGCAAATGCAAGTAGATAAATAGGTACCACTTCAGTGGGAAAGTAAACAGTGTTCTGTGCAATCATGCTGGCCACATGATCACAGAGTAGTCTCTGACAAAGCTGGCTGTTCAGTTTAGTAATGGAGATGAGCATTACCCCCTACGGTCGGACACAACTTGACAATCTTGTCAGTTGGGAATACATTTACCTTTACTTAATTATAGGGAATTGTTGCAGCTAGGGAAAGCATTATATTTCTGCACATTGCACAGGTAGGGATATACATGCTTAGCTCAGAGTATAAACAAGTGCTAGTTGTCTTGATCATCTCCATTCAGTTATTACTGCATGTTCAAGATAAGTGTTTATGTCTTTTTTCAAGGACTAGACTTGTCTCCCTTTTTCTAAATGAAGAAACTTGTTTTCCTTTAGCATGTCTCCTCACAGCTTATAAGTTTCTAGTGAAAGGGGCTTATAAAATTTACAGCAAGGTGGTTTTCTTTGACTTCCCTTTGAGGCAAGAAGTGCCTGGAGTGTCTTTCAATCTCTTGATGATGCTTTAGAAGTTTATTAAAAGTTGGTTCATATTTCCCCTAGAGCCTGGGCCTGGTTTGCAATTGTGATGCCGAATCTCCCCACTACTACAAGAAACATTATTAGTGGTATCTCATAGAATGACTGGAAAGACCCATTTCCCTGACATGGTGGTGAAGGGACCACTTGGCTCCAGTTTATGCACTGCCCATTCTCATTTTCCTTCCCTTCCCAATAAGCTTCTGTTTTATACATAATTCCAGTCCTTGCTGCTTCTCAAACATCGTGAGCCACTAGGAATATAGCGTCCTAGAGTTGCTAGGGCTCCCTATTCTTTGATGTTTCTGTTTGGGTTGTGGGAAACTATTTTTCTTTACAGATGTTAAACCTGACTGGGTATTCCATGTAGTAAACAGCCAGTGCAAGATTTTTCCCCTCTTCCCTGAAAGACTAGAAAGATTGGGAAGTGGAGAAATCCTATGGAGAATTTCAAGAGTTTTTATTTGGGGTAAATATCTGTAAAATACACAAAATGTTTTTAAAATAGGGGAGAAAGGAACATAACTGTTCCCTTGTTGTATGAATATGTGTCTTTATAATCAATCAGTCTGTCGTTTTGTGCTTGTGTATGTTCGTTTTGTTGTTGCGTGCCTTCAAGTCATTTTCTGACTTATGGCAACCCTAAGGTGACCCTATCATGATGTTTTCTTAGCAAGATTTGTTCAGATGAGGCTTGCTATTGCCTCCCCCTGGGGCTGAGAGAGTGTCACTCATCCAAGGTCACCCAGTGCCAATGCAGATGTCCCCTAAGGGGTGGCTCTGTGCCACCCCTGGGAGTGCCAGATCAGGGCCGTGGCAACCACATGCTCCAGCCCCGATCCTCCTTTTTGCCACTACAAAAAGAGCTGGCAAATGTCGCTTCTTTTTGGGATGGCAAAAAGCTGCCTCTTTTGCACCCCTTTGCTGCAGCATGTGTGCAGACGGAGCAATTGGGGCACCCTGACACCACACACAGTGCAGTCAGGCATACGGCATGATGGCAGCATCAGGGTGGAGTTGGGGCAGCCAGCGTGTGGTCGCCCTACCCCAACTCCACCCCCAGGCCAGCCCTTTAGGCTGATCTGCATCACCCCCCAGTGAGTTTACATGACTGAGCTGGGAATCGAGCCCTAGTCTCCAGAGCCATCATCCAATAATTAAACCACTATGCCATGCTGGCTCTCACTTACATTATACACCTGAGAAATGGATGACAGCATTCTCCAGCATAAGCCTGCCTCTTCTTCCCAAGGTTTCAACAGCAGCCAGAACATATTACTGGGCAGGAGAATGGACAGAAGCTAGAGCCTGTTATGCCCCTGGCATGAGCATCAAACAGAAGGAAATACCAGATACCTTCTTCTGCAATTCCCCAAAGTACATATACGGCCATTAGACATTACATCTGGGTATGTCACTAATAGGATTCTAGACCATTACATTCACTGTAATAGATATGTACAATATAACTCATCTTAGCCTGGAAGAGTGGGTTCAAACGATCTATGCCACAGCTCAGAGTCAGGGATGTGTGTATGTGTGTGTGTATGCCTTCAGGTTGCCTGTCAACCCACGGCTACCCCATGAACTTCATAGGATTTTCTTTGGCAAGGAATATTCAGGGATTTTGCCAGTTCCTTCTTTTGAAATATAACCTACAGCACCTGGTATTCATTCATTGGTGACCTCCTTTCCAAGTATTATCCAGAACCAACCCCATTTAAAGCTTCCAAAATCAGATGGGATCTGGTGCTTTTAGGGACTCAGCAGAGTCAGGTATTCAGATATTGGCTGGACAGGCAATTGCTCTCGCTTGTTATGATTATTTGGTAATTATTTAGCATTCATATATTTTACTTATATTTACACCAGACCTGAGTTTAAGGAATACTACAAAAACAGGGTGCTTTGGAATAGAGAAATGCCATCTTTAAAGAAAGTCACTTGGAAACCCTGTATTTGCTTTCTGTTTTTGATATCAGACTTGACTGCTTATAAAATCAAATTTCCTCAGGAAAGATTGACCAAATACCTTGCTATATGACCAGTATTTGTTATGTGTGCTATGATGGCAGGAATATAATTGGTTCCTGGTGTATTGATCCTGCAATGGCTGAAAATTCAATATATTTCATTGTAAGCTATCTAATCAAATGCCTATGTTTCATAAGAAGTTTAATGATATTAGTTCTATATCTAAATTGAGCATATTACCATGCTCTTTTAGTTTTGCAAAGGTCAAAGGGATGTAAAAATTAAAAGATGTACTGAAGGCATTTAGGGAAAGTGTTCAGACTTCAAAGTCTGGTAATCACTGTAATAGGCAATCTTATTAGTATCAAGTATGGTGCTAAAGAGTGATAAGGACTGGTAGAGACTGTCAGTGGCATTATAATGAGATTAAATATTTAGGCATTTTAAGTTGCTAGATTTGACAGGGGAGTAAGCTATAAGGCCAATGTAATTGTAGCCAGAATCTGGCAATAATGAAGTAAGACCATGAGGCGTAACCAGGACCATATTTTATTATTTGGGAATATTTATTTAAGTATCAATGATTTAGTTTACATTATTAACTGTGCTTGGATGTTGTTGGGATTTTTAACTAAAGAGGCTTTCAGCAAGGTACTGATCCCCATCAAGACACAACTACTAACATTTGGCTTCCTCCAAAGCTTGGAATTGCTAAGCTTTGGATTACAACTCCAAGAATCCCCTATCCAGCATGGCTAGTAGTCATACTGGATGGGAGACCCTTTCAGCTGCAGTCCAGAAAAGCACATTCCTAAATTCTACCTTTCCCTAACCTGAAACCCTTTAGACAAGCCTTCCTATGTCATCCCAATTTGATCAGACATTGCCTTGATCAGATGCCCAGAGAGGCACCACAAGATTATTTCAGACCCCATAACTACATATTGAATCTTTTAATTTTGATAAGACTTTCAGTTTTTCCAGTGGTAGCTCATGGTTCCAATGTCAGTGGGACACTGATGTCAGTGAATCCACACTAGGTTGTGGTCTGAAATGTAAAAGAGGTGTCCAAGAGGTTGAATAGTTCAGCATCTCAAATAGATCCTTAAATATTGAAATTGAAACCCAGAGTAGCTACATTGTAATTAGACCCATGGGGCACCACTGTGTTCTTGTCATCCATTCTGTCTTGCTTTTTGGAATATTTCCCTCATACACAGACAGAAGACAAAAATAATGACCATGGAGAATCTACATAAATTCAACATAGGCAATGAGGAAACTGAAATAAAAGATTCCCCATACCTTGGATCAAACATTGATCAAAATGGATATTGCGGTCAAGAAATCAGAAGATAGGAATGCCAAGGGCAGCTATAAGAGAACTACACAAGATCCTAAAGAGTAAAGATATACAACTGAGCTAGAATCATCCAATCTATTATGTTCCCCATCACCAATCAGCATGTACAGATGGAAGAAAGTAGTGATAAGAAAGTAAACCCATTTGAGATGTGGTGCTGGAGAAGAGTACTTATGATACCATGGACAGCCAAAAAGACAAACAAATGGGTCCTTGAACAGATAAGCCTTGATTCTTCTTGAAAGCCAAGAAGATTAAATTGAGGCTGTTATACTTTGGCCACGTTATGAAGCATTGGAAAAGACAATAATGTTAGGAAATTCTGAGTTGTTGTTTTTGGATTTTCTAAACAAAAGATGCAGCTTGTCCAGTTTTGACCATTAAAGAATGTGAGCTAGGGGCTATACATACATTAATCATTTGGTCTGTTTTACCAGCTCCTAGACTCTTTTGTGGAATCATATAGCAATGCAAAAACAGTGTTTTCATCCATCTTATATTTGTTGTAGCTATGTGCCTTCAAATAATTTTTGGCTTATGGCAACTCTAAAACTAATAGTTCATAGTGTTTTTTGGCAAGATTTCTGGGTTGGGGGGTGGGGTGCTATTGCCTTCCACTGAGACTGAGAAAGTATGACTTGTGCAAGATCATCCAATGGGTTTCCACAGCTGAGTGAGGCTTCTCTCCTAGTCCAATGCTCAAACCATTACAGCACACTGACTTTTATATATTCCAGTATTAATTCCCCACCCACCCACACATATGAATACATAGGCAAGACTTCTATGTAGCATTCTGTCTCTCATGTGTTTTATTCTTTGTCCCCTCCAAACCAACCCTTCATCATGTGATCTTGTAATCTCTGTTAGGGCTTAGAGCTGAGAAGTTTGAGTTTGGGATACAATGAATGGGGAGCTTAGCAAGTGTATCCAAATGATTAGCAAGACTCAAGAGCTTTAGTGACCTTTGAATCTTTGCTGTCTTTAGCTTTAATGCCTGCAGTTTCTTCATCCCCTTTTGGCTCTTACAACATAAAAGGATCAGTAAGCTTGTTTGGTGCATTACAGCAGTTACAAAACCCTTGGAGAAGTTTGTGCATTTTGTCCCCTTGCTCATGGCAAAGCTGGGTCCAGTGGGATCACTGGGGTTGGTGTCACCTGGTGTGGCCACCCCTCCCCATTGACCTTCTTCCATCCCACACATACAGAATCTTTAGTAATGCTTTTTTATTAATGTTACCCATAAATCATCATTTCTATATATTCACTGAATGCAATGGCAATAGCTGGGTCATAAATAACCAGCAAAATTAAAATTATACCTTTCAATTACAGTATCATAAGGATAGCCTAAATATATTTATATTTGCATAGTTTCATGTGATGAAAGTGAAAATTTGGTAAGATGTGATGTTTTAAGGAAAATGTAAAAAGAGTAAAAAAATTAAAAATGTGAGGCTTCTCCTTTCTGTGCCCACTGACCTTCCACTCTCACCTTCTTTTTTGCTGAGCTTCAGGGTTTCAAAGGGATGCAAACACCACAGCCCATTTTTGGGAAAAAAAAAAGATATGTGGTGGTGGGGGGGTAATAGTGTCATCCCTTCTTAGAATATCACCTAGTACAATCCCCACTCCACACCTACTTAGTGACTTCCCTGGCTGGGTCTGTGCCCACCAATCACAAGACTGAGTTTCCAGCTAAATAAAAGCAATGTTCAGCAATGGGTAAAAGATGAGTGCTATATATTAGTGCATAGGGCAGTTTCAGCACAGGTTGGAAACAATCATGTTCACATTTTTTTTTAAAAAAATGTCCTGATGAGTTTATTATGTATTACTTTATGAAACAGAAATGCTTTGACTAGATCCTTTAAATAAAATTTCAGGACGTTCTGGAAATTTAAATAAGGGTAATACATGCTTACGAGATGTTTTACATTATCCATAAAGGAGCTTCTCAAAACTTCATCACAGTCATGTGTGTGTGTGTGTGTGTGTGTGAGAGAGAGAGAGAGAGAGAGAGAGAGAATGAAATATTTGAATGGATATATGTAGATTTTAGTAAAGGTATTTCCCCTGTCAATCCTTGGCCATGATAATTTTCCCCCAGTCAGCCAGGTCTGATGATTCTGTAAACATATACAATATAATGAGGAACTATTAGTCTATTTAAAGAATATCAAAGTAGTAGAATGTTTTGTTTCGTCTGTGCTGTTCTCTTGCTGCTCTGACAATTAAGCTTATCGCACGGCACTTACAAGAACAGGAACAGAACGGAAAGAAAAGGAATGGGGCAAAAATGCATTTTACTGGACAGGAGAATGCCACTGATGCTTCCAAGAGTCCCCAAGGCATCCCCCAGCCATTCCTGGCAGCTGATTTTGAAGAACGATTTTCCCATCCAGTAAAATGCATTTTTGCTCCACTCTGTTCCGTTCCATTCCTTTTCCTTAAGTGCCGTGCGATAAGCTTAATTGTCTAAATCTGGTACTTTCAGGAAGATGGCATATAACAATATCAGTCCCTGTGATACCTGGCTATATACCACTTGATCTAAATGGGCCATGAATTTAGGTGGTACTGGAGCTTTATGGGGGAAGGTAATCAAGAAAACAGCAAGAACGGTGGAGCTCTTTAAATAGTAATATGCTATTTTGTAATTACACACCATTGAAAATATCTCTAGCAATCTTGTATAATGGTAGCTGATTTATTAGCAGATGGAATGTCTGAGGACTCAGATTTAAATCCAAATTTATGCACCAAGGGTCAGCATAGTATAGTCCATAGGTCCCATGCACCACTGAACCTCACTTCTGTGGTTCTTGAAATCCCTACTAGTGCCTTGACTTCCTCCCACCAGTCTCCTTAAAATTCAGCTTGATTTTCAGGCCTTTTCTATCTTCTGATCACACAGAAACCCCCAAAATGTATGAAAACATGTGAAAATGATCCCACCTGCATAAGCACATCAGAACCCTGTAAAAGCCCCAAATACATCTACTTTCTTCTGCATTCTCTTTCAAAATGGCAACAAGAAGTAATACAGATTACAAGAACTGTTGCAACATCTCTTCTTTTTACCATTTTGAGAGGGCCTAAAGAGAAAAATGGAAATATTTCTGCTTGTTGCTTGGGAGGAGATATGGCTTGTGAGGAGGAGTTTGGAAAATGTGGCTCCTGTCCACTCACAATTGCCCACCTCTTCTTTACCAACCTTTTTGGATTGTGCAATGTACACAGTTTGTATTCTGGAATCCTCACTTAGACAGATGGCTAAAATCAGGTATGGAGAGAAATCTACTAATAAAAAAATGCACAAATTTCAAATGTGCACAAACACTGCTAGAACATAATTCAATCAAAGTGGGAATGCAAACAGGTTTTTTAAAAAAAATATGCAGAAAATGATCACATTGGAATGGCAAAAAAGGGGATATGGAGGAGGAGGGGGGGACTGGACATATATTGGAGTTGGATGTGGAGATGGAAGGTTGTTATAAATCAGGTCATTCTGATTACCAGATATGAATGGATGACATTTATGATAATTTAGTTGGACAGCCACAGATATGACAGTATTACTGGTGAAGCTGGAGAGTTATATGGATTATCAATAGAACCAGGTTCAAATTGTCACTTGGTCATTATAGTCTTTGTATCACCTTGTGTCAAGCATTGTCTTCCAGCCAAGCCTAGGTCACAGGACTATAATGTGGAAAAATATGTGTGCATGTTGATGGTTGAAAGTTATGCCATCTTCAAATCCTTGGATAAATTGTGGTATATAAATATGATAAATACATAGCTCAAGGAGAAAATCTGGAATGGTGTCTATAAGTACTGGGGGTGTGGGTAGGAATTACTATGGCCTTTTGCCGGTAAAGAAATTTTGTTCTTTCCCAAATAATCAGTGTTTGTTTCTTGAGTCAATTTCTATCCACTTTAGTAGGTGACGTAAGTCATAACAATGACCACAGTTATCATGTCTGGTAATATGCAGTGAAGTGGTATTTTATTTTGTCACTGGGCAAATGACAAATTGTTTGAAATTTGCACAAACATGGTTAATACTCTCAATGTGGCGGCTAAGAGATTGCATTCTGAATTCTAAGCTATTTTAGACACTGTGTGCAACATCTTATTAAGTTTACCATTAACCACTTGTCATAAGTCATCTTACAAGTCAACAGAGTTGTTAGTTAATGTTAACAAATGTGACAGTCCCACACTGTTGCCCCTTCATGCCTTTCATCTTTTATTATGTCAATGTTATGTAAGCACAGTCTTCAGGAGGACAAATCAATAGTACTGTAACAATTGTTTATCATAATCCAACAAGCACATTGACGTGCATGTCTTCCCCTCTCCTTGGTATGTAGGAACTTACTAAAGTGGATAGAAATTGAACACAGAGATACAATAATTGCCTACTATGTGGTAAAAAGTATGGAAGGATTTCTATCGAAATATTTCAATCACTGAATCCCAGAATCAAAGAGTTGAAAGAGTTAAATAACAGTAAATAACAGGACCATTGAAATCTCTTATTACTACAATATCTCTCCTTTCTGAATGTGTGGTCCTCCGTTCCAGGAAGGTATGATTCAAGTCCTCATTCTGTCTTATGGGTTTCTAGTTGGCCCCTACAATCACATCCTTATTGTTTCTGCTTCCCTTAATTTTTTACCCAGATCCTCTCAACTTGGCTTCCAGGATTAATTCATGGATCTCTTCACAGGTGCAAACATGAAGCTCACAGAATGATCCCTGGTCCTTCTACTTCTATGAGTCACATTCCTACAAATGTCTACTTCCTTTGCTTGGAAACTGACCTCCTCCTCAGAGACCCCTTTATTTAAGAAATAAAGGAGCTTTATCATTAAACTTTCAATAGTGTGTTTTATTTCCCCCAAAAAATTAAGAAGTCACATTTAAAAAGGAAGTTATCCCTCCTATTTTTTAGTGTTTAAAATGTAATAATGTTTGAAAACCAATGTATTGCTCATTAATTTTATGTTACATTCCATTAATGTCTGTTCATGTATGTGTGAGGTGGGGACACACATTAAGATTGATAACAGAGTAACAAAACATGGTAAAATTCCTACCAAATGCCTCCCAAAATGTCTTCTAATGTTACTGGAAATTTACTTAAAACTTATTAGAAAATATTATGCATTCTTATTTTGTTCTGTTATTTTTTAGAATTCAAATTTGTTCTGTCTTTACTATGCATGGTAACTTATTGCAGTTACTTTTTGTTCCCTCTTTATTATCCCCAAACTTTGGTTTCTTCTTCTTCTTTCTTCTCCTGTAGCATCCCTGATGGCTCTCAAACAGTTATTGTGAAATGCAGTAAAAATCCCCTTAGCAATTTTAAAACAAATGCAGTGGCTGTATGCAGAGATTAACAAAGATGTAGCCCATAGGAGGAAACATCCAGCTGATAGTCCCTGGCATCATTTGGCCTCTGGAAGGTTATGGAAAAGAAGGAACCACTTCCTTCCCATTTTTAATTTTCCCTAAACCAGTGTAAGAGATGATTGAAGGATACTAGTAAACTTGGGAATGATCTCTTCCTGAATCTTAGAACATCATCATCAGTCAGACTCAATAACACCCGATGTACCCAAGGCCTAAATAAGGCAGTTTAAGCTGATTTGTGTAAAGTAACAATTCTAACAAATGGCAAGTGTGGACAGGGCAATATTTTAGCTTCGACTCCAATACAAGTTTCAGTGGCTTATGAAACTCACTTCAACAAAGCCCCCCCCCCAAAAAAAAGCTTTCCAAGATCCAAAGGTACCTCCCCATCATCTCAGGTTGAAATCTGAGTCAGAGAAGAATTCTAGGTTTACTTCTCATCCATATCAACTTCCTCCTTTGCTTTAACTCTCATTGATCAAGTAGCATGTAAGAATAATAGTGATCTTCCAGATACAATAAGAGAAGATTAAGGAAGGAGACTGGATCCACTTTCCCTGTCTTCTCAAGTGCTCAGCTTGCACGCAAGAAGAAACCAGATAGGGGATTGAGGCGGCATCTGAACTGCAGAAATAATGCAATTTGACACCACTTTACATGCCTGGCTCAATGTTATGGAATTCTGAGATTTGCAGTTTTGTGAGATATTTAGCCTTTTCCATCAGACTACAAATCCTAGGATTCCATAGGATAGAACCATGGCAATTAGAGTTAAACTGCATTATTTCAGCTGTGTAGATGCAACCTGGATCAAAAGGGACCCAAATGGAGCTGAATATTCAAAAGAGGAGTGATTCAAGAGAGGGTTTTTATTGAGAATTGAAAATTAACCAAATCATACTGAAGTAAGTGTAAATGTAATCAGAAACACAGACCAATACCCCTTGAATGTTGATATATCAATATAAAGATGCATATTTTGGATGCAGTGACAAAAAAATTAAAAGAGAGAGCAACCTGTTGCTGAAATCGATGATGCTGAGTTCAAAGTCCAGTAAGATGAAGTAAAACCTATGCAGCAAAATTTTGCTGTGAGCACCAAAAGAATGTCTCTGTGTGTGCGTGTGTATAAAGATAATAGAGAATAATAGAAAAGAGAAATGCATAGCTGAAATGTCCTTTCCAGCTAAACCCTAAACTGATTGAAGATTAAAGGAGAACCTGCAGTCACATATACCATGGTTCATGTTCTTTGCTGGTATCTTGGGAGGTTGAATGTATGAGGAAAGATGTGAAATACATTTAACTTTTAATCCTAAAGCTCATGGGATATATATATATATATATATATATATATATATATATATATATATGGAAATATTTAAAAGTCAGCAGTTTAACATTGTGCAAAACATATAGGTCCCAAAGAAGACACATGCTCAAGGTACAGGATAGCAATAGTTAGTCTCATAGCTAGAAGGTTTCTGGGTAAAATTAGTGTTAACTGCAACATGGTCATGGTTTGGATCCAGACAGACCAAACTGAGGAAGTAGACTGGTTTACGAAAGCTCATGCCACCAACTTCTTTCTTTCAGTTAGTCTCAAAGGTGCTACAAGATCTCTCTACATAGTGATTCTACAGACTAACGGCTATATCTGTGATTTCAGTCCTATGTATGTTTACTCTGGAGTCTAATGATAGCCAGGAATTTCACTTCATTCATGATAGAATGAATTTGAATTTTTAGAAATCCAAATGCACAAGAAAGTTAAATTGAGTGATTTGTCCAGGACTAAAGGTTTGTACTTAACAAGAGATTCAGTTGCTCTGTATGTAACCAATAGCACTGAATATTCTAGTAGCACTGAATGTAAGCTTCCATCTTTCTCTCTCTCTCTCTTTAACTGTGAGGCTCCTTATCATGAATTCCTGAATGTCATGAAGGTACAAAATGGTCTTCTCCATGCTAGGAACAGTTGAATATGTTGAATTTGTCTGGAATAAATGAGGGAGACATTTGTTTTTCACTGAGTTTTGAAGATTTTGGCCAAACTGGTAAATTTTACATTTAATCTAGAACAGGGGTCAGGAACTTCCTCTTACCTGGGGCTGGTTCGGTGCACTCCAGGTCTTCTGTGGGCTGAGGGGGGGGGAGAAATGGCACACTGCGTGCGCATGCACAGTGCGCCAGAAGTACTGTGCATGTGTGTGCACACTTGCTCGTGCATGCACAGTACTTCTGGCTTACTGTGCATGCATGAGCGAGTCGCGCCCGCTATTTTGTTTTCCAAAATGGTGGCCGTGACCCGTTCGTGCATGCGCCGGAGTACTGCGTATGCGCAAACAAGTGGTGGCCACCATTTTGGAAAACAAAATGGCAGCAGGTAGTGGTGGCGGTGGCAGTACCTGGGCCTGGGGTTGGTCCAAAGGCCTCGGGTGGCCAAATCTGGCCCCCGGGCCCTAGGTTGCCGACCCCTAATCTAGAACCTGAGATTTATTTGTTTTTAAATGAAGATGTTAAAATGACAGATTTTTCCTGTCGTTGTCTCTGTCCTTCCCAAATTCATATCCCATAGATTATGAAATGGTGCTACTGCCAATGAAAACCTGGACAGCACAGTACAGGATGTGCAAGCCAAGGTTTTTAAAACAAATGGCACTCAAAAATGTTTCCAGTTGGATTTCATTAACAGAATAATACAAAAGAAGAGGACGTGTTAGCATTCTAAAGATCATTCATCCTTTTCACCAGACTGGAACAGGGGAAAAAAGTTGTTTCTCTTTGTAGAGAAACACCATTTTAGTTAGCAGGAGCATTTCTACATGCATGACACCAAAAGAACACCGCCTCCATTCACAAAGCTTCCATTAACTTCAGGAGGTTGGCACATGGCTAATGTCAGTCCCTTTTGGTCTTAGATTACCTTTTAAAAATTAATATAGCCTAATTAAAATTCAGCTAATGTAAATCTGTATTTGGTATTCCAACACAATTGGGTTAATGTGAGCAAGAGCAGAAGGGAGCAAAGAGCATTGTTCAGAAGCTGCTCAGATTAGCTGAATTACTATTTCACTAAAAGCCTTCTTGTTAATGTGGTAGGAGTTGACAAAAGCAAATAATTAGGTTTTCTTCAATTTTAAATTGAACTTTTCTTCCTAATGGCTGCTCAGAGCTTGCTCAGGAGAGACAGTAGAAGAATTGGCAGTGCAATTATATGAATTCACTGCAAATGGGGAGTTTGGTTTTCACGTGCTCCAAAGGAAATGATGTTCAAAAGCCCATCTCCTAGGGTAGCCACTGTATTTCTGGCACAAGTCCTGTTCTTTGAACAACTAAAGCAGAATTCAAGTTTTCAAGGAGCTTTGTCCATCAAGGTTCAAGGTCACTTGCAGGGTTTCTGCCCGTCATGGGAAAGATATTTATTTATTTATTTATTGAATCAATTTCTATCCTATTCAACACTGGAAAGGCTCTATCTGTTCCTTGCACATCAACTAAAAACTGAGAAAAATAAGATTGTTCCTGCCTTCAGATTTTAAGTTGCCTGCTGACGTATGATAACCTCATACATTTCATAGTGTTTGCTTAGGCAAGGAATACTCAAGAGATGGTTTGTCACTGCCCTGCATTGCACTGTAGCCTACAGAATTTCATTTTCTTTGATAATCTGCTTTTCAAGTACTAACAAAGAAAAAGAAAAAGATGTGGGTGGAAAAAGCAAACATGAAAATCCATGCATCTGAGGAAGTAGACTGAAGTCTGTGAAAGCTCATGCTACCAGCTTCTTTCTTTCATTTAGTTTCAAAGGTGCTACAAGATCCCTTTGCACTATGAAAATCCAGACACAGGTTTTTAAAAAGATGATGCTCCTCAACAATGTGAAATTGTTGATGGACAACAGTGAGAGGCAAGCAAAGCCCAATACAACTATCTTCTCAGGAGGATTGACTACAGCCCTACTTTTCTTATTTCCTTCTGTAGTCTGGTGGAATGGTGGCATTCCTCATGTTGTGCAATAGCAATGTGACTTTGATGCCATCATCATCATCAACAACATCAACATCTCATGACTACATTATTAAGAAGAGTGCAAAAATGGATCAGAATGCCTGTTCACACACTCCATCTCCACCTTACAAGGGATCTCAAAACTTGTTGATTTTTGCAGTTACCCTACTGTCAGAATGTTTCCAGATGGATTTCCTTAATAGGGTAATACAAAAGAAGAGGGCATGTGTTAGCATTCTAAAGATCATTCATCCTTTTCACCAGACTGGAACAAGGAAAAAAAGTTGATTCTCTTTGTAGAGAAACACCATTTAATTAGTACTTAGATTGTATTTTATGGCAATTTTAATGCTGTAAGCTGCCCTGATTGCTCTGCAGAGGAACAGGATATGAATAAATACATTATTATTATTATTATTAATTATTATTATTATTATTATTATTATTATTATTATTATTATTATTATTATCCTCTTCCCTTCATATGTACATGATAGTATTGATGAAGAAACCTATCTGAAGCCTGCCCTGTAATCTTCTCTTTCTCCAATGCTCTGGAATCTTTAGAATGGATCTTATTCACCCTAGAAACTATGACCTAACTGTTGTTTGCATTTGAAGTCATTTCTAACTTATGACAACCCTAAGGCAAGATTTATTTTTTAGGGGGGTTGCTTTCCCTTCCTCTGATGTTAAAAGAACATTACCTAGTGGGTTTCCATGACTGAGCAAGGATTTGAACTAGGGGCCTTTGCAGACTGCTAGAAATAGTGGAAATTGAGTCCACTTTAACTGTCCTGGTTCAGTGCTAGGGAATCATGGGAATTGTATTTTTTTTTTCTGAGACATTGAGCCTTCCCTGTCAGAGAGCTCTGGTGCCACAATAAACTACAGTCTGCAAAGGTCTCCAGAATCCCAGTCCAGCATCCAAACCACTATGCTGACCTCATGCTGACTTTTTATAGGTTGTCCCAACTATGGCATTCCCACTGAATAAATTGGTGAATATTGAGTCAACAGATAATGAAATCCCATTGATTCAAAGAGTTTAGTCTTTGGGGAGCTATCACTAAATTTTCTGTCTACATGTCCCAAGCATAAGAAACTTGGGAACATAAGCTTCCCAGGGCATCTCCTAGGATTCTTCATCAAAGCTACATGTTCCTGAGTCTCTCAAATCTGTGATGCTGCCACTGTAGAACACGAAATCAAGGAAGTGATTACTAAGTTGGCAAGCTGAGGTAGAGAAGAACTCTTGGGAATATTGTATTGTATTGTATTGCAGCATATTCAAAGTTTAGGAGGAAAACAGTGATATTCGAGTGAAGAAAATTACAGGGATATTGCTATTTTTCATGAGTGGAATATAACATTACTAACTTTCATGTATGTAATATAATGCAGGTGC
>JAIPUX010001232.1:159530790-159543814 GCA_020142125.1 Phrynosoma platyrhinos | reverse complement strand
GAAAAAAAACCTTTCTCCAGCTTTTAAAATCCACTCATCATCCTCAGAGGTCGATGTATCGAAACCGTCCGGCCGCTACCACTTGTTGAATTGTGATGATGATGGATGTACAGAAAACAGTCCATGAAACCAGTCACCAAGACACAGACAGCTTCAGCAAGCTTCTTCTTTTATTGCAAAAATCAGCATGAGCAAAAATGAAACAATAATAACAACAATAGCATTTCCACTTTAGCCAGAATGGCTAAGCAGGAACAAAACTATAACTGCTACATTTTGAAAAATTAGTCAAGCTACAGCATCTGCAAAATATTATTAGTTAATCCATTCAGCTTTAAAGGTTGAAAAGAAGTGGAGTACTTTTCCAGAAACACAATCCCAACCCACATTTCTCCACCTCTTTAGGTGTAGCCTTTACAGACTGACTGGTTGATCTTTCATGACGTATGTTAGCCCAGCTCTGATTTTTTTATTACATCATGTGACTGCCGTTCTCAAAACATACTTTGGTATTGAAAACCCCTTGTGTAAACAAAACTCTTTCTCACAGAATTTTAGCTTGTTAACTAGCGTTTGTTTTGATTAACACACACCTGGGCTGATTATTGTGAATCTGGCCTCAGAAAGCAGTTTCTCCCATCAAGGAAAAATACAGACACACATCTTTACATTTCAACATCTTAACATTGACTATATATCCCATCAAAACCCAACAATTCTGCTGTAATCTTCACAGTTTAGTAGATGCCATACGTAGCATCTGATTGTATTTATGTGACTTTATAATTAATGGCTATTTGTGTTGCTGGTGCAAGTTCATTATTTTCCATTGACCCTTGGGAAAGAAAGGAAGACTCTGCTATAATCTGAGAAAGAGTATTGCATCAATAGTGCCAACAGCAGCATCCAGTAGACTTTTTAACCATCTTGGTATTTCTTTTTTTATTTTAGCTGATGAACCATTTCACGTTTTGATTACTACTGAACTGAGAGAGGCAAAGGGATGCATTAAGCCTCAAGAGTGCCATTGATATCGACTGCCCCTTGGCTACTCCTCCATTTTTTCCAGCACTATATAGTAAATACAGGGGATGAGGCATAAGGTGCCTCTGTGCTGTGAATTTAGCTGTTCCTCCTCCATTTCATTAGCTGCTACTTGTCTAGCTGATATTACTTCACTCCAGTACTCAAATCATGGGGCCAAATATGTGTGTATTGGGGGGAGTAGGGTAGAGATGTCAAAGTCTCTTTGGCTGCATCTGCACTGAAGAAATAATCCAGTTTGACACCACTTTAACTGTCATGGCTTAATGCTACAGAATTGTAGGAATTGTCAGTTTGTTTGTGGCACCAGAGCTCTGGTGCCACAAACAAACTGGCAAATCCTACAATTCCATAGCATTAAACTATGACAGTTAAAGTGGTGTCAAACTGGATTATTTCTGCAGTATAGCTATAGCTCTAGCCTTGATTTCATTGCATTTCTCTAATTCCTGTATGCATTTTCTTTGTGTCCTTTTCTATCAGGTTTCAGGTCTCCATGGGGTTTATTGTTTGTTTGTTTTTGTTTTTTGTTGGTGGGGGGGTTGAGTATTGATATCTGTGCATGCCCCCCAGGCATGCAATTATTTACCCATTTTACCGACAGTATGCATTTCCCCCCACTAACTATAAGATTTTCATGTGTGTTGTATTTTCATGGTGTGCACTTTAGTGATTTGTATGTCAGTGTCCACACTGCTTTGTGCACATTTTATTTTTCCAGTGTACTGTGTATAAGGCATGTGGCAGGGCTGAGCTTGGTACCAAGTTTGGTGAATAAGGTAGGTTTTTTTTTATTATTTTTGCAAGATCTATACCTCAGTAGTTGGAAAATAGGTGGTAAATTTGCAGCTATTACTGTCTTATGCATAATTTATTATGTTGAAGTTGGATCCCAGTTCTATTAGCCTGCAATTGCAGAACGAAGTGTGCAATACCAAATGCATGAAAGACCAAACATTATTGTGCCCCCCCCCCCCCAATGATCCATGTTGTCTCATGTTCACAGTATGACAGCCTTGGGTTAGCTCTCTTCACTTCCAGTGAGAGCTTTCATCACTGTCCAGCTTTCACAACTATATGTAGAAATTGGAAATACTATGGCATAGATGATTCTGACTTTGGTATTTCATGATATTTCTTTACATTTGAGGATATTATCTAGTTCCTCTAGGTCTGTCTTTACCAGGTTTCATCTTCTTTTAATTTTCTTACAGAGAAGGCTATCTCACAAAACTGCAGTTCCCAGAATTCCCTAGAATTGAGCCAGGGCAGTTAAAGTGGTGTCAAACTGAATTATTTCTGCATTGTGGATTGGACCTCTGAAAATCATCAGTAATCTTTTTTTTCCCCTTAATATTGATCTGTAACCCTGATTTGGCACTTTCTGTCTTAACTTTCATAAGTAGTCAGTCAATATCTTAGACAGTTGTTGTATCTTCCCCAAATTTGCACACCTGCTTTCTCTTAGTGTAATCCCACTTTCCATATCATATATTTTGCATATAAATTAAACAGATAGCATGGTTTGTCTGACCCCCTTGACACTGGAAACCACTTTTTTCTTCAATATTGTTCTCTGACAGTCACCTCTTATCCAGAATATTGGCTATTCATCCAGACAATGAAATGTTGTTGCACTCCTGTTTCTTTTAGAGCAGCCCATAATTTCTTATGAGTTACACAGTTAAAGGACTTTCTGTAATCTATAAAGCACAGATTGAGTTCCTTCTAAAATTCGTTGTTGTGTTCCATTATCCAACATATGCTTGCAATATAGTCCCTGCAACATCCCCAAACAAGCAAAGAACTATTTACACAGTATTCCATAGTGTTTATTTACCATTCTGGGGAATGAGTTGAACCTCATCCTTTAATGGTCAAAGATGTTATGAATTATGAATATGAAGTTTCATATTTGATAAGGGATAGCCGTTGGCTTTAGATGTTCACAGTGCAGCTGAAAAGAGAGAACTAGAATATTTGATAGTGGGACAGTCTTCAATGTTGTGCTAGAGACTTTCAGAGGGTGCTATTACTTCCTTTCCCACAATCAGAACACCACCAACTGAGTTATCAGCTGTTTCAGAAGCTATGACCCAGACTGAGCTGATTGAAATAGAATTACATTTGTAGATCATTATAGTGGTGTTTGATCAAGCACTATGTGCAAAAGCCAGATAGAAAAGCATGGGGGAGGGGGAAGCCCACCACATTAATGCTAACTTAACAATAAGGCACTGCATGCCATTTGTAGTACTCTTTCCACTTCAGAAAAGCACTTGGACAAATGGAGAGAAGAAGGAGTTGTATCTGAAAGCTCTAAGAGCCACATCTTTGAAGACAGCATAGTGTCAGACTACTTAAGTACATACATAAAGCTGTAATGCAAATGTGGGCAAAGTGCAACCAACATTCTTCATGCCTCTTCTGGACTCTAGTTTTGTGGTCCCCTGAAGACCTATACCTGTTCTTCCATTTAAAAAAAATCAGTGTGATTTTGGGAAACTTTTGCCCGCAAACCATGCAAAAAGTCTCACAAACACACAAAAACAGAAGCACTCATACAAACCTCATACTACCCCCGCCCCAAATAAATCTGTTCCCCTCTTCAGTCCTCCTCAAAATGGATCCATTTTGGATCCATTTTGGGAGGAACTGCAGGAGAAAATCAAGTTACTTGGGGCTTGTAGAGTGTAGTCCATGGTGAGTTTTGGGGAGGGAAATTAGTTCCTGCCTTCTGATGTGTTTGCCCACCTCTGCTCTAATGAGGTTGATATGGTGAGAACACATTCCTTTGGCTCGAAATAAAGAAGGGTCCATGAAGGAAAATCAAATAATGAGGTTTTTTATAATGACAGTCCATAGTATGGCTGAAGACTTGTGCCAGATCATTGCTGATAAACTAAAGCTCAAATAAAAGCAACTCTGACCTGAGGAAGCTATGGAAAGCATTTCTACAGCACTTTTTGAAGGGGATGGTGACCTGTCTGTGTTATCAATGTCAAATACTGATGTAGGGGATCCCCAATTCCTCTTCTGTGCACTACTCATAAGGGAATTGTCAATATTTGCTCTATTATCCTGAAATTGCACTTTGATCAATTTTGAACAAAAGAAGAAAAAAGAAAGAACAAAAAAGCTACCACCTTTCACCCCAGATGATTATATATTTTGAAAAGGAGAGTCTTCTGCTAATGGAGTTATATGATATTGGATATTATTGTTCTTATTTGCTGGTGTAGAGTGAAATAAACTATCTAAGCTATTCATGCAGCAATTTGATGAAAGAGGAACTGGGCACCAAATTCAGCATCATAAAATAAACATAAGACACTGAGAACTGCAAGGTCACTACCTATTTTCAAATTACTGAGGTAGAGATTTTGCATGAAATCACATTCAGCCATAGAAATCAAGCTGCCTTGAATCCTGTCTTGAAGTAGTTAAATGCTTGTGTGTGCTTACTGAGCTTTTATAATGAGCTTCTATGATTGCTGTTCAAGGGTCAGACTGGATAGCTAGATGAGACCTTCTAAGAATAATAAGTTTTTTTTTCTGCCTATCTCTCTTGAGACTCAAGCATTGTTCCACTCCAGGGACAAGGTGCACCCTAATAAAACTTCCTGTTCTGTAAACATCTCCTCTGTTCTTTATAGATTTCATGTTCTATAAACAATGTCTGCTCAAGTAAGAAGCGCTACATATTGTGAAACTAGTTACCCAAGGGGGGGGGGAGAGAAATGCTCTTTGTATATGTGTAATCCTATAAAAGATCCTCAGCAGCTCAGTTTGGGGCTCACCACCTCTGGAAAGTTATTTCCTGCTGGGCTCGCTGGCGTTACTTCTTAATAATAATAATAATAATAATAATAATAATAATAATAATAATAATTTTTATTTATATCCCGCCCCTCTGCCAGGCAATCGGGGCGGCATACAACATTTCAAAACATAAAAACAAATAAAATCAATTCAAATCCCATCCCTCCTTCCCACACCCACCCATCCCTCCAAAACCAATCAAACTAAACAGATTAAATAACAATAATTAAACAATTAAACAATAATTTAAAACTCACTTTCCTTTACTCCTTGGTCTCCAGTCCCATTTTTCTGCTGCATTCTTGGGAGAAAGATGGGAAATAAATTCAAACAAATAAACTTGGTACAGTAATTTTTGGCAATAGGGCTTATACACTAATATAAGGTTTGAAAATATAAAAAATTCAAAGTGAACAGCTAATTCTTTAAGTGAGTCCAAAGAAATGTGAAAATGGTACTTTCTTAGAGGCTTCCAAATCCAATGAAATTCTTCTCCATGCATAGTTGAAGGCAACTTGTGGATCCTGGCTGGAAGCTCATTCATTTCCACTCCATGCCAGGGAGGGGGATTACAAAATGTATAGAAGATACCCTTCCCATTGAATGATGAATTTTGCAATAATAAACATTGTTGCAGTAGGAAGAGGCAGAAATAATGAGTTTTATCCATACAACCATGTGATTATTACAAGATTCAGACCTAAGATCACCCAAGTATGTCCAGCTCACATCTATGAAACATATGATGTTGATGTGCTTGAGACATAAGAACAGCACCCCCGTGCCATATGTGGGCCCGCAATATGCAGACTCAAAGTCATGTGGACAGTGAGCCCCGGCACTTTTAATGGCATGCGAAGGGTGCACTGTAGTTTATTTGGAATGCATTTCCACAGCATATGTGCAGGATTTGACCTCATTTTTTTTTAAAAAAGAAAATGATTCTCAAAGACTTATAGATGTTTCCAATTTACTTTTAAAAGAATAACACAAATATATTTATTTTATAAATCAGAGTTCTAGCTATGCAGATCTTGGGAAGGCACTTTTTACTATGAATACAGTGACATGTAGAAGCCTCCATAACTGAGGAGTGGTTATGGAGATGACCTGGGACAATCATCATCCTTGCACTTTTCATTTATACATGGTTTCAGCATGTCATTCATTGTTTGTAAAAATAATTTCCCAGGCCTGTGCTATACTGCTATTTTTGTGAATTCTATTTTGTATTTTATTGTATTAACATTTCATTTCATCCTTGACTGGTTTTTACCTTAAAAGGTAACACAGAATATTTTATAAAAACACTATATTGTGTTTTTAACTGTTATGTTTTAAGACTAGTATTATTTCATTATTTTTTAACTTTTGCAATTAATATTTTAGTTGTATCATTTTTAAATTATTGTAATTATTGGATCCCATTTTGGGGAAAGGTGGGATATAAATCCAATAAATAAAAAAAATGAATTCAGACTAACATGTTTTCATTCTCTCCTCTGTTAAAGATGTCCTTTGCTTCTATTCATCATTTTCAGTTCTTCTTAATTCCTATGTTAGTAAGAGTCATGTTTTCATTCAATATAAGACACATAGAATCCTGTTGTATCTAATATTGCTTTGGAATGGCGTACAAAATTGGGTAATTTTATTGCTCTCAGGAGGCTTGAAAATCTAAAAGGGCCTTTTAGCCATTGGAATTATGCATTCCCTTAACTAACTCCAATAAATAAATACAACAACTAACAGATTTTTAAAAAGCAACCCAAATTTGTAGCCTGTACATATTATCTGAAATTCCTGTTGCACTACACTGTTGGAGTTCAATAGAAATAGCAGTGCTATCAGCAGTATCAGATGTAATAGTAATACCATAAGGACATTAAAATGATATTTGTGCAATAAAATCATCCATTCCAATACTTTAGAAATGATCTATCACTATCATTTCTTATTGTTTTGTACTTGTAAGGTGGACATTTTACTGCTAGATCAAGCTCCACGTTGTCATGCGATGTAGCTTCCAACATATAATGTTAAAGAACATTTTTTATTGCATGCCAGATTATCAGGTGAGGTAACAGTAGGTAGATTCTTTACTAATCATGAGAATAGGCAGTTTCATTTCCAGGTATTATACAGGAAGTTGGCTAATAAGTTATGGTCATGCTGTATTGTTCTCTTACTGATTTCCTGTTCTTGATTAGAAAACCTACATATTTATTGTTGTAGAACAGATATTCCCAAAGTCTGGCCTTCCAGGTATTTTGTGCTTCAGGTCCCAGGTTTGTGGGCAATTGTTGTCTATAAGCAGCTTCAAAATTGGTGAGAAATGGTGATGTCTATCGTGGCCTCTCCATTCCATGCCTACTCAGCATGTTAGCTGGCTATGGTATCCTACAAAGCACTTTCCATCTCTGCCTCTCCCCCCTGCAGTCAAGTCAGCATTGCACACCTAATGTTTTTTCTTTACAGTTTCCATTGTGTTCAGCCCTGTAAAAAAAGTATTACTTAGCTTTACTTAGTTGCTACAAAGCTGAAAACAGATTCCTTAAATTCTCTGAAGGAAGCAATATACTTTCTCCTGCCCTATTCTGGAAAAAGAAGACCTGTTGAAGTAAATTTGTGCCATATAGAGGAAATAAAAAAGGCAGCACTCAGAAAAGCTACTTTTTTGGATAGGCCATGCTAGTAGGTCAATGTTAGGAACTGAAGACCCCAGAATAATTTCTCAAGCTTTAGAAAGAAATTCTTATTTACCACTGCAGATCTTCAAGGAATGGCAAGGAAGTTTTATCAGTAATCTTTCTGCAGAATTGGTTTATTGTTGTTGTATATTTTATAGTGACCCTAAGATGAAACTATCACAGGCTTTTCTTGGCAAGATTTGTTCAGAGGTGGTTTTCCATTTCTTTTCTCTGAGGCTGAGAGGGTGACTTACCCAAGGTCACCCAGTGGGTTTCCATGACTGAACAGGGATCTGAACCCTGATCTTCCATAGTCCTTAGTCAAACACTCAAATCATATACCAAACTGGCTTCACACAGGTGATACATTTTCTTGCCTGAGATGGGTTACTATATGGCACCCATTAACCCAAGTCATAGAATGCTACAAGTAAGGTACACATATACCCAAAGTTGGCCAGTTTACCTGTGCATGTAACATATAAAATCCCACTTCTCTCCTTCCCTGTCTGTATATGTCCAATAATAATATATTTTATGGCTCGGCTAATCTAAAACCCAGAAACTACATTCTGAGTTGGCTGCCAGACCTTTCCTAAGAGTAGAGGTGGCCCCATTGGGCTGGATGTGTGAAGCTGTACAAATCACTATCTGGTAGCTAACAAGAAAATGATTTGTTTAATTTATAAGGAATTCTAACTTTTATGTTAAGACTTGTTTCACAGAGTCTGTCATTATCTATCATATGTATAGCCAACCAGTCTACCTTTTAACTGATGAAAAGTAATCTAAATGGAGTTTAAATCTCCAAAAGAGAAACATACTTTTAAATATTATGGGCACCTTTTATGCACATCACAAAGAGAAAAGAGGATTATTATGAGAACGGATTGGTCTCTTAAGCATAAAAATATCTGAATCAATCTGCAGTTCTTACTTGAAACCTTCCTGTCATTTTTTTCTCATCATGGGATTAAGGAGACTTCAAATGGCAGCTTTAATTTAATGTTATGACAGAGATCATCTTCTGGCAAACTAACTGATTTCTTTGGAGTCTATAATTTGCTGTGCAGCATTAGTGTCCATCTATGTCTTCAACAAGCAAAAACCAAACAAAACCCATCGCTTAAATTACTAACCATGCAAACAAACAAAAAATCTCATTGACCATGACCAATGAAGACCATGTTAAGAGTCACAGGAATATGAATGGGTTCTTATTGTACTTTCAACATGTCAAGAATGGAGAGACATCTGGAGCAGCCAAAGTCACTGGGAAGAACCATCAAAACATAAAATTTTGTTTTGCAATTTCATTCCCAATGTGAGAATCTGGCAGTGTTGGACAACTGCAAGGAACACAGTGATCTGGCAGGGACAACTGCTGAAATTTAGATTATTGCACATGTCTTTCTTCTGATATGGGCATCGGCTGGGCATAAACTGCTTAAAATTGATGTTTTCACATGCATCTGTGGCCAACTTGGAGGCATAGTGTACCCAATCCGGACTTCTCCAGATCAGGTATGCAATATCTCTGAGCTGAGCATGGAGGCATGCAAAAACATCACTTTTTAAATGGTTTATGCCCATGCCCAGCCCATGTTCAGCTTGGGGAAAAACATGTGCGATAATCTCCTTAATCTAGACCCCTTTTTCCTGGCTTTTCTTTTCTTTTCTTTTTTGGTAAAAGCCAAAATGACTATGGGCCTTTACAGATTGCCAGAAATAATGCAGCTTTAAGCCACTTTAACTATCCTGGCTCAGTGCTAAGGAATCATGGGAACTGTGGTTTATTGTGGCACCAGAGCTCTCTGACAGAGAAGGCTCAATGTCCCCCCCCCCCAAAAAATACAATTCCCATGATTCCCTAGCACTGAGCCAGGACAGTTAAAGTGGCTTCAAGCTGCATTATTTCTGGCAGTCTGTAAAGGCCCTATGTTGAGATTATTCTACTTTGAACATATTATGAGATGGCATGTATCATTAGGAAATGTAATAATGCTTGGCAAAATGAGAGAGAGTAGGAAATGAGGAAGGTCACACTACAGATGGGTAGAAGTCACAGAATGTATCTGAAAAATCTTAACAGTGCTCTTAATAGCGGGGTGTCTTGGAGGTCTCTTATTCATGGAGTCACCATAAGTCAAAAGCTGATGTGACCTCAATTAACAACAAAAGACCCAACCTCATGGCTGAGTTTAATCACCTTTTTGATTTCTCACATTGCTGCCCCTGTCCTAATTCTGGAACATTAAAGGAAATTAAAATGGTAGCTAGATCCAGTAGGATAGGGTTCCTAGAAGTGCTGTCAGTATATCCAGGCAAGCTTTCAAGAGACCACCAGGAAGACACCAGCGGTGCCTTTGTTTGCCAGTCCATACTGTGCAGTAGAATGAAGCTCTAATGAACAGGTTGCTGTAGACCACAGGTTTCACTCTTCTGAAAAAAATATGGCTGAATAAGCAAATCAACTTCTGAGTAAATTCTAAAGTGGAATTCTTTGTTAGCAGTCAAGAAATACATTTTGAGAAGAGCAGCCTCATGACATTAGAAATTTCATCAAGTCTCTTAACCAGATGAATAAGAAAACTTGCACTGAGTGACTCCTGGGTTATTTTCTGACCATAAGAATTCAAGTACATTTCAAGAGATAAAAAATGTACCAGAATGGCAGTGTGTTTGAGGCAGGTATTGCAGAAGAGGTTCGTGTTCATGAAGTGTGTCCTTACTGAGCTTTTATGATGAACTTCTATTGCTGTTCAGGGTGGGAGGTGGGGGGTCAGACCGGATAGCTATATGGGACCTTGTAAGAATAATAAGTTTTTATTCTGCCTATCTCTCTTGAGACTCATGTGTTCCACTCCAGGGACAATATGTACCCTGATAAAACTTCCTGTTCTGTAAACATATCCTCTGTTCTGTAAACATTTCCTCTGTTCTGTAAACATTTTCCTGTACTGAAAACAATCTTTGCCGAAGCAAGAAGTTGCTGAATATTGTGAAATTAGTTAAGCAAGAGAGGGAGGGAGGCTGCTCTTTGTATACGTATTATGACTACCTATAAAAGATCCTCAGCAGCTCAGTTCAGGGCTCAGCACCTCTGGAAAGTTATTTCCTGCTGGACCCACTGGCATTACTTCTTCAATAAAGTAACTCACTTTCCTTTAGTCCTTGGTCTCCAGTCTCATTTTTCTGCTACATTTCTGGTGACCCAGATGGGACTGAGAGGTGGCATTAGCCTGCTGTGATCGCTGTGCTGAAGAAGGGGCTACAGCACTGGTGCCCCATTCTCGGTGCCACCAACTATTTGTCGGCAGAATGGGAGGATTCAGTGCTATGACCGCCTGAACGGCAATGTGCGCTAGGAGAACCCAGAAACTGGAGAAGGAAACCTGACCCCTGTCTCCAAGATCAGGCAAGTATAATAAAGGGGAATACTCAAACCAGCTTCGAGTCCTGGTGATGGGTTAGAGTCCCGGTGACAGGTTCGAGTCCTGTCATAGACTTCCTTTTTTTCAAAAGATGTAACCAAAATATTTTCTGTGTCCTTAAATTGTTACCATTGTTCTTTCCAAGTGAAAACAGTACAACAAGGACAGATAAGAAACAAACATATAACTTGAAGGAAAACAGTATTTGGAAACATAACAGTTGGGGAAAAAATATTTGCAAGATGTCCTAATATTGTTGAATAATTTTCTACTCCAGTAACAAAAAAGCATCTGTGTCATGTTTATGAGAAAAAACAATGAATGCTTGCTACCTAAACCTCTCAGTGGCATTCTTTCCAATGCAGATATAGGGATTTTCACAACAGTGAGCATGCACCAGTGAGGGACGGCTGAGGAACTACTTTAGTGCCGGTACTGGTAAAACAGTAAATGCAGTGTGATAATATGTGTTCTCATAACGTTACTATCACGTTATCAATAGTCTAATGCAGTAACACCTGTTCTCATATATTACATTCTAGGGACTTGGTGGGAAAGTTACAGGTACTGGTATGATAAGCTTAAGTATGTCCATACAAACAAACAATCAAATAAACAAAACCATTAGCAAACATTGTCTAAAATTATTCAAGTTACATTGTCTTAAACTGCCTACCTTGAAAAACTACTTCTCTGTGAGTTCTTCAACAAAACATCACTCTGGACAACTAAAATGCCCTGTCTGCTAGGATGAGGGTTAAAACTTAGACTGAGCTAGCATTGTGTACACCCTGAAAATCAGTGCCTCAAATACCCTTGCTCTTATACCATGTAAGACTATGGGGTGAAACAGATGGGCAAATTAAAGTGGCTTCCAGCTTTATATAATGTATGCCTTGAAAGCAGGTGGCAACCAAAATGAAGCCATGCTCCAGGGCTAAAACCTGGAGCAAAAAGAAGCTGGGATAATCCAGTTTAATGGAGGAAATGTGCATCTTTGTGCCTGTATATAAACAGCCCAGCTCCAGTGCGGGGCTGCAGCAAAGCAAAAAGGCAAAAAAGCGACACCTCTAATGGGTGTAATCACAAAATACACAAACAACATGGACTGAAGGGGCATGTATGAAGGGCTTCATGATTGTGTTTTGCCAATCCTAACAATTACTGTATAGTTAGTCTGACATCAATACCAGGAAAGATTCTAGAGCAGATCATTAAACAGAGTCTGTGAACATTTAGAAGGGAATGCCATAATCACAAAAAGTCAAAATGGGTTTCAGAGAAACAAGTCTTGCCAGACAAATCTGATCTCCTTTTTTATTATTACCAGCTTGGTAGATGAAGGGAATGCTGTGGATAAAGCATGATCTTCATTTCAGTAAGGCTTTTGACAAGGTTCCCCATGACATTTTGGCAAACAAGCTAGCAAAATGTGAACTAGACAAGGTAACTGTTACATGAATTTGTAATTGCTTGACTGGCCAAACCCAAAGGGTGCTCAACAATGGTGTCTTTTCATCCCAGAGAGAAGTGACCACAGGGTTCTGTCCTGGGCTCAGTGCTATTCAATATCTTTATTAATGACTTGGATGACGGTATTGGGGGCATAGTTATCAAATTTGCAGATGACACCAAATTAGGAGGAGTAGCTAATACCCCAGAGGACAGGATGGAAATTCAAAATGACCTTAATGGATTAGAAAACTGGGCCAAAGCCAACAAAATGAATTTCAACACAAAGAAATGTAAGGTACTGTACTTAGGGCCAATGCAGGCAGCCCATTTGGGATGGCAGAGCTGGCTCTTCCATGCCCTTTCCATGCAGCGTGCCTGCACTTGCAACATCGGGGTTGGGTTGGGCCACCAGCGTGCAGCTGCCCCACCCCAACTCTACTCCCAGGCCAGCCCTTTGGGCTGGTCTGCAGCAGCCCTTAGAGTGGAAAAATGAAATACATAGATACAGGATGGGGGACACCTGACTTAACATGACTACATGTGAAAGGGATCTAGGAGTCCTAGTAGATCACAAGTTGA
>JAIPUX010001232.1:159516415-159528109 GCA_020142125.1 Phrynosoma platyrhinos | reverse complement strand
GGAGGGTCTGGAAACCATGCCCTATGAGGAACAAATTAGTGAGCTAGGGATATGTAATCTGGAGAAGAAATGGTTAAGAGGGAATATGATAGCCTCTTTAAATATTTGAAGGAATGTCATATTGAGGTGGGCACTAGCTTGTTTTCTGCTGCTGCAGAGAACACAACCCGGAACAATGGATGCAAGCTATAAGAAAAGAGATTCCACCTCAATATTAGGAGGCACTTTCTGACAGTAAGAGCTATTCAACAGTGGAAACTTTCCCTTGGAGTGTGGTGGAGTCTCCTTCTTTAGAGGTCTTTAAACAGAGGCTGGTTGGCCATCTGTTTGGGACGCTTTGATTTTGAGTTCCTGCATGGCAGGGGGTTGGACTGGATGGCCCTTGTGCTCTCTTCCAACTCTATGATTCTATGATTCCATGATTCTAACAACAACAACAACAACAACAACAGTGTTTTGTTCTTTTAAAAAAGAGGATTTAGCTAAGGAAGCTGCAAGAAACAATATTAAAAAATGTGGGGAAAATGGGAAAATTGCCAGTCTGGAGAAGCCCTCAGCCTTGGATTTCAGGCAAGACCTCTATGGGACTTGGAAGCTCCTTGACTGATTTGCTATGCTCAAGCAAAATGTCACTGATGGCATGATTGTCTTCAAGGTTTCTAGTATGTAGCTATTTTTCAAATAAAGGCATATATACATTTTTAATTGCCATATGCAGAAGGAGGCAGTTAAATCCTTAAGTGATAATTAAATGAGCAAAGGAATGCATGCACGCACACATGCATGGAAGAGTTGCAAAGCCAGCTTTCTAATGATATGACTTTTCAAGGTTTCTGACTGAAGACCAGTAACAAATTGACTTCAACCATTTGCTTCTTTGCTGTGCTTTAGAACAATGGAGGGAAAGCTGCTTTGAGGATCCCACCTGTGTGCCAAGTCTAGGCAGAATGAACACTTACAAAGGTATCCTTTGGCTTGTGACTTCCTTTCTGAAGTCTTTGCTAAGCTTGAGCTTCACCTTTTTTTTCCCCCAGAGGCACTTCAAAGCCTGTAGGTTTCAACTGGCTTTTTTGAATATGCTGTTTCTGACCTGAATTTATAAAATTTTTGTGTGGAGTTGGGGGAGTTGAGGGGGTTGAGGCTGGGTAGATTTAACCAATCTTCATCATTTGGAACATTACTAACAATACTTCCCTTTGACAGTTCTCTGGCATCTCAAATTTTTGACAGACAATAAAAATAGTTCATTTGACTGTCAACTATATTTATTGGGGGGGGGGAGAGAAATAAATTGTACAGCTTACTTTAAGTTTTTGCCCCTCAACTTTGCTTAGTGACCATGCTTGCTGGAGAATTTCAAAAGAGATTTTTTTTCTAAGGTTTGCCCTCAGTAAAATGCCCTTTCTCCTTTCCTATGTTCAGAACTCCAATTCAAATCCATAATAGTGTAGCTGTGTACACAATTTGTAAAAGTTACTTGTTGGATTACAAATCCCTGAGTCAGCATGGTTATTAACCATCCTGACTAGAACATCTGAGTGATAGACCAAAAATGTAACTTTTCTCATGCTCTGCCATGTGCACTGATGCCAAATCACTTGAAGTATTCACTTCAAAAGGAACAAGTTTGCCTTAAATGAACTGCAAAGGGCTTTGCTTTGTTTTGCTTTTTTGCTTCCCCTCCTGATGTCATCACTCTTTTCTTTTGAGATCAATGGCTGTTTCTTCTCCTTTGTGTTCATTTAACAGAATAGCTTCACTCCAGCCCCTTTTATATGTATGGACTCAGAATCCCTGGGAATATATTTTTGGACTTTAGCTGTCAGAATCTCAAGCAAGCTTAGCTATTGGCCATGCTGACTGAGGGATGTGTGGAGTTGTCATCCAAAATATCTTCTCCCCAGCAGACACACATACCAGCATGTGTTCATATGCCAAATGTTAGGGTTGCCAATTTAGGATCCGTCCAGGCGCTGATGTTTCTAGGCCCAAACCTGAGACCTAGACATGGCTGTTGATAATGTCATTGAGCCTTATACATTAAGAACCAACCATATCCACTCACAATTTATCATTCAGAGAGAGACAGAGAGAATATGTTTTTGCTTGGAAATTAACACATAAATCTTTAAAGTGAAATGAGGGGAATATTTATCTGCTTAGGGAGATGGGTAAAGGAACATTTACTCTAGCCTACTTGCTTCTAGACAGAAGGTGGACGCAGAGCAGAGCGGAGGGGGAGCCCCGGTATCATAGTGGTTGGGTGAGGAAAAAATGCCAAGTAAATAGATAGACCCCCTGGAGAGTCTATTGCAACAACAAATGAATTAAGCCATACAAATTATTGCAAACTGCTGCTGTACTAGCTAAACTGGAGATATGCACACAGGTGTTTTCTCTGGATGTGAACTGAGCCCACCAAAATTAGAGAATTTGCATTCTTGTCTCTCAATTGGAGATGACATATGAAAGCTGAAGACTCAGATCCAGACTCGGAGATCTGGCAACCCTACAAGTGACGTGCACTCAAGTGAAATATTCTACCTTAACAAAACTGTGGAGTGCTTTTGTTTTGTTTTGCTTTGCTTTGCTGTGTTTTGTTTTACCTGGCTTCACCACTCTTCTTTTTTTAAATCAATGAGTCATTTACCTCCTCTCTTTATCAAGCAGTAGAACTTTCTTCCTGCCCCCACTTAAAAGCAAAACACACTGGAACATCTATTAATATTTATTCCCACCATTTCATAATTGGAATAAGGACAGACACTTTGATTATTATTTTTCCTGAACAAGGCAGTTAATGAGAAGGGATTCCTCCTGTCAGTATATTGAGATTTTATTCTGATGCTTCTTGCTGACATTCGAGCCTTGAGTGCATTTCACTTAACCAAAAAGTTTGACAGTTCTATGACTCAGAAATGAGTGATACCAAAATAGAATATATGCCACAAATTGGAGCAACAGCTACACATCTTCCCTTATGGAAAGGATGGAAAACATGTTTTTTTCCCATTCTGGTTTTAATAAGTTTGTATTTTTTGGAGGTCAGTTAAAATAGTAACTCAAAATAAGCATATAACATGGGTCCAGTCTGTGCCTGCAGGAAAGCACAGACTCCCTAGACACTAAGGAATGCCATTAGGTCTCAGTAACAGAGCTTGGAATTTTTATTTTTCTGAATTGCAGTTCCCAAGACTCCACCAGCTATCATGGTGTGGGGGAATTCTGGGAGTCAAAAAATAAAATTTTCCAAGCTCTGCTCAATAGTGGCCCATTTGGGTTGACCTCCCCCCCCAAAAAAACAACCCACAAATGAAAACTGAGTGTGGTCAAAATGGCAAAAGTTATTAACAAAGATAAGCACACAAGCTAGGAGAGGCTGCAGCAGTTTGCTTATGCTTGAGACCACTAGCAAGATTCTACCCTCCCCTCTGCTCTCCCCTGCTGAATTAAATTAATATAAATTACTTCTGAAGTTTGAACTTAGTTTGCAGTAACTGAAGTAAGTTGAGGACAAAACAGGAGGAGAGAGAAATTGGAACATATTAAAAGCAGCTGAAAAAGTGAATGACAGAGGAGTAACTGGGACTCCGAATTTGGACAGATGGAGAGTATGTGCTCTCCTTCTGCTCCACAGGTCAGCTCTCATATGGAGAAGTTGATAGAAATATTTGCACACTTTCCACTCTCAGAACTGGTTGAATGCACATTTTGCTGTGTGACTTGTGGGGGTAGAATGAGGCATGACACTACTTGGGGGAGGGAGTCTCTTTGGTGATGGCACCCTGGTTTTAGAATATCCTTCCATGTCATTGTCCCTTTTTTGTTCCTTCAAGCAAAATATGAGGATGAACCATTAGAAATAATTGTTCTGATTGAAATAAAATACAGTATATCTCCTTAGTTGGCAAGAGTCTGACTTTTACTATGTGTGTCCATCTGCTGTCCTGGTGCCCATGGTGACTGAGAAGCCTCAATACTCCTGCTCTCATTTTCTCTGGTTCTGAAACTGGCCTTGGACTAGGCAACCCTTTCAAATATAGGATAAGAGAAATGTAGAAGCATAGAGTTAAAATGGGACTCATGGGTGATCAGCTCCAACCCCCTGCTCAGTGCAAGAATCCAGCTAAAGCATTCCCAGCAGGTAGCTGTCCAATTTCTTTCTGAAGACATCCAAAGAAGGAGTAATCAAATATTAAACAAATACATTAATATTTTCATTACATCTTTTTTAAAAAAGAACATTGTAACTCTTTAAGAACTTTTTAAATTGTTTATTTTCACATTGTTGTTAAGGCCTATATTCAGATGGCTTTACAAAGTTCTTTTTTAACAAAGCTGTTTAAGAACTTTTTAAAGCCATCTGGATATAGATCTGAAAAATAATTTGGAAACAAACAATGGAAACAGACCAAACAGATTCAAACACCAAAAGGCATGGGGAACAACATAATTTTAGCTGCCCACTCAAAATTCAAAACATGTGGAGCCAGCCAAATTCCCATGGCAGGGAAGTCATGGTGTTGCTATAGAGAAAACTCTGTCATGTGTGCACACCAACCTAGCTTTGCAATGTGTTGCATCATGCAACAGAGCCTCCATTGAAGTTCTCTACTTGTAGGCAAGCTCGTATTAGATAATGTGGTTGTTCAGATTTCATGATCCATTACCCACAGCCACCTTGCAGCCACATGGCCACCACATACATGGAAAAACACAAAAACACACATGGTTAGTAAGAACATGAAATCTTTCAGCTGTCTCTCAAAATTCAGGATTCAATCTGACTACAATTGCCCCTCCATTCTCACGGACTTGAAGTTCATGGTTTTGCATATTCATGGAGTGACCTCCATTAAAATCAATGGGGCATGACTCTGCACACCCCACAGGGGTATGCCCTATTCAAGCCTATGGGGTTTGAATATCTGCAAATCTCCATTTTTGTAGTGGGGTCCAGAACGAATCCCCCATGAAAACGGAGGGCTGACTGTAGTGACATAGGTCAGGGATGCAGGCTAAACAAACCCTATCAGTTCCGTTGAATTTTAAGTGGCAACTAGGAATATATCTATGTTTTTAGAATATGAGCTGCATCTATGAAAACTGAGGTTAAAAACATGTTTCTCCCCACCCCCCCATTTTCACTCATTTATTTGTTCAGATAGTTTTGGATAGAGACAAGACAGTCTACCTTGTCTGTTTTTGCATAATAATAGGAGTATTAGTAGATGCCTTAATATCCACATTGTTGCAACTATGGAGGATGCAAATACAGACACATGGGCATGGTCTTTTATTATTATAGTTGCATGCATAATTTTGGCATAATTAACCCCCCCCCCAAAAAAAAAATGCTCCTCAAGCCTACAGAAATATGTAAATTTCTGAGGTAAAGTCTCACAGAACATCATGGTACACAGCAAATGATTTCTCTGAGAATTGTGTCTCTTATTTTTTTCTGGATTCCTAATAAAATAACTGTTGCTATTAGACATAGAAGCTACAGAAATACATCATAGACACAGAACTGAAATACAGGATAACAGCGGGCTAATTACTTTTCCAGAAGCTGACATGATGTTAGTTTTACTAACAGTAGTTTAATTAACTAGAAGCCCACCAAGGATAAATGTGCTAAAATAGAATCATAGAATTTACCACACCAGAACTACAGTTAGAATCCAGAAACTGATACAATTTTCCCAAATGACACATAAATAAAACAAGCCGTGTTTGCTAGCACATTGAACTAATGTACCATAGCACCTTTCAAACTTTCCACCGTATAATTGTTGTTTTAAAACTACTGACACCCACACAAACCTAAAGCAGTGCAATGCTTAAGTTAGCCAACTTGGTTTACACTTGGCTTTCCAAAAGGGAGTTCAAACCCATTATCGCTTCCTGGGAGATGTTAGCACAAAGGAAAAACCATTGAGACGTCTGCAAGTGTTTGATTCAATTATGAAATGCTGCTGTCGGAAGCATTGACACAGAATTTCTTTTGTGGCTCTTGCATGTTGTAGCTGTTTATCTGAAGTTAGCAGAAAGCTTATAAATACTTCATGGCTGAGGGAGCTAAAAGCTAGGTGCATGCAAAATTTAGGAACACACTATCCTCTTCAATTCTATGAGAAATTAGCAACAGAAAAGAAAAGCTTATCTGTTTGGAGCACCTAGACATTATCCCTTTTGACCATTCCCTTGAAGCCAAGGCCAAAAGCAACTGGCAATTCATTTGTTTTGTGTTTCAACAATATACTTCTCTTGAGCACCCAATAAAGCTTTGTCAAAAATAGTGTCTACCAACTAAGCATTTATGATCCATTTCAACATTAGTCATGGCATGTAAACTAGACAATCTTATATACTTTGACTTCTTCAGAAAAACATAGTGAGCAGAATGTTCTTGGTGCCATACACCCATGTAAGTTCCCATACATGTGATTGAACTTTTTTGGGTGTGTGTGTGTTGAGCATTGCATGTATTTCATTCATGGTTGGAGAAGTGAAGTTCCACAAGTTCAACCACTTACTCATTTGTTGATTCACCATTCAAACTTTGATTCAGTGGGCCTTCTCTCTTTGGAACTAACCAACAGGATTTCAGCTGGGCAATTGCATATTCTTGGATGTTGCATAACTATTCATCAGTGCCTTCAATGTGCTGGAACTGCAGACAAAGGCACTGCACATCCCCCATGACCTGATGTGACAATAAGCAGGCATATTGGCATATACACAAACAAATGCACAATGTCTTTATCCAGTAGAAGGTTGGTGTAGCACATCCACCATATATTTACATGAGTATAGCTTGACACTACACACACACACAATGCTTGCTCTCAGCCAGTGTGTTGTCCTTTTTTCATGAAAATACATCTGCCTCCTACCTATGTATGCTATATTTGTTACTCTGTTTTTTGTTCTTCTTGTTATTGTTCTTGTTGTGCACCTTCAAGTCATTTCCAACTAACGGTGAACCTAATATAGTAGAACCCTACTATCATGGGGTTTTCTGGGACTGAGAGTATGTGATTTGCCCAATGTCACTCACCTGGTTTCCATGGCTAAGCAGGGAATCAAACAATGATCTCCAAAGTCTTAGTCCTACCTCAGACCACTATACCATGTAGGGTTGATGCCTTACCTACCATTATATCCCTTATCTAGCACTTAGCACTATATCCTGTGATGAATGGAAAGGGATACAAAGAAACAGATTTAAAATGGCTCCATATATTTTAGCAATCTGGAATCTCATTCTTCTACATGAGACACCAGATAGAGGTTGTCCCTGCTATTAGATAGAATGAAGTGGCTGCCACAAACAATATATACTGCAGGAAGGACAATTGTGATAAGGCATTGAGGAACAAAGCTGTGTGTGTCACATGGTGGGTCCTGTAAACCTTGCTGCTGGTGTATTAAAGTATGCTTTTACCATATTGAAGTAAGAGTCAACTGCCAATCTATTTCATTTAACCTGAAATGGAGGGACCCTATCTTTTCCTTAGATAGCAGAGTGTTGGGGCAGACCCAAATCCAGATGTGCAAACATCTTTATGTTGTTGTTAACTCCCATCAAGTTGTGTTCGACATATAGCAACTCTATGAATGAGAGACCTTCAAGTCACCCTATCAAGCTGGAGTTTTGTTTGAAAACTCCAATCATAACCTTGAACCAGAGGAAGGAGGGCTGTGAAATCTGGGTTGAGGAAGGGGATGAGGAGAGAGAAAATATTCCTAGATGTATTTTGCAAACTTGGTAGCAATAAACAAACAACACCAATTGAGTAAACAAACAACAACAAATGTTGGCTCCCACTTATTTCAGATCTTGGGGTGCCCACTGGAAGTTTTGACTTTTGCCCTTGAAAAATGGCAAACTTACTTGCCATATTGCAAACCATATATATAGCCCACACCTTCTTTTCAACATGTTCTGTGGACTATGAAACCTGTTCAAGAGATGCAACTGCAAAACTCTCTCAGGTACACAGAAGAACTACGATGCTGTTAAACAGTGTAACATTTTGCACTTTTCATTATCTCAAATGTGACTTATTAAAATCAAGTGCAGATTTTAAAACGAGAAACTGCAGAGAATAGCACTACCTCTCCTATTATCCTGGTTGGGAGGACAGGTTTATTTTTAGAAAAACAAGTTTGCATCATCATCATCATCATCATTAGATGCCAGTTGCTACTGACTACTCCATATTTCACAAAATTTTCTGGAACAGAGACAAATCAACCATTTGAATATGCTCTCTGAAACATTCATTTTATGCTCAATTATAAATGCATATATCCATCTCCTAGACAGATTCCTTATGAGAACAGTTCCAATATTTGTATAAAAATCATGGGTGAACATTCAGTGTTACTGGTGCCACTATTCCAATTGGATTAATGGAACATAAACACCCCCCCCCCCCCAATGAATCTTCTTCATCTGCAAAAGGTGCTGTGAGCTGTTTATTTGTGGGCCACTATCTGCTACTTGATTATCCATTGGAACATGATTCTTTTTTTAAAACCCATGCTTAGTTTCATAAGATAGAAATATTTCATTCTTTAATGTATTGCTTAAGCATTTGACTGAGTACTAATTGTATTTGTAAGGTTGTTCCTTGAAAATGAAGGACTTCTGGTTTGTTGTGTTATTATTATGTAATAATGGCAGCATAACACAAACCATTTACAATAACCATAAGTGACAGGTGAGCATAAGTGTACAGACAAAGTAAGCAATCCCCATGCGATTAAAAGAAGAGTTAACTTTTCAAAGATCATTTGGCAGTACATACCAAAGTCTATATTGTTAAGAGCAAGAAAATGTGTGTGCTGTGTATGTGTTGGGTCTTCACTTGTCTCCTTTTTGTGCATAAGAATGAGAACCTTTAAAATTATTGTATCCACCTGTATGATGACAAGAGTATCATGCAGTTTCTTTTGGGTGTACAAAGCATTTTAAAAAATAATAATAATGAACTTGCCACTGCAACTTGGATGACAATCAAAAATTCTGTCATATTTTGAGACATCTACCATGATTTCCTGAAGACCTATGTCTGGCATTTATTTTACCACTAGTGGGCTCCACATTTGGAATTTTAACTTGACCAACAATTAAAAACACTGACCAGTGTTGAGGAATCCAAGCTCATGTCCAGATAAATGATGGATGCCACAGACAAGCTGGCATTTTCTATTGCTATTATAGAGAAATGTGAAAGGGAGAGCAAGCATGTTGTACTGGTTTGAACATTGGACTATGACTCTGGAGACCAGGGTTCAAATTCCAGCTCAGCCATCAAAACCCACTGGGTGATGTTGAGTGAGTCATACACTCTCAGCCTCAGAGGATGGCTATGGCAAAACTCCCCCTAAAGAAACTTGATAAGAAACCCCAATGATAGGTTTGCCTTATTAGGGTCTCTATAAGTTGGAAACAACTTGAAAGTACATAACAATAACAACAACAGCAAATGGTTAAATATGTAGGGGAGGGGTACTTGTGAAGAAAACTGAGTTTCTCTGTTGGCCTTTTCCAATTAAAAGTGTACTTGATTCCACACTTACTAAGGACATAATTATTTGCTCAAAGATTGCTCTAGTTCACAGCACTTTGCTGTGTGACAATACCAAGCCATTCCCTTGGAAAGCTCATTACCTGGATAATCTAGGAAGGTAACAAATAGTTTTTCAGTGCATTCTTCTTCCTCTTGGTTGGAGAGGTGATTACAGAATGAATTACTTCTATTGCTACTACTTACCTTTTATTTACACAGTGTTTGGCACTCCCGTAGGACAGAGCAATATAACAAACCTTCCCAAAGGATCTGCAACCTAATTTAGAGGAAAGACCTGTTTTCTTATCACCTCTATCCATCCAGACCATCACTTCATTTCCCTGTGAAGAACCCTTATGGTGCAAGCATTCAATAACTATCTAAAGATCTTTCTGTTCTGTTAGGGTTGTGTGTGCTTTTGTCAGCTGCTTGCAATGTTTAGGATTTTTGTGGTGACTCATTTAGCCTGCCAACTTACAGTTGTCTGTGTTTATTGGTTTCTTATTGCTGCCATTTTATTCATCTAATCTTCATGTACTTTACACTGAATCAGTTATTGATGTTGTCTTCTGTTATGATCTGTGTCTTTTTGTGTCCTTTCAAAAAATCTATTTAAAGCTGTTGCACTCAGCCATTTTGTAGCCTCAAAGTTGCCCTGTGTATTATATTTATTGACATTACATATCTGCTCCACCTTTCCACTAAAAATGGTAGCTAACAAGAAGAGTATTAAAAATGAAGTGAACAGTAAAACTATTGCAATCATTTCTACAAAACAATTTAACTAATAAAACAATTGCACTCAATCATTACTGAACATTGAAACAAGTTGAAGATCATAGCCTAAATCCTATTGTTAGTCTCAACTGGAGTAGAGCCATCCAGTTAATTGGTTTTACCTATATGGTGACTCACCATTTAACCACTGATATGGTGGGTTTGCAAACAACAACATTCCACTCCACCTTGAACATATGTAGCTTCATATCTTTTCTAAAAGCATCAGTTGAGTTAATGGCAATTCTAGATGGACAAAAAACCCATAATTTGAGAGTAACATAGGAAGAAAAGCCCTCTTTCACATGCTCATTAAGTGACTCTTCAGGGATGATTATATTTTCAACAGGATCGGAACATTCAGATAGGTTCATAAATAGCAAGATTCAAAGTTGTTAAAAGCTCTAATTAAACACCTTCAGGTGGATCCAGAAAGCAAATGGCAACTGCCACAGGTCTTTCAGTGTCAAAGTGGTATGATCTCAATATGGTCTAACAATTCCACTATGTTCTTCAAAGGTAGCCAGCCCCAAGACTGATATTCTTTCATTCATTCATTCATTTTTTCCAAGGTGACCCACAACATGATAAAAAAATGGGCAGAAATAATACATTTGATTTAAGGGTTATAATATAGAGGCAGCCCAACAGCTCTTGCTCTCAATAAGTTTTTCCTAATGTTCAGGGGGATTCTCTTTTCTTTGCATTTGAATCCCTAGGTTCATGTTCTACTCATTGGGACAGCAAAGATCAAGCTCATTCTGTCTTCTAAATACCCTTCACATTCCTTTCACATTGAAACTTGACGGAAGTTGATAAACAGAGGGCCTCTACAGATGGCAGGGATGGGGAGAGGCAGCCACACAGCAACTGTCTCAACCCCTCCCCAAAGACATCATCATGGTGCGTCCTTCTGCTGCACCAGAAAGGGGGCAGAAGAGCCTCACAGCAGCTCTTTGGACAGCCTTTTTGCCGACTTTGAAAGGATCGGCATTTTGCCACTCCTTTCAGGGCCGGAAAAAGGATGGATTGGGCTGAGGCATGGGGCAGCCTTGGCCCCAATTCTCTGCTTCCCAGGGCTGCCTGTCTGCATGCCCCCAGAGTGAAAGAAAGATCCTTCTTCTAGGGAGGCAGCAGCAGCCAGCAATTCTCTGCCTAGTTCTGAAATTATTTCTTTGTCCCCTGTTAGTTTATTAGCAGTAATCTTTAGCTGTTGCCTCCTCCTTCAGATTGATCTGGCATGGTAGCCTTTCACACTACACAGTGAAAGTGCTATGATTCCACTTGGCTTGGGTCCTATCTCCGAGAATGCCTCCTTCCGTACAATCCACCC
>JAIPUX010001232.1:159485006-159499374 GCA_020142125.1 Phrynosoma platyrhinos | reverse complement strand
GGGGGGGGGGAGTGGAGCAGACAGGCAGGAAAAAGTGGCTCAAACCTTTTTTTTCTGCCAGCAATAAAATGCTGATATTGCAATATCTAGAAAGAGTTTTGTACTAGTTCAGAGGAAAGTCCAAAAGGTATGACAAGTGACAGCCATATAGAACATATGCAATTGTTTGCATTTTATTTTTATTTCTTTTCCTAATTCTATATTAGAATTGCAGATTTTAAAAAAAGAATGCTTTTATAGAAATTATTACAAGAATTGCCCAGGGGCTTCAATTGCCCACCATGTCATTCATCATTTAAAAAAGCCTTTTCAATGTTCTCTCTGGTGTTCAGTTTCTTCATTTCTGCCAAGACAGAATCATTTTTCTACCCATTCAATGTTTGAATGGCTCCTTAGTGGAGGGTTTCAAGAAATAATAAGTGTAATATTTGAAGATCTAATTAAATTTTGTCTCTAAAACAGAGTCCTTACAATGATTCAGTCATTTTAACTAAGTACAGGATATCCTGTAATCATCCATACAATACATTTTCACCAAAATTTTCTATGATAATCCTTCATAACCTTGCAGAACTGCCAAAGATACATAAAATCTGCATTGATTAACTGGTATTTACAACATTCATGAAATACAGCTTTATTAATCCTATTAGGTTTATATGGAGCAAAATGCCACCTTAAAGATAACCTTGTATTGGGCACCTTTCAATATCTTGCATAATGAGATATATTTTAAAACCTTTGTTTTTAAAATGTCAGACAATATACTACTACCATTTGTAGAGCATGCATTGTCCTTTGTTTAATTAGAGCAAAGCAGAACTTTCCTGTATCATCTACTTGCTACATTTTCCCCCTCCAAAATAATTATATGGCAAGAATGGTCTACCATTATATCCTCAGGCATTAAAAAGTAATGTAACTACTTACACTCTGACCAAGGGACTTTCAGGGATTGGAGAAAAAATTGTTTCTCTTTTTGTTAAGAATTCACCAAAATCCATGATGTTCATGATATTCGGGTTGGCAGGAATTTGAAGTGAATGTGAGAATAACTTAAACCAGAAGACTCTCCCATCTAATCTAAATGTTTTAAGCTTATCAATCTTTAAAAACCTTGTTTTGAATCCTTCTGTTTTCAGCCATGTTAGTGCAGAATTAGGATTATGTATTTTTATGAGAGTCTCCTAATCTTTAACACCTACTTGGTAAGCCCCTACAATATGATTCACTCCATCCTGGGAAAAGTAGGACTTGTTAAATGTTGTTGCTACAAATGGGGGTAGATTTTTCTTTCAGTTCATTTTTGAAGAATTCACCTAGTTTCATAACATTCACATTTAAGATAGGAAGAGCTTCGTGTGTATACACACAGGGGGGTTATTAGGAGGACACTAGGAACCTTATCACACAGGGGAAATCTCATACAGAAACAGGATTTAAAAGGTGGGGAAACCCACAAAAGTGGGCAGATACTCACACACATTGCTTTTAAACTATGCTTAACCCGAATGGAAAGTAGTCAAAAGTTGCTTCTTTTTATTTTCGGGATTTTCTGAAAGTAAAAAGAAGCTGCTTTTGACGACTTTCTCTTCAGGCTACGCACAGTTTAAAAATGATGTCATCTGAAGTTCTACCTGCTTTTGTGAATTTTTTCCTATTTAAAACCCTGTTTCTTCATGGGATTTCCCTCATGTGATAAAGTCCTAGGAATGGGATGCACCAGGTGACACCCTAAGGGGGTATGGCACCACTGCTCTCCAAACCTCTCCCTTTTGACAGAAATAGGATGTATTGTTCACCAACATCCCTTCAACTGGAGCTCAGTGGAAGAGATGCTGTGAGTGGGAAAATAAAAAAGAGGCCCTGGATTTTTATTTTTATTTTTTTAACATATATTTTATGTTTCTTATTTTTTTAAAAAAAAATTTAAGTTTTTCTTTAAAAACATTACATCTTACCAATTGTTTACTTTAACCACATGAAATTATGTATTTGTAAATACAGTTAGGCTGTGCATACGATATTTAAAGATATAATTTTCATTTTGCTAGCTGTTTATGTTACAACCATTGCCATTACATTCAGTGATATATGGGAATTATGATTTATGAGTAACAGTAGTACAAAAACATTACTAAGGATTCTGCATGGTGTGGTATGGTCGGGTGTGTGTGTTACACCATGAGTTACTACATCCGGTAATGCCAACCCTAGTGATGCCACTGTACACACACACACACACAATTCTGAATACGTGATAAAGTGAAACTGATCCCTCATTTCCTCAGCATCCAGCCACAGTACATGTTTTTGTTGTTGTTGTTGTTGTTGTTGTTGTTGTGTGCCTACAAGTCATTTCTGACTTAAGGTAACCCTAAGGCAACTCTACCATGGGATTTTCTTGGAAAAAATTGTGCAGAGAAGGTTTGTCATTGCCTTCTACTGAGGCTGAAATCAGGCGACTTGCCCAAGCCCACCCAGTGGGTCTCCATAGCGGATCTGGGAATTGAACCCTGGTCTCCAGAGTCATAGTCCAGTACTCAAACCATTATACCATGCTGGTTTGTGTACTTGTGATCATATTATATAAAAAGCTCTGAGGGGATACATTGATGCCGTATCCATTTTGAAAATGTGATTGATTTCCTCACTGTGTCATCCTAAATTAATGGAACAGCTAATTCAGCTTCCTTTAAAATGTCCTAGTTTCTCTCTTCTTCTCTATTGTAGCATCTTGATTGTGGAATGCTCTCCCCTAAGGACCCCTGTTGGCGCTAAGTTTGGTTTCATTTTGGTGCCAAGTTAAAACATGGAGAACAGTGATTTCATCTAAGTTGTACTAGTGTATGGTTTTTAATTATTTTAACATATTTTCAATTGTTAGGTAGTTTAATATGTTTTAAAATGGTAAATTATCCTCTATTGTTTTAATATTTAAACATTTTTAAATTGTATCTTTTCTTCCAATCATGCATCAACATGAGACCTTTGGATACAGTGAGAAATATAAATATTTAATAAATAATGTATAAAAGAGGTAAAATTGTGAGTAAAATAACTCACTATTGTGCTTGGACTTCACAATCGCAGTTATGAATGTGTTTCCTGTATGCATCCATACTGGATTCATACTCATGATCCCTACATATTTAGTAGTGTAGGGAATACATGAGAATCATTAAAAGATCTTCAGTCCTGACTTGATGGACAGCAGTCATTGTGAGCAACAGGGATCTGTTCTCCTGTCAATTAGGACAAAGCAGACTGATGCTTCTGCCCCTCTCCCACAAGCAATCTCTGGTGTGAAATAGGATTACCCTGTGGCAATTTCTCCTCACACCAAAGATCATTTATGGGAGAGAGTTGGAAACATAAGTCTGCTGTACCCCATATGACAGGGAAACAGACCCTCATTGCTCAAAGCAGCAGCTGCCCTATAAGTAAAGATTGGGGGAGAAGTCAGGCTGAGAGATGCTACTGAGGCTGCATCCGTACTGCAAAAATAAGCTGGGTTGACACAACTTTAACTGCCATGGCTCAATGCTATGGAATTCTGGGAAGTGTAGGTGCTGCAACAAGCTATACTACCCAGTATTCCAAAGCACTGAACCATGGCAGTTAAAGAGGTGTCAACCCAGATTATTTCTGCAGTGCGGATGCAAACTTAGTTACACAACTAATGCAGTTATGTAAGTAAGTAACACATGTTGAATTCTGTCTTGTATTTTTTTTGCCAGAAATGGGGAAAGGTGCTTGTTGTATCCTCTCCTTCATGTACCAAAATAGTTTGGTTAGCTTTGTGCATTGTGCATATTTGTCTTGTGTGAATGGGACTCACTATTTATTGCTCTGCCTCATTTGTCACAGCAAAAATGTAGAAGTACTGGTGTGCAAAGAAATCTTGTAGCACCTTTGTAACTAAATGAAAGAAGTTATGCATGAGCTACTGTAGACTTGAGGCTACTTCCTCAGATGTATGTTTGGACTGGAAAATCCAGAGACAGAACTATTGAAACCATTCTCAACTCCAAACACACATCCAAGGAAGTAGGCTCAAGTCTATGAAAGCTCATGCTAACATCTTTCTTTCACTTTCACTTAGGGCTGATGTAGATCTGCAGTTTAGGCCAGCCTGGGGGTGAAGTTGGGGTGGGTCAACTGCACGTTGGCTGCCCCGACTCTGCCCCAATGCTGCATGCCCGTCCACACAGTGCACAGCATTAGGGCACCCTCTTGACACAGCATGCACACGCGCTGCACCAAAAGGGTGCAAAAGAGCCATGATGGCGGCTCTAAGGGCAGCCTTTTGCCGCCCCCAGAAGGAGCCACATTTTGCTGCTCTTTGGGGGTGACAAAAAAGGAGGATTGGGGACAAAAAGGAGGATTGGGGCCAAAGCATGTAGCTGCTGTGGCCCAGATCCACCGCTCCCAGGGGTGGCCCAGATCACCCCAAATGGGTCGTTTGCATCAGCCCTCAGTCTCAAAGATCTTAGTGCTACAAGATCCTTTTGCATTCTGATTTTCCAGACTAACACAACTACATTTTTAAGCACTGGGTATATTTAGATGGGAAAGAATTCTGTTGGGTTCATAAATCTCAGTTAAAGTATTTTCCCCCCACAATTATAACTGGTTAACACTCTATCTCACAAGGGCAGTTTTATTACATTTATAACATCTCTTTCCTGATTCCTAGGCTGCACACACCACATTCCAAAATTCTCTCCACCATTCATATGGTCATCTTTCCACCCTGGCCATAGGCAACATCTTTCCTCCTACCTTTGCCCCTCAATGGGCATCATGAAAACTGAACTTGTTCCCTCATCATCATACCTACAAGTTTTGTGTTTTAATGGCTGTTCATATAGTCTGACTATATAGGTCCTTCCTGGCAACACTTCACTCCTCTATCTGAGGAAGTAGACCAAGGGCCAATGCACACAACCCATAAGGGGCAGCTCTGGGCTGCCCCTGGGAGCAGCAGATTGGGGTCGTGGCAACCACACACCACAGCCTTGATCCTCCTTTTGCTGCCCCCAAAAGAGTAGGCAAATACTACTCCTTTTGGGGGCAGCAAAAAGCCACCTTTTGAGCTGCTGTGGCAGTTCTTTTGGGCCCTTTTGGCGCAGCATGTCTGACACCGCACACCATGAGGATGAGCGTGCGGCATCAGGGTAGAGTCAGGGTAGAGTTGAGGCAGCCAGTGTGTTGTTGCCCTGCCCCAACTCCACCCCCAGGCTGGCCCTTTAGGCCAGTCTGCATCGGCCCTAAGTCTACAAAAAGTATGCTATATCTTCTTTCAAACAGTTCGTTTCAAAGATACTACAAGATCCCTTTGCATGCAATTCCCAAGACTTACTGTTCATACAACATCAGAAATCTGCACATTAGTAGCGTTTGGGGAATGAGGTAGAGAAATTAAATATGAAGAAAACCTCTAGAGAAGTAGAACATGCACAAAAGCATTTGCACATTTTAAAAATGCAAAAATCCATAGATTTGAAAAAAATCACACAAACATACTTTAGTCATTTGAGGAAAATGCATACAAAATGTGTACACTAAAATGCTTGGACAATATGTACATTTTTTATAAAAACAAAACTTGTGAGAACTAAAAAGACATCTCACAAGTCATTGTAAAATCAAGGACAGCATGAAAACACAGGTGGGATTTGAAGAAAGGCAATGAGAATTCAGAGAATTTCACATCACTACCTACCACCAAGGACCAGGTCAGTCAAAATGACTACTTTTCTAACTGTGTTAGATTTCTAGTTTTCTAACTTACTTTTCTAATTACTTTTATAACTAACTTCTACATTACTATTTTTTCTAATTACTTTTCTAACTGCATGCATGCTTTCATGACACTATCAACTTACGGTGAGCCCATGAATTTGATAGGGGTTTCTTAGGCAAGTAATATTCAGGGTGGGTTTTTGTGAGTTTTTCTGGCTGTGAGGCCATGTTCTAGAAGAATGTATTCCTGACATTTTGCCTGCATCTGTGGCTGGCATCTTCAGAGAAAGAGGTGGTTTTGCCAGTTCCATCCTCTGAAATATAGCCTACCACACTCTGCATGTTTAACTCCAGCTGTTGAATTGAAGACTGTTATTTCAGTGTGCAACTGAAACGAACAAAATTTCTAAAGCACCACCTGTTCATTTTAATGGAAACCAGCAAGCTAGACACAAGGCCATTGTGATAATGTAACATTACCATTTCTAAAGTGTTCTTTTGTCCTTGCTTTTGCCTGATTTAATTTGCAAAAAAAAACCTATTAAAATTCAGATGTGAAGTATATTAAGCTTGGTTTGTCTCTTATCAATTGCTCTCTAAACCAAGGAAATCCTCTGCTCAGAAGTAGCATGCCACAGAATAACAGCATGGGGACGGCTACTACCTTCCTGCTGCCTTTATCCTCATTGAATGTTATTATGAAACATGATGTTATTGTGAAAGATGCAGAGCTTGTAAGTAACACATTGAAACTAATAATCTTACCTGTAGTGCATTGTTTGGGGGTGGAAAGTAATGAGGACACAATAGCATCCCTTTTGCAAAACAGCATAGCGGCTGATAATGCTATTCATGTATTGGTGTAATGGACATGCAAAATACTTACAAAATTTATCATTTTTTGACAAACAGGCAGTCTTGGCAGGTCAAGTAGAAGTGGTGGCAAATGGACCATACAATCTGCTGGTACTAGATTTTCCCTTTTCCATAGAGATGGCATTCTTGCAATGCCAGATCAACTTCTCTCAATAGCAGCTGTGGATGGGCAGAAAAAATTCTTTGCCATCAAAATTAATAGAGCTATTTGTGTATTATACCCGTGGAGATACTGCATTAGTTTTGAAAGTGATAGACAATGATAAAAAAGATAACAGAGAGAAAGGAGAAAGATATTTTTACATACACAAACATATATAAATCATGTGTATTAAAGTGTCTTCTAGAAAATGAACTCCAAATAAACTAGCATGAAAATAAGAAATCCAGAAAGAGATATCAGTGAGCAATGAAGTGGATTATAGCACTTAATCTTCTGAAACACATGCAGGGGGCATTACATTTGATTCATTGTCCATAGTCTCAAGAACCTACTAGTGATACTACCTTTCTGTGGTTGTGGGATTGTGTGATCTTTGAGGTAAGAGGCTATGCTGATAGAGTGCTGATGGAATTGACTCCCACTTCAAACAGGCTTTTGCTGAGAAGCCAGACTAAATGTGCCAAACAGCTACTGGGCAGCAGTAGTAGTGGAGTGTGACATGGCAGAGGATCTCTCAGAGACAGCAGTGGCACCATAGCTAATGCTTTTAGTATGGTGAAGAAAGAGGCATGGATAAACCACTTTTGAATGTATTTTCCCATGAAAACCCTACAATGAGACAATCCAAATGAACCAAGAGATATTGCCATAAGAGTCTCCCAGGTCAGAAGACATTCAACACACAACTGGGGAAGAGTGGTGGACAAGTATGAGTAGCACTGTAGTTAATGACGCAACTGGACTCAAGCTGAAAGGACATTCAGCTGCAGGAATGTGAAATGACATAATAATTCTTCTCATGCCTGAAGAATGGTGGGAAATAAAATGTATGAAAAGCATGGAATAATTACAATGTCTTATTTCTCACAAGGAGCAGTAATCAACCATTCTAATCAGGGGTGGAAAATTCCTTTTGAAATTTGTTGTTCTAAAGTTTTTATTGTTTTATTGTATCGGTGCAACTGAACAGCAGGTGGATAAGAGTGTACATTTTTACACTGGAAAAGTCTAGTAAGTGGCATAGAAAGCAGTCTTGCCAGTGAAGTGTTGAAATTGTGTGTTGTTTTTGCAATGACTGGATTCAAATTTGTCAAAGCTAAAACAGAAAATATTGCACAAGGGAGGGGGAGGGGAGAGAGAGGTAGCATGGTATAGTTTATGAGGAAAATAGAGAGAAGAAGACAAGCTGGGATCAGTTGATAGCTGGTAGCTGTAGGGGGATTGTGGGAGGTGTAGTCCAAAGCAAATTGACTCTGGATTTTTGGGAGGAATATTAAATAGTACAGGGGGAGATGTGAGCTATTTAAAAGGCAAAATACTCCCCCTGAAGCCTTCTAAGAGGAGCAGCTCACCCTTTCTAGTAGCCACAAATGTTCAGCCAGGAAAGACTGGACCAGTGACCACAGAAACAGATTTAGGGAGACACAGATGTCCCCGGGTAGTTTGGCATGGGCCACATGCAACTCACTCCCTGTGCTACCAAAATATTAATATCAGGGACACAGTGATAGGGTAGATAAGTAGGAATGCATAAAATGCAAACAGTGCTTTCTAGGACTCAGCCCTTTGCTTCTCCTTTGGTGCATTGGGCCAGATACAATCTACTCCTGGTCTTGTTTTTGCAAACAGGAAGACGCTCATCTGGCTCCAGGGGTTGAGGAGACAACAAAGTGTGTGTCTGTATGTGTGTGTACAGGTGCAGTGACGTACACAGTGACCCATCAACTAAGGTCAAGCCTATACATTTCTTAGGATTTTCTTAGACAAGGAAACCTCAAAGGTCATTTTTGTCAGTTCCTTCTTCTGAAAACTAGCCTACAGCACCTGGTATTCCCTGGTGGTCTCCCATCAAAGTACGAACCAGTGCTGACTGACCCTACATAGCTTCCAAGATCCCAGCATTCCTCAGCATTGGCTGCACAAGCTAAGGGCTGCTGGGACATGCAGTACAACAATAGTTGGATTCAATAATTTCACTGTATTCAGTACATTATAGTATGCACTGACGAGAGCAGTGTAAAGAAAGAAACAGAATAAGAGCTTGGAAAACTTTGGGACTACAGCTCCCATAATCCCCTTTCTAGCTATAGGTCCTGTAGTCAGAACTGATCCCAGCTTGTCTTCTTTACTCTATCTTCCTCATAAACTATACCATGCTATATCTCCCTCTCTCTCTTTTGTGTGGCATTTTCTGTTTTAGCCTTGACAAATTTGAATCCTGCTCAAATTTGTTCTACTCAGGAAATGAAAACCTAAGAAAAAATGGAGTGGCATTAATAGTGAGGAGAAATGTAACAAAAGCAAACAGGGGATATAATGCAAAGGCCAATCAAATCATAACAATATTACTTTAGGGAAAATCCAACAATATGACCATAATCCAGCTACAAAGGCAGAAGAGGATAAAATTGAAAGATTCTATGCTGGGGTCCAGGAGGACATTCATCACACACCAAAATAGGACATGTGATAATCATAGCTAAATAGACCACAAAAGTGGGAAACAGAGCAGAACCATAGATTTTTGGGGGGATTTGGCCTAGGATCAAGTTATAAGGCAGGAGAGCAATTAACTAATTTTGCCAAGCAAATAAGTTATTTATAGCAAAGACATTCTTCAATCAACCAAAAAAGATGACCATATACATGAAAATCACCTGTTGAACAATATAGAAATCATATTACATAAATGGATGCAGAAGATGAGGAAACATCTTTCTGTCTGTAAAAATTGTAGCACATTGTAGCACAGACAATGAATCTTATATTAAATGCTTCAGCCTCTGAAAACTATACATATTGGAAAGCTTGAGTTCAGACCAATGTCTGTGTTGGCCAAAATTAATACAGGATGGTGGTGTCCTGTGGGGAGACAATATGAATAAAGTCTCTACTTTATTCATATTGTGTCCCCACAGGACAATACCATCCTGTATTACAGGAACCACAAAGGCATTGAGGAAGTCTACACATTTGGTGGACTGGTGGAAAACCTAATATTAGGACATGAAAATCCAACAGCCACTGCTATCACAGACATACATCTGATTAAACATAGTAAAATTTAGGAATAGATAGATCCACTGGTTGCTTCCATATTAGGTGAATTCTGCTATAGTGTGAGTATGAGCTTTAAGGAGTTTTCCTAAGTTCTGAGGGTATTTTGGAGCTAAAGTCCAGCATTTTAGATAGCTCCTCCTCCTTCTCTGTGACATGGAAGCTATGGGCTGACACTCAGTGGATCCACTAACTTCTAGTGCATATTACTTTCCCACATTTTTACCTATAATTCCATTCCTTTTCTACATTTATCTGAATGTGGGCACCCAGTTGCTTGATGCTTGAGTGGGTTTCTTTATATCTTTTTCAAAGCTCTGTCTTGTCAGCACCATTTTAAATTTGTGTTTTCTTTCAAAATAAGAACTTCAAAACACATATTTGAACACCTCGTGTGTTCTGTATAAATAGGCAAGAATGCTTCTATGAGCATTCTGAGACAAATTCATAGCTAAGTTCCAGTCTATACATTAACTGGAGAACACCTGATCACATGTGTTTTGTTCCTCCACACAGTTTAACATCTATATGAAATCCATGGGAGAGTCATCTGGAGGGTGTGGTGTCACCAATATGTTGATGATACCCAACTGCACCTCTCCTATCCATCTGATTCTGAGGAAGTTCTCTTGGTACTGACCCAATGTCTGTTGCCAGTAATAGACTGGATGAGGGCAAATAAATTGAAGCTAAATGCAACAAGACAGAGGTGCTCCTGCCCAGTCAAAAGTCAGATCAGGGAATAAGGATTTTGCCTGTGCTGAATGGTGTTACACTGCCCCCCCCCCCAAAAAAATCTCAGGACGTTTTCACACTTGTCCTCCTAAAGCCGGGTGGAGCCATTCCGGAACGGGTCGTGCCGCCGATTCCGGAATGGCTCCGCCGCCGAAAGGCTAATTCCTGTTGACAGCCGGAATTACCTGAAGCCGGAGTTAGCCGGAGTTATCATTGTTTCGTCCGGAGTGACGCCGGACTTAGGGCTCCGTATGTCTGAACACATGGAGTGAAAAGCCGGCTGGACGCAGGGATGACACCGGAAGGGGCGGGGTTTGCCGCCGCGCGTGTGTGAACACACGGAAAATGGAGCCGGAGTGAGGCCGGCAGGAGGCCGGCTAGCGTCCTCCTTTTGCCCCGTGTGAAAACGTCCTCAGACTCACAGCTTGGATGTTTTCCTGGACTCAGCTCTAACTCTGATGCCCAGGTTTCAGCAACACCCAGGAGTGTATTTCCACAGCTAAAATTATATGCTAGCTGTACTTGTTCCTTGAGATATCAAATTTAGCTATGGCAACACATGCCTTGATTACATCTCATTTGGACTATTGTAATGCACACTTTGAAAACTGTTGGAAATTTCAGCAGGTCCAAAACACTGTAGCCAGAATGCTGCTGAGGGCAGTTGTAGGGAGCATATAACTCCTTTGTTAAAACAGCTTCACTAGCTACCAGTTTGTTGCTAGGCACAATTCAAAATGCTTGTCATGACCTATAAAGCCCTGTATGGCTTAGGTACAGACTGTCTCCTCATATGAACCTGCCAGAACCCTAAGATCCTAAGGGGAAAGTTTTTTCTTGGTCCCAACATCAAGGCTGGCTTAGTGAAGACACGAAAGAGAGCCTTCTCAGCAGCAGCTCCCACTCTCTGGAACTCCCTTCCAGAGAAGGCTAGGCAGACCTTTCTATTTAGGAACGCTTTTCATGTGTAAGCAGCAGAGCTTCTTCTTGGGTTGCTTTATTTATCTTTTTTAAAATTTTCTATATTTTAAAATGATTATATACTGTTTGATGTAGTGATTTTAATTTAGAAAGTTTTTTTAATTGACTGTCTGGGGGGGGCATCTTGGGTCCCACTCTGGTAGAAAGGTGATGTACAAATCAAATAATTAAAAGCAAACAAATCATTTTGTAGAGGAATTTGCAAAAAAAACAAAACAAAACAAAACAAAACAAAAAAAAACCAACCCCCCTTTCCTCAAATCTCTGGCTGAAGTCTTATGTCATTCTTGTGCAATGTAAATATGCACTGGTTGTACTACATACACCACTTTTCTGCTGAATATCAGTGTTGTGCAAGTGATTGTATGCCTGCTAGTGTACTTGCTTATTAACCCCATTGTGCAATGGCAAACACACAATCACTGTACCTGCAATCCCACTGAATCAAATTATACATTAAAGGCAGCACACCATCCAAAAATGCAGAATCCCATGTGAAATGGTTACACTTCCAGACCTCCACTTCCACATTCATGACATGAACATTACAAAACAGCCAAAAAAGTACAACCACATATAGAAGGAAACTTACACATTAATGTGACACAAATAGGACTCTAACTTTTATTATTTACCTGCAGGTCTGAATATGTAGAATTCAAACATTACTTGCAAGCTCAGAAAGTTGAACCAAAATTCCCAGAATGTTCCAGCCAGCCTTGTCATAGGGGGATTTTGGGAATTTTCTCAAGAAAGTATTTTTCCAGGCTTTGAATGCAAACATCTTTCTATTGAGGTAATTTTAAATGCAAACTATAAGTTACTAGCCATATCAGGACTATAGCTTCTCATCTAACTCTTAAATGGTAGAACATTCTACCAATGAGAAATGCAAATTATATTATTAAAAACAGTTCTGATCAAAGCATGATAATATGTTTTATGAGACTAATGTTTAAATTCTAATAAAATGAGATTTGTGAAAGAAACAGAAAAGACTCTTCTTTTGCATGGAGTACTACATTAATTTTCCTTATTTTTAAGCAGATAAGGTCCTGTATTGGTAATGTGATTTCTAATATACTCTCATATCCTGACACTATTTCTTAGTGAACTGTCTGTAATTTAACTAATCATAATGAAATCCGTTTAGTATAAAAATTATCTTTAAACAACTAAAATCACTGTTAGAGAAGGTTGTAATTAGAACTTTAAAAGAAAATGTGCAATTAAACACTCCCATAAAAATAAATAGTTAGATACATCCTTAGAACACCAGTCCATTTGTTGCATTGTTAATATCCTTTAGTGTGACATTTTTATAAAGAGTTTAATCCAATAATTCAAGTGGAAACTAGCACCAGGCAAAATTGCCAATTCTTAAACCAGTGTAACTGCTTCAAAAAGTTTCGACTGCCTTGGATCCCATCTCAGAAGAACAGTGGGGTATAATACCCATAAATAAATAAATATGTCTTCATTACAGTCTATGACAATACACTATAAATAAAGGAAAAGCATGTTGAACCAGCATGGGTGGCTACGTTATTTGAATCTTGGACTATGACTCTGAGACCAGGATTCCATTCCCATTTCTGCCATGTAAACACACTTGGTGACCTTGGACAAGGTACACTCTCTCAGCCTCAGGTAAGGCAATAGCAAACCTCCTCTGCACAAATCTTGCTAAGAAAATCCCATGATAGGATCACCATAAGTTGGACTCAACTTGAAGGCACACAACAATAACAACACAACAAGGTTGTTATTTTTTAATGGACAAAACAAGAATAATATATACTATAGTTTCTAATGGGGGAAGGTTGCTAACAACAAGCTTGTTAAATACTATACACGGCTGGAAAAAATAGCAGCATTAAAAGTAATTTATATATTTTATCAAAAATAAGGAAGGAGATATAAAGATTCAGTCAAGGTTTCCCTAATATCATGGTAAATAAGACAGTAATGGAGAACATGGGTCAGTGATTTGACTTCCTCTGAAAAAACAAGGGTACATGCAATCAGAGGAGATTTTCCAAAATCTTCCTTTCATCACAGCTAAAGGGAGAGAATCAAATCACAATAGTGTAAAAGCCCTTCAATACTCATGAACTCTCACCGCCAAAATATGATTTGCAGATTTATACACATGAGGTGTTCAAGTATGGAATCAGTAATTTAAGTAAGATGATATTCAGCATCTAGGATATATTTAGGTGTTGCTCTGACTGTCTCAGAATCCAATTACATAAGATGCCTATGGGAAAACTGTATTGCTGGAACTTCTGGAGAATCTTTAGAGTCCACATCAATTTAAAATCATCCTGTAGGTCGGATAAGGGGATCTAAACCTACTGGGCTGGGAGGAGGGGGAGAAGAGTAACTTTAGCCCAAAGTTGAATGTGGCAACCCAGACTCTAGTTTCTACCTTCTGGAGGGTGACTTCTAATTGTAGAGTAGTGTACTTGAAGGGTGGCCCTCAAGAATTTGGATTATACTGCTTCCAACTGAGAAGCCAAGGACCTTCAGGACATTACCATATGAGCCCTCTTGTCGCATCAATCACATAAATTTTTGTTTTTTGTTTTTTTTTAATGGAAACCTACTGGTTTCAGAGCAGCCATTATTGCACATTTTCATAATTGCTTGACTGTTGCCATTGCACTCTCTCCCTGACTCTCTTTTAATCCTGCTTCCCTGCCCTATGCCCAACTAGCATGTCTTTTGTTTGTTTGTTTTCACATTCATATTTATTTTAACTTTTACCACACATTTCCAAAGCTCTGCTATTGCGATTTAAGTTTT
>JAIPUX010001232.1:159461437-159478892 GCA_020142125.1 Phrynosoma platyrhinos | reverse complement strand
TAGATAGATAGATAGATAGATAGATAGATAGATAGATTTAAAAAATTGCAAATTGCAAGCTTGGGGGTCAAAATTTAGAGATTTTTATAAGATTATACATTGTACTGGATAGTATAAATCTCCCTGTATGTATGTTCCTTCAAGTTGACTCACAGGGATCCCATGAATTTAATAGGATTTTCACAGGCAAGGGATACTCTAGTTTCTTCTTCTGAAATATAACCTACAGTGCTTGATGTTTGTAGGTAGTCCCCCACCCAAGGACTATTTATTTCATTTATTTCTTAACTTATGAATGTTTTTAAATAAGTTTATATTGTTTTAATTCCAATTACTTTAATTAGTTTTAAAATGGAACAGATAAATTTTAATTGATTTCCTTCTGTGAGCCATCTTGGGTCCCACTCTGAGAGAAAGGCAGCATATAAATAGAATAAATAAATAAATACATAAATACTACTACTAATAATAATAATAAGTTTTATTTATAGCCCACCCCTCTGTGCGGCAATTGGGGCAGGTCACAACATTTAAAACAAACAGAGTTAAAACATTCCCTTCTCCATAATCCACCCTCCCAGCCCCTTAAAACAAGATTAAACCAAGAAAAAATTAAAACATAACAATGCAATTAAAACTAAACCAACAACAAGGAATCAGTTATACCGACAAAATAGAAACTCATCTCCCTACAACAGATATTATCCTGGGAAGGCCTGTCGGAAGAGATCCATCTTTACTGCCTTTACTGCCCTGTTAACTTCCAAGATCAAATAGATTCAGTGCCTTTAGCATATTTAGGACAGTATAAATCTACACATAGGTCTAAAATACACTGTAGAAATAATCTAGTATGAGAGCACTTTTACTGTCCTGGCTCAATGCTAGGAAATTATGGGAACTGTAGTTTTGTGAGATATTTAGCCTTCTCTGTCAGAGAGCTCTGGTGCCTCAATAAACTACAATTCCAAGAATTCCCTAGCACTGACCCAGGACAGTTAAAGAGACCCCAAACTGGATTATTTCTGCAGTGTGTTCTGGGCCATAGAGTGGTAGCTGTGCTCATCATCCTTTGAATGAATTTCAATATGGTGCAACCAATCGTGTTTCTGAAAATCTCTTTGCTTATTTCCCCATTGTGAAAGAAGGGATACGCATTGCTTATTTATCTAATTTCACTCCACTGGACAAAGTGATACACTGAAGGCAGTGACAAATAATTATGTGCCATCCAGGAAAGCACAACCATACATGCAATATTATATTTGTGGAACTCTGCTTATGCTACTGTGACCTGAATATACAGATGATAATATACATAATGGTTTCATTCAGTGCAGATTTCACTCAGTTAAGTAAAGGTCAACAGAATCCCAGCTTTCTCCTCCTCCTCCTCCTCCTCCTCCTCCTCCTCCTCTTCTTCTTCTTCTTCTTTCTTCTTTCTTCTTTCTTCTTTTTTTACAAAAATACAGAAAGAAGTAAGGAAAAAGAATGAAAGAAAATAAGCATTGAGAAATGCACAAAAAACTCTCATAATCTGACTCAATAAAGATTTTTTTAAAAATCTGATATTTTTCATTTATACATGCATGAACATGTGAAAATCTGCACCACGAATACTCTGGTTGTGTATGTGTGTGCCAATAAGGGATATACAAGCTGTGGCATGCACATACATATAAGAACTTGCATTAAATAAATCCTTGAATCAAACTCAGTTTTGCAAGAAAGGAAAAGAAAGATAATGCTGCACTAACACCAGTTAATCACCCAACCGGTGGATTTTCGCCAGGAGTTTAAGAGTATCATTCAATGGGGAAACAGCAGCTATTATGGACACATTAAGTTTCATACTGGGTTTCACATTGCCAAAAGTAGTATTTTCTATGTGCAAATGTTTTTCCCTTGTAAAACAGATTAATCTCTTGTTCTGCTTTTTATATTTTTAAATTAAATTAAATTAAACTATGTTTTATAAATTATTTTTTTAAATATATTTTTAAAAACGGAATGGATATAGCACTTAAGACTTTCGTCTATTTGAATTTTTTAAAGAATTTTTAAAAAATATCCTCCTATGAATATGATTCAAATTAACTTTAGCTAAATAACTGCCATGACCCAATGCTAACTGCCATGGCAATTAAAGCATTGTCAAACTGCATTAATTCTCCAGTGTAGATGCAGCCAGAGTTATATGTTCAAGACAATTTGCTCTGCACCCTTAATTTAGGGCCTTTGCAGACTGCCAGAAATAGTGCACATTAAATTGAGGCACTTCCCTGGCTTAGTGCCAGGGAGTCATGGTAATTGTATTTTTTCTGAGACATTGAGCCTTCTCTGTCAGAGAGTTCTGGTGCCACAATAAATTACAGTTCCCATGATTCCCTAGCACTGAGCCAGGGCATTGCCTCAATTTAATGTGCACTATTTCTGGCCGTCTGCAAAGGCCTTAAAGTCTGCTACTCCCAGAGTATAATAGAGGATGGAGTCCCACCACCAATATTGAGTTAATATTCAAGTCCCTATGCAGTCACCTGATGTGGAATAGGGATTAAGTATTATATTCTTCACCTAGGCAGGAGCAATATGCCTTGGTCCAATAAATCACGCAGGCCATGGAAAACCTCAGGCATGCCTGGGAATGGGGGTTGCCAGTGTTCACGTATTGGTAAACTACTGCCACTATTATATAGGTAGAGAGCAGCCCTAACTACTTCCTTCCCAAAGGCTGTGGTGACTAGGGGCAGCCTTTACACTAGACCAAGGGTGATAGCCATGCAACCTTCTGGATGTTGTTGGACTTCAGCTCCCAGCATTCTCTCTGTGTTGGCTATACATGTTTCCCATCTGTCGGAATCTGATTGAATCTGTCATGAGTTGCATACAATTAGTTGTTAATATAGTAATATAAGTGGTATTATTTTAGAATAGCTTAACTTTGGTGTATTGTGGATGTGGGGGATGATGATGGGTATAGTGTTGAGAACAAACCTTGATGGTAATTTACAGGTACAGGAATGCACAGATGTGTGTAGAATGTGGTTTCTCACAAGAGAAGAGATGTAGAGGAGGAAACAAAAAGTGTTAAGGGAATCATGGGAACTGTATTTTTTTCTGAGACATTGAACCTTCTCTGTCAGAGAGCTCTGGTGCCACAATAAACTACACTTCCCATGATTCCCTAGCACTGAGTCAGGGCAGTTAAAGTGGACTCAATTTGCACTATTTCTGGCAGTCTGCAAAGGCCCTTAGTTCCACTAGAGAACTGCAAGTGAGGGAATAGCTGGAATTTGATATCCCGTGGGATATAGTTAGCCTGGGTGGCTAGTGCAAAGCAGCTTCATTTATATACCACTTCATATCGCACTATGGGATGTCTAAGTGGTTTACAACTGCAAGCTCATTGCCCCCCAACAGTTGGGTACTCATTTTAGTGACCTCGGAAGGATGCAGGCCTGAGTCTAGCCTGAGCCCTGGCTAGTATTGAACTCGCAACCTTGTGGTCTATGAGTGAGTGGCTGCAGTACAGTCATTTAACCACTGCACCACCAGTAGTAGTGTAGCAAGAAGTTCGGGAAGATAACCGAAGTTCAGGATGGTGTGAGTTCTAAATAAGAGTAACTGATGAACTTTAGATAGAGAGTTGTGTAACAAATTATAACAATAATTTTGGTTGGGAACAACAGCAATTCTGTTGAAGCCTTGGTTAATACTTGGAATAGCAACCTTACCAGGGCTATAAACATTATCACTCTTGAGCGTCCTTGTCAACCCACTTCAAATAAAAAACCTTGGTACATGGAAGATCTTCGCCAAATGAAGCGGGCTGTACAACTACTAGAGCGCCGCTGGCTGAAACATCAATGTTTATCTGATAAGACACATCATAGGATCATGTTGGATTCCTATCAAGTGGCAATAGATGCAGCAAAGAATTCTTTCTATGCTACACATGTTGCATCTGCAAAGTCTCATCCAGCAGAACTGTTCAGGGTGGTTAAAGAATTAACTCAATTACCTCCCACCCTGAACCCATTATTTGAACCAACTAAAGCCTACTGTGATGCTTTTAGTGACTTTTTTTATAGATAAAATCTCTCAGATAAGGGCTGATCTGGATGTGGGCATTATAACAGAACCAATAAGAGAGATTTCCAGAGACTCTGTGGACTGTGTTATACTGGATCATTTTCAGTTTGTTAATACTGATGAAATGGACAAGCTTCTTGGAAGTGTAAGGAAGACAACATGCCCTCTTGATCCTTGCCCATCATTGCTGACAGTCCAGGGAGGCGATGCAGTAAAAACATTATTACAACTCATCATTAATGCATCCCTCAGGGAAGGGAAATTTCCATCTAATTTGAAACTAGTGGTGGTTAAACTGCTCTTGAAAAAACCCCTCCCTTGATCCCCTGGTGAAAAATAATTATAGGCCAGTCTCCCTTCTACCATTCTTGGGTAAGGTGATTGAGAGGGCAGTTGCCCTCCAACTCCAAGTTGTCTTAGAAGAAGCTGATTATCTGGACCCATTTCAAACCGGCTTCAGGGCGGGATATTGAGTTGAGACTGCCATGGTCGTCTTAGTCAATGATCTCCATCTGGGCATAGACAGGGGAAGTGTGGCCCTGTTGGTGCGCTTGGACATCTCAGTGGCATTTGATACCATAGACCATGGTATCCTTCTGAAACACCTGAGGGAATTAGGTACTGGGGGCACTGCTTTTCAATGGTTCCGGTTCTACTTCTCGGGCAGATTCCACATGGTGATGCTGAGGGATAGTGGCTCTTCAAAAAGAGAGCTGACATCTGACGGCCCTCAGAGCACCATTTTATCCCTCATGCTATTTAACATTTACATGAAGTCACTGGGAGAGATCATCCGGAGACATGGGGCGCGATGTTACCAGTACGCTGATGACATCCAAATTTACTTCTCTATGTCTCCGTCTGCTGCAGTGACTAAGGATGGTATTACTCCTCTTGATGCCTGTCTTGAATTGGTAATGGGCTGGATGAGTGAAAACAAACTCGAGCTGAATTCAGAGAAAACAGAGGTACTCTCGATAGGTACCCCAAGTCCGGGAAAGGAGCTTTGCCATCCAGTCCTGGACGGAGTCACTTCCCCTAAAGGACAAAGTACACAGTTTGGGACTACTCCTGGATTCATCTTTACAGTTGTCATCTCAAGTGGATGCAATGGCCAGGAGTGCTTGGTATCAACTTCGGTTGATCTGCCAACTGTGTCCCTACCTGGACCGAAAGGACCTTGAAGCAGTAGTACTTGCTCTGGTAATCTCTTGTTTAGATTTCTGTAATGCGCTCTACATGGGGCTACCTCTGTACCATGTGGAAACTCCAATTGGTTCAAAATGCGGCAGCCAGATTGGTCACCGGAACGTCTATGTCAGACCATATAACACCTATATTAAAATGTCTTCACTAGCTGCCAATTAGCTTCCAGGCTGGTTATTACCTTTAAAGCCCTACATGGGTTGGGCCCGAGTTACTTGAAGGAACGTCTCTCCCCACATAATCTGCCCTGCACTCTCAAAACATCTGGGAAGAAGTTATTAGAACACCATAAAACTAGACTTATTACAACTTCCCAAAAATCATTTACGGTTGCAGCTCCCAAGTTGTGCCAGAGGAGATCTGTCTTATTACTACTCTAGAAGCCTTCAGGAAGGTGCTTAAGACAGAGCTCTTCTGGCGGGCCTATCCATCTGATCTTCCAGATTTTTGGACTCTCACATTGATCGGCTATTTTATTTTATTTTATCCTATTTTATTTTATTTTCATTTATTTTATTATATTGTATTCTATTCTCTTAATCTATTATTATTGTTCTGATTTTTATTACTTTACTGTTTACATTTTGTACATTGTATTCATTTTATTGTGTAATTATAAATAAAAATAAAAATAAAACATTATTATTATTATTATTATTATTATTATTATTATTATTATTATTATTATTATTATATTGTAACAAGTACAAGTGCATATAACATAACTGAATATGTGAAACCTTGGTTAAAATATTCTTTCAAATAAAGTTTTATTGTTATTCAATTACAAGCTTGTCCGTGTCTGAAATAAATAACCACACTACTATGCATCATCTGAAAATAAAACTTAAGAAGAATAAAATAAGCAGTGTTGGTGGTTCTTGTGACAGGCAGGTTCTCCAGAGTGAGTCACTGGCAGCCACTCAATTCATAAAACCTGGTTCTTAAAAAAGATCCCTCAGAGCCAGACAAGGGCAGCACTGGCAGGGTTTCTCTTCCCAAGTTAGGTGATGGAAGAGTTTCAGCCACCACTCGATATGACTCCTTTTGCCAATGATCGTATCCTTGTCAACACTGGCTATCTGACAGACTCTCTCTCTTTCTCCATATGAGCCTGCTCAGGCTCTGGGGCCCCACCACAATCCCAGCACCTTGGCTGCCCCTATGCTTTGTATGTTTTTAACTATAGTGTGCAGTCGGCCCTCCACGTTTTCAATGGATTTGACTATCTGCAGATTTCAGTAATATGCTCTTTCTAGAAATCTCTAGGTCCTCTACTGTGACTATGGCAGAAGTTGACCAAAGAATCATGCTGGAGGATCTTGAGATTCCTAGTGAAAATACTTCTCTAGCCATTTGTTGGTCCTCCAGTGCAATTCTGTAGTCAAAAGTTTCCTAGAGAGGTGTTCCTCTCTAGTTAAAAAATAATAATAGTAAGTTTTTATTTGCAGTTTTTCCACTTTCATGGGGATCCTGCACCCCTAACCCCAGTGAATGTGAATGGCCCACTGTACTTGTTTTAATTTGTAAGCTCCATTGAAACAACACTTTTTCAAGAAAGTGGGGGTGTTAATAAAAATGATAATAATATTGCTAGCATATTATGAATTATGGATTGAATAATTTGTACTATGTACTGCATTAATAAAAAATTAAATAATAAAAAACTTTTTTAAAAAGAAAAAAATTAAAAATTAAAAAAATGTTGCTAGCTTTGCATGACTGCTGGGTGATGCATTGTCTTGACTCCAGTTTTCCTTGTACTGTATCAAGGAGGGAGATGAGCAATAGTCTAGAAATTTTACAAATTTCAGGGAAGTGGAAGCAGAGTAACTCCCATATGTAAATTTCCCTATGCTTTCTGTGGTACTTTGTATCAGGGAGAAACTAAATTGTCACAAAGTTTGTAAGACAGAAACCAACTGGCCAATACAAGGGAACTGCAACTTGCCTTTTTAGATAAGACATGAGAAAGGGGCTAAATTCCTCACACAAAGGCTTTGTCTCAATTTGCTTAATACATTTGAGTTGCAGTTGATGATCTTTCAGCTGCTGGCAGGCAAATTTTATCTTCTCCTTGTCTAAAAAAGAACCAATTCAATGAAGCTCCACACTCCACCATAAAGTGATAAGAATTAAAATTGGATACTTTTTTGAAAGAGAAAGAGAGAGAGATGCCATCTCTCTTTTTAAGAAGTAAGAAAGGGATTTCAGAGCTTATTCAAATCTCATTATTATGCAAAAGAAATCCATACAACTTAATATCCTTGGGGCATCATAAATTCTCTGCTTCCATAGTTTTTTTTGTGGATTTTTCAACCTGTGTGGCCATGTTCTAGAAGAGTTTCTTTCTGACGTTTCACCAGAGGTGAAACTTTAGTCAGCATTGACTGCTTCCACTCTGATTGAAAATCGTCATTAAAGTCCATGGAGCAAATCCAGTGGGAACAAAGGATAATCTAAGCTGAATAGAGACACCCATACTCTATACTTTACTTACCCTGCTCTAATTATTTACTTGCCACCAGTTCTAAGTCTTATCTGCCCTCTTTTTTTTTCAAGCTTTACTGCCTGTCCATCCTCATTCAGGTTCCCTTTTCTCAACCCATTGTCCACTCTACATGCCTTTCACCCTCTGTGTTTCCAAATACCTTTGCTTTTGCTACGTATCCCCAGCTAAACTAACAGCCTTTCTTTCTCCCTTAGAATCTGGCAGACACTACAAATGATGCTTGTTTCTTGAATGACATTCTGGGCAGTTCATCAGAACTATGTCAGAAGTTTTGGACAGTTGCCTCACATACAATATAATACAGACAAATGATAAAGTTGGGACATAAATAGGTACAACTTGTGTTTTTAGTTTGTGTCATTTTCCTATTGTCATTTTTCTTAACTATTTATGGGATGCTAGAAAGGCCTCTTTTCTTGTTAAACACACTGGGAACAGCAAAAAACATGCACAATATGCTAGTGACAGCAGTTGCTTAATGCACTCGTTCTCAATAATTCCAGAAATAAATCCACATTTAGAAGATATCTGGAACAGCTGGGGAAAATACCAAAAAAAAGTTGCAAAAACAGGTGGTGTGGGAGGATGTCCATTGTAGCACTGGCAAGAATTTCAGAACTATGGGGAAATGCCAAGAGAGGAGGTGGATTGACAGCCTTGAACAATTTGAACCAGCAGCTTGAAAAGAGAAAACAAACATTTGCACATTAAAAAGGGGGAACATTTACAATAATTTTTATTATTATTTTTTACTGATTTCTAAGTCAGCACACCAATTCATGTGCTAGCAGCTTGGAAATTTCCCAAGAGATCTTTTTCAATAAAATTATAGCACTTGGGCTATTATATTAGCTAAATATGCTTGATAAGATCTCATATATTAGGGGAAGGGAATAAATTAGGGGAAGGGAATGAGGCACGAGGGACCACACTGCAAACATATGATGGCTAATGAAGCGCACCAAGGAATTCTGAAATAAAATCAGCATGTACTTTATAGACTATAGCAAAGCCTTTAACTGCATAGACCATGAAAGGCTATGGAACACCCTTAAAGACATGGAAGTGCCAACACATCTAATAGTCCTAATGAGGAATCTGTACTCAGGACAAGAGACTACTTTCAGAACAGAACACAGAGAAACTGAATGGTTCCCAATTGGCAAAGGAGTCAGACAAGGCTGCATCATTTCATCCTATCTGTTCAACTTTTATGCATAATGTATTATAAGCAAAGCCAACTTGGGCAGAGAAGAAGGAGGAGTGAAAATAGGAGGAAAGAATATCTACAAACTAAGATATACAGATGACACCATAGTACTAGCAGAAGACCTCACAGACTTGGAACACCTACTAAGGAAGATAAAAGAGGAAAGTGCTAAGGCAGGCTTAATGGTGAACATAAAGAAAACAAAAATAATGACCACCGAGGAACTTCACAAGTTCAACCTAGACAATGAAGAAATAGAAATAGTAAAAGAATTCCCATACTTGGGATCAAACATTGATAGAAATGAGGACTGCAGTCAGGAAATCAGAAGAAGACTAAGAATGGGGAGGATGGCTATGAAATAACTAGAAAAGATTCTAAAATGCAACTTAGCACAAAAGGTAGAATCATACAAGTCATTGTATCCCTTATTACCATGTATGGATGTGAGAGCTGGACAGTTAAGAAAGATAGTTTTTTGTGGGTTTTTTGAGCTGTGTTGCCATGTCCTAGAAGAGTTTCTTTCTGACGTTTCAGCAGCCTCTGTGGCTGGCATCTTTAGAAAATGCTGGAATGGAAGAGAGTGGGTCTATGTATACTGTGAGACCCTGGGTAGGGAGGAGTGATTCCCATGTAAACTGTGTATTGTTCTGTTGAATGGGTATTGTTCTATTGTTGATGGCATGGCTTTAGGGTGGGGAGATATGCAAACAAGGATATTGTCTGCTATTGTCTGCTGGGAAAGCCCCTGACCCTGGTTGGTTTCCCATTTGCATTTGCTGATTTTCTTATTTTGTAGGACTGGTAGCCAAACCTTGTTTACTTTAAGGGTTTCTTCTTTCGTGTTGAAGTTGTCCAAGTGTTTGTGGATTTTGATGTCTTCCCTGTGCATTCTGACCCAATAGTTGTTGGCATGGTCCAGAATTTCAGTGTTTTCAAACAGCATTTTATGCCCAGGATGGTTTATGATGTGTTCTGCTACTGCTGATTTTTCTGGCTGGCCCAGTCTGCAGTGTCTCTCATGTTCCTTGACTTGTGTTTGGATACTGCGTTTGGTGGTCCCTATGTAGACTTGTTCGCAGCTGCATGGTATGCAGTAAACTCCTGTAGCTGCGAGAGGGTCTCTCCTGTCCTTCACTGAGCGCAGCATTTGTTGGATTTTCTTGGTTTGTAAACCGTTTGGAGGTTGTGTTTCCTCACCACTTTCCCAATTCTGTCCATGACTCCTTTGATATATGGTAAAATTTTCTTCCCTTTGGGTGGCTGCTCGTCTTCACTCCTCTAGGTTTTCCTGGGTCTGGCAGCCCTTCTGATGTCTGAGCTGCAGTAACCATTTGCCTGTAGAGCCTGGTCTTGGTGCTTCAATTCCTTTTCCAAGAAGTGGAGTTCACAGATGCGTTTTGCCCAGTCTATCAGTGTTTTTATTGTGCTTTTTTTTCTGTCCTGGTGATGGTTGGAATCCTTGTGCAGGTATCTGCCTGAATGTGTAGGTTTTCTGTATACTGTGTGACCGAGACACAGAGTTCTAGAAACTCTTCTAGAACATGGCCACACATCCTGAAAGATCCACAAAAAACTATAGATGCCAGCCATGAAAGCCTACAACTTCACAAGTTAAGAAAGATGATAAGAAGAAAATCAATTCATTTGATATGTGGTGTTGGAAAAGAGTGATCAATCCAGAAAACTCCCAAGAAGCCAAGATGACCAAACTGAGACTGTTGTACTTTGGACACATCATGAGAAGGGAGGACTATTTGGGAAAAAAAACAATGCTGGGAAGTAGGAAGAGAGGAAGGCCACATGCTAGATGGATAAACTCCATTAAGGAGGTCATGGGTATGGGTTTTCAGGAATTAAGCAGAACAGGGAAGGACAGAGGGTCTTGGAGTTGTTTCATCCATAGGATGGCCATGAGTCGAGATTGACTCAAAGGCAGTTAACAATAACAACAAAAATGCCCTCAGTGTGTTTGTGAGTGGTGGATTTTTTTTTTATCATTTCAGGTATGCTCAGCAAAAATGTATAAATGGGGATGAAGAATATTTTCAGTTTCATTTCTTATAGGCAAATTGTATTTTGTTGGCAGTTTGCAGAGTCATGAGGCAATTTCCTAGTTCTCTACTTTTTCACTGTCATTGCTGAAAGGAGATAATATATTGCACATAGTAATGCATTTTTTCTAATTTTGGTGCATATACTTTCATTGTTTGATTTTAAATTTGTTGCTTTGATTCAGTCACTAAAGATGCTTGGACATTTATTATATATCAAAATACTTTGATACATAATCCATGACTGAGCTTCTTGTGTTGTTTTTTCTTTAAAAAACCCAGAGATTAATAATCATTTCTACTTTACATGAAATTAGCATATTATGTCAGTAACTTCCATCTAAGGATTTGTAGGTTTTGCATCACTGTATGTAGGAGTCTGGCTTCTTCTCAACAATTTCTTTTAATTAGATTGAGCCATTAATTTTAATAATAATAATAATTTAAAACATGAACGTTTCATGGTGGTTCATAGCATTATACATATTCTGTTTTCAGATTTGCTAATTGTAATAAAGGGAATTAAAGAGTTGACCAGACTGGATGCTCAATTGTGTTTTAAGACCAATTACAAGTTAACATTTTCAAATCACATTCAGGAGAATTTCTTTCTACATTGGCATACTTACCAAGCAGTGATGACCCTAATCATAACAGTAGGATCCCAGCAGTGTAGGGGTATATTAACCACATGATTGTGTGTGTGTGTGTGTGTGTATGCACGTGCATGCATGCGTGCACATGCATGCCTTCAAGTCACTTGTTGACTTAAGGTTACCCCATACATTTCATTGGGTCTTCTTAGCAAGGAATATTGGGAGGTTGCTTGCCATTGGTTTTTGCTGAAAAATAGTACCCTGCATCTAGTATTCTTTGCTGATCTTCCATCCAAGTACTAACAAGAGCTGACCCTGCTAAGCTCCCAAGATCAGACAAAATCTGATGCCTTTAGATTAGTTAGGCCTGGTGTAGGATTACTAGTATGTAAAAGAAGGAAGGATAGAATAGCAGAATAACCATAACATAGTATGAAGTCAAATATAATTGCAGAATCACCTATTGTCAAGAAACACATGAACATTAAGATAGTACCACAATGCTATCTTAAGAATGGAACTATAGGTTTCAGGTGTGTGTGTAAAAAACCTTTTTTGAGATGATTCAGATCATACCACTCTTATAAATGTGTCATTATGTTATTTTCATTAAAGATGATAGATAGATACATAGATAGATAGATAGATATTATATATATATATATATGGTTTTTCAGGCTGTGTGGCCATGTTCTAGAAGAGTTCCTTTCTGACATTCCACCAGCATCTGTGGCTGGCATCTTCAAAGATGATATTATTTTGTTGTACTATTTAATGACAAGTTTGAAGCAAGTTTGGTTTTCACAAATGTATCATTTGTTGTACATTACAAAATTTCAAGTGTGAATAATAATGCATAGATATTTGCATGATAGTATGATATGTGTATATGTTTGCATAACTCCAATTGTCCCCATTTGGCAGGGAGCATCCCGATTAATCTTGTTCTCCTTTTCAGCTGCCTTTAATATGTCCCGGTTTCTTTTTCCTGCTTTGTCGTCTTGCTGCAAACTGAGTTCAAGGTGGCAAAATCATTTGCACTAAATTGATTCAACAGAGCAAAAAGTGAGGAAGGGAGGAAGAATCTTGTCCTTCTCAGTAGACACAGAGCAAAGTAAACTGTTGCAGCTTTGCGTAGCTTGTGTGTTCTGCCTCATTGATAACTTTTCTTATCTTGACTATACTTTGATGTTCTCTAGCCATAAGTGTACCCTGTGAAATGTTGGAGGGTATGGGATGGGAGAGTGGCAAAACACAAGCATTTACCTGTTGTTGGGAGCCACTTTTCAAACTGGGCAAGTATCAGGGTTGCCAAAGTGAAAACTGGAGACAGCCCCTGTACCTTTAATAACTGTTAGAAGAGGCAATTTCAACAAGTGTTGCTTGTCATGCAACCAGGGAACAAGAAACACTTGGTAAAATTCTCTCTTCTGCATAATAATTAAAGACACAGGAACCCCCTCCAGTTTTCACTCTGGCAACCTAGGAAGTGTGACAGGGCTAAAGGCCTTCATCTGCAGTGGGCCAGTGTGAGAGGACTCCCAGTTTTCATCTTCTTTGACTTACAAGTTAAAGTGGCTTCATTTGTTCATCCATCCATCCATTCTGTATCCCACCTACCTGCTGGAAAAGGACCACCATTTGAGAGTTTTGCCCAAATGACATCCTCCAAAATGATGGCCCCAGTTCTGGTAATTTGTGCAAAGCATTCTTACTTACAGCTAACATAAGAAATTGTAATCAGTTGCAAAGGGAGGAAAAAGCAAAAGAAATACTTACCAATGAGCTGTTTTTGTTTTTTGTTTTTTGCTTCACCAGGCTGTGTTTTCATGAAGAAATTTCAGAGCTGCTAAGAATCGTACAAAGGGGAGCTGAAGACCTTTGAGGAAAGCCATGCAGTCGTCATGGAGACTGATGCTTTTGCTGTCACTCACTAGCTGTTTTACAGGTAAGAACAAAACTCTTAACGATATTGTTTTATGAATGTACAAAGAGAATGGAAAATGTGAAAGCAAAGCAGATGCTGCTTGTCAAAGGCAGAGCGTTGACGGTAATGTGCATTTAACAAACTCTATAGACAGAAGTACAGGGCACCTAAGTTAAGAGCTATGACTGAGCTATAATATTGCCTCATCCACCTTTGTCACTCTTTTTCCATTATATAGCTGAATATATAGTTGAAAGGAATTCCAAGGACCATCTAATCCACACACAAACCCTGCCAATGCAGGAATCCCCATTAATCACCTTGTGGCTATCTAATCTTCATTTAAAAATCTCCACCAGTGGAGAGTGCACCATCTTATAAGGTAATGTATTCTTATACTGGTCAAGGACCGAATAAATTGAATTGAATTGAATTGTATTCCATGTCAAACAGCTCTTACCATTAGGCAGTTCTTAATCTTTAAATATGTTGGTCCTTTAGAGCAGCAGAAAGCATGCTTACTCCACCATATTCCACAGGACAACACTTCAAAAATTTAAAGATGGCTGTAGTATTATTACTCAGTGTTCAGCATTGTCCTTTCCATACTTGTTTGTTAATAGAATGAATTTCCTCAAATAAACAGGAAGAGTGGATATATTGTATTTTAAAACCTAACTGACTTCCTTTCTCATTTGTATCTGAAACTTAGTAAAATCTAGGTCTTGATATCTAGTTTTATAGTCAACTGTGAATATATTGGTTTCACGCCAAAACACAAATGAATCAATGATATGAAATAAAGTTATAAGGAGAAGTTGCAAGATGTGGTGGTGATGGTGGTGGTGGTGGTGATGATGATGATGATGATGATGATGATACTTTTTAAAATGTGTCATTGCCAATGCATATGATGCTTTAAAAACTACTTGAAGGCAGGGCTTAGCATTTAAACTAGCAACTGTGAGAGGACTGGGAGCTGTGTTAGCCCTCAGGAAACCTTGGAGGGCTACACCCATTCATTGCATTCCCACCCACTTCAAAATATATGCCCACAGCAATAGCAATAGCAAGTACATTTCTATACTGCTTATCAGTGCACTTAAGCACTCCCTACGTGATTTACAGTGTGTAAGCAAATTGCCCCCAACATACTGGGTACTCATTTTAGTAACCTTGGAAGGATGCAAGCCTGGGTTGAACCTGAGCCCTTGGCTGGTATTGAACTCACAAAACCTTGAACCTTGTGTTTTTGTGAGTGAGTGGCTGCAGTACAGTCATTTAACCACTCCACTACCATACACAGATACCCCTAAATACCCTCTAATGGGTCTGGAAGCATTTTGCTATGCTTTTGGCATGGCTGGGGGTATTTTAGGCCCAAGAGAGGCATTTTTGTTTAGTAACTGGAACTCACTCCATGTTTTAGAAAAAGGCCTCTCTGGGCCTAAAATAGCCTGGGATTGCCAGCATTAATGCTAACAATATCCCTACAGCCCTTAGAAGACATTTTATTATATAAATACAATAAAAATAAAAATACTAGTTTCCTCCAGCACCACATTTCAAATAAAATGACTATTTTCCTGTCAACTTTCTTCACTGCCCAGTTTTCAGAACCATACATAGAAATAAAATGGCATAGATAATGGTGATATGATAGTCCTCTATAATATTTGAAGATATGATATATAAAATATGGACCAAACTTGTTTTGTGCTGCTCCAGAGCCTGTGGCTTGGACAAGCCTATGAACTCTCAGTTGAGTCATTAGTTCAGTATATAGTGGGAATGCCGTACATACCATTTATCTGGATTTCAGCAAAGCGTTTGATAAAGTCCCCCATGATATTTTGATTAGCAAACTGATTATGTATGAAATACATAGAAACTCCATCAGATGGATCCATAATTGGTTGGAAAACTATGTTCAAAGAGTTGTCATCTGTGGCTGCACTTCAAACTAGAGGGAGGTCTTGAGTGGAGTACCACAGGGTTCTGTCCTGAGGCTATCACTCTTCAACTTTTTTAAAAAATCAATGACTTAGATAGTGGGTTAGAGGGAATTCTTATCAAGTTTATGGATGATCCAAAACTGAGAGGGATAGCTAACACATTGGAAGATAGGGACAGAATTCAAAAGGACCTTGATAAACTAGAAAATTCAAAATAATAGTATGAAATTCACCAAAGATAAATATAAAATTCTCCATTTAGGCCACAAAAACCAAATATGCATGTAGAGGATGTGAAAAGAGCTTTGAGATTATTGTTGATTATGAGTTCAACAAGACCCAGCAGTGTGATTCTGCAGCAAAGAAGGCAAATAATATTTTTGCTCTCATAATAGAACCATAGTTTCCAAGACAAGGGAAGCAATAGTGCCACAATATTTTATACTAATCAGATCTCATCTGGAGTACTGCAGTCATTTCTGGGCATCTTATTTTAAGAAATATATTGTCAGAATCTGGCATATTGATGGTTATTGTTGTAAAATATGAGTGTTTAGCTGGTTGTTATAGTGTTTTGATAAGCAGAAGAATTATATGAATGTTATATTGGGAAATGATGAGAATAGTGAGAGCATAGTTCTAGTGTAAATAATTGTTGATAATTCAAAAGTATGCTTGTTGACTGGGACTGGATTGTACAGATCTGTGGAGGAGGGCTTTTTTCAGTGTCTGCTGGTGGGAAACAGAAAGTAGAGATGAGACCAGGATGGCATTAGAAGCTGGGTGAATGAGTCTACTATGGAAGAGAGGATTGGTATGTTTTAATTACTAAATTAATTAAGATGAAGGTTGCAAAGTTTTGGGGTGGGACATTGTTAATGTTGGTGGATAATGTCACCTCTATCTGCAGCTGTTTTCCTGCTAACGTATGTTTTTTTTCTGAAATAAAGTTTATGGTTTGCAATGCAGGACACTTGTTTAATGAATCCTGGGAGAAAAGCAGTTTTTGACAGATATAGACAAGTTGGATCAGGTTCAAAGAAGGCAACAAGGATGATAAGAGGTATAGAGGACAAAACATATGAGAAGAGATTGAAGGAGTTGGGTATTTCAGTCTTCTGACTGTGGGGTGATGTAATTGCACTCTTTAAATATTTAAAAGGCTGTCCCAGAGAGTAGGGTTCAGGTTTATACTCTGCTGTCTAATGGTATACAAAATAGAAATTTCTTGTCCTATTTTGTTTTCTTGTTGAATTGTTAAACATATATCCCACCTTTCATGTTGATATCATAATAAAGCAGTGCAAAGGATAGTAATATGGTGAAAGGTATAAACCAATTGCTCTAAGAAAAGCTTAAATATTCCTATCTCCATGTGGTCATGTTAAAGAATCCTTGGAACCCTGTCATGATATGTCTGAAAAGCACATTTAAGATAAAAAAAAATTCTTCATATCCACCATGGCTTGCCTTGGATGATTTACTAAGATCAGTTTTCATCACACTTCGCTTAAGAGATGTGAAAATAATCTGTTGCATTTTTCCATTTCCAATTCCTACTTGTCCATTCTGTTCTTTTGTTCAAAACAGGTTATGCAACTTCATGTTTTTCTTCTCATGTGAAAATTCATGCATTATACATTTATTTCTGGTGTATGTGTTTTGTGTACACTGACTAAATTTTACTTCATCTTATTTTTCACATGTAGACATTTTTAACCATTCACATTTTTAAAATATATTCAGGATTTCATGCATATGAAATGAACTGCAAGACTCATAGATCTGCAGATTTCTGGGGGAAGGTGCATTTAATATTGAAATGAGTGTTGGGAGATGCAAAATGGGTAATTTTAGCAAAGATTTTGAAAACATAAAATATCTTACACACACCTTATACCTC
>JAIPUX010001232.1:159399092-159409394 GCA_020142125.1 Phrynosoma platyrhinos | reverse complement strand
TTTCTTCCCATCTGCAAATCCATTGAATTAATATTTCATCCAAACTGTGAGTGAGAACCCACTACTATCATGATCCATCTTTTCTTAGCACACAGGTGTAACAGAAATATCGCTGCTGTGTAAAGCATGCAAATGCAAAATGTCATTGCTGAGTATGTGTGGCATTTCTTATTCTCTCTCCCCATCATTTCCCCCATCCTTACTCAATGATCTGAATGTTTCACCCAGTTTAGCACTGCTCTCACTCAAAAGTAGATCAAAGCAAGCTGATTTATTTGGCACTCCAGTTGATGAGCATTTTACATCCAGGATTTACATGAATTTCTTGAGTTCATATTTAACATTGCTTAGAATTCTCTCCAGGGAGCCCTGTCTGTTTAAGCATCAAAGTGTGAGGCGTATTCAACTTTATGCTCCAAATATAAGGTGAACAGTGTATGTCTTTTTGCTTATGATCAAAAATGTCAGTTCAGTGGAAGATCTAGGATTTAGTTCCAGGTTTGAAAGCAGTTCTGTTGAATCCTTCTTTTCTTTTTTGAGGGGGAGACCACTTACTTTGCATAGCTTCTTTAAAATTCAGTCTAAACCTTAAAGTTTGGACTAAAACCCAGAGTGCATTCACGCCCACCCACACACCCAACATGGAAGCCTCAAGGAGACTGACTGTTGTCTTTCAGTGATATCAAGTCATTGGTGTAATTTTTTTTTAAGTGAATATAGAAGGAAGGAAGGGTTTGCAATTTTCTAGCTTCCTAATGAGAAGCATGTGTTCCTCAGATGAATTTTCCCACAACCAGAATGTTGAACATTTAAAGCCAAGTCATCAGAGAAAACAGAGAAGATTACTGCTTTAAGTGCAAATTAAAGGGGCCCTGTGGTGTATAAAGTTTCATAGCATAGGAAATGTTATATATCTGTATACTAGCCACAAGTACACTCATTTTGAAATCCTTGATAATATGCAACAACAACCTCATTGGATTTGTAATATATCTAATTGTAAGCATTAAAATTGTTAAATTGTTCAGACACTTAACATCATCTTCTGCACTCAGGCATAGCTTTTTCTGAATTAAATATGTACATATTACTCAGTGCATGACCAGATAGCATTCTACACATTTTTTTATCACTAGGATGAAAAAAGTAACATGACCTGATAGTTTGGGATTATAATACAGAAAGGGGAGTGTTTATTTTATTTGTCTGTCTGTCTGTCTGTTGCTGTTCATGGCCAGTAAAATGTATAAAAAGGTAAAGTATTCCCCATTGACAAGGTTGTCACTTAAGTGGAAAACCTTCACATTTAATGGTCAGTTGTGTGAGGGACACATACAGGATTGCTCTATTACTCATTTGCAAATAATCATGGGAACACAAGAAAATAGGACTTTATCATGTGAGGCTAAAAAGCAGAATTTTAACACAATAAAATTTATGGTTTTGGCTGGTATTTATCGCATGATGTCATGTCCATCCTGTAAACCTCATGGCAAACCTCATCAAGAGGCTCACAGTCTTGCTGCTATTCCTTTACTGCATTGCAGTTTTAGGTCCCTTCCACTTCAGTTCCACTTCTCAGGCAGTCACATAGTGTGAGTTGCCATGATTCTGTTCCACTCCCCCTCACAGCTGCCCTTACCTTCCTGAACTCAGTTGCTGTGTGCACATTCACACAACAGCTGGCTTCCGGAAGGTGTTAGCAGCCAGGATCACTTGCCCCCCATTCTTACCAAAGTGTGGGGACAAGCGCTCCTGGCTGCCAGTACCTTGCAAAAGTTGGCTGCTGTGTACACATTCACCCAGCAGTCAGTTTCAGGAGACAGTTGGCAGATGGGATTGCTTGGTTCCCCTCCCCCACCATTCGTTCCAAAATGCAGAGCTAAATGGAAGGTAAGCAATCCCAGCAGCCAACATCTTCCCAAAGTTGGCTTAGAGAGGCAATTGGCTGCCACTATTGCTTATCCCCTCCTCCTCCCAGGAAGCAGCATTTGGCAGTGCAGAAAATGGATCACATGAGCATGGATTGCCAAAGTCTTATCATGGCGGAAAGTTTAATAAGAAATGATGCTAAATTGGTATGCTTCCATTCTTAAACTAGTGGGATTGTGGTGAGACAGCAGGCTCATGTGGTAAAATCCATAGATTATTGGTCCATTTAACCAAATATTAACTCTGGCTGGCAGTGACTTTCTAGGGTTTCAGGCAGGATTCGTTCCTAAATTTTTCTTGAGATTTTTGCTGGTCACTAATATCTCCCATCCAAACTCTTAACAGTCCCAGCACTAGTTAGTTCCAAAATCACAGAGAATAAGATATGCCCATGAGGGTGAATTCAGTGGTGTACCGTACTGGGGTGTCACCAGTGTGGGGATGGGGCTTAAGGGGGCAACACCAAAGGACTCGACCCCACTTCTTTACCCGGCATGTCTTTGCACTTGTGTAAAGCCACGCTGAGCAAGGAGCAAGTGAGAATCCCAGGGCACCCCTTCCTCCTGCCCAGCATGGATTTACACATGAGTAAAGCCTTTCCAAGCAGGGAGGAAGGGATGCCCTGGGATGATCCCTCCCTGCCACAGGCTTTGGCATGCAGCAGGGAGGTGTGGAGGACACTCAGCCAGGTGTCACCCCTCTTCTGGGATGTCACCTGGCACAGTCCACACACCTCTGCACCCCCCCCCCCCAGTGATGCTACTGGGTGAATTACTATTAAATCCTCTTCATTCTCTCTTTTGTTTCAATGTGAATTTATAAGAGCTGCAGAAACAGTTTCATTTTCCTGTATTCTATAATTCTCTTAGACTGAACTGAGCTATATGTAAGTTCATTGGAGCTGAGACCTGTCAACATTTGGCTCATGAAATTCAATAAAGCACGAAAAAAGAGAGATTAGAATCACTAAAGTGTTACATGAACTAGACTGAGAGTGATGTAGCAATAATCATGATCATATTCCCAGCAAGACATTTACCAGTGAAGTAAATGTTTTTTTCTTTTTCCTCAGCTCTGTCTTAGATTTGTTGAAATATATTGATTTTGTTATTTAATTTAAGATGTAGCCTGCTCACAGTTCCAAACTTGCTACTTTCAACAATATCAGATGTTTTAAAGCCATTCATTTGCAACTGGGCATTATGCCGAATAGGGTAAAATAAGCATATGTAGATTATAAATTAATCTTCATAAAGACCATGATAATCAAATATTTTGTAAGAGAAGAGTGAAAGATACAAGGAAAATGGCTCACCTAATCTATGTCCTAGGTGTAACATTTGCACATTAGTTCAATTTTTAAAGCTCTAACCTTTCTAAGTATCTTTTTATAACTCATGAGGAATGTCTTGTGTATAACAAAGTCCTAGCTGGCTTAGGCACTACCAAAGTTAAAGAGCATCTCCTTCTCTATACCAGATGTTTTTTTTCCTCAGGGAGTTGTGGTCAAAAATGAACCTTTTCAAATCTGTTGTATACTCAGACCTGCACTATCTACACTACACTATCTACACTAGCAAGAGCAGTTATTACCTCCCTGAGTAAGTTACTTCAGTCTTGAACTGTGAACAATTGCAATTTAATGTAGAGTGATGTGATAAATTTGTGCAAAAAATCTTGGCTTTTGTACAATACGTATTTTTGTGTGGAAAATAATGCATTGCGCTTTCCCCATCCCTGCATAGAACATAATGGTGCACAGAACCCCAACAAATTTTTCACACACAAAAATCCCAACATCTGAAACATCCTTGAGAAAAATAAGCAAAGTTTCTTGTAATTTCACATAGCAGGGACAAGGTGTTTGGAATCATTTATTCTTACAGGACAGAGTGAAATAAACAAAGATTTACACCCCTACTTTCAAGCAGGTAAAGCACAAGTTATTTCTATGAGTTCAGGAGTAAGTCGCAGTGTAACAGTTTCCTATACAACAAGCAGAGTTCAGTTCCATGTAACAGTTTTGCTGCCTTCACACAATACTTATCTTTGATTACACATCATATTTGTCTGTAAGGACTTCATCACACAGAGGGAAAATGGGAGTTTAAATGGTAATTATCCCATGAAAATCATACAATCGTGATTAAGATTTAAACACACAGCATGATTAAAGAACCAATATCCTGGGAATAACCAGGCAATAAACAGCAACAAATCATTCACGGGATTTCCCCGTGAATTATTTGTTGCTGCTTATTGCCTGGTTATTCCCAGGATAATGGTGCTTTAATTGCAACATTGTGTGAAAATCTTAATTGCAAATGTGTGATTTAAACAGGATAATCATCATTTAAACTTCCAATCTTGCCTATGTGATAATATCCTAAGGGAAGTTTCTACACAGAACAGGAACCCAAAACCATCACTACCATCACAGAGACTATGGACTTTATCACATGTAGGTTTTAAATCATAATTTTAGCAAGAGAATAGTGCCTTTGGCAGTACCTATCACATAACATTGCCTCCAATTTGTTGCTGCTCTGCCTCTGAAGTGTTGTTAGAGGGCATCTTTTCATTGATAGGAAAACCTGTCAATACGCATCCAATCACACTGCAACCCCATTACTCCACAGATGCAATAGTGATAGTTTACAGAGGTTCAAATATTGGTGTCAGTCTCCTCCTTTCCTCCTCTCCCCCACCCTGTTGCTAATGCCAAGCAGCCTATCCCCCCCCCCACAAACACACTTTTAACACTTTATTGTATTTCCCTTTGTCTTTTTAAAAACTAAATTGCATTCCCATAACTGGAATTGCATTACAAATACATTTTTTAAAAACAAAATTCTGCTGGGTAGGGTAAAGGGGCATTGAGGCAGGATCCAGGGGGAATCAGAAAGAAACAAAGCAGGGACCATTGATGGCACAAAAAGTGTCCATTGCACTATTGAAGAGAGTTGTGGTAATAAAAGCTCCCAAACCTGTATTTTTTTCATTCTCTTTCAATAATACAATTGGGACATGACTGAGGTGAGGCTGAGGCTCGTGTGATAAAAGTCCTACATCTGGCCCATGTGTCACAATTACTAGGTGCTACAACTCAATATATGGGCATGGCTTTCCCATTCAAATACATTAGGGATGGAAAGCTTATTCCATTCAAAAAACCCTGATGGGAAGAATTCTGGAATGATCAGAATCTTTGCAATTTGGGACTTATTCTGCACAAAATTTGCACATGGTTATTTTTCACAGAAAACAGCACTTTCTGCACCAGAAACAGCATTTCCTATGTGGAAATATTATTTTCTGTGCAGAAAAAAAAAAAGATTGTTTCCGTGCAGGAAACACTGCTTTCTGTGCCAAACAGGCACATGCACATTTTGTGCAGAATAACTTCTGAATAGCAAATAGGCTTCAAAAACTGCATGGTTTTCTTTCTTACAGCAGGAAGAAAATTACTAAAAGTACTTGCTGCTTCCTTTTAGAAGAAAATTAGTAACAAAATGCATCCCTAAAATGTATAGTGTTCAAACACTGGATTTTGGCTGGCTCAGGCCCATAGTATATATTTAGTTTTTGTCAGGTTTACTGCATTACCAGAATTGTATGGTGTTTAATAGTATTTACTCCCAAGTAAGTGTTTATAGGATGTCAGCCTTAGCCATGCAAATATTTTCTTATAATAGGGTTTGGCTCTCTTCAAGCCACCAATATTCTAAGGATTTGCCTCTGCATATTTTCTTAAATGCTAATGCTCAGCTCCTGTTATTGTGGATTACTCCACATGAGTCATCAAAAGCTAGCATTTTACATAATCAAGGAGTCAGGCAAGCTTCTAATGCAATGCCTTTAGTGCTCTAATTTTTTTTTTTTTAAAAAAAGCAGTTGTTTTGGATTTCAAATGTATTTCCTTGTAGCCTGAAGTTTTAGCTGCTTCCTGAATGGAACTCCCATGACTTCAAAGACATGTCTAACTGTGGAGCTCTGGAAGATTTGAGGTTTAAATAGTTGGAGGCAAGTATTCTAATTCATCTATTTGGAAAGCCAAACTCAGACAAGAAAAAAAAAAGAAAGTTTAAGTAATATACCAGTCAGCTATCAGAGGAAGCCAACATCTGCAACCTAGAGATGAAGCCCCTCACCTGTTCCTTAGTGCTAATTTGTAAACACACCCCTCTCTTCTCCAAAATACATCCCTCTCTTCTCCTTTTCTGATTGATTGCCACGCTTCTCTTTTCACACTTGCTTTTGCTTTTTTCAAGTAGCTGCTGAGTCTCAAACCTTTCAAATATTCCCTATTGAAATTTGGAAAGGAGGGTGGATGACCTGCTGATGGTGGGGCCAATGGTGTTATGAATTAGACTCTGGGCTTATTTCCCTACACTTTTGGAGGCCAGTGGTTTATTGGTTGGTTGAAACTAGAGTAACCCCATTGAATCAATTGCTGGCTGCTGAGTCATCACTTAGATAAATCCCATTGATTCAGTGGGTCTGATATAGGTGAGAGTGGCAGTAGGATTCAGATCAATGTCACTTCATTTGCTTTAAAATGTGGTACATATGACGTGCTGTGTTTTGGGGAAATGTATTTTCCTGCATATTCTGCTGAGTGGAACCCTGGATGTCTGATCCAAAGTGGTATCCTGACAGGACTACTAACTGGGTTTCAAAGGGAGGTTCAGTTTTTTAACTGAAGCATCTTTAATTGTGTTGGTAAAATATATTTGTTTTACCACTGTTAGATGCCTTGAGTGCCATTTGTAGACATAAAAATAAAGTCTTAAATAAATACATGAACCCACATCAGTAATTTATATCATGTCATTTTTGGTTCAGCTGTTCAAGACTTAGTAAAAGAGTGATGCAAGAAATCAAACATATGAAACTGTCTTAAGCTGATAAAGGGCCTTGATCCAATGCTATTTGCTATAGCCAGCAGCAGCTCTCTGGCAAAATAAGGTCTTCTCCATCACCTGCTCCTGGATCCTTTTATTATTTTTGATAGGTGACAATGATCTTGAAAAAGGCATGCAAGTTAGGGTATTTAGGTAAATTCAATTAATTCAATGGTTCTATTGTAGTTGGAACTAACAGTGTGTGTAAAATGAGTACACTTGTAACCATAATCCTAGCTTTAAATTATTGCAATAATTTAATACTAACCAAAATTCTGTTGATATCTTATTTATGTACAGTCAGCCCTCTGCATCCATGGACTTTCCCTGTGGATACCAACATCTAAAGATGGTCAAGTTCCATTGTCCCCAGTGGCAGCACATGCATGCAGCTGTGCTGCCATTAGGGACAACGGAACTTCAATGGTGGCACATGCATGTGGCCATGCCGGCATTAGGGACAACCCCCATTGTCCCCAGTGGTGGTGTGGCCACATTAGAGACAATCTGACTTAATGGCAATCCCGTGTGCACATGCCACCACAGGACAATGGGGGCTTGACATCCGTGTATGTTTGAATGTGTGAATGGCAAGTCCATGGATACTGAGGGCTGACTGTATACATTTTCCTAAGGAAGTGGTTGGACACTTTTGTCCAATGGAGAATGGAAGGGTGCAGAAATAGAGTTCTGCATGTAGCACCTTTGAATATACAGATACTCATGTGCACACAGATGTACATACATGTGCTTATGTGATCATAAACTGAATATATCTGTTTCTCAATTGTACAACATCTAGAATACTATAACCAACACAAAGGAACTTACACATGTGTATGACACTAACAGGATTCCAGAAAGGGTGTTCCGGGAAGACTGCCTTGAAAAAAAAGATTGTCATATACCATTCCTCAGTACTGAAGACCTAACCAGGCACTGAAGAAATGGATTGCTTGAGAACAGGCAGGTTTCCCTGCTAATGGCAATTTCCTTTGTGTTTTGTTGCCACTGCTTTGAAATTCTGTGAAAATGAAATTCTGGGCATTATCTGGCTTAACTACTTAAGAGAAATGCTGACAGGGGATTGAGAGAAAGTTGAATTGTTTAATACCTTTCCCCTCCCCTCATAGTATTCTCCCAAAAGGAAAACTGTGTTCCAACCTGTGAGAATACAGTAAGGGAATTACAGACCAGAATAGGGAGAAATGAGGACCCAAGCAACTCTGACTAGTCAGATTGATGCTGATGCTGATATCAGGAATGGTTTCAGAACAGATAAGCAAACAATCAGTCTGTGCACAGTTAGGCCCTGTCCAAATAAAATAGGCTCCACCGATCCTCTTGTTGAGAAGTCCAGATGATAAAGGACCCAATCCCTGAGTATGGTGCAAATGATCCAACTTATGTCCAGGCTGTTCAGCACCAAACCCAGGGTATACCCCTCTTATAATAGACTTTTAAAATGCACTGTTTGCTCCAGACATTTTGGAAAAATCTGCATTCCTATCAAAGGTGTTGTCTGCACAGAACAGGATACTCTGGGAGCATCTCGGAGTATCCTGGCCCCAGAGCTTCCCCAACCTTTCTATGCTTTCTGGGGCCCTCCATTGTGATGCCAGATGGTTGTTTAAAATGTGTCCCATTATGCCACCAAGTTATACTGCCACTGCCACATGTCACTTGTTATGAAGTCAGAATAAGGCAACTAGCCATGTGATGCATGCTGGGTGCCTCATTTGGACCCCATAATAAGCCATTTACAACAGCAATGGGTAGCACAGCAGGACACATGTGCAAACAGCCCCTGACATCACAATGGAGGGCCCCAGAAAGCATAGAAAGGTTGGGGAAGCTCTGGAGCCAGGATACTCCGAGATGCTCCCAGAGTATCCTGTTCTGTGCAGACAACACCTTTGATAGGAATGCAGTAATTACTAAAAGCCAGAATTCATTTCTTAAAAACAGGTCATAGCAAACTATTCTTACATTTTTTCTTCTTTGAGTTACAAGGTAGGTAGATGAGTAGAGTGCTATGAATATAGAATCATAGAATCTAGTCCAACCCCCTGCCATGAAGGAACTCAAAATCAAAGCATCCCCGACAGATGGCCATCTAGCCTCTGTTTAAAGACCTCCAAAAAAGGAGACTCCACCACACTCTCACTGTCAGGAAGTTCCTCCTAATGTTGAAGTGGAATCTCTTTTCCTGTAGCTTGCATCCGTTGTTCCGGGTCCTATGCTCTGGAACAGCAGAAAACAAGCTAGCTCCCTCCTCAATATGACATCCCTTCAAATGTTCAAACAGGGCTATCATATCACCTCTTAACTGTCTCTTCTCCAGACTAAACATATCCAGTTCCCTAACTCATTCCTCATAGGGCAAAGTTTCCAGACCCTTCACTATTTTAGTCACCTTCCTCTGGACATGCTACATTTTTTCAACATCCTTTTTGAATTGTGGTGCCCAGACACAGTATTCCAGGTGGGGTCTGGCCAAAGCAGAATAGAGCGGCACTATTATTTCCCTTAATCTAGATACTATACTTCCATTAGTATATTTTGATTTTAGTAAAGCCTTTGACAAAGTCCCTGATAATATTTTTATAGGCAAGCTGTAACAGTGTTAAAGTTAGATGGCTCTAATTGATTGATGGATCAAATCCAGAGTGTACTCTCTAAAACTTGTTCTTCATCTTGGAGAGAAGTGGTCAGTGGGATGCCTCAGGGTTCTGCCCTGGGCTCAGTGTTGTTTAAAATCTTTAAAATGATTTAGATGATGGAGTAGATGGCATGCTTATCAAATCTGCAGATGAAACTAAATTGGGATGCAAGGGACAGAATCAGAATTCAAAATATCCTGCACAGATTGGAGAACTGGGCCAAAGCTAACAAAATGGTTTTTTTGTAAGATACTATTAGCCAGGACAACTGAAATGCACAGATACAAGATGGGTGACATTTTGCTTGAAATCAGTACATGTTAAAAAGATCTAGGGGTTTTAGTTGACCACAAACTAAATATGAGTCAGAAGTGTGATGGAGCAGCCAAAAAATAAGCCAATGCGATCCTGGCTGTATTCAGAGAGTATATTGTCATAGTTAAGGGAAGTATTAATGCCACTCTATTCTGCTTTGTGCAGACCTCACCTGGAATAATGTATCCCATTCTGAGCCCCACATTTTGGGAAGGATATTGACATACTGGGATGTGTCCTGAGAAGAGCAACCATTGTGATCAAAGGTCTGGAAACCAAGTGTTATAAGGAATGACATAGACAGCTGGATATGTTTAACTTGGAAAAGAGAAGACTGAGAGGTGACATGATTTGTTATTGTTGTTGTTAACTGTCCTCGAGTCGATCTCGACCATGGTGACTTTGGATGAGGCATCTCCAAGACTCCCTGTCTTCCACTACTCTGCTTAGGTCCTGTAAACTCATACCCATGACCTTCCTAATAGAGT
>JAIPUX010001232.1:159348892-159361695 GCA_020142125.1 Phrynosoma platyrhinos | reverse complement strand
CCAGGTGGAGGGCTGGCTGCTCCAAGGACGACCTGGGGAAGGGGTGACAGTCGCGGCGAGTGACAGCCGCAGCTGTAGTGCACATGTGCTAGAACATCATTTCGAGTACATGTATGGGATTTTCTCACTTGTGTGTGAATGTTAAATGCAGTTTCAGGGGGAGCTTTCCTTAATGGCGCAATTAAGGTAATTGTGTGCGATAGCCATTTGCAAAATCAAGGTTTATTTTCTGTTTATTTTTGGAATTTGTCATTTCTAGTTTATTATCACTTTGTGGCCCACGTGTGATAACGTCCTTAGTATGAAAGGAAAACCTAGGTTTCTGAATCTATCCTTTGGATTATCATACTGAAATTAAAAGAGCAAAACCTATTCCAAAGGCCAAATGTTTGAGTATGGTTTGGAGCTATCAAGATAAGAAATGAAGTGTGATTGGAAGATGAGATCCCTTTTTTTAAAAAAAATAAAATAAAAAATAAAATAAAAAGGATTTTAAAGATATCTCTTTTGTTACAGCACTCACATCTAGAAATCTTACATGGAACAATTTAGCCAAGGTATTCAAATAATAGCAGTTACTGCTTTTTAATTTCACTATTCAGAGAGCATATACAAATGTGCTTCAATATTGTGTTTCCCATTGATAAAGATATACTGAATCCTTCTGCAATATGTTATGAGTTTTATCCAATATATCCATTGAAATTCATTAGATATATCATTGAGAATCTTACATTTGCCTTGAAGATTTGCTTTAGGCAAAATTCACTGCTAATCATTCTCCCATGTCTTAGAAAATTTCTCTGCTTCAGAATTCAATGCCAAACTTTGTTTTAACCCTCATACATTAAGAGCAAACATTTTAGCCCCCAAGACTTTTGTTTTGTTGCAAAATCCACATAGAGCTAGATCTGCAATGTGTCTAGCAATTGGTTGTATCTATGGATCTTTAGATTACAATGCTGCAGAAAGAAAGAAAAAAGTCCCAGCAAATGTTTTGCTTTCTCCTCTTAGGATTTCTTTTTCTTTTTACGTGGACAAAAAAATTCCATGCCATTCAGCAAACCCCTTTTTAGGATTAAAAATACCCCACAACTCACACAGTGCAGGTGTATCTTACTCTAGTGTATGCAGGTTAAACATAGTTAAAAACTCTACTCATTAGTTCTATATATCAGTGTTAGTGAATGCTACCGTAGGCAAGATTTTCTTTTTTTTAAAAAAAAAAAATATTTTTATTAATTATACAACATATAAGACAAGACAAACATAATAAAAATGTTTTACACATAACAGTAGTTTTTGTCATGCTTGGTAACAAGAAACTTGAAGAACCAGGAAAATATTTTTAAGTGTAAATTCACTATAACTTTATTCTGGAAACAATACACTTTGCCACAGCAATCCTTTTAGAAACAACTCTGAGTATTTCCCACCAAACCAGTTCTTTAATGCCCTCTGACTAATCCCCTTGCCTCCCTCCCCAGGGGGCTGGTTGTCTCTTTGATTTTCTCCCACTACATGCACCACCCCTTAGTGGTCAGATCCCCTTGAGAAGCACAGAATTCTAACGTTCTTCTACCCCTGAAACATTTAGTACTATTCTATTACATATATCAATCCCCTTCCATTTTGTCTGGATGTTGTTCATAAAACTGTTGGACATAGGGCATCTACATGTCTGGTGTAGACTCATTCATTATGTGAGTCCGGGAAGTGTCACCAGCTGACCAAATATTGTAACTTTTTCCTATGCCACCTCGAATCTAAAATCCTAGCCACCTCAAAGTACTGTTCCCCCTCCACCACTAACAAAGGCAAATGTTCTGGCTCTTCCCTCCAAAGGTCCTCTCCCAGTGCTGGCTTTAGCAAACTGAAATGGAACACAGGGTGTAGGTGTCTGTAGGTTTTTGGTTCTGTATAACTGTTTTCAATCCAATTTATAAAATTTTGACTTATTCATTTTCTTCATCACTTCCATCATAAAATTCTACTCAATGCTATCAAAGGCTTTTTCTGCATCAATAAATATCATTGTCATTTTTTTTTCTCATTGTTCTTTTCATAATATTCAATCATGTCTAGTACAATTATCATATTTTCTCTCATGTATCTTGCTGGTAAAAATACTGTCTGGTCTTTATGGATTGTTTTAGTTAAGATTTTTTTAAAAAAAATCAGCCAAAAACATAGTAAATCTTTTATAGTCCAAGTTCAGCAGTGAAATGGGTCTATAATTTTAACTTGTTTCTTGTCTTTCCCCTCTTTTACAATAAGAGTTATGTTGGCATTTTGCCACATTTTTGGAATTCCTTTTAACAATATGTCATTTAGTGTATTTTGTAATAGAATTATTAGTTCTTCTTTGAAACATTTATAACATTCGGTTGTAAGTCTATGGGCCTTTGCAGACTGCCAGAAATAGTGCACATTAAATTGAGGCACTGCCCTGGCTCAGTGCTAGGAAATCATGGGAATTGTATTTTTTTTCTGAGTCATTGAGCCTTCTCTGTCAGAGAGCTCTGGTGCCACAATAAATTACAGTTCCCATGATTTCCTAGCACTGAGCCAGGGCAGTGCCTCAATTTAATGTGCACTATTTCTGGCAGTCTGCAAAGGCTTTATCTGGACCAGAAGTTTTATTAGCTTTAAGATTTTTTTTATGGCCCACGAGATTTCATCTCATTTCTTCTGCTGCTGCCTCTTCTAGTTGTAGTTTATTGCAAAATTATTTTGCTTTCTGTTTTGTGTTAATTCTCACTCTTCTTTGTTTGTAAATAAAAGTTACTCCTTCTATTTTTCCCCAGGTATAGTTTTCTTTTCTTTTTTGGTCAAAAATTGAGTCAAAAATTTATATCCTTGATGTTTTTTCAAGATATGTCCTTATAAATTGAGATGTCCTTATAAATATTTATCTTACAGCCATTGATTTGTAGATCTTTTTTGTAAATCTTCTGCAAAATTATCTCTTTAAGTCTTGTTCTAGTGTAACAGTTTATTGTTACAAATAAACAGTTTATTGTTAACAGTCTAGTGTAACAAAACATTTTGTTCTGAAAATTTTAGCAATTTCTAATTCTAGTTTTTGAGTTGTTAATGCAGTGTATTATGCCAGGATGGGAACTATCCCTTGAAATTGATCTTCTTTAGATTCTTCTGGGACACGTCTAAACTTCATACATTTATCACTGTAACATATCTCTTTCCAGAGAATCGCGTTTCCATCTTTCCTTTGTATTTTTGATGTCTTTTCTGATTATTTTTGCAAGTCCTTAATCGTTTCTTTCAAAGATTTTATATCTTCTTGTAAGGTATCCATTTCTTTAGTAATTTTATCTATTTCCTTTTCAAGAGCACTTATCTCTTTTTTCATGTACTCTATTTCTTTTCTTATTTCTTTTAAATCTTGTTTTATCTCTTGTCATATTTCTGTTCTTATCTCTGATCTTAAACTCTTAATCTCTTCCATCAATGATATCAGCATCAGTTCTGGTGGTTTTGTCAATTCAGTTGATCCTCTTCTTTGGAGGGTGGTTTGTATTTGTGTTTGAGTTAAGTTTCTCTTTGCTGCCATGATGAGTGTGATGTGTCCTACAAATTTCTTTCTTCTTTATTCTTCAACTCAATCTGTCTCAATTTATATCCATCAATCTATTCAATCATTAACCTGATTAAAAATTGATCTTGTTCTTATATACATTATATGTCCCCTTATCAATGTCTATCTAAACTTTATGCTTAATTACTCAACTTATATATCAATTTTATATCAAATTCAGTTCACAGTATGTAAATGTATATACAATCTAAATGCAGTTCATTAGGTTATATCATTAATTATATTACATACTTAATCAATTCATATCAATTCAATTCAACTAATATTGTTAAACCATTCAATTAATTCAACAGTAGCAAAAATGAATATTATAGCAAAGCTATACTTAATCAAACTAATCAAAATATTTACTCAGTCAATATTAATCAATTCAATTCAATTATCAATGTTGAATCACTCAGTTAACTCATTGCTAATGCAATCAAATCCACTTATATAGATTAGATCAGTTCATTAATCCCCAATGTATCAACATGAAAATAATATTAAATTCAATTCAGAAAAGCTATTTCAGTTCATATGATATTAATTCAATAAGAATATATAAATCTTATTGTAATCAAAAGCAATTTAACAAAAAGCTTGTTCACAGTTCTGTATTCAGTTCAATCAAGCTTTGATTCATTTATATGTATCAATATAAATTCAATCTTCCAAATTATTAAATTATTCAATTGCATATACATTTCTCTATGAACATCTTGTGTTTTCTAAATATTAAATTCTAAATTTTATATCAAATTTTCACTTATTTGCACTATCAACTAATTTATTCAACAACAATAAATCTCTAAATTAATTCAACAGTGCTTAACCAAAGCAGATTATATCATATTATTCCACCTGAACATTAGGAGGAACTTCCTGACAGTGAGAGTTGTTTGAAAGTGGAACACATTCCCTTGGAGTGTGTTGAAGTCTCCTTCTTTGGAGGTCTTTAAACAGAGGCTGGATGGCCATCTGTCAGGGATGGTTTGATTTGGAGTTCCTGCATGGCAGGGGGGTTGTACTGGATGGCCCTTCTGGTCTCTTCCAACTCTATGATTCTATATAGATGTCATATAGATATCAAAATAAAACAAAATAATTTCCCTTAAATTAATTCCCTTTGTGTATCAATTTAATTTAATTCATCTCTCTCTCTCTCTCTCTCTCTCTCTCTCTCTCTATATATATATATATATATATATATATGTCACTGTTAGAGGGATTGCACTTTGAATTTGCACGGTGTCCAGCAGATGTCTGTCCAACCTCATTCTCTCACCTTTTGAGACAAATCTAGATGTTTGTAGAGATGTTTACAGTCTAAAGTTTCTTTGTTTTTCTTTCACTCTGTTCTTGACCTTGAGTTGTTTCCCCAGCTGCTAAAAAACTGATAACTAGATCTCTAGTGTCTTAATGTCTACTAACCTTGTACTAAGTCCTTGGGCTTCCTGCTTCACCATGCCAAGAAATGAAGCAATTATAACAGTAATTCCCATGACCCAATGAAAAGAGGAGATATTAGTCCACAAACCATAAAGTTCTTGTTTCTATTTCCAACTCAATCTGTCTCTGTCCCTTCTGCCATTTTACTGTTGTTATTTCTCTCAATTTGCAAGCCAAGTCAAAACAACCACCAACAAAGACCAAGTAGACACAAAAAAAGAAAAACCAACCCTCCTTCTGCTTTCCAAGGTGGGTCATCTGGGGCTTGAAAGTCTTCCAATCAGCAATAAATCGTGACACACCATCAATAAAAAAGTCTTCTAGATCTCACCCCAGGGTCTCACTCAAGGTTCTACATGGGAGGGGACATCCAGTCAAGCCGGCTTTCACACCTTAGTTAGATCCTCGCTCTCTTGTGCCACATCTTGGCCTGGCCCTTTCCTCACCTAGTTCTCACCATAAGAAAATACTCTGATCAAATTGTCCTGTCTTCATCCAGCTAATGCTCTATTGGATCTATTTCATTTCCCCAAAGTCTATTATTCTTTCTTTCTTTCTGCTGCCTGCAGGTCTCAACTTTCTAATTATTAATACTGAACTGGATTCTTTTCTTTTTGCCCACTTTTCCTGATTGGCTCTTGCCATCTCCTGATTTAGTAGTCCTTCTTCTCAATCCTCTCTCTTTTTAAACCTTTTAAATCTTGGTTTCTTTATTTATTCACCTTTCTATAGTTGTTTCCACCCTTTAATCATGATTACAAGTCTCTTTTATTGCCTCTGCAATCCTAGCAGTTCAACCATAAAGTTAGAGGTTACAGGATTGACATTTAGTCCTGTGTTTCACTTTTAATAAACATAAATGTTTATCCTCAGTTATATCCAAGTTTACTTACAAATCACAGTCTGCTCCTCAAAGGTATAAGTTTGAAGAGTTTGTTGTCTCGCACATATGGATTTTTCTATTGTAGGGTTTTGTTTTCTTGATATCCTCTATTTTTTTGCTGCCAGAAAGACAGTGTCCCCAGGGGGTGGCCATGATGAGACTCTGGCTGCTCTGTGACCTCAATTGTTGGGTCACCTTCATAATCCAATGGTTAAGACTGGTAAAAAGAGGTCTCAGACAAGCACCAATTCTTCTCTCTCCTGGGAGAAGAATTTCCAGAGTTTACACAACTCTGAAGCCTCAGCTGGCAATCACTGACACAAACTTCGTCTTCAGTGTGATCTGTCATCTTACCTCCACAACCGAAAGTCACAACTTTTTCCCAATATAAATCAAATTTTCATGTGAAATTGGATACCTCTTGACCAGCCACTTTATTTCTTGAGTTCTGGTCTTCACTATCACTGGCCAGAATTGAAACATTTCCCTTCACTATTTTTTCCTGTTTACCATAACCATCTCAACAATTCCATAAATAAATAAATAAATAATCTCACTGTCATGTGTTAATCATGAAATTTTTAATCATTTCAAATAAGTTGTCTTTTCTATATATGGAGAGGGAAATAAATGTCCTATTCCTGACATTTCAGAAAATTTCTTTGTTAAGTGTTTGTACTCATTTGCATGAAGTGAATGAAGAACCTTTCAAGCTTTGAAGAGTGGTTCCATGCTGGGAATAATTTGTGCCATTTAAAAATATACACATTGTTAATATGAATGCTATTAAAACAAAATAGCAAAAATTGTGTTTATTAATTATAACTTACCTATATGGAGTTCACTATCACATTGTAAATAGCCACATGTGAATCATCAGTGTAATTTGTCCCACCATTAGAAAAGAAAACTTTTCAGTGCTCAATGTTCTGAATTTTGGAATATGGGCAAAGCTCCCAGTATTGGTTTTCACCAAGAAAACAATTTCAGATTCTTTCTGTCTTGGATACTGAGGAATTAATGAATTTCGATAGATGATCAAACATTTTCTTGAAACAAAATTCTAAAGCATCCATATTCCTGAGTGGCAAATGAAGGCAAAAGGGACTTTAGAGATTGAATATGACTTGCTTAGAACAGAGCACAAAGATGAAGGCTCTATGTAAGAGCAAGTGATTGATTTCAAGGGGACGTACATTAAAGCAGGAGTTCTGTTTCAGAATGTCAAGAAACGATTGAAACCAGGTAGGTAGGTCCATGGTCACAGAAAGTCAGCAAGAATAAAAGGGTGATCAATAAAATCTGGAGTGTGAGCACAGAAGGAATCTGAGCCATTACCCAGTGCCAAGCTGGGAGACGCTGAAGATAAAGATCCAGGAGCAAGTTGAACTTCACAAAATAAGACACAAAGAACATCAAATTGACAAAATAAGACACAAACATCATTGTTTGATAAAATTTATCAAACAATGATGAATAATGATTTTGGAGTTGGTATTGGCAGCAAAGAAATGGGTTTCACTCTCCTAACTTGTTGTTGTTGTTTTGTGTTTTCAAGTTTTTTCCAGCTTATGGTGACCAGATCAGGGAGTTTTCTGAGGCTGAGACTGTGGTCCTAAGCAGACAAGTAAGATAGCATGGGCCAGGCCCATTCTGTCTTGACCTGGTTCTAGCCCAGGTCAGTTCACTCAAGCCAGTAAATGCACCTAGCAAAATTGCCCTGATTCTCTGGCATGGTCCTTCTAAGGCAGGCCAAAGCCTTTCTTGCTCTTATACAGCTGGCATTCTGCATATGCCATTCTGAAGGGTAAAACATCTAACTTGCTTTTGAGAAGCTTCAGGGGCTTCCTGGGATTGTACTGTTCCAGATCAGGACTGCCACCTCCCTCTGGGTCCAGCTGTTTCTCATCTTTCCCTTCCACACTGAAATATAACAGAGTGAGCTCTGTTCTTTGAAAGACACTGTTGTGGAAACCCAGTCAATAGTAGCAATGGAAAGAATTGTTAGCAATGTAATGACTGGTAACAACAGAAAGATTATTTCAGAATATTCAGAAAAAAGGTTGAAAAACAAGTGTTTCTAAGGGAAACTCTGACAGGGAGAACCCTAGACAGGTGAAAATCATTATAATACATAACTTATACTGCACAAATATGCATATGTGATTTGGGCCTTTTTTTCCTCTCTCTCTCTCAGTAAACAGCATTCCAGGTTTCTGCACAAAAAAACAAGATTTCTGTTCAGAAGATAATTTCTCTGTGCAGAAAATTTTATTTTCTGTGTTGGAAATGTGTTTTCTATACACAAACATTGTTTTCTGTACATGAACATTTTCTCTGTACAGAAAATTTGATATATTTTTTGTACCAAATATTAGCACTTTTTTTTTTGTGCAGAAAAAATCCTGAACTGCACAGTTTAAAAAAATAGTAGAAATATTCATTCTTGCCTGCATGACTAAAAGTTATGAAGTTTTGCATCCCTCATAACTGGAAGATGATTAACAATTATTTAGCACTTTCTTTGTGTTGTTCTCTCTTTGATAATGGAAAGAAGGAGAGTGATTACCCCTTGGTATCAGCAGAATCTTTTTGTATGGAAGGTAGGAGGGAAATGAGATTTGTATTTCCACTGGGGCTCCATCTGCATTAGAATGTTCAGTTCCATTTGAATTAATTAAGAAGGAAGAAGGAAGAAGCAGGCCCATATAGATTCCAAAGTTAACAAGTGATGGTTTGTACAGTTTGGTTTAAAAGAAGCAGCCAAACTTTTCGCTGCAAGTCCATTGTATTGTTGACATTTTTCAAGATATGAAGAGAACTCATCTATTTTCATCCCTTCCAAGGCTGCAGAGACAGAGGATTGAAATTCACATAATATATGAGCAAGAGAAAGAGATCTGGAAACCTTGCCTATTGGCCAAAAAAAAAGTGAAATGGTTTAAAGTCAGTAAAATTCCATGGACTCTGCATAATCAGTTCCTTTTAATTGGAAGAAGCATGGTGGGTGGAGCATCAATCAAAGAGCTGTTCTGCACAGTTGGAGAGAACAATAAAGAGTGTAGAAAGCCATAATTGGTGTATTTCTTTACTCCCTGCTGAGCTAAAGAGATGGCAGTGGGCAGCAGTATTTATTTAGCAGTTTGATGCTGTTATCCCAGCAGCCGCACATTTTTTCTATTGGCATGATCCCATAAATATATACATAATGAAAATTAAGACATTGGAATTATAATTAACTGCTGGCAGTTACTTGCCTGAGATTAAGGGGTTTTTATCCCACATCCTTGGAATCTTAAATCCAAATGGTGCTGTTCAACTTGTTTAAGAGACAGCTTGAAGAGTAACTTTCTCTGTGCCTTTTGTTGTCATTAATCCACATTTGAAGTGCTCCCTGTCCTTCTCTGTTTTCTTATGTGAATGAATTATTGATATGTATTTTACCCCACTGCAGTGCTGGCCACAAAAGAAGGCCTTTTCTTTTTTTTACCTTGTCTTCTCAGAGGTCTGTGAAATTTGTCTCCCCAAACAAACAGAAAGAAGATTATTTGTTCACATCCTGTATGTTGCAAGGCTATTTGAACATTTACACGACAGCTTAGGTAAATTTCATGTTTGTCACTAATAACTTCAAATGTTGAGCTTCCTCATCCAGTAGTTTCTACTTTAAAAAAACAAAAAGCAAAACAAAACAAGCCTATTAGGGGCATGTATGTATTAACCCTTTAAACTCTGAGCACATTCTGTAATGGTTATTTGATGAACAGAAGTTATAGAATTTATGCGAAATGCCACTTTTTATAATATAAACTTTCAGGTGCACTGGGTAATGCAGCATCTTCAAATTTAGATATAAGGCCAGCTTATGTATTTACTTCTGCTGATGAACACCTTGGGTCATATCATTTCTACATACCACTATGGTGGACTAACTATGGTGACTATTCAAAGACAGAGACATGTTAGTCTGGAAAATCAATATGCAAATGGATATTATAGCACATTTGAGACTAACTGAAAGAGAGGAGTTGGTAGCATGAGCTTTCATAGATTTGAGCCTACATCCTCAGATAGTCTACAAAAACACATATTACCAACTTCTCTCTTTCAGTTAGTCAGTCTCAGAGGTGCTCCAAGATCCCTTTGTATGATGACTTTGTGGAAGTTCCTTTCATCCAATGGCTGAGCAATGGCACTGAAGAGTTGTGGCATCTGCCAGGTAGAATTACACCATTTGTCCTGTCTCCCTTCCCAGAAAACCCATGTTTTTCATGCTGCCTTCCACCACCCTCCATAGATATGTACTAACAGAGGGAGATTGGTAAATGATTAAGAAACATCTGGCTATGTGGCTATAACCTGATGTACAATGATGGCATCATCTTCCTTGATTTGCAGAGGAACCCACCACCCCCAGGAGCTCCCAAATGATATCTTCATTGTTGTGTATCTGGTTATAGGCACATAGCTGGACACTTCTCAGCTGTCCCTTGCTTCCACTATTACTGCATGGCTGTGTAAGGGGGGAAGGCAACATGAAATCAGAGGTTGGATGGCCATCTGTTGGGGGGGTGGGCTTTGATTATCAGTTCCTGCCTGGCAGGGGGTTAAACTGGATGGCCCTTGAGGTCCCTTCCAACTCTATGATTCTATGATTTGATGAAAAATATAGGTTTTCAAGAGGTTTGGGACACTGTGTGAGGGAAATAAAAGATTTCAACCTGTGAAATGACAAACCAAACCAAAAAAGACATGTGCAGGCATGCATTGGGCCTAAGCAGACGGCTTATTGGGTCTGCCGTCTTTGGCGCAGGGAAGGGGAAGGGCAGCCGCATGCTCGGTGCTCCCTCCCCCTCCTGAGGTCGTCCTCGGAGCCTCCGGCCCTCCGCACGGCCAGCGCTCCAAGGAGGACCTCCTGCCGCAGCGTCCTGACATGCTGCAGTGGAAAAGTCGCCAAAAGTGTGCTGCAACCTTTTGCGGTGCACTTTCAGCAACATATGAAAGGAGTGCTATTTTATTTTAGCACTCCTTTCCAGGGGCGACGACACACCTTCCCAGGGCTGCCCATGGCCACCCGTCTGCTTAGGCCCATAGTCTTGAATCAGCAGGCTGTGACCCATGGTGGTTTCACTTAAGTGGAAAGCACTTTGTTATGCTCATGACACCCAGTTTTCCCTAGTTTTCCCAATGGTCTTAATTTCCACCATTTCTGTAACTACCACCACCATTCTAATCCAACCTTTTTAAAGGACTTCTACAGTAGATGCTGAGGGCTATAGTAGGTCTGGCAAAAATTGAGTGACCCAACCTAAACAAATGGAAGCACTTTCTGCTAAGGCCAAGCCACTATGCAGTACAACCCACATATTGTCCTGTTCTATTTTCAAGTTAATCTGTGGATTTATTTATTTTAAATTTGCAAAACATTGACAGTGACAAACTTTTAAAAAAACAAAGTTGTCTCATAATATAATTTTTAAGTGGATGATTGATTCCCCCCCACCCCAGAAGAAATAACTCAAAACATTTGAGAAGTGTGAAAGACAACACAGAAGTAATATCTGAAACATTGGTGCCTGATGTGCCCACCAGTGACATGCACCAAGTTTTAGAGCAGCTGTAAAGGATTTACCTAAAGTGCTGAGCCTATTTTGGGATAGCGTCTTTAAGCTGACTAAAACCTGGTGTAGATTCCATACCCTACTGGTACTGAAGTCACCAAATACTCTGGTCAGAGTCACACATGAGTGTGGGATATACAGACTCAGTCAGTTCATATTGAAGCACACATGAATTAAATTCCAGAAGCAGTTATAGCTGGAGAATTTAAATCATCTCCTTTCCAAGTTAAATGCTAGTAGATCTATATTTGCCAGTTCAGGGCATGGAACTGAATACCTTCTACGATGTCCAGTGCTAAGAATAAGGGATCCATAGAAATCCCTGGGATAAACAGGGTTGAGTGTTATGCAGTGTCAATCCCATGGATTGGAATGAATTTCAACCTTCACAAGTAAAAGGTTAGTTTAATTAAGTGTTAGCGAAAGCTGTTTACAAGCATCTCCTGCAGTGCTGACAACACATCCAGTGATTAATTTGTGGGATTCCTAGGGGACAGAGTAAGCCACAGAAAGGTCTTAACAATGTGCACCAGGGTGAACAGAATGTTGTAAAATATTTAGCAGACACTAAACCACAGCAAAGACTATTACTCAGATACCCAGCATTAGAGGGGAGTATGTTTCAGAGCAAAAGAGCAGCAGTTTAAAACAGTAGAAAAGCTGAGTACAACATAGGTATCCCAAGTAGGTGGGTCTAGATTATCATAGAAAGTCAATTCTTTCATTGTCTTTTCCTCCCCACCATTGCAAATGCTCAGCACTCACTAGTTGCAAGCCATCACATGCATTTTGTTTCTTAGTTTGCATTACTCAAAAATTATCAACGTTTTAGAAGAAATGGCCATATTTTGGTCATGATAATTCCTTCAAAAATTTAATTTTTTTTTAAAAAATAAACTTTAAATTAAAAAAAATATATATCCACATTCTCACATATCTCCATACGTACATACATACTACTGTACCACAACTTAAAACAAACACATTCATTAAACAAATCACACAAAACATATAGCTACAAACACTTGTAATCCTTTCTTTCTTACATTTAACTTCCTGAACTCTTATCAAGTCATTTTGTTCTTCTATTCTGTTAACTCTTTCTCTATTTTTTACAGATTAAGGGAGAACAAAAAATAACATATTTCCCCCCCCCCAAAGAAATATTGTATTGTATTTCATAATATCTCCTATTATCCAATAATTCTCAAATAGTTATCAAATAGTTTTTCTATCTTCTCTGTTTCCA
>JAIPUX010001232.1:159332717-159345076 GCA_020142125.1 Phrynosoma platyrhinos | reverse complement strand
TGTCATCCCCTCAGTCTTATCTCCACCAAGCTGAATAAGCCCAGCTTCTTCAACCTTTCTTCATGTGTTTTGCTTTCCATATATATTATCATCCTTCTTGACTTTCCCTGAACCTGCTTCATTGTGTTGATCTCCTTCTTAAAGTGAGTCACCCAGAACTGAGTGCAGTACTTTAGATATGGCCGGACCAGCCCAGAATGTAATGAAACTATTACTTCTCTTGACTTGGAAATTATGCTTCTATTAATGAAGACTAAAATATCATTCACCTTCTTTGCTGCAACATCACACTGCAGGCTCATGTTCAATATGTGATCTATAATAATCCCAAGGTCGTATTCACATGTAGCACTCCCATTTTTTGGTTTTTCTGGACTACACATAGAATTTTGTATTTGTCTCTGCTGAATTCCATTATACTGATTTCTTCCCAATTTTCTAATTTATCTAGGTCCTATTGAATTCTGTTCTTATTTTCCAATGTATTTCTCTTGCTGAGAAAGCCCTGTGATGAGTTCAACTTTGGTTCACCATAAGTTAGAAGTGACTTGAAGGTACACACCAAGAACAACCATTTCAAATGGACCTAGATCCTGCTGTTACACCTGACTAGAATAAACCCATTGAATCCATTGGGGTTACTTATGTGTTAAATTGTCATTCAGTAGTTGATTGAATTGGTGTGGTGTAGTTGGGATTAAACAACACCATTCTAGCCATGTTGTTGCACATCCTTGGATGGTATTCAAATAAATCTTGCAGCACCTTTGAGACCAACTGTGCAAAAGAAGCTGTAGCATGAGTTTTCATAGACTTGGTCTAGTTCAGTGATGGTGAATCTTTTAGACACTGAGGGCCCAAATTCAGTGGCATTCCCACACCAGTTGTCACCCAATGCCGGGGGGAATCTGGGGGTGGGACTTTTGCCTTCTGGGGGGCACTTCCAGGGGAAAAAAACCCGAGACACACTCTCTCAGCCTCAGGCTAGCAGTTGAAGGATAGGAAGGTGGGGGAAGAGGAGGAACAGGTGTATGCTGGCTCTTCCTCTTCCCCTACCCTCCCACCTCATTAACTGCCTCCCCAGAGACATTTGAAAGGATGGGAGCGTGGGGGGAAAGGAAAAGCCAGCGCACACCTCTTCCTCCTCTTCTCCCACCCTACTGTCTCTTCAGCTGTCTCTGGAGAGGCAGTTAAGGGGAAAAAGAGGAGCAGGTTTGCACTCCTATTGTTTGATGTAACGGATGGTGCACATGCCCACAGAGAGAGCTCTGCATGCACAGGGAGCATGCATGCCATAGGTTTGCCACCACTGATCTAGTTCATCCATGCATCAGAAGAAGTAGACCAAGTCTACCAAAGGTCATGCTACAGCTTCTTTTGCAGTTAGTCTCAAAGGTACTGCAAGATCCTATTGTATACTGATCTTCCAGACTAACTTGGCTATGTTTCTGTATTCTTGATCATGTGTAAATATTCCTCATTACCCTCAGTGTGTAATTTTCTTTACTGTGATTAGAGAAACAGCCATGCCGTTCTCTGTTGCTGAATGGGACAATAAACAGACACACTAGCAGATATACAATGGTTTGGTATTCAGCAGAAGCATGGTGTAGCACAACCATTGGGTAATAATAGACATTAATAAGACACAGCTTAGGATCTCAGCCCTATTCTTTTACAATGCCCACCTTAACATTTTAGCTGTTATCTTTTCTGCCTGAATTTTTTTTTGTCTATTTTAAGCCCTTCATCCCACCATGTTGTTCAGATTTCTGATAATTATTTTCAAAAAGCATGTTCAAAGCCTTAAAACATATTCCACTATTTATATGTCTACCCAAGAGTTATGGAAGTAATCTTTTTTAATCTCAAGAATGCCTAAAAGGTTCCAGGTAGTAACATAAACCATAAGAAGTGCATATGTGTGTTTTTTTCTTGTCATTAGAACACTGTGACAAAATCATAGCCTCATAATATGTACAAGTGTAGGGCTTTATATTTCATTTTTATCATGCAGTACTTCATATTGCCATAAAAAGAGATACATCTCTGACATAAACATATTCAAATATTTAGCCAAATATATGTGAAAGCATCTCTTTTATTTTACTTTATCCCGCCCCCTCCCCCAGCATCACTAAACATCTACCCTGCTGGCTCATAAACAAAATTTAAATTCTTTGCTTTTTTGATATAAATGAATTATCTTTCTGTTGCATAGGGATAGTTGTTGCATAGGGGTAGCTTTTTACATAAAATAACAATTTGAATGTCTTCTGCCAGCTAGGAAACAGAGCCAACCCCAGACATTATGCTGCCTAAGGTAGGGCAGCAAATTTCCATTGTCCTTAAAAGTCAAGGTGTGTAGTAACCCCAAGCCTATGCAAAGTATTTTAAGACCTAGGAGAGAGAGAAAAAATCACTTCTGCTTTAGCCAGTAGATGCATTCATACAAACGTGTCTATATCTGGGGAAAGAAACACACATCAGATGCATTCATTTGAAAAATACATACAAAAATACATATAGGGGGTGGGAGCTCTTATACAAAGAAGACAAAATGAGTTGAGCAGTAGAAAAACAAGAACCTTCATGAGATTTACCTTGACAGATCCAGCCATCCCTAGAATGCAGAGGATTCTTATCAGTGTGCTATCTTCTACTTGAACAGGCCTGGTTGCCAAAAACAAAATAAAACAACCCAAAAACTACCAATTGGTCATCCCTAATATATATCACTAATGTAGTGAAAAAGCCCAAAGCAATATCTTACTGAAAAATAGTTCAAGAATACACAGTGGTGACTAAAGTCAGGAGCGAGGACACAAGTTGGATGTCATAGAGATGCCACAAGTTGGGTGTCATAGACTTGTGTAAGTTCCCTTATGCATGTGGTTTAGCTATTGCCCGGTGGCCATATTCGGCTCATGTTGATGTAAACCAAGTTCTATAAGTATAACTATTTCCCATACAGTTAGGCATATGTGGATGGTACAGAATTATTTGTTAGTCCCATCAGTGGATCACATAATTCACTGTTTTTCCAAAAACAGCCATTCCTCATTCCCAATTGTACAGCCAGTACTTACTTATTGCCTCATTGTATAATTGGGAATGAGCAATGGCTGTCTCTGGAAAAACAATGAATTACATGATACATTGAAGGCACTAACATAGTTCTGCACCACCCACATATTCATAACTGCATGTGAAATATTTATATTTACAGAACTTAGTTTATATATACATGAGCTGATGTGGATTGTTGTTCATTGGGGTACACAATAAGATCCGAATAGTACAACCCCCACTTAAACTATATGTGTGCAAATGTAGATATACAAGCACAATGTAGGATCTCAGCCATAACTTATTGGTCAGTATCAGAAACAATGAGTAGTAACAATGGCAAACTTTGTGCTTGTATAGTGAAGTTGCTTGTCTTGGAAAGGTCATGGTAACAGAACAAATTAGGCACATCCTGTGGAACAACATAATTAAAAGTTGTGACATGGAGGAGAAAATACTGTCTTAGAGTTTTAGTGACATTTGACTAAACATGGTAGATAAGAGAAGAAGAAAAGAAACAGCCCACATGAGGGAAGGTCACATTTGCAAGTATTATAAACCAGACTCCATTCTAATTAGAGAACCAGTAAATGTCATTGAGTCTTAACCACTGACCAACTGCCACTTAAAAGTTACAACTTGCAACTATGAAGTCAGAAATTCTTTACTTGAGAGGCAGTTGTGCCAAATGTCCAGCAGTTCTGATTCATTGGTGGCAAACAATACTGATTTAAAGTGAGGGCAGTGCTCCAAGAATGGTCACACAAATGGTTCTAGCCACTCAGGGATGACAGGGCCAAGTGTCCCCAAAGGTGGCACCCAGTGAATATTGGTGCTTCAGCAAATCAAGAATGGAGGGAGGGGATTTTTTGCAGGGAGTGCCTTCTCAGTTGCCTGCTAAGCATTCTTGCATGTGGAGAATCTGAGCATTTGCAGCAATGACTGTGTGGCATCATGCACATCCCTGTGGGCTCCCAATTCCCACAACAGATACCCCCAACTTCTGGCTGGTGAGGGGTGAGGCCATGTGGGTTACACCCTGAGATACACTGGGATGACACCAACCCTAGTGATGGCACTATAAAGAAGTGTGTTTTGTGTGTTGTGCACTTCAAGTTGTTTATGGAGACCCTAAGGCAGGGGTTGGCAACCTATGGCCCATGGGCTGGGTCCGGCCCACCAAGGCCTTGGGACAGGCCTGCTGCCACCGCTGCCACCACTGCCGCTGCTGTGTGTGCGCCACCACCGTGCCACGAGCGAGTACGGGCGCCAATGCGCACAATGCAGGCGCCATTTCGGAAGGCCCAACAGCACCAGCACCATGCAAATTCGTATGCGCATGCAACACAGAGCTCCATTTCGGAAGGCCCAACAGTGCCAGCGCCATGCGCATGGCGCTGATGCCATTCGGCCTTCCAAAATGGCGCCCCGCATCGTGAGCATGCATGTGTGATGCAGGGTGCCATTTCAGAAAGTCAAATGGCACCAGTGCCGTGCACATGCGGCCCCCAGTGCCATTTTCCCCCTTCCTGGCCCGCGGCAAAAAAAAGTTGCTGACCCCTGCCCTAAGATGAACATATCACAGGGTTTTCTTCAGAGTGGGTTTGCTATTGCCTCCTTTTCAGGCTGAGACACTATGATTTTCCCAAGGTCATCCAGTAGGCTTTGATAGCTGAGTAGGAATTTGAACCCTGCTCTCCATAGTTCAATGCTCAAACAACTCCATCACACTGTTTTTGGAAGACAGACTAAAAACAGGGAAGGCAGAGTAAAAGTAGATGATTTGGATTATGGAAACATTGAATGTATGTGCAAGAATTTAAAAAGAAGTTGAGGATTCCATCTTAGAAAGAGGGATTTTTAAAATGCTTATCATTTCCCTTACTTGTTTGTTTTTATTTTTACTTTTACCATTTTGAAAGTGGGAGAGTGCCCACTGTTGGGTTCTCCTTCCTATTGGTGAACCGTGGCAGACTTATCTGGCAGAAATGACAGGCAACAATGATGCTGGGTGGCACCATTTTTATTTTTCCCAATAAGACAGAATGATTCTTGAGGGGTTCAGAAAAATTTAGATGGAAAATGCTGCAACTTGCTTTATTTAAGACAAGGCTAGGGCAGTTGGAAACAGGATGACAGGATACTGAAACCTCAAGCCATGAGATTCATCCTGCATCTCCTTGATTGACAGAAAAGATGGTATTTGATCCTATGGATGCCAAATATCTATACATGTGGACCAAAGCTTTTAAAAGTTACTTTTTAAAATTGCAGTTCCTAGCATCCTGCTGACTAACATGATTATTAGACATGCTTGAGTCCCAGTTTTGGGGGGAAGTCAGGGCATAAATAAGTAAAGTTAATATTTGTGATGGCTGTATTCCAAAACATAACATTTCCAAACTCGATTCTGGACCCAAGGCTATTAATGTTTGAACATTTGCCACTGCTTCATCCATACCCAGTGCTGCTACAGGCTTGATGAAATGTAATGATTTGATCAAGGACTACATGGAATTGATGTTCCTTGTGAATAATATTAACAAATTTCTCATCTCTGACACATTAAATTAGATCGTTCAGTGAATCTGAATGCTCCTCTGCAAAACGAAAGCTCAAACCATGAAGATTTTCCATGAGTTTGCATTGCCCATGGTGTTATTTTGGTGAATTATGTCTAAATCTGATCTTATCAAGCTCCAAGCAGCTGCAAGTGCAGAAAAGCTAGACTAGCATCAATAATTTAATGAGTCTGACTCATTACAAAGTCACCAGAAAGGATGGAAATATGCATATGGTGCTGGATTTTTTTCTTAAAGAAAGTGCTTTATGAAATGTCTTCAAATCAAATTATTGTATATCTGTGCTTAATTGCTAGGTATCTAAAATATCTGCTATCTCGCTCTCGCTCTCGCTCTCGCTCTCTCTCTCTCTCTCACACACACACACACTGTTGTGCATATGATGTCTCATGGACAGGTTTAAAACAAAGTTGGGAATTGTGGAACCCTCCAGATATTCTTAAACTACTGCCTCCAGCAGTCTTAACCAGCATTGTCAATAGACTGGGAGTTGCAGTCCAACAACATCTTGTAGGCTAAAAAAACCCTCGCCCCCTGATTTAATGGTTGGTGGGTTATTTTTTTCATGAAACATGTTTCATGAAACATGGATAGTCCAAAGGATTCCAATTATAAAACTAATCTGAAAAACTAAGTATCTGTGCATCTCACCCCTACATCAGGTTATTCAAAATGTATTTCAAATAATTAAGCTATTTCCATTTTAGCTAAAAAAAAATGTATCCTAGGATAAAGGTCAGGAAGTAAATATTTTAATCAACAGACTGACAAGCTGGCAACAGATATTCACTGGCCTGTAACATTATTCCCTCTTTTTATGACATTGTGAAAGCTGGTGTGTGTATGTATGTGCTTTCAAGCCACCTGTCGACTGGCAACCCCATAAATTTCATGGGATTTGTTAGGCAAAGAATACTCAGAGTTGGTTTTACCAGTTCCTTCCTCTGAAATATATCGTACAGTACCTGGTATTCATTGATGGTCTCCCATTCAATTACTGACCTAGGCTGACCTTGCTTAGCTTCCACGATGAGACAAGAACTGGTGTTTTTAGGGTATTTAGGCTCTTGATATCATATGCTTGTTACACACACTGAGATCCCATTGGTTCAAGCCTGCAAACAGTTGTGATTTATTTGTTTTTTGTATGTGAATTATACCATTTTGGCTGCAAAAGAATCTACATTCAATTTGCTACTAATATGTAGAAATTACAGGAGTGAGTCCTTAACCCACAAATTAGTTAACATTTTGTCAATGTATGGAATATTCACATACCTTGACATGTGTAAGGACCAAAGTTCTCAGAATGTTCAAGTAATAAAGAATGAATTTAAATAGAATTAAATCTTGAATTTGGTTGGGGATAAGAACTTTGGTGGCAGTGGCTGTATTCTTGGCACTAATATTTTGTTGTTGGTGGTGGGTGTTTTCAAGTCATTTCCTATTTCTTCTGGTGATCCTATCATGGGGTTTTCTTGGCAAAATTGGTTGAGAGGTTTGCCATTCACTTCCCTTGAGGCTGAGAGCATGTGAATTACCCAAGGTCACCCAGTGGGTTTCATAGCCAAGCAGGGAATTGAACTCTGGGCTCCAGAGTCATAATCCAATACTCAAACCACTATGCAACACCAGCTCTGCTCTGGTGCCACAGCAAACTACAGTTCCCAGAATTTTCAGAATTCCATAGCATTGAATATGGTGTCAAACCAGATTATTTCTGCAGTGTGGACACAACCTCAGGCAGCTTATATGCGGAGATACAGGGTTTTAGCTCTTCAAATCATCCAAAAATTTTAAGTATGGTGATTGTCAACTACATCCTTCCCCAAATCATCCAATTTACTCCTCAACTGTGTCCTCCAAAGGAGCAGATCCCCCAGACATAGCATGGTGGAAGACAAAGACAAAGGCACCTCAAGAAATGGAAGGCTATTTTGACTCATTTTAAAATCAGCCCAAGCTTTTTGAGTAGGAACAGCTTTCTGATGCAGACTGCCAACAAAAAATGTTGTCTCCGTGAGTGATGAAAATGAAAAGACAGCATGCCCCAAGTTAAAGCACTTGAAGGAAGGCCACAAAGAAGACAACAAAGAAATGATGTAGAATATGTAGGGGAAAAGAAGTATTAACAAGAAGACAGAAGAGTCCAGGAACTGAAGCAAAAATATGTCAAAGGGACTCATAAAGAAGAAGAAAAATCTTTAGAGGAAAATGAGACCCTGAGGAAATGAAATCATAGGAAGCAAACGTTCACAATTTGATTGGAACGAAACAGCCAATTCTTTGCCTACATCCTTCTAGCTCTTAGGAAATGTACCTTATTTCTGAGTACATCTGTTATCATGCAGATCTCTCTAGAACTATAAGAGGAATATCCAGTTTTATATCCAGAGAAGATAAAGAATGGGGAGGGTGGCTATGAAAGAACTAGAAAAGATTCTAATATGCAAAGACTTAAGGTCGATGCAGACCGGCATTATAGGCCAGCCTGGGGGTGGAGTTGGGGTGGGACAACCACATGTCAGCCTTCCCAAAACTCCACCCCAACACCACACACCCATTGGCATGGTATGTGGCCTCAGGATACCCTCCTGGCACAGCATGCATACACGCTGCACCAAAAGGGTACAAAAGAGCTGCAGTGGCAGCTCTAAGGGTGGCCTTTTATCACCCACAAAAAGAGTGGCATTTTACCACTCTTTGGGGGGTGACAAAAAGGAGGATGGGGCTGTGGCATATGGTTGCCATGGCCCTGATCCACTTCTCCCAGGGGCAGCTGAGAGCCACCCCAAACAGGCTGTTTGCATCGGCCCATACAACTCACCACAGAAGTCAGAATCATACAAGTCATCGTATTCCCTATTACCATGTATGGATGTGAGAGCTGGACAGTCAAGAAAGAAGACAGGAGGAAAATCAACACATTTGAGATGTGGTGCTGGAGAAGAGTGCTGAGGTTTCCATGGACAGCTAAAAGGACAAACAAATAGGTCCTAGAACAGATCAAGCCAGAGATATCTTTAGAAGCCAAGATGACAAGACTTAAGACTGTCATACTTTGGACACATCATGAGAAGGCATGAATCATTGGAAAAGACAATAATGTTAGGAAAGGTGGAGAGAAGTAGAAAGAGAGGAAGATCACATGCTAGATGGATGGACTTTATTAGAGACCACGAATATGAGTTTGCAGGAGCTGGGCAGAGCAGTAGAGGACAGGGGGGCCTGAATGTGTCTCATTCATAGGGTCACCATGGGTCAAGACCAACATGAAGGCAGTTAACAACAAACAAACAAACAATACTTCACACAAAATTGTCACTCTCCAAAATAATCACACATTTCATCAACAATGATAGTTTGATGTTTTTCATTTCAAGAAGAAGAACAACAAACGCAGCGACCAAAAAACTTTTTTATTGGCCCCACCAGTCTATCAAAATGGTACACATTTTCCAATGGCTTAGATGACAAAGAACATGTAACTTGAAAGTCCACTTGCAGTATGTTTATAGACTAGTGGGGCCAGTAGAATATACCTCCTTGTTTTCTCTCTATTTCTAATTCTCCAGACTTGTGTGGCAGTTGCATTGGCAGCAAAATGGGAAGGTGAAGAGGAAATATGTCAAAGCAACGGTGCTTCCTGCCAAGAAAGTGTGATGTTACTATCACTGATTTAGCACCACAGTTGATAAGTTTTTGCTATGTTGTTGTTGTTGTTGTTGTTGTTGCTGCTGCTGCTGCTCCTGCTGTGTGCCTTATGGTGACCCTAAGGTGAACCTATCACAGGGTTTTCTGAGGCTGAGAATGTCTAATTTTCTCAAAGTCACCCAGTAAGTTTCCATGTCCAAGCTGAGATACAAACCCTGGTCTCCAGAGTTGTAGTCCAATGCTCAAACTATTACATCATGATGTCTCTCTCCTATACTGTACATTAGTGGATTTTCAATTAGGGTTCCCAGATCTCAGGACCTGGCCCCTCTTCTGTACTTTTCAGGGGGTTGAGGAGAGATTTCAGGGCAAGAGTATTGTCTTGAAAATTACCTATATGTGATTTTGGCCCCCTCTTGTTACAAAGTAGTTTAGAAGCAGGTACTGTAGACCTTACTGTTAAAAGCAGAGCTTGGAATGATTTCTTTGGTTGGACTAAAAAATTCATGTAGTCTTAAAAGCAGTGCATGAAAAGGAGTTCAAGACAGAGCTGGAAAAATTGTGCTTTTTCTTGTACAGTGCAGAGCTTGGGAAATGGATAGTTCAACCTGATAAATATTTTCTTATTCATTAGAGTTGGGACTTTTCACATTATACAGTTATAGCACTATGATTCCACCCCAACTGCATCCTATGGAATCCTGGGCTTAGTATTCTGGTGAGGCACTAGAATTCTCTGACTGAGAATTTCAAGTACCCTTCTGCAAACTGTAAATTACAGGATTCCATAGGATGAAACCATGGCAGCTAAAGCTGAATCATAACTATGCAATGTGAAAGGACCCTGAAGGACTACATGCTCTGAGAAACTGTTGTTGTATGCCTTCAAGCTGTTTACACTTATGGTAACACTAAGTCTAATCTATCAATAGGTGATGCTTAACGTGCCATGATAAATGACATCAATAGAGGGAATCCTTAGCTCTCAGGATTTGGCCCTGAAATATTCTGGTGTGACAACCCTATTTGGTACTGTCAACCTCCTCCTCCCCTTCCTTCCTTCCTTCCTTCCACATTAAGATTCTTTTTAAAAAGCCTCAACTTTTTTCCATAAATATGAAGAAATGTCAGATTCTTGAAAAATAAAGTGAAAAAATGTATTCTGAATTTTCTTCAGCTAAATGCAATAGTTACAACTATTTCTACCATTCAGACAGCCATGTTGTATGTGCTTGTCATGTGTTTTATCATATAATGTGTGTGTGTAGATATAATTCTATAATATTATGTAACTGTTAAAGATGATCAGAAAGCCGAAGCACTCCACATCCTCCTCCATCAATAGAGTTAGCTTCAGTTTCTCTAACTTTGCTTTTTTAGAAAAGCTACTTTTTCATAAAAACTGCAATTTTTTCTAAATGTCTATAAAATCAAATGGAAAAGAAATTCACATCCCTCCTCATCCAGTTCAAATGGATACAGATGCAAGAACTCCACTCTTATAGCATACCTGATAAGTGGTGATTTGAACTTGACTTTAAAAGCTTCCAGCAAATGGGAATCCATTCCTTTGTACCTTCAAGAGATCCTTCCTTATGTTTAGTTAAAATCCACTTAATTTATTTATTTCTAATTAAATGATTAAATTTATTTATTTAATTAGTTATTTTGAATTATAATTGTTTCGGTACACTACTCTGCAACAACAAATTTCTTTCCTCATCTTTGTGAAAATCATTCATTTATTTAGAGGTCACTCTTATATTGCCTCTTAATTGTTTCTTCTCCAGGCAAAACATAATGAACTCCTTATTTATTTATTTATTTATTTATTTTATATGACTTCACCTTGCCAAAGACTCCTTGGTAAATGTACTGTGTGTGGGTGTGCCTTCAAGTCACCTGCCAATTTAGGGTGACCCCGTGAATTTCAAAGAGTTTTCTTAGGCAAGGAATACTCTGAGAGGTTTTGCCAATTCCTTCTTCTGAAAAGTAGTCTACGGAACATGTTATTCATTGCTGGTTTCTCACCTAGGTACTAACTGGGACTGAGCCCACTTAACTTCCAAGATCTAACAAGATCTGATGCCTTTAGAGTATTTAAGTCCCTGGGGCAGAGGACTTTTACATTTAACCTGCCCAGCCCACTTTACCATGTGAGGTGCTGAAGCAGCAAGGCCAGTAGCCGGACAGAGCTATATTAACCCTCCACAATCTTCCGTTCACTGACGGCGGCAGTGGCGGATGAGTGTCAGTTGGGGCAGAGGAATTTTACATCTAATCTGCCTAGCCCTTTTACCACATGAGGCATCACAACAGCAAGGCCAGGAGCTAGGCGGAGCTATATTAACCTGCCCCAACCTTCCTTTCACCAGCAGTAGCAGCAGCGGGTGAGCATTGGCTGGGGCAGAGGACTTTTACATCTAGCCTGCCCATCTCTCTTTACCACCTGAGGCACTGTGGCAGCAAGGCTGGAAGCCAGGTAAAGCTATATTAACCCACCCCAACCTTCCCTTCTCCGGCAGCGGCAGTGGTGGGTGAGCGTCAGCTGGGGTGGAGGTCTTTTACATCTTGCCCGCCCAGCCCTTTTTATCACCTGAGGTGCCATGGTAGCAAGGTTGGGAGCTGTGCCAGGTGAGGCTTCTTCACCTAATCTGCCGTGCCCATCCACACCACCACCTGGGACCCATGGCAGCTGCGGAGAGACTGGGAGTTGGATGGGGGGGGATATTATATATCCGGCTGCGGCGATTGTGAGCAGGGATTGGGCAAGGTTTTCCATCTAGCCCACCCTGCCCTGCTTTCAACTGGGATAGTCGCAGCAGCAGTCTGGTTGGGAGGGCTATTTGCCTCCACCGACTCCTATATTAGCAGAAGCCAGGAATGATCTGGGAGCAGAAATTAGAGTTGTGCGGGGGAAAGGAGGTGGGAACAGAGTGAATAGATGTTACAAAAGAAGGAGGGACCGCTGTTTGAAAGCAATCCCATCTTCAGTTCACTCTGTTTCCCGGAATGGATTGGAGCGCGTACCAACCATTCCACTGAACTTTACAT
>JAIPUX010001232.1:159303081-159317433 GCA_020142125.1 Phrynosoma platyrhinos | reverse complement strand
GTAAGGGTGGTTCGACAGTGGAACACACTCCCTCGGAGTGTGGTGGAGCTCCTTCTTTGGAGGTCTTTAAGCAGAGGCTGGAAGGATGCTTTAATTGGAAGTTCCTGCATAGCAGGGGGTTGGACTGGATGGCCCTTGTGGTCTCACCCAACTCTATAATTCTATGATTTTATACACTGATTCTGAATTTTCTGTGAGACAGAGGGGGGAAGCAGACGGGTGGCCATGGGCCACCCCAGGAAGCTGCGCCGCGGGACCGAGGCTTCCCCACACCTCGGTCCCGCAGTGCAGCTTCGCCGCCCCTGAAAGGAGTGCTAAATTGGCACTCCTTTCACAAGTCGATGAAGGTGGACCACAAAAGGCTGCAGCGCACCTTTGCCGACTCTTCTGCCGCAGCACATGCAAATGTTGCGGCGGGAGGTCCTCCTCGGAGCGCCAGCCGTGCAGAGGGCCGGCTGCTCCGAGGATGATCTGGGGAAGGGGTTGGGGCATCAATTGTGCGGCTGCCCCTCCCCTTCCCTGCCCCCAAGACAGCCCTTTAAGCTGTCTGCTTAGGGGAAAGACTAGATAACTGTAGCTTGGATTAATTTTCTCTCTAGGAAGATGTTGCAAACAGCTGAGATATTGCACAGGTCATATGTAGGTGAATCTGAAAATATTGAATTTAAAATCAGTAATTTATGTAGAAACTCATTTTACATTCCAAGCTGTAAAAGAACATCACAGGGAAATAAATGTGGATCATAAAGAATATGAACATTACTAACTAGTTGAATCTGTATTCCGAACCAGGTACTTATGAACTTCAATGACATCATAATGTGCAACTTGCTTGTTTAAAACACAAACTGTCATGCCACTTTAATAACAGGAGCCATCATTTTTTTTATGAGAAACTCCTCATCTCCTGATCCATCTGCTACACATATTATTCAAAGAGATAAATGAGCTCTTTGGTTTCAAGATAATAATTTTTTATTTATATCCTGCCCCTCTGCTAGGCAATCGGGGCGGCGTACAGCATTTTAAAACATCAAAACAAACATTAAAGCAGATACATTCGAATCTCATCCCTCCTTCCTATTCTAGGCTGGGTGGTGCTTGGCCTAGTGTCTCTCCCCCAGAAGATGCTTGAGAACTAAGGCCAGTTCACACTGTTGTACTCATTTCTTTAAAATATTTATGTCCTGCCTATCCAAATACAACACTCAGATAATTAAACTGTTATGAATATTCACACAGCTTCCCCTTCCCATCAAAATAGCCTCACAACCATGGCAAATATACTGTAAACAAGTATAATAAAAATTTTATATACCAAAACAAATAACCTCCTGAACAAGATACCACCAGTTACATGCAAGACTTGTTCAGACTTCACCTGGAATATTGTGTCCAGTTCTGGGCACCATAGTTCAAAGTGGGATGTGCCCAGAGTAAAATGACGAAGATGATCAAAGATCTGGAACCAAGACTTATAAAAAATGACTTGCTAAAAGTCTTCCAGTGGATTTCCATGGCTAAGTAGAGGTTCCAACCTGGTTTCCAGTGTCCTAGTTCAATACTGAAACCACTACACCATGCTGGCCCTTTGATAGTCATCATTAAATATCTGAAGCAGTGTCATGTAGAAGATGCAGCCAGCTTGCTTCCTGCTGCTCCAGAAACTAAGACGTTAACCAGTGGATTCAAATTGTAGAAAAAAAAATTCACCTAAACATTAGGAAGAACTGCCATACATACATGCCTGTTCATCATTGGAAAACAATGCTCTGAAGTGTGGTGGAGTCTCCTTCTATGGCTTTTTAAACATGTCTTCCTGCATGTCAAGATGTTGCAATGGATGGCCCTTATGATCTATTCCAACTCTATGATCCTATTATTCTAAGGGATCACATCTCAGTAGAGATACACTGATTAAAGTCAGTTGGACTTACTAGTCATCTTCATCATGATAACAACTGGTTCATCCACCTCTTTCTCTGGCGGTGAAACAATGGCGATGAAAATAAGGAGAATTTGATGTCAGTGCCTGTTTGCTCACTGTCTACCTCCCTGTCAAGAAAAGCAAGTGGCAGCAGTAAATGAGAAAGAGGGAAAGGAGTAATAGCCAATTCTGACTAGCCAATGGTAGTCAAAACAGACATGAAAACCCATGGACAAATTAGGAAAAAATCCATTTTTGTCCACGTTTTCCCTGAATCATGCTAAAATAAAATATTTCATAATTGGATTTCTTCCTTTTTTCATTTTTTTCTTGGTGTTTTCCATCCCCCCATTCCCCCCCTGTTTCCCCCCCCCAAGAAACCCCATTGAGGGTGTCTGGCACAAGAGCTTTCAAACACCTGGAGAAGTGTTTGTAGTGATGAAAAGGGATATAGAAGTTCTATCAGGTAGGGAAGTAAAGAACAGTTAAAATTTTTTCTCATCCTTGATGAGAAAAGCTATCTTAACTTGTCAGCCGATTGAAAAAGGTGTCATGCTTCTATCCCTGTGAGAGAGTTAAAACCAGCATTTTTCCCCCCAGCAGCAATGGCAAAATAGGTTACTTTTTGTGCATGATGCATTGATCTGAGGACAACATACTTCCCCCCTCCAAATTACTTTGTTCTTATGTAAAAATAGGTTGGATTTTGTGCCAGAAATATTTCATACAAAAAAGTATTTTGTACAAAAAAGGTAGTTTTTTGTTCATTTTTTGGAGGCTGGTATCCTTACGTATCTTGTTCAAAAACCACCTTTGAAAATCTGCACCCAAATTTTATGTAAAATTTATTTATACCTCACCTTTTCCCCATCACTAGAACTCAAATTCATTAAAAATGTGCAAAAGGTTTTGTAATTTTATTCAGTTGGAAGATTTGTTGTGGTTGTTTTTTTTTATGTTCTCATATAGAAATGAGATTAGCAAAGATTTGCTTTACTAGAATCTTAAAAATTTAGGGTGGAAAGAATATTGGAAAATAATCAAAGAAAACTTAGGACAAGGAGAATCCTAAATCAAAGCTGTACTACATAAATAATGCAGTTTGACTCTGCTTTATTTACCATGGTTCAATGCTATGGAATTCTGGGATTTGTAGTTTGTTGTGGCACCAGAGCTCTCAGACAGAAAAGGTTAACTATTTCACAAAACAACCAGTCCTGGAATTCCATAGCATTGCACCATGACAGTTAAAGTGGTGTCAAAGTGCATTAATTCTGCAGTGCAGATTATACCCTAGACAGGCAAGAATCTTTACAATTCAGGACTTATTCTTTTTGAAAAAAATGCTCTATCTTTTATGTTCTGCCTGCAGAAAATAAAATTTGTATGTAGAAAATGCATCCCCTGCACATAAAATAGCATTCCCTGCACATGAAACAGCATTGTGTGAAGAAAGCCCCACCATTTGTTTTATTTTTACACAGAACTCATAAATCCCAAATAGCAAATAGTCTCCAAAACCTGCAGTTTCCCATGACTTTCTTGCAGAAAGGAGAAAAGTGGCAAACTTATTCATTCTTGTCTGCAAGAATGAAATTAACAAAGATTTGCACCTCAACTTCAGATCACAGATATAAGATATCATGCAATATACATATATTCTTCAACTAGCCTTCATGATAATGAGAACTGTAGATGAAGTTGGATTGTTAGTGAAATCTGTCAGATTTCCTCTGTTCCAAATTGTGTTGTGATGCCAGCATGTGATACCAGACTGCCTTGTCACAATAGAATCTGTGGCTGGGTGAGAAAGATCCACTGCCTTTGAAATTTATGGAAACATTTATGCATATACCCAGGGAAAATACTGTGTTACTTTTGAAAATGAGGGATAGATGATAACGAAAGAGGAGGGAGAAAAAGGACATTTTTGCCTATGTAAGTGTGTTTAAGTGGCTTCATGTTAGCTTATCATCTGTAGAAAAATATGTATTTGTAAATTTTCCATACAAAATCCACTAGTGTGTGAAAAAATAATATGTGGCTAACAGAGCAGATGCCAACATACGTATGGGGTGAATATGAAACCAAAAAAGATAAGGGCTGAGTAACCTTGGGCCAACCTCTCTCTACAAATCTTAAAGTGGGCTCCCATACTTGTGACTAGAGTTGAGCCTTGATTTGAAAGTATCTTCCAAGGACTTAAGACTTGATTTGAGACTTGAAAGTAGAGACTTGAAACTTGACTTGAGACTTAAAGACTGGAGAGTTGTAGCTCTCTTTCTTAATGCACCAACATGAAATAACATTCTTAGAGATGATTTGATGGAAGATTTTGTTCTTTTTTGCTCCCTTATATAACACTGTTTGTATCCAGTAGTTTGTTTTTTCCCAGTTGGTGTCACGCTGGATATTTCATTCAGAGAGATCCTAAAAACACCAAACTTAATATGATGGAATTTGCTATATGCATTATCCTGAGAATTTCAAAATTGATTAAGAGATCAGATCATCTTTTTCCACAGTAATGAAGGTTAATTAAAAGACCCCAAAGAGTCATTACATGAAGCACAAACAGAGCAACTGTAAATTCAAAGCAAATATTCAAAATATGGGTACCAAAATGAAAACATTGCATTAAATAACAGATAATATCTGATTTATTTGAGCCATATTAGAAATGTTTTCTCCTTTGCTAAATTAAAAGAACATGCACTTTTTTTTACAATAGAAACCTGTTTTGCATCTCTATCAATGTCAGATTATTATATTATTTTATTAATGGCCAGTATTCTATATCAACTAAGTAACATCTCCTTGCTCAACCCTCCCCACAAAAAACCTGACACATCATCATTCACCTATGCTCCAATTGAATGGTCCTTCTCCTCCCCATGCAGCTGATGCCTGGTAATGTAGGTTGATAAGAAGGGGAGTTATGATCATGGCAATAGTGTCACAATTGTGACTAGGGTACATGAACCAAATGAACCAGTGCCCCCCCCTTTGCGTTGCCTTGTCTTTATGATGCAGAGCCAAAGGCCTGTTTCAACTGCAGACTGTCTTCATACGGGAAGGGCAGTTCCACAGCTAATCCAGGCCATCCCTGAATTATATAATATAATTGAATATATTTATATTCAATATATTGAATATAAAAACCTCACCATTTGCTCTGGATCTTCCAAGAAAATCTGGATAATTCCAGAGTGACACCAGATACCTGTTTACACATCTGATGCTGCCATCACTGGTACAAGTCACTCCTGCTGAGGTTACAGTGGGGTACTCAGCCACGGGTTCAGTGCTGAATGCCTCATTTCTGAGTGAGTGATTCACACCACAACAATGAGTGGCACAGTGGACACTGTGTAAATAGCCACTTGGAGTCACTCTGGAATGTGCAGGTAATGTGAGGAATTCAAGGAAGCTTTGGGGCAGCTTTATAGTAGCTTGGGGTATTCTGCTAGTGTCAGCCTATCCTAATTAGCCATCATAAATGCAGTACAAAGCAGTTACAGATGAATAAATCTAGGTAAGTGTACCATTTCCATGATTATTATTAATAATAATTTATATTTATTTATTACTACTTAATCATAATTCAGCACCACAACTTAAAAAGTACATTGAGAAGAAGAAGCATGTCCAGAGGAGAGAGACCAAAATGGTGAAGGGTCTGGAAACCAATCCCTTGAGGAGCTGGGTATGTTTAGTCTGGAGAAGAGAAGGTTAGGAAGTGATATGACATCCCTGGTTAAATCTTTGAAGGGGTATCATGTTGAGGATGGAGCAAGCTTGTTTTTTGCTGCTCCACAGACTAGGACCCAGAGCAATGAATGCAAACTACAGGAAAAGAGATTCTACCTCAGTGTGAGGAAGAACTTCTTGACAGTAGGAGCTTCTTGATAGTGGAACATACTCCCTTGGCGTGTGGTGGAATCTCTTTCTCTGGAGGTTTTTAAACATAGGCCAGATGGCCATTTGTTGGGGGTGCTTTGATTGTGTGTTCCTGAATAGCAGGGGGTTGGACTGGATGGCCCTTGGGGTCTCTTCCAACTCTATGATTCTATGAATCAGACACTATTGCCATGATTGTAATCCGTCCTCCAACCTTCTTTAGTGGGCATCAGTGGCATGGGAGGAAGGAGGTCCATTTTTCTGGCCATAGTAGCATAATTGAATGATGTTTTTGTTTGGTTTGGGATGGTTGGGTCAGTAGATATTATTTAGTTAATTATACATAACTAATACATAATACTGGCCTTTATTATTTTATTTATTGATATCCTACTCTTTTCCACTGCTTGGACACTCAAGGTGGCTTTAAACAAAATACAAAAAGTTAAAGTATAAAGAAACTATCAGTAGAATTAAAAGCAACTTTAAAATATATCCATTAAAAAAGATATAAAAACAATGTAGCATAATTCTTAAAATCCACCCCTCCCCCAAACAATCCAATCCCCAAAGTCCTGTCATTATTCCTATTTTATTTATTTCACATTTAGAGATGCAGGGGGCTGTAGATCCTAGCTATTTATATTTTGTAGTCATTCTTTTTATTAGTTACAATACAGATTCAATGCAGATTCCTTCTCTTGGACTGTTTCTGAATACTGGTCATTGCCTTTAAAGCAAGGATGGGCAAAACACAGCCAACAGGCCACGTGTGTCCTCTGGATTCCACTTTGGAGCCCCTAAAACCATAAATGAGTCCCCCAGAGCCTAGGAACTCTTCCCAATTGTCATTTGGCTATTTTTTTAACCTGTAAACCATGTGGAATCCTCCAGGACTATGCAAAACATAAAAAGGTCCACACAAAAACGTCCAGCACCCCTAATGCCCCAAGTACCTATATTTGTGTCTGAATCCTTCTCAAAATGGCAACAGGAGTGAGGTGATGTCACTCAGGTTACCATTTTGGGAAGGTCTCAAGTAAGTATAGACATTTTGGGGAGCAATATCAGTGGGGAGGGTGTAGCCTGCAGGGAGTTGGAGGGTAAAAAAGTACTTTCTATCCAACTCCTGCCTTAAATCCATAATGACTTGGTAACAGTTTATGCTCTGCTCATGGGAATGCTAGAAAGTTCAATAAAGCAGATAGGGACAAATAAATGGTCTTCTCTTTGGTGGCTCCACAACTGTAGGTCTACTTTACTTGGTCTGCTTTTATGAGGACATCAAACTTCTTTTGGTGTTGTAGTTCATGTTGTTGTTGTGTGCCTTCAAGTCATTTATGAATTATGGCAACTCTAAGGTGACCCTATCACAGAGTATACTTGGCATGATTTGTTCAGAAGAGGTTTGCCACTGCCTTCCTCCAAGATTGAGAAAGCCTAACTTACCCAGGGCCATCCAATGGGTTTCCATGGCTGAATAAGAGTTTGAACTTTTGTCTCCCAGGGTCTAGTGCAACACTCAAATCGCTACACAACTCTGGCTCTCAAGTTTCATTTGAACCCATGTGCAAATCCACTTCTGAAATTGACAAGGAAATCTACAAAAAACAAAACAAACAAAAAAGCTTGATAAGATGCACAAAATTATTTGGGCAGAAAGGCAGGTTATAAATCCCTTAAATAAATGAATAGTTTTTTGTTTTGTTTTGTTTTGTTTTGTTTTTTTGCTGGGTAGGTCATAGGCATAAGGCCGCTGAGAAAAAGATGACTGAAGCAAGGAGTAGTAAAGTTCCAACAAACTGCACATGTAGGCTCAAACCCTTTTGGTGCAGTGTTCTAGTGGTTGCAGTTTTTCTAGGATAGCACAGTGGTGGCAAGAGCAGGCAGAAAATTTCCTACCTTTGAGAAGTCTGTTTCTCCATTGCCTTAGGTCCTTTTTTGACCACTTCTCCCATAGCCCTTTTTCCCCCTGCTGCCACTACTTATGCTGGTATTTATACCATAGAGGTACTAAAAAGGACTCCAGCTAAAGAGTAAAAAAGAAAGTAAGTGGGGAAAAAATCCAAAAAGTATAAGGAAGAATTACACTTGTGTATGTCACTAAGAGAATGCCAGTCATAATTAAGTGGTGGTTGCACTATTCCACCCTTCTGCTGAATAGTGACTGCGCAATCAATTGTGCATTTGCTAGTGTTCTTATTTATTGTCCCATCAAACAATGCAGAATATACATAAAGTGAACCAAATGGTGCATGGAAGGCACTAACAAATTGTTATGCACCATCTGAGAATGCACAGCTACATACAAAATAGTTGTATTTCCAAATCTCCACTTAAACAACTATAAATTAATAAATTCATTAAACAATAGCCAAAATGATACAACTGCATGTAGAAGTGAATGATCATGAAACAGATAGAAATTAAAGCAAATAGGGAAGAAGCATGTTTTTGTTTATACAAATACACATAAGTAGATATAGCTATTAGCAAGTATTAGTGTGCCTTGTAGAAAAATGATTTTGTATTTTATTTTCCATTCTAAATTAATGTATGTAAAAATTAAAATCCAGGAAAAGTGTTCTGTGGAAGACAGTGTGAGAATAGAGCACCTGACCTACTGAAATACATGCAGGGTGGACTGGGTTTGATTTGTACATAGATCGCTAGCAAGCACCAATATTGCTAAATTTCAAAACTGGAGGAGTTTGAAAACTGACAGGTGTTACTAGGAGTCTTGATGAAAAATGTGGGCAACATGTTGCCTGTGGGAAATTACAGTAGTAAGTGATGGCATATGCCTGTCTACATTTATTTCTCAACAGATCTGTCTTTGTTATGGGAAGTCTTTTGATTTATTATGTATCAGCTTCTTTATCATGACTTTTTATAACCTATTAATTTCCCTTCCCACTTTTATCTTCTTGCACTGATATTAATAGTGAGGTTAGGAAATACAAGGTGATACACAGCTGCTGGACTTTGAGAAACCAGAAATTTGGATTCTGGAGGAGCATACATTTAATTGCCTGGTTCTCTGGGGCATTTGAAAATTAAATTCTGAGAGTGGATTTTTAAAAAAGTTTGTTGGAGATCCTGGTTTGTTTTGTTTGTGTTTTTAACATGTGAAATACAGATTGAGTCTTCCTTACCTGAAATGATTGAGAATGGAATGTTTTGGATTTCATGATGATTACTATATTTGGATTTCATGATGATTACTGTATAAGTGTAGCCATCTTGGAGATGGGATCCAAATGTAAACATGAAATTTATTTATGTTTCATATGAACCTTATAGACATAGCCTGAAAGTAATTTTATACACATTATTTTCAATAATTTTGTGCATGAAACCAACTTTGTGTACATTGAACCATCAGAAAGCAAAGGTGTCACTATCTCAGCCACCCGTGTGGACAATTTTTTGGAATATTTCAGATTTCAGATTTGGGAATTCTGGATAAGGAAGATGCAATCTGTATTGCTTTGGTATCCCTTCCTCAGGATTTAATTTTAAAAAATTCCCACAATTATATTCATTCTGTAAACTTCTACACCATTTTGATCTTCTTACCATCTTTATATAGAAATTTTCCCAGAATTTCTTGTACTTTTCTTGTAAACACACTTTAAAAAAAAAACTATTATTTACAAAACTATTGTTTATAACTAAAAAAGTTGTGATTCCTTTGTGATGGAGAGATTTATTATTAGATTGGAATATTGACAAGAGAAGCAACTCTGGGGTGGGTTGGACCTGTAAATACACATTTTTGTAAGCACTTTTCCTAATTCCTTTTGCAAGCAATTTCTCTTTGTGTGTGTGTGTGTGTGTGCATATGCTGCCATGAACTGCCCATTTTTGGTGCACTGCTTAAAATACATCTGTTACAGCTCCAAATTTAGCATGTCAATGACTGTCTGCATATAAGTGATTTGTGTGTAGGTTCAGGAAATATGAATTTGTTATTTTACGTTCAAATAAGAACATAGTGAATTTCTCACACACACCTACTTTTGGTTGCCTTTGGATCAAAAAATGTCAAAATATGATAATATATACACTGAAGCATCTCCTCCATCTCATCTGCTCTTCCCTTTGCTGAAAAAAATATTTGAGTAATTACTATTAAGATAATCAGTAATAATGTTAAAGGAATAACATAATCAAACGTTTGAAATACCTTATTTTCTGGCGTATAAGACTACTTTTTAACGTGCAAAATCTGGGGTTAAAGTGGGGGGTCGTCTTATACGCTGGGTATAAGGAGGTTCATGATAGGTTTTCCTTAGTGTCATCATCAGTTGGAAATGACTTGAAGGTGCACAGCAACAACAGCAACAGTTTTGGAAGTCATACTCTTCCCAAACTCTATATTTTAAGTGGAAAAGTGGGGGGTCATCTTATACACCCAGTCGTCTTATACGCCAGAAAATATGGTAGTTGGTTCAAAATGTGACAATGAACCAAATTGCTGATAGCGATATAGTTAGTATACATCCCTGGGGTAATTTTTCTCTACCACCTTAATGGGAGTCTGTGATAGAGTTCTACCATCTATTGCACTCCAGATATTGTTGGACTGTCTGCCTCGGCAGACAGCTAATTGAGCCGTCTTCTGGGCAGGGAAGAGGAGGGGCAGCCGCACGAGCGGCGCCCCTTCCTCTCCCCGAGGTCGCCCCCAGAAGCGCCGGCCGTCCACATGGCCGGCGCACCGGGGATGACCTCACGGCGCAGCGCCCACATGCGCTGCGCCGTTTGAGTCAGGGAAAGTGCGCCCGCCGCTTTTAGGGCGCACTTTCCCTGAAATCTAAAAGGAGCGCCAATTTGGTGCTCCTTTTAGATGCGCCGCAGGAGCGCCGCGGTCCGGAGGCTGAACTCCGGCGGCACTCTGGACCAGGGCGTCTCTGACGCCCTGGTCTGCATCCCCCCTGTAATGGCCTTTGAAGACTGATAGAAATAGTGCACATTAAATTGAGGCACTGCCCTGGCTTAGTGCTAGGGGGTCATGGGAATTGTATTTTTTTCTGAGACATTGAGCCTTCTCTGTCAGAGAGCCCTGGTGCCACAATAAATTACAGTTCCCATGATTCCCTAGCACTGAGCCAGGGCAGTGCCTCAATTTAATGTGCACTATTTCTTGCAGTCTGCAAAGGCCCTAAGTCTCATTGGCCTCAGCTAGCATAGCCAAAGTTAATCAAGGATGGGAGTCGCAGTTCAACAGCATCTGCATGTCTACATGATTTCCACTCCTACTATTCCTACATTCCTGTGTCTCAGTTAATGATTATGTAAGTGGAATTCCACAAATGCCATAATGTTACATGGGCCTAAATATGAGTGAAGCCATGAAAAGGATTAGATTTACCTGTGGGTTGGCTCACTAGTCAACAATTAATTTAATTGGGAGTAATCAATGGGTTTCCAGCCATATGATGGTGTGTAACTGTTTGTCATTAGTTTCAATGCACTACTTTATTCACTGGGACTGAAGAAACCACCACTGTGTCTTCCCTATTGAACAGTAGAATCATAAGTAGGCTCATTGGCAGATACACAACAGGTTGCACAATGTTGGTATTCAGCAGAAGGGTGATTTAAAGCAACCACTACATAACTTATCTGAGGATGTAGACCAGGGGTAGGCAACCTTTCCCCTTTAAGGGCTGAGGGACTTCAGGTCCCAGAATCCCAGGAGCTATTGGCCAACATGGGACTATTGGCCAACATGACTGAGGCTTCTGGGAGCTGAAGTCCCTCGGCCCTTAAAGGGGAAAGGTTGCCTACCCCTGATGTAGACTAAGGCTACAGTTGCACTGCAGTATTAATGTTGGGGGGATGCAGACCAGGGCGTCGGAGACGCCCTGGTCCAGAGCGCCACTGGAGTTCAGCCTCCGGACTGCGGCGCTCCTGCGGCGCATCTAAAAGGAGCACCAAATTGGCGCTCCTTTTAGATTTCAGGGAAAGTGCACCCTAAAAGCGGCGGGCGCACTTTCCCTGACTCAAATGGCGCAGCGCATGTGGGCGCTGCGCCGTGAGGTCATCCCCGGTGCGCCGGACGTGCGGACGGCTGGCGCTTCTGGGGGCGACCTCGGGGAGAGGAAGGGGCGCCGCTCATGCGGCTGCCCCTCCTCTTCCCTGCCCGGAAGACGGCTCAATTAGCCGTCTGCCGAGGCAGGTAGTTTGGCACCACTTAAACTGTCATCACTCCCTCCTGTGGAATCCTGGGCTTTGTAGTTTGTTGTGGCATCAGAACTCTCTGACAGAGAAGGCTAAATATCTCACAAAACTACAAATCCCAGAATTCCATAACATTGAGCCATGGTAATTAAAGTGGTGTTAAACTGCATTAATTCTGCAGTGTGGATGCAGCGCAGGTATACAAAACTTATCCTACAATTTCTTTCACTCAGGGCTGGAACAGATGGCCCTGAAGGGGCAGCTTGAAGCTCTCCTACTGAAGATGGATTGGGGCTGTGACAAACACATGCCACAGGCCCAATCAGCCTTAAACCCAGCCTAATATGAGTGGAAAAGATCTGCTCCTATTTGGACCAGGAAAGAGGGCACCTGTATGTTCAGTGTCTAAGGCCCTGTCTATGTGAGCCAAAATAATCTTTTGGTATCCTAGAGTATTCTGGCTCCAGAGCTGGCTCAACATACCACTGTTATCCAATATTCCTGTTGCAATGCCAGGTAGTTGTTCACATGCACATTCTGCAAGGTCACATGGCATCATTCCTTCTGCAGTCAGAATGAGGTGACCTCAAATGGCTGGACACTTCATTCTGATCTCAGATTATGCGACTCACTATGTTGGCAGCCACATGAGGCAGCACAGCAGGATGCATTGTAAACAGCAACTCTACATTGCAACTGAGGACTCTGGATCAACTGTGGAGATCTGGAACCAAAGTTGAGGTTTAAATTTGTTATGAGGAGGCCATAGGTTGCTATGATATGGTGCTGGGAAAGAGTGCTGTAGATACTATGGATGGCCAAGAAGGCAAACAAATGAGTTCTAGAACAGCTCAAGTCTGAATTGTCCCTGGAAGCCAGGATGACTAAATTGAGACTGTTGTACTTTGGCCATATATGAAAAAAAAATGAATAATTAGAAAAGACAATAATGCTGGGAAAGGTAGAGAGCAGTAGAAAGAGAGGAAGACCATATGCCAGATGGTTAGCTTTGATCAGGGAAACCATGGACCTGACCCTACAACACCTGTGCAGGTCAGCTGAGCATAAGGAATCTTGGAGATGTCTCATCCACAGGGTCATCATGAGTTGAAGTCAACTTGCGTACAGTTAATGCTACCAACAACAAATACCCAGTGTTTGGTGCTGGAATGTTCTCACCAAAACAGGGTTTTGGGCCATGTTTCATGTGGACTGTATACTGAAAAAACAAGAGGAAGACATTTTATTTGGCCCATGCAAACAGCAACGCAGACTGCCAGAAATAGTGCACATTAAATTGAGGCACTGCCCTGGCTCAATGCTAGGGAATCATGGGAACTGTAATTTATTGTGGCACCAGAGCTCTCTGACAGAGAAGGCTCAATGTCTCAGAAAAAAATACAATTCCCATGACTCCCTAGCACTGAGCCAGGGCAGTGCCTCAATTTAATGTGCACTATTTCTGGCAGTCTGCAAAGGCCCTCAGGGTCTGTACAGACTGCCAGAAATAATGCAGCTTGAGACCACTTTAACTGCCCTGGCTCAGTGCTAGGGAATCATGGGAACTGTAGCATTTTTTTCTGAGCCATTGAGCCTTCTCTGTCAGAGATCTCTGATGCCACAATAAACTACAGTTCCCATGATTCCCTAGCACTGAGCCAGAGCAGTTAAAGTGATCTCAAGCTGCATTATTTCTGGCAGTCTGTGCAAGCCCTAAGTATTACAATCCCTCTTTTCTTTATAGCACTGCAAACTCTTGAGCTTTGTTCAAAATCTGTCATACTTAGTTGATACTAGTAAATAACACTGAACTCAGATTTGATTTTTTAAGCTTTAGAATGAACATATTTAGTATTGTGTTGTAAATATCTTCTATCTTCTAAAAATCAAATGAACTGGTTTAAGGGAGCTCTAATAAGTCTGTTTATGTAACTGTTCCTAGTACACCAAATCTAATAATAATAATAATAAATTTTATTTTAATCCACCCCCTGCAAGGCAATTGAGGCGGTGTACAAAGTTAAAACAAGACAGCAGTTAAAACAATTCCATCCCCCCCAATCCCTAACCCACCCACCCCATAAAAGTCAAATTAAACTAGTAGAATAATTAAAATATCAAATAAATCAACATCAATAAATAAAACATTAGAACAACAGTGGTGTCAGGGAGCAATAACCATCCAAACTCTGATAGGGGCGGGAGAATTATTCCAGGAAGGCCTGTCAGAAGAGATCCATCTGTACTGCTTTTTTAAAGCAGCCAAGGGTGGTAATAAGACGGATCTCATTCGGCAGGCCATTCCATAATCTTGGAGCGGCGACAGAGAAGGCCCTCTG
>JAIPUX010001232.1:159266814-159285014 GCA_020142125.1 Phrynosoma platyrhinos | reverse complement strand
AAATGAATTTAGACAGCTTCTAAGAAGATGTCCACAAACAGATATGAGATGTGCTTTTTAAGTGAAATCACCAGGTTCATCACTGTGTACCAGTTGCTTGAGAACAATAGTAGGAAAGGCTATTCTTGCCTTAGGGGATCTCCAAAGGCATCAGGAGTCCTTTTGGGGAAAGGAAATTAGTTTTGGGCCAAACAGGCCCTTGATCTGTTGCTACATGCTTATCTTCTACTATAAATGTAAAGCAATACTATATATCAATATTGTAAATAGCAATTTTCTTTAAAAACCCTTTCTGAGGCTGCATCTACACTGCAGAATTAAGGCAGTTTGAGACTGCTTTAACGGCCATGTCTCATAGCTATGGAATACTTGGATTTGTAGTTTTATTAGCTATTTAGCTTTCTCTGTCAGATAGCACTGATGCTACAATAAACTATAAATCTCAGGATTCCATAGGATAGAGCCATGACAGTTAAAGCAGTGTCAAAATGCATTAATTCTGTAGTGCAACAGCAACCTAGGAAAAAGGATGAACATCATCGGCTGCCCAACATTGCTTTATCTTTTCTGTCCTTGGCAAGACTGGCCTTAATAGGCTCATTAGGGTGATGATATTATGTAAGATCTAACCACTTTTAGAGACGTTGGGATTAATACCAGAACTAATACTATTTTTGCAAACTATACAGCAGAGCATTTGCTGAAGACTGTAAACAATTAAAGCTTAATTTACTTGACAGCAGAAATCAACAGAGAACCTCTTGTAATTCATTTATTTCTCAACATTTTAATTTTAATTGCCAATATGTAAACAAAAATGCATGCTTTTAGAACAAATTAGTTAAATTTTATATTTGGATATAATTATGCCTGGATAGATGCACAAAATTAAATGTTGAAATATAATGCAATTGTAAATTACAATTGAGATGTCTCTACCCATCTGATATGCATACTGGAATACAGAGGGCCATTCCTTCATTTCTTTGAGAAAATATAATACACACACACACACACACACGAATAAGATTATGCATAATATGAAACACTGTAGTCTTGTATGGATGAAACACAAAGAATTGGTCATTTCCATATAGGTAATTCAAAGTACTATCTTCATGAACAGTTTATACTTTGGGATGCTTAGCAGGACCACCATATCTGAACTTGTCAGGCAGCATCTGATTTCCAACAGATTAGTGAGCTGGACAAAGTGCTGTAATATTTTGGTGGGTTTTTCAGGTTATGTGGCCACGTTCTGGAAGAGTTTATTCCTGATATTTCACCAGCATCTGTGGCTGGCATCTTCAAAGAATGCTGGCATGGAAGTGAGTGGGGTGTATATATACTGTGGGCCTTTGCAGACTGCCAGAAATAGTGCAAATTGAGTGCACTTTAAGGGTTAGGGTTAGGGAATCATGGGAACTGTATTTTATTATGGCACCAGAGCTCTCTGACGAGAAGGCTCAATGCTTCAGAAGAAAAAACAATTCCCATGATTCCCTAGCCCTAACCCTAACCCTTAAAGTGCACTCAATTTGCACTATTTCTGGCAGTCTGCATGCTAATCTGTGTATTGGTCTATTGCTGAATGACAAGGCCTCATAGTGTTTATTTAAATAGTGATCCATTGTCTGCTGAGAAAACCCCTGACCCTGGGTGGTTTTCATTTGCATTTGCTTGGTCTTGATTTTGGTGTTTTTCTGGACTGATAGCCAAACTTTGGGGGGAAGCAGATGGGCGGCCCTGGGCCGCCCCGGGAAACTGTGCCGCGGGGCCGAGTTATCCTCCCACCTCGGCCCTGCAGCACAGCTTCGCCACCCTTGGAAGGAGCACTAAAACAGCGCTCCTTCCACAAGTCACCAAAGGTGCACCACAAAAGGCTGGCAGCACACCTTCGGTGACTCTTCCGCCGCAGCATGTGCAGACGCTGCAGCGGGAAGGCATCGTCGGAGTGCCAGCCATGCGGAGGGGCTGGCACTCCAACGATGCCTTCAGGAAGGGGTTGGGGCATCCACCGTGTGGCTGCCCCTCCCCTTCCTTGCCCCCCAAACGGCCCTTTGCACTGTCTGCTTCCCCCTTTTGTTTACTTTAAGGGTTTCTTCTTTCTTGTTTAAGTTGTCCAGGTGTTTGTGAATTTTAATGGCTTCTCTGTGCATTCTTACCTGATAGTTGTTGGCATGGTCCAGAATTTCAGTGATTTTAAATAGCATTTTATGCCCAGGATGGTTTTTATAATGTGTTTTGCTACTGCTTATTTTTTTCTGGCTAGCCCACTATGCAGTGTCTCTCATGTTCCTTGTTTCATGACTGAACACTGTGTTTAGTAGTCTCTATGTAGACTTGTCTGCAGCTCCACGGTATGTGATAAACCCCTGCGGCTATGGGAGGATCTTTTCTGCTCTTTGCTGAGCAAAGCATGTACTGGATTTTCTTGGTCCTTTTGTGACCATTTGGAGGTTGTGTTTCCTCATCAGTTTTCCTATTCTGTCTGTGACTCCTTTGATGTATGGTAAAAAATACCTTCCTTTGGGTGGTTGTTTGTCTTCAGTCCTTTGGGGTTTTCTGGGTTTGGCAGCCCTTCTTATATCTGAGCTGGAGTAAGCATTAGCCTGTAGAGCCCAGTCTAGGTGCTTCAATTCATCTTTCAGGAAGTGGGATTCACACATCCTATTTGCCCCATCTACCAGTGTTTTTTTATTGTGTTTCTTTTTTGTCCTGGGTGATGGTTGGAGTTCTTGTGCAGGTATCTTTCTGTGTGTGTAGGTTTTCTGTTTGCTGTGCAGCCCAAACATTGGTTCGGTTTATGGAGACCAGGACATCCAAGAATGGCAATGCTTCTTCCTTTTCTTTTCCCATCACACATTATATATACTCCACTCACTTCCATGCCAGTATTTTCTGAGTATGGCAGCCACAGCTGCTGGTGAAACATCAGGAATAAACTCTTCCAGAACACAGCCGCATAGCCCCAAAAAACCACAAAAAACTATGGATGCCAGCCATGAAAGCCTTCATCTTTACAAAATGGTGTAAGGTAGCCATACAAAGTCTATACAGTATGGAATTTTACATGTGGGAACTGGAATGCTTGCATGTCTCACAAATCCTGATTATCCTTAATGTCTGCCAATTGCTATGATATGGGCCATATTCCATAGATATCATGCCAAATGAGAATAAAGAAGAATGCTACTAGATGGAAGAAAAGAACTTGGAAAAGCAGTGAAAACAAGAGTTCAAAAGTCTGTGTTTAATTGCTAGTCCCAGCTAAAGTAGACAACCTGAATTATTTATGGAATGATAATTTACCATATATGAAGATCCCACTGATTCAGTGAGTCCAGTTGAGACTAGCAAATTGATTTAGGTCAAGGGCAGCCATTCAGTAGAATAAAGCTGTTGATAAGACTAGCTCCTAATGATGAGCTGCTGCTGATCATACCTACACTATGTTTACTCCTGGTCAGTCTGAAAAAGATGTAGACCATCTGACTGCCAATTCTGCAATGTTGAGGTTGTGCACCTGCTAGGTGGATTACTCAGGTTGAGAAGGATGTCTCATGTTTCTAGTACAAGCCGCTCAATCTTGAAGTCTGACATTTCTGATGTTTGGTGTTTCTAATATAAGCCACTCAACCCTAAAACCTGGTTATAAGGGATTGTTAACATGGTGTAATCTGTAGAGCTACCTCTGAGTGCTTGCCATGGCTTTGTGGAACCTGAGCTGGTCCCTAGTTTTCTGGGAAATTCCAAGCAATTAAGCAAACCAGCAGATGGCTAGATCATAATTGGCATAAAGTTAACCATGAGACCAACCAGGCACACATTAGAGCAGACAATATCATACCTGCTTCATGGCAGTCAAGTAAGCAAATGGTTTACATCAGTGTTTCCCTCACATCCACAAGCTGCGGTTCAAAAGTGTTTTTCTAAGTTGTTTGATTTGCTATCACATAATCCAGTAAATCACACTACTGTATGATGGAAAGGTACAGACTGTGGTGCTGCATGTACTCTTGAAGTCATCCCTGGATTCATAAATCTGTACCAACTATGATCACTAATTGCCTTTTTCTGGGCAAGATGCATAACAGTTGCTGTACAGTTGCACACTTTCTTAGAGAACACTAATTATCTCAGTGTATTTCAATGTTTGTTTGTTTGTTTGTTTATGGAATTTATATCCCACCTTTCTCCCAAAATGAGATTCAAGTTGGCTATATGGGTTTAGGCCTGGGATGGCATCAATTCTGATCACCTGAATGCAGATCCATTTAGGGGAGAAATGTAGTGCAATTCTGCTTATCCTGCTTGATTTCTCAGCAGTATTTGATACCATTGAGTAAATAGTCTTATGGACCATCTCTGAGAACTGTAAGCTGCTGCTGTTTCACAGTGTTTCTGTTCCTACATACAAGAATGGTTCCAGGGGAGAGGGAATGGTCATGCCTCAGCACCCTGAGAGATAAGGTGTGAGTTACTGCAAAGTTCCCTCTTCTCCTAATGCTACTTAATATTTACAGGAAGTTGGTGAGTTTTGGGGTGTCTGGGTGATGTGCTTGGTTAAATAAGGGCAAACTAAATCCCAAGAAGATGAGGACTCTGTGAATGAGTGATTTCCATGTATGGGTACTGGGGAATGTGTCTGTTTTTACTTCTTTAGAGACCCAAGATATCATTGCTTACTAATGTTATCTAGCTGGTATTCCAAATCCATTCTTTCTTGGACAGAGATCACTTGGCCACTGCAACCCATGCATTAGTAACATCTCTTTTATTTACAATACTGTAAAGTGCTTTATGTTGGGCAGTGGTCTATTCAGTATGTTTGACACCCAATGTCAATAATTTTTAATGCCCCTCTCTCTTTAACAACCTTTCCTAGTTCTGGCAGAGCTTTTGGCTGGAGGGCAAAGGGAGACAGCTCTCTTCATTGCCCGGCCAGAATCATCAGATGTGAAAGACAGCCCAGTCTCACAGGCAGCTGCTAGTGCAGGTGAGTTGTTCCTGCCACCCCCAGCCTTTTCATCTGGCAATGCTGCTGGGTGAGCAGGAAAGGAAGCTCCTGGCCAGAACAGATGCCAGGCCAAGAAAACAGCCCCTTCCCATCAGTGTACTGGGTGACATCTTTTTGCCCAGCACAGTGCTCACCGCCAGCAGCCCCTGATCATTCCCCTGATGTTAGACAACCATTGTGTTTGACCCAGAAGCTACAGCTTATGTAAAATGCCACTAAGAAGCTGAGTAGGGACCAATCACACACTGAAGCAAGTGCCCTGGCTACCTATTAGTACTAAATCATGTTCATGACCTTACTATTCACATATACAGATGTGAATAACTTTGGAGTAGGTTACCTGACAGTTTGCTTTCCCCATTATAGAGCCATGTAATCAGTAATGTCATTATGGAAGTAGCCATTAACCTAGAAACAAGCTTTCTCCCGGGAGCCCCCAACTTTGGGAATGATCACCCACAGGATATTCAGGAGGTAACACATGTGAAGGCTTACCTACAATCTACTTCTTCACTCAAGCTTTCTTGAACTGACTGTGCTGCCCAGTTTGTGAATTACGTTTGAGTATTAGTAACACATTTTAAATTGATAATTGTTTTGATTGTTTAATTTGTATATTAAATAAGCTAAGGTTCTACTTTGTACTTTTGTAATATAAATCTAAACTTGCATAATTATGCAGATGCTGTACAACACCACCTTTCTGCTGAAAGATATGATTGCACATCTACCAATGTGCTTGTTTCTTTTTTCCATTGTGCAATGTGAAATGCACAGAAACTGTTTCTGCAGCCTCAGTGAATCAGTACACTGAAGCACCTAATAGATCTAAAGATGTATAACTTCACATAAAATAATAACCTTTGTGGAAATCCCCTTTTGCAATGATGAACCAAATAACATCCATCACACAAGTGGCTATGCCTCAGCACCCTAGGAGATATGCTACACATGTAAGGGAACCTGACTATTTCCATTATAGCCACAGGATTCTGGCAGTTTTGTTGTTTTGTGTTTTCAAGTCATTTTTCACAGATGGCAACCCTAATCCTACCCTATTATGGTAGTTTCTTGAAAACATTTGTTCAGAAGGGGTTTGCCTGAGGCTGAGAGAGTGTGACTTGCCCAATCCATGATTAGGTTATTATTCCAATCCTGGTCTCCAGAGTTATAGTCCAGTGCTCAAAACACTGCACCATACTGTCTCTTTAAAATAGCTGGAGGCTGTTTTAATACATTTTAATTATTTTTTTAAATTACTTTTCATACATTGCTTCAAGATACCTTTTGATACAGAGAGTGGTATATAAACTGATATAACATGAATGCCATTCCTTACTGGCATTATCACTTCTTTGTGATAATTCCAGTTCAGTCCAGTCTGTGATAATTCCAGTTCATACTGACCTCATGGACTAACATGTGATGAAGACAGAAATGTAGTTGACCTTTGGTTTTAACACTTCCTAAAACTGCTGGTGTAGTTTCTACCAACCTCCATTTAAAGAAAAAAAAAAAGAAAAAAATACAAATGCACATTTTGAGAGGAAGTATTTATTGCTTAAATAATATATACAGATGTACAGGTTGATTCTTCCCTATCTGGAATTCTGAAATACGAAATATTTTAAAATCCAAAACTTTTAAAATGAATTTTGTATGTAAACATGGGTCTCTTTTTCAAACTATTTAATATGTATGCATATGTTGTGTGCCCTCAAGTCATTTTCAACTTATGGAGACTCTAGGACAAATCTATAATGGCATGATTTGTTCAGAAGATGTTGGTCATTGCCTTCCCCTGAGGCTGAGAGCATATGACTTGCCCCTGTTCACCCAGTGGGTTTCATGGCCAAGCTGGGAATCAAACCCTGCTCACAGAGTCCAACATTCAAACCACTATGCCATGCTGGCTCTCTTCTCATTATGTACCTACATGCAAATATAGGTATTCCAAAATCCAAAACAATCCAAAACCCAAAACACGTCTGTTTCCAAGCATTTTGGATAAGGGATACTCAACCTGTACACAATGAAGAAAGTAATATAGAAAAATTGGGGCATTGCCTTTCTTGTAAAAAAAATAATCACAGATTATTATGCATTTGGAGTGAAATAAGTGACGCAGGCTAGAAATAGACTGAGGATTGTATTTCATGGGGTGAACCAAAAGAAGAGACTTAATTGTGACCTCAGATGTTAGTCAACACCTTTCCAAACTGTTTGTCTTTTTAACAAAATTGAAATAGCAGGTATGAAAATATTTTTGAAAGACTATAGAAATGATCATTAAGCTTCACTGTAAGCCTAGCTGCCAGGAATATGATTCCCTAAGGGGAACTCTCAGGCATTTCACTCTCCCACTCTCTCTGTAGTTTGTTATGCAGTCACTGAGGACCTCATTTTCAGGCAGTCTGAACATCCATAACTCATAACAAATGGAATTTGAAATATGGATGAACAGAACTGAGCAACATGGAATTCCAACTAGATCTGATTTCCTGTCAGAGTCTTCACCATCACCAAGCAGGTGGAACTAGAAAATCTCCAGAACGTGTCACCAAAGGAAGGTGTTTGGGGTTTTTTTTTTGGGGGGGGGTCATTTTTAGCAAATAACAACAACAACAACAACAACAACAACAAGGATCTCCTGGAAAATTAGTAACACATAGTCTTTGCTGGAACTTGGGAAAGTTACAATTTTGAACTATAACTAACAGTCCCCCAGCCAACATGTTACTAGGCATGCAAACTGAAGCTGAAGGATTCTAGGAGCTGTAGTTCTGAAGGATGGTGTTTCTAAGTTCAGATAGATAGATAGATAGATAGACAGACAGATAGATGATGTGGCCATGGGGAAAATAGTGAGGATCTATATTGGCCAGAATTCAGTTAGTCTGAACTAGAGTGGACCTATTGAATCAATTGCTGAAAGATGACATAGCAGACAGGTAAATTCATTTGATTCAATAGGTCCATTCTAGTTGGGGCGAACAATACAGCTCAGGCCATTTAAGCCATTATGTCAAGACAAGTATAGGGCAATTGAAAACATTCTGGACCAGGTCTATTTTCCTGATAGGTACTGACCAGATGGACCTATTTTATAATGAGTCAATCTAGTCCAGTATTGTGAGATCTGAGGTTCACCATGTCTCACATGAAGAGTTCTCAGATCTGATATCCTTTATCTTTGGCTAGAGAGGGATTGAATCTGGGCTACTTTTAGTAATGGGCAGGCCTATTCTGTTTCTGCTCCAGGTCAGTTTCACAAATGTTACTCATAAATTGCACTAGCATTGGAGTCTTTTCAGCAAAAATGTATTCATTTGCTGAGACATTTTAATTAAGCTAGACCTATTAGTGTGTTCTGCTTTTTTTGCTCTGCCTCTTATGCAATGATGATGATGATGAAAAATGATGATGATGATGATGATGGCATTCAGTATTGCAGTTATGGCTTCATAACCTAGAGTTATATATTTGTAACAGCTTTTTATTCAGCAAGACCACATAATCTTACTGTAAGACTCTGGACCTTATCCCATGCTGCTCTCAAAAGTGGCAAGAAAGCGATATGAGCATCATTGCAGTACTATAGCGCTAGTATAAATATGGCGCTAGCGCTATAATAGCGCTATGGATAAGCTAGCGCTATTGCAATGCCCGCTGAAACCGACATTCAAAAGAACCCGAATGATGCTGCATTCCGAGCGGTTTCTTGTTGGATTCTGAGCGACGTCGTGTAATCACCCGGAAAACTATTGCGCTATAGTGCCTGATTCTTAGCGGATTCTGAGCGACGTCGTGTGATCACCCGGAAAACTATAGCGCTATAGCGCCTGATTCTTAGCCGATTCTGAGCGACGTCGTGTGATCACCTGGGAATGTATAGCACTATAGCGCCTGATTCTTAGTGGATTCTTGCTGCTTTTGGCCCCGTGGGATAAGGTCCTCTGTCTGAGCTGTCCCAGTCCACCTTAAGAACCAGCAGTTGGAACAGGTGAAGGAGGCCCATTCAGCTTCTAATCAGGGCACAAAGAAGATGACATTTCCACCCCCATCACCACAAGTAACTGAGGCTGTGACATTCAGAAGTAGTACCCCTTTGCAGGTCCTTGTCATTGACTCATTTGCTGGCAGGATGGTGGTGAAAACATCCTCCTTGTGTCCTGATTGGAAGCTGAATGGACCTCCTTTGCATGATCCAACTGACCCTTAAGGTGGGTGGATCAGGACATAATATGTTACTTAGGGGTGTTAATATGTTACTTAGGGGTGAAGCATAGAGACCCATAGGAGTGGCCCTTGGCCACTCCGGACACAATCGTGCCAGGACTGTGGTGACTACATGGCCCACATCCAAAATGGACTGCTACCACAGTCCCAAGCCATCACCACCAGGAGCTGGATCATTTCTGCTCCTTAAAAGTCCAGCTTTTAACCCTTTAACACAGCCTTGGAGTAGCTTCTGGCCATTTTGGGGGCATGCTTTATGTAAATGTCATGCCCCCAAAAGGGCTGGAAGCCTTTTTATTTAGCCTGTGCATTTCAGACCTTAGTTACAAACTAACTGCCCAATATAGAATATCAGCAGCAGTTATTATCTTATTATATGTTAATTTTATATGGTTAATTTTAAATACAGCAGAGTCTTGCCATCTGTGGATCCAAGGATTGTAGACATTGTTTTCATTGGAGGTGTTTGCACACAGCTGCATTAGTGGCCACATGCACATGATGCTACCAATTGAGGAAAGTAGGACTTGAGATCTACTGTTTATTTTTTCTTATCCATGGGTGTGAGGGGGAACTGGAACAGATACCCCATGAATACAAAGGCTGACTGTATTGTTCTTAGTTATTAATTTCATTAATTTCAAGGGAGAGTTCTTATTTCATGCTTTCTATATTCCTATGACTCAGGAAGGTGACTTATTAGCCATATTTAAATAAATAAATAATAAATTCATAAACCCGCTGTCCCTTTTGCACATTAATCCACAGGCACTGTTTTAAAAATTCATGAATATCCATAGTTCAGTATTTATATCTTATATACACTTATTTTTCTGATGCATTTTATCACAAAATACCTATTTCTAAATTTCATTATACCTCAAAATAAAGTATTTCTGAACATATTTGATCCTATATCCTATAATATAAATTTTTCTATCTCATCGCTCCTTCCCTCCCTCTGTATGTGTCCACATACACACACACACACACACACACATCCTATAGTTTTTCATGCTTCAAGTTTCACAGTGCACTTTGCAACTCAAATGGCTGTGTGTGTGCATGTGTGTTTATATTTGAGTTTCAAAATGCATTGTGAAACTTGAAGAATGGAAAAGATAGCTGCATTGTGACATTAGTGAGAGCTATATTCTGCATATTAGTCAAGCAAACATAAATTGGACCAACTTGTATCAAAATGTATAAATAAATTCTTTATACATCTGTAGCTCTTAATCATACAAAGTATGTTCCCTACCAAAAACTATTGGCCTTTCTAGTGTTTCTAAAGTACCTATCAAATGGGCTTAGGCAGTTCCATTATGAGCTCTTGCAGTGCATTTATGCAGAAGACTTTGTGAAAATGAGACAAACAATGAACTCTTCCCAGCACCATGTCAGAGGTACTTGCAGCAATAAGAAAACAATATCCATGCATTAGTATTTTGTGCTGCAATAAAGGAAAGGAATGGAGAAATTGCACACACAGTTATTGATATGCAATAAAATGGACCACAGCCCTTTACTGGCTACAGGTTTGCCATGCCACTACAGTAAGGATGCCACAGTTGTGTAGCCCACTTGCTGTCTCATTATTTTCCCTCCCCAGCCCATATGCTAGGAAATGACAAACAGAACACTGCAGTTTCTATAAGTCCCCTGAACCATGTGTCAGCCCTATGGATTCCACCTTGGAGATTAGCACACTTTTCTTAAAGCACCTTATCTCCAACAGAATAGAGGTGTGTTTAAATTTACAAATGGGTCTTATTGCATTCACTCACGTCCAGGCAAATGTAGCCTGTATACAGCCTGGATGCCAGCAGGGCTTATTCTGCGGCTTTTCAAAAATGGGATTTTCTCATTCTTGAAAAGACACAGAATAAACCTGGCTGGCATCTGGGCTGTATACAGGCTGCATTCACCCGGCCACATTGAATGTGATAAAACCCATTTGTAAATTTAGATGCATCTATATCCCATCGGGGGGTTATTGTCATTTGGGTGTGAACTAAGATGTTAACTGATAAATGAAAATAGATGGGATAATCTCTGGTTCAGGATCTTTCAAGAACTTTCCATTGTGTGATATTGGGTGCTTCTATACTCATTGCCACTTTCAAGGATCCTACCTAGTGTATCCTATGGAATCCAAAGGATTGCTACAGAATGAATAGAACAGCAAACATTCGCCAAATGGCTGCTTATTATTTTGAATAATCCAAGAATGGTCCAGATAGAGAGCTGCTCACATATTTTCATAACTTTGTGGGATCTGAAGAATCCATTTCAGAGAAACAAGAGTAGACACAAGTAATGCAGCATGTCTGGATGATGAGCTCATCTTCAGCCAGGGCAGGTGGATGCTAAGAAGAGATCTCTTTGCTCTGTATTACAAGCCACACAAAAGCAGAAAGGGTTCAATACCAGATGCTGAGTAACTAGAAACTGAGTAAGATCAGGCAGCTATAAATATTCCAAGGGTGGTGGAGATTTCTTGTTGCAGACAACTGATCAATAACATGGTGAACTCTCTCTTGTGCATTTGGATTTCTTGAATTCTTGTCCCTTTGGCCTGGCTATAAGGTACACATCTTGTCTTTCTCCTTTCTTGACTTTGTTCTTCATAACTGCATGTTCCTCATGAGCAAGTTAGGAAGGTTCGGAAAACCTGTTTTTGTTGTTGTTGTTGTTGTTGTTGTTTTAAAAAAGTCTTGAGAAACCCTGTCAAGAAAAATCTTTATGATAAGAATCTTCACAGTTCAGTATTTATTATGCCCAAATTTGCAAATGATTGTTTTGTGCAGAAAGAGCATTTGCTGTGCAAAATAACCCCATGTGACTTTTTTTTGCACATAATAATAATAATAATAATAATAATAATAATATCCCACCCTCTGCATAGGCAAACGGGGTGGCTTACAACATTAAAATATAGTAAAAATACAATATATGTCCCATAAACCCACCCACTTAAAATAGTATTAAACAATGAAACAATTTAAAACATACTTAAAATTGATCACAGTAGGACGCAACAACAAATAACAATAACTGCGGCAAAGATAAGGGGAGAAGATGGGCTGACTGTTGGAGCCTGGGGTATCTATTCAGGAAAGACCTGCTGGAAGAGATCCATCTTAACAACTTTTTCAAAGCTGTTTAAGGTGGCTCCAAATTGATGCTGTTATTAAACAGTGCCTCATCTTGTTTCTTTAACAGAAAAAAATGTGCCATTTGCAGATTGATTAAAATACACAATCATTTCTGTTTTCACTAGTTGAGATGTCTAGATGAGTCACAGGAATCTTCTTACTCAGGTGTGGTTATTAATTTACAGACCAGTGGTCTGCTATGACATAGGACCTTATCACACGGGGTCTAAAGCAGACAGAACCCCATCCCATCCCCGTCCCATTGCAGTTCCTTTTCACATGACGTCGCACAGAACCCCGTCCCATCCCCGTTCCATCCCTGTCCCATTGCGGTTCCTTTTCCCGTGTGTTCACAGGACGTCGCAGAGAACCCCGTCCCATCCCCATCCCAATGTGGCATCATCCCCGTTCTTTTGAATGCCGGTTTCCTGGGGAATTACATTTGTGCAACCAGAATGATACTGGAATAATGCTGCTTTCGTTCATTGCGCAATGATGCTAGTTCTGATAGCAATTTTGGTCTTGTGGGGTCTATACCGGTATAGTTCTGGATTGATTCCATACCGCTTTCTTGCCGCTTTGAGACCCGCGTGTGATAACGTCCATAGCATAAAGAAGAGAGAGCATAATAGTCAGTTTTGCTTACTCAGGGGCTCATTTGTCTCATGCTTTCCTTTTTAAAAAAGCAACAAACATTAGTTTTATTGTAAATAGTTTTTATGTGGTTATTTTTATAGCTGTATATAAATATTCTTGTTTCCACTCTTTTGGTTAACAAAAATATATAGCCTCTGTGGCAAATGATTCAGCTATGAATTAAATATAAATTAAATATGGAAAAGATCATCTGTGGGTTAACAAATGCAAAAGGAAACATCTGAAAATGACATGTTTTGCTTGAGTCCATTACTATTGAGACAACGAGCCAAAGATGTTCCCCCTGTTTCAGTGGATATTACATCCAGATCTTAATTGTGACTGATAGCTGCTAATTGAGATATAATGAGAAAGGGTGAAACTATTTCAGAAATCCTAATAAATTAGATGAACATTAGCATCTAGTAAATGAAATCCTGGGACTACATAACAGCTGGAATTCTATTAGTTAGTCTCACCCAAAGTAGACTTATTGGATCAATTGTTGAATGGTAAAACCAGCATCAAGTTGGTGATATACAGATACAAGTCCAGCTAACATGTCTGTATGTCTCTTTTTTATTGGCATGTGGGCCTGTCTGAAACTTCTCACCAGCAGTTGTGAAATCTAAGAAGGGGCCATTGCTGCTTTACAGTGATGGTGGAGTGGAAGAAGGGTGAAGATAGTTCATAGGAGGAAGATGCAAATGGTCTTGGCTCCAAGGGGGGAAGAAATGAATGGTGCTCCAAGACTGAGTGCTTTATTTTGTCCCTTTTCCTCAGATCCAAAAACAGCTTCATTTTTCTCTGCTGAATTACTACTCTCTATCCTTCCCGCCAATATGCAGCACCAGCAGCATTTCCTCAGGGGGAATTAACAATTACTGGGTTATGGAGGACATGGAACTGCTCAGGTGGAGCAAACTGGCCAGGATTTAGGCCAATATTTACAATATGGCAGTAGAGCAGGGTAGAGCCAGTGTGGTGTAGTGGTCTCAACACTGGACTGGAAAATTAAAGGCCTAAGCAGACTGCCAGAAATAGTGCACATTAAATTGAGGCACTGCCCTGGCTCAGTGCTAGGGAATCATGGGAACTGTATTTTTTTTTCTGGTACATTGAGCCTTCTCTGTGAGAGAGCTCTGGTGCCACAATAAATTACAGTTCCCATGATTCCCTAGCACTGAGCCAGGACAGTGCCTCAATTTAATGTGCACTATTTCTGGCAGTCTGCTTAGGCCCAAAGGTTTAAAGCCCTGCTCAGCCATGGAAATCCACTGTTAGTATCTGTGTGAGAGGGAGATGTTCCTTCTCTATGCTCCAGGGGAACATGGCAGCAAAGAGTTAAACTTCCTCCCACAGCACCAGAGTCCCAAGTCAAATAGCTCCCTTTCCTTCTACTATGTTTAAAAATTTTAAAAATTAACATTGGAATTGCACTTTCTCTGTGTTCATGGTGTCAACAGTGGTTGTGTGGTGTAGTGTTTTGAGCATTGGGCTATGACTCTGGTGACCAACTTGAAGACACACAATAACAATCTAATTTGAAATTTACACTGTACAAAAGTTCACATGTGGTTGTTTTGCAAATTCTTGTTAACGTAAGAAACAACATTTTCTATGCAGAAATTATTTTCTTCACAGAGAATGTTGTTTTCTGTGCAGAAAATACTGTAGTTGTACCCTGTGCAAATGTCCCCATAGTTGCTTTGTGCAGGAAATGGCATTTTCTGTGCAGGTAATAGCATTTTGTGTGGAGAAAATACTGTTTGCATGGAAAATGCTGATTCCTGAGCAAAGAATGTTGTTTTCTGTGCAAAACAACCATGCATGAATTTTGTTGTAGAATAATTCCCAAAATGTGAACATTCTCATCATCAGCACAGCATTTCTCTCATCTAATTATTCAATACACATTTTTCAACATTTTTGAATATTTTCTAACATTCTTTCCATCCCTAATGGAATCCTACATTTCATGAGCTGACTTCCATCCACACAACAGAAGTTCATGACCCCCTCAACCATTTAGAAAAATCAAGAGAAAAAGGAAATAACCCCAGCTTTGTTCCACTAACAGAAGGTGTTCCATTGGTAGGAAGGTTAATTGCACTTCATCTTATTAGTATTAGTAATTCCCAGATTCCTTCTTGTTGTACTAAATAGAGTACACCCATTGGAACAATTTCTGGATGTTGAGTCAGCACTGATAGAAATTCCACTGATTCAGTGGATTAATTGAATGTATATCCCCCCTTTTCTCCTGAGATGGGATCCAAGGAGGCTCACAAAAATGTAAGTAATATTAGTTTAAAAATCACGTTACAAATGTTAAAAGGAGTTAGATGGCAATCTTGTTAAAACCATTATTAAAACAGTTAAAACATATTTTAAACATAAATTGCTAATAAAAATAAAATAAAATACAGCACACCACTTCTTACATACTAATGCTGACCCAATTCACATCTCATTCTTTAGTTTGGACTAACAATAGAATTAAAGTCTATGCCTTTATCTTTATCAACCCTTGCATACCAAAATATGCTTTGTAATCTCTTTGAAACCCAGGGAGCATTAAAAAATGAAAATAATTCTTATATCTTTGCAAGCAGACCTAAGACTATAAAACCTATAGTGCAATGAAAATGTGAATGAACAAGAATGTAAAGGAAAGCAAGGAAAACATCAGCCCACAACCAAAATAATTCTGAGGCCTTTCTGCCCATGAACAAAGGATAATTTGGAAAGAATGATAACACAAATAGCACCGGCTAGAAAAAAGTTCAGTTACTTTGAGCTGGGAGAACATACTTCACAACACATTTCTATGTGTGGATATGCACATTAATAGCAATACATTTATATACCTCTGGAAGATATTATGATACGACTCCCTCTAACTACCTGCATTATAAGAATTTATTTAACAATTTCTGTCTCAAGCCCTGAATGTCTGGATAAACTAGAGCCTGCTTCACTCCCCCCATACTCCCCCCCCACAAAAGTTGTCAGCAGCTAAAGAACAGCAACTTCCATTTGGGAAACTTTAGGTGTCCCTGATTTATTCAATATGACAGCAGAATTTTGGTTTCAGGTAATTACAAGAGTCGTATATTTACCTTTTTATAGATATTGCCTCAAAGTAAAGTATGCTCGGTGAATAATACTGCCTTCATTGTTCATACTCCATAGATACCTCAAACTGTGAGAAAGCGACACATTTGATACATTAAGTCTAGGTGTTATGAAAAGGACTGTAATAGAAGGTTTACAAGTTTCGGGTTTTGAATTATAATGGTTCAGGAAATGAGGTTTCTGCATTGACTCTTTAAAATGCAGCTGGAAATGGAAATGTGGTTAAGCACTTAAAAGTTGATTTATAAAACTCTTGTTTACTGTTTATGCAGATTCTTTACAGAGTTTACTTGGTGCAAGCACAACATGCATTGATTTTTTGGCATAAGTTATATATTATGGAGATTCTTATGAATGTCACCCTCATCATTCTCATCCCATAAGTGTGCATTAAGGCAAAGTGGAACTGAATGTCTGGAAGACGTGTTTATTCAAAGAACTGCTATGGAGATTAAGCTTTCAGGGGGGTAGTGGAGAATGACATGTTCAGCTCATGGTTGCATAAACAAGAGTCCCACAAACTTTACATGCATTTTGGATGGTGATTAAACATATGTTAATGCATTCAGTGTACCATTTGATTAATTGTGACTGAAAAAATAGCCACTGTGCCTTTTCCACTACACAATGGAACAAGAAGCAGATGCATTAGCAGATCAGTTGTTCAGTCAGTATTCAGCAGAAAGGGGTGTAGTGCAAGCAGCATGTAACTATGTGAGTGTATACTTTGTTGTTGTTGTCTGATTTATGGAAATCCTATGAATGAGAGACCTGAAAGAACCCCAGTTATCAACCACTCTGCTCAGCTTCCCCACACTCAGGGCTATGGCTTCTTTGATTGAATCAACCCGCTTGTAATTTGACCTTTCTCTTTTCCTACTGCCTTCTACTTCCACATCAACATCTCTTCCAGTGGGTCACATCCTCTCATAAGATGTCCAATATACAACAGCCGTACTTAAACTTGCAAAGCAATGTATGATCACAACCTGTGCTGATACTTTTAATATCTTGGTATATTTTAACAATCTGGTATTTATATTTGTTTATATTTCATATTCAAAAATTCTAAACTATTCTAGACTTTTTTTAAAAAAATATGATAGTGTCACATATTTAATGAAAATTTAATGGAAATCATTGATAAAGATGTTGAAAAGCAGTAGGCCCAGGACAGAACCTGTGGCACCCCACTAGGCACCTCCCTCCAGGATGAAGAGGACCCATTGTTGAGCATCCTTTGGGTTTGGCTGGTCAACCAATTACAAATCCATCTAACAGTTACATTGTCTAGCCCACATTCTACCAGCTTGTCTGCAAGAATATCATGGGGGACCTTGTTAAAGGCCTTATTGAAATTGAGATATGGTATATCCACAACTTTCCCTTTGTCTACCAAGCTGGTAATTTTATCAAAAAAGGAGATAAGATTTGTCTGGCATGACTTGTTTCTCAGAAACCCATGTTGACTTTTTGTGATGGTGGCATTTTTTATTTTTATTTATTTATTTATATCCCGCCCCTCTGCAGAGCAATCACTTTCTAAATGTTCACAGACTTTCTATTTAATGATCTCCTCTAGAATCTTTCCTGGTATTGATGTCAGACTATCTGGATGATAATTGTTAGGATTCTTTTTTTCCCGCTTTTTAAGATGGGGATAATGTTTGTCCTCCTCCAGTCTGATAGGACTACTCCTGTTGTCAAGGAATTCTAAAAAATCATTGCCAATGGCTCTGAGATTACATTTGCCAGTTCTTTTAATATCCTTGGATGTAGTTCATCTGGTCCTGGAGACTTTAATTTGTTTAGATTAACCAAGTATTCCTGTACTACCTCTTTACTTATGCTGTGCTGCTCCTCTGGAGGCCTCCCTCGGGTCGGTAATGGGCTGGATGAGGGAAAACAAACTCAAGCTGAATCCAGAGAAAACAGAGGTACTTGCGATAGGAACCCCAGGCCTGGAAAGGGAGTTTTGTCATCCAGTCCTGGACGGGGTCACACTTCCC
>JAIPUX010001232.1:159224657-159238339 GCA_020142125.1 Phrynosoma platyrhinos | reverse complement strand
AGCCACCACATGGCTCTTTTGTGCCTCTTCTGGTGCAGCATGTAAAAATGCTGCGCTGGGAGGACATCATCAGAGCACTTGCCTTGTGCAACAGCACACGCTCTGATGACATCCTCGGGAAGGAATTGGGATGGCCGGCGGCTGGCTGCTGCTCCCCTTACTTGGCTCCAGGATGGTGCTTTGCACCGTCTGCAGAGCCCCATAGTGTCTATTTAATTAGTGATCCATTATCTGCTGGGAAAAACCCTGACCCTAGGTGGTTTTCATTTACACATGCTGGGACTTAATTTTGGTGTTTTTCAGGACTGACAGCTAGACTAAGGGGGGTTGCAGACTGCCAGAAATAGTGCAAATTGAGTCCACTTTTAGGGTTAGGGTTAGTGCTAGGGAATCATGGGAATTGGTTTTTTCCCCTGAGACATTGAGCCTTCTCTGTCAGAGAGCTCTGATGCCACAATAAAATACAGTTTCCATGATTCCCTAACCCTAACCCTAACCCTAAAAGTGGACTCAATTTGCACTATTTCTGGCAGTCTGCAACCAGTTTAAGGGTTTCTTCTTTCCTGTGGAAATTGTCTAGGTGTTTGTGGATTTTAATGGCTTCCTTGTGCATTCTGACCTGATAGTTGGCATGGTTCAGAATTTCAGTGTTTTCAAATAGCCCAATAAAATAGTTTTATGCCCAATATGGTTTATAAGGTATTCTACTACTGCTGATTTTTCTGTCTGACCCAGTCTGCAATGTATCTCATGTTCCTTGATTTTTCCACCCTGAGGCCTTGCCATTCAACAACAGAAAAACATGCAGATTAACATTTAAATCACCTTCTCTCAATCAAGGGTTACACAGTATATATATATACCCCGCTCACTTCCATGCCAGCATTCTCTGAAGATGCCAGCCATAGATGCTGGCAAAATGTCAGGAATAAAATATTCTAGAAAATGGCCACATAGCCTGTAAAACCCTCAAAAAACCATGGATGGCCCAATAATTCATGCCAGCTGTATCTGTGTGTCTCAGTTAGCCCTACATGTATATGTACATTTTAATTGCCAACCACTATTTCCTAAATGAGAAAAAAGCCTCACAGAATTGTGGATTTCAAACATAAAGTAAAACCTGTTTCCCTCCACCCCTATTTCTAATCTTATGATCTGTGTGATTATAACCCCCCCCCCCCCCCCCCCCCCCCCCCCCGTGACATATTCAAGCTCAAAACCTTAGCCCTGAGTCAGGACAGTTAAAGTGGCTTCAAGTTGCACTATTTCTGGCAGCCTGTAAAGACCCAAAGACACAAACATTGAGTCCTAGTGCTGCTAACCTCTTTCAACTTAACAGACACAAAAAAGTCCACAGATTTGCCTATGTCTGTCTTTCAAAAATATATTCCCCAAATGGAGAAGATGTATACAAGGGAACATGATAAATATCGAATTTAATGTAATGATTGTATAGATATAAGGAAAGGTGGGAAAAAGCAAGATACAATGTGTACCAATCATATAACAGGAGGAAAGTTAATCGACAAATTCTCACAAATCAGTAGAATTTAAAGGAAGCCAACTCTGTTTGTTGTTTGTTGTTTGTTAGTGATTTATGTTAGTATGTTAGTATGTTAGTAGGAATGAAATATGTAATGGATGAGATGTAAGGAATAACGTATGTATTTGTTTATAATTGTCATTGTAATGTTTTTGCATAGTTTTTGTGTGATTATGTTTTTATAAAAAATAAATAAAATTATTTTTAAAAAATTAAAAATATGTTCCCCAATACCAGCACCAGTCTAATGTTTTCAGTTCACTGAGAAATATTTACACACGAAAGAGTCCTGTTTTGTTATTTTTTCTTGCTTCCAGTACTGGCAGTCACTGTGTCTAGCACTTTATTGAATAATTTTTCACAAAAGTCCTGCCATAAAGAGACTACTGCTTTAACGTTGACAGTGGGGAGAAACAGCAACCAAAATAGGTAGAAAAAATAAAATGAGTAAGATGGAATTAAGGTTTTGCCAGCAGAATTTTAGTGGGAGGAAACAGTCAATTCTGTTTTCATAGAATCATAGAATCATAGAGTTGGAAGAGACCACAAGGGCCATCCAGTCCAAACCCCTTCTATGCAATCAATCAAAGCATCCCCGACAGATGGCCATCCAGCCTTGACAGATGGCCACCCAGCCTCCTCCAAGGAAGGAGACTCTACTACTCTCTGAGGGAGTTTGTTCCACTGTCGAACCGCCCTTACTGTCAGGAAGTTCCCCCTAATGTTGAGTTGTTTTGCTTCATGGTTGAAAAAAGGCCTCTCTTGACATACAGTAGTAGTAGGAGTCTAATGGGCCCTTTGTAGGACCTGTGGTTCATGTCCAACCTGATGGGAATTATTTCCCCTTGGAGATGTTCAGTAAGTAAAGGGAGGAAAATATCAGCCCCTTCAAGTATTCTTTCAGGTACTTAATAATCTCCTAACCACAGGATTTTTTTTGTGTGTGCTCAAATGGAACATATGAAGGACTCAATTAATTTCAAGGAAAGGAATGGAATATTTGGACATCATTATCTGGAATATATCTGCCCCGAGTCCAGTTCTTGGGAAAAGGCAGATATAAAAATAAAATGATAATGGTGGGGATGATGATGATGGGGGATAGTGTCACACATACTTCATTTAAGATGGAGAGAGTGATTTAGGACAAGTATGAGTATTGTCCTAATTCTCACCAGATTCCATCTGATCTTAGAAGCTAAGTAGGGTTAGCCCTGGTTAGTACTTAAATGGGAGGCTGCCAATGCATTCCAGGTGCTGTAGGCTATATTGCTGAGGAAGGAACTGCCAAAAACACCTGAGGATTCCTTGCCTAAGAAAATCCCTATGAAATTCATGAGATCACCATATATTGACAGGTAACTTGAAAGGACATACACACAAACCAGGTCTAGCATGGACATCAAACTTCCATTTCTCTCTTCTCATGGGAAGTTATTACTAAATAAGCCATATCATTCAGGAAGAAATTAAGGAAATTGCTTTATGCTACATCAAACTGTGGAGATTACTGCAGCGCTAATTAAAGCAGCTTACCCGAACTATCTTAAAATTTAAAATGAGCGACATCCTGATGTTATCACAAGGATTTTGCCACCAAAATCACTACCTGGTGCAGCCCGGGTCCATTCCTGCTCCCAGGGCCACTCAGTGCAGTTTTTTAAGTGTTAGATTCATTTTCTAGAACCTGGGGGAAAATATCTGTCTAAAATTCTGGAGGGTTACTGCCAGTCATGGTAGAGAATACTGAACTTAAATAGACCAATTATCAAAATAGAATATAGTTTTGTCTAAACCAATGCTTCTCAGTCTTTGATCCTCCAGTGTTTTGGACTTCGGTTCCTGGAAGTCCTAGCCAGTGCAGCCAAGGATCAAGAATTATGGGAACTGATGTACCAAAATCTGAAGGGTCAAAGTTTGAGAACCATGGCTGTAAATATCAGTGGAATATTCATTTCTACTTAAAGCAAAAGAGGGAGGAAAAGAGAAAGAAAGAGAGAGACTTTCTAGATATTTCCTATGTACATGATTTCCACTGATCCAGCAGGTATGGGCCAAGACTGTATATTCGGATTTCATAACATAAAACATATAAGATATAACATGACATCTTAGTATACAGCATTATACATTATTTCTGCTGTGCAACTTTTGTTTTGGCAGTGTTGTACAACTGAACCAAATGGGCAACCAAATATAATAGCAAGTGTGTACATTCACCATTGTTTAGAGTGCATCTGTATGGCATCACATGTATAACTCCACATCTGCAATGAATTGAATGTAGATTTTCTGCATTGGACATAAATGTCCATTCTGTAGGGGAAGTTGTGAATGTTTAAGACACCAACAGGATTCTGAGCATAATTCATTCACCATTTTAAATACAACTAAGTATCATTACCATCCAATTCTGTGTGCATGCTTTAACTTGGTACTTCAAATGAAGCTGTGTTGGTTCCAATCAAGCCTGAAAGGGGAGGGCATTCCATAACTGGGATGCCACTGCAAAGAAGGTGGTCACTTACATCCTTCTATAGTGGCTGCTTCTAATGGTAGGATGCAAAAGAAGGTTCCTTCAGAAGAACTCAGTCCTCAGGCAGGTATATATAGGGAAAGACACTTTTTTAAGGTCATAAGTCATTTAGGGCTTGAAAAGTTGTCACCAGTACCTTGAGTTTAGACACAGGCATATTGGCAACCTACTCAGTTCCTTTAAAAATGGTGTTATCAGTCATGCCACTCAGCAATCTGACTTCTGTGTTTTGCTGCATTTTCTCAGTTATTTCAATATATATATGTTGTTGTGTGGTGTGTCGTCAGGTTATTTCTGACTCATGGCTATCCTAAAGTGAATTTATAGTTTTTTCTGGGGCTAGTATGTGTGACTGGCTTAAGGTCATCTAGTGGTTTTCAAGAGTGAGCAGGGAACCAAACCTCATTCTCCAGAATCCTAATCTTATGCGCAAACCACTATAATAATAATAATAATAATAATAATAATAATAATAATAATAATAATAATAATAACACTACACCACACTGGATCTCATATCGTTTTTGTGTGCCTTCAAGTAATTTCTGACTTATGGTGATCTTACTATTTGATTTTCTTGGCAAGATTTATTCAGAGGAGGTTTGTCAATTGCCTTCCCCTGAGGCTGAGAACATGTGACTTGTCCAAGGTCATGTGGTTTTCTGGGGCTGAGTTTGTGTAACTTGCCTGAATTCACGCAGTGGGTTTTCATGGCTGAGCTGGGAATGAAACCCTGGTCTCCAGAGTTATAATCCAACACTCAAACCACCATGCCACACTGTCTCTCTCTCTCTTTCATATTAATATAGTACCATCTAGGTATCATATAACAGATTTCCCAGTAGATCCAATGCTACTAATCACATTCTGAACATTTTAATATTACCTTGTTTGCAGTATCCCCTTGACAACACCCAAGAGCCTTGAAAAGGATGCAAGTTAGATGCAATGCATCCTCTCCCTCTTTATATCTCTCTACACTGTGTGCAAAATAACTTTTACTGGGGAAGAAATCAATAAGCAGGAAATAGTAAAAAGGGAATAAAAGAGCTATTAAATGTCAGTTACAAAAGGGTATATTGCCTAATGCCTTTTTGCCAATACCATTTCCATATCCTATACAGAGCAATAAAAAAGGTGTTGATCTAAGGTAGAAAATATTTCTATGTTCCAGTTGAAATCAGCCAGAACTGATGTATTGTAAAATGGCTGGACATTTTCTTTTAAATTTCAGGAATAAAAATGAGCATTCTTCTTAGCATAAGAGAGAGGGTGGAAGGTAAGGCGGGGGAGAGAAATCAGTGCAGATAGTAATATCAAGAACTTGCTTTCCATGAATCTAAATTGCTGTATTATGTTAACAGACCTGGGGAATTTCAGTGGCCGAACAAGAAGTGCCGTGTCGGTGAGGGAAGGTCAAGGTGTAGTTCTGATGTGTTCTCCTCCACTTCATTCGCCAGGTATAGTCAATTACACTTTGTATTGATATACAACTCTTACTTGCTTATGCATTCAACTTTTTTGGCTATGGTCTTGAACATAATTCATTGAAGGCTGGTCTATGCACAGAATAGGCCCATTAGCAGCTACCAAAGAAGTTGGTCATCTACTTTAAATGCCACTGAATGGCAGCCAAGTTTCTAATGCCTTCTTTCCTTTCCTTCCCAGCGATGGGAACAGCAGTAGCTATTAGAGATACTGGTTGCCTCCCAAATCATAGTAGGTGATTTCTTTCAATACCAAAACTGTTCCAAATGTCATCGATCCCCCTGCAGTACAAAATCATGAATGGGAGGCAAAAACCAATAATAATAATCTTTGCTTGTTTTAAGCCTTAGTTTTAAATATTTTTACTCCCAGTCCCAGTATACTTTTAAAAAAAAGCATTACAGGGTCAGATCTAGGGTGTGTCTAGATCCATAGGACTGTATGTTCTGGACTGTCCTATGTGTGTTCAAATAATACATGGACCTTTCTATTCCACCACCACCCATCCACTGCATAATACCTGTATCACTGTTTCTTTTACTGATTCAATTCCTGTCCTTCTTACACAGAACAGAAAGATCTAAAGGGGAGATTTTAAGGGTACTCTATATAGACCAGCCAAAAGGGGTGGCCTGGGAGTGGAGTCAGGGCATGGCAACCACACACCACCCACCCCAACTCTGCCCCGATGCTGCTGTCACACCTTGTGCCCCACCGCACAGTGGGTGGCATCAGGGCACTTTCCTGGCAACAGCGTTCATACCTGCTGCACCAAAGGAGGGCTGAAAAGCCACCACTGCAGTGGCAAGGGCAGATTTTTCCCACTATAAAAAGGAGCAACATTTGCCAGCTCTTTTAAGAGTAGCAAGCCTCTGGATCATGGCCACGGTGTGCGGTTGCTGCGGCCCTGATCCAACAAGGAAAGGGGCAGTGGGATGCCATAGCACCTACGTGTCCTTGGAATCTTCCCCCTATTATTCCCATCTTATTTTGAATTGTATGAAGCATATATAAATTTAATAGTGTAGCCTAGTACAAATGTATTTACATGATGTACAGATATGGGCTCTAGAGTTATCTCATTAAGGTTGCCTGTGTCTGGGTCTGGTAAGATGCCTCCAGGAAGCATATAAGCATGTTGTTGTTGTGTGCCTTCAATCTATGGCAACCCTAAGGGCTTTTCTTGGCAAGATTTGTTCACAAGGGGTTTACTTTTGCCTTTCTGAGGCTGAGAGAATGCAACTTGCTCAAGGTTTCCCAATGGGTTTCCATGGCAGAATGGGGATTTGAACCCTATCCTCCAGAGTTTTAATTGAATACTCAAAGCGCTACACTTTGCTCATTCTTATTCAAGCATATTCTCTCAAAAATTTCACAGATTGAAACTGGGACACATGTAACCTCAGAGTGTGTTCAAGATGGCAAAAATTATTCCATGAGGAAGGACAGACAAGATAAGAGCAGCTGCAGTAGTATGTTTTAGCCTGAGCTTACTGGAAAGGGCAAGAATCCACCAGTCATCTCTCTCTTCCTTCTGAGCTATTTGAATGTAACTACTTTTGCCCTTTAAACTCAGATTGCAGCAATTGAAGCAAGCCAAGGAGAAAAGAAGAGAGTAGTAGATGAGAGGTTGGGAAGAAAGACTGGGGGAAAGCAAATCAGGATCTAGAAGATCCTGGAAGATTTATAGCAGATCAGCAAGGGCTGCAATAATGATAAGAAGATTTAGAGACAGCTCTAACATTAGAAACCATTTTCATATCCTATACAGTGCAATAAAAAAGATGTTGCTCTAAAGTGGAAGGTAACTACTTCAGCCAGAAGATTTTGGTTATCATACAAAAGCAACAAATTGTTACTGCATGATTACTTCCAGGGATAGGGATCACTGCTTGTGAAGTTTTGCCTCATTTGCAAGAATAACTTGGCCAGCTTTAGGTAGTATGGCTTCCAACTTCCTTTCTGTTCTGTCTCTGACCACAAGGTTTCTAAAATGTGCTTAGAAACTTCAGTTGGCCCAAAGAGCTGCAGCCAGGTTGTTAACAGGAGTTGGCTACAGGAAGCACACAACTCCCTTGTTACAACAGCTCCAATGGCTGCTGGCCCATTTCTGAGCACAATTCAAAGTTATTATGCCCTGTATAGCTTGGGTCTAGGATATTTGAAGGAATATATTTCCCTTTATGAGCCCATAGAGTGTTAAGATCATCCAGAGAGGCCCTTCTCTCTGTCCCAGCACCCTGTCAGGCTCATTTAGTAGGAGCAAGGGAAAGTGCCTTCTCGGTGGATGCTCCCAAGCTCTAACTCCCTCCTTAGAAAGGCCAGGATGGTCCAATTCCTGCTCTCCTTTCCACAAAAAGTAAAAACATTTTTGTGCCACCAGACTTTTTTAAACTGATGAAGGTTGGGCTTTCAAATGCTTTGCAAGTCAGATGTCAGATTTGTATATAGTTTTTAGTACAGTTAAATATTTTTAATATGTAATTGTTTTAACATTTACATTTGTAATTGTTTTTAATTCATACTTGTTTTTAATGTGCTTGTGTTGTTTGTTAAATTGTACTGTTTTAACTGTACTGTTTCTAGCACAACCTCTTTTGATATTGAACTCCATTTTAAGTATGTCTTCTGTAAAAAAATGACTCTCAAATAGAAATTTGCTTACTTGTCTGTTTGAATTATAATTTCTGTTTGTATTTTTGTTTTTGGCCTCTCTAATTGAGTTTTATTGATTGGCTCTGATGCTGCACATTTGACAGTGATGATAAATTTAGTCTGTTCTAATTAAACGAGAAGGGGAAACCTTTGGTTATATTGCACACTTTTCAACAACAGCCATTGATTTCCCCATTTACCTACAAAACTAAGGTCTGAAGGTCTGACCTTCCAAGTGGAAAGGGATTTTTTTTTTTTATTGTCCTTGGACCAGTTGGTATGTGAGCTTTCTGCTTCTATACTATTTGCACTGCTGCTGTTTTCTGTTTTAAAGTCTCAGTTGAAATGGTTGGCTGTTAAATGGTCTGATAGCCCTGCCCCTTATGGGTAATATAAAGGTATATTTTTGTTGCAGCTTAGATATCATGGGAACCAAGGGTGGCTACTAGACCTATTGTTATGGGAGTAACAAATCCACCCTCAATTTTCCAGATGTTTCCCATGCAACATCTTTGAACTGTAAGAGAACTCTTTCATACTGTCAGAGCCATGCATTCCACTAGTGTCTATCTCTACTGGGCTCTGCAGTGCTGCCTGCACCTACAAGTGCACAAGGTGCCAAAGAAATACTCAGAGTCTCCAACTTCTATTTACAGAACTTTATTAATAAGTATATACAGCACTATATACATGACAACCAGCCATCCACTACTCAACAATAACCCACTACTCAATAACTCACACTGTCCATTGTTCATGCCCATATTTATGCACACTGTCCATAGCATGATCTCCCTTCATAAGTGCATGTAATTGTCCCTCGCATCATCCTGTTGAGTCATCCTGGGCATGTCCTCCAAATGGTGTGAAGATGACACTTCACCATGGTGCAACTTTGCCAGACATTGCATCATCCAACTGCTTTTTCAGCCGGCTCCCATATTCTGTTCTGTGAAATTCTTAATACAATGGTGCATATACATGCACACACTGACCCTCCAACATTTCACAGATGAAAACTGAGACACATGCAGCTGAGCAACATCAGACCATGGTTAATATGGAAAAAGATATTAGAAAGTACACACAAGCTAGGAGAGACTGCAACAGTTTGCTTTTGCCTGAGTATACAGACAAGGGCAATATCCTAGCCCCTTCTCACCCCTCATCTTCACTTGTGCACTTTAAACTCACTTTGCAGAAACTGAGGTAAGGAAAAAGAAAAGCAGAAGGAGGAGTGAACAACTGAGACACAGCAATTGAACAAGTGGAATGACAGAGAATTAATTGGGACTGTCCCTTCCAAATCAGGGGAGTTGAAGGGTATGCTCGTCCAGTGCTGTCCTTCTCTTGGGATACAGTCTGGCCCCAAGAGAGCTCTTTTCAAACTTGGAACTGTTATTTGCTATGTTTGTAGAGAGATAGCCTCCTCACAGAACTACAACTACCAGGATTCTCTGGGGCAACAAAGTAAATCCAGTTTAGGTCTGTTTTGCATATTCAATAAGAGAGTATTCTGTAGGCCTGACAGATTACATCAGGGGTAGGCAACCTTTCCCCTTTAAGGGCCGAGGGACTTCAGCTCCCAGAATCCCAGGAGCTATTGGCCAACATGGCTGAGGCTTCTGGGAGCTGAAGTCCCTCGGCCCTTAAAGGGGAAAGGTTGCCTACCCCTTGATTAGATAGTTCAATACATGGAGGTGATGAAACGTTTTTGGCCTGATCAAAAAGGGAATGACCTTAAGCATGAATCTTACATGTTATTCCACATATTCACCCCAAAGTTTGATGCACTTGGCATATCATTTCTCAAGTTTATTTAATCCTTCCACACACAAAAAAGAATAAGATGTCTGGTCTGCTGCTCTAACACCTCTGAACCATTCCAAAATTTCCTTTCCGAACTCTTTTTATGGTTTGTAATCTGGAAATAGTCAGATGGAGAAAGATCAGGGGAGCAGGATGGATGGTCTATGCACTCAGATCCCATTTTTTGCAAAATATCCATCATTTTGCTAACCCTGTGAGCAGGTGCATTGTCCTGCAAAAAGAGAACACCTTTCTGCAGCATCCCTTACTATTTTTCTTTCAATGTCTCCTTTAGAGTGCAGAAAACTTGAGTAGTATTCTGCATTAACTGTTTGGGCCTTCTGAAGGCAATCAGTCATCAAAATACTTTCCTTATGCCCAAAAAACTGTGGCCATAATCTTTCTTGCTGACCTTTGAATCTTGAATTTCTTTGGCCATGGAATTTGTTTGGCCATGGAGAACCTGAGTGCTATCACTGCAAGGATTTATTTATTTATTTATTTATTTATTTATTTATGGTCTCTGGATCTTAGTGATATAGCTATGTTTCATCAACAGTGATGAGTAGTTAAAAAAAATCACTAGATTGCTGAGAATGCTGCAAAATCAACTTGGAGGCATCCATTCAATTTCGTTTCTGGTTACCTTTCCAACATTTTGGCTCCCACTTGTTTGACAGCTTCTGCATAGCCAACTGTTCATGAAAATTATACACCCAGTGTGTTCCAGATATCTCTTGTGTCTCAGCCTTTGTTTTAGTTGAGATTTGACAATCAGCAAAAATCAGGTCATGAACATGTTCAACAATTTCAGGAGTTGACATTGTTGAAGGCCTCATAGATCTTGTTGCATCCTTAGTCTCAAAATCTCCATGATAAAAGTTGGCACACTACTTCTTCAGAGTTGAGTATGATGGGCCTTGTCCCTCAATGTTTATATCATACATTCAAGGATTTTCTTTGGAGTTTTCTTCTGCAGGAACAGGAGTTTCATGACAGCCTGGAGTTCAATATTTGAAAATCCCACACTTTTTGTTGGCATGGTTCTATCAATGATCTTTTTAAAAAAACAGAAATTACACACAACTCTGTCTTATGAATCTGTAACTATAATACAATATGCTAGCCCTTGTGAAATCTTGTTTTTATATATCAAGATCCTTCTTCTCTAATGAAGCCATGGTACATGCATTTAGCCTTCATGAGCAGGGGTCTAGCTTCTGGTGATGTATGAAGATATTTTCATCATATTTGGGATTATCATTTTACTCATATCTGGCAATGGGGTGGCATTTGACCAACGAGAATTGCTCATGCAATCTTACCTTCTAATCTTACCAGTACCAGAGATGAATATAGCAGTGTGGACCATTCCTCATTTGAACCTCCTGTATTTATGTTAGTAAAATAGCTTGCAGTTAAGTCTGGTATCTCTAGCACAGGATTCCTCTTCTGTGGAGCATTTGAAGCTAGACCCCTGCTCATGAAGGATAAGGATAAGGATTAATCAGGAAGGGATAAATGTAACATGCAAGTACAGATGAGTATGTTAAGCAGTCTATCTTTGGCTAGAGGAAGCAAGTGTGGTGACAGAGTAGATGACCTCTGGCCCGCTCCAATCCTGTGTTCTGTTATTTAGCCATGCTGAGTTCTCATCAAAATCTCTAGCAACACATGAACTTGTCCTCTTTCTCTTTTCTGCTCACTTGTCACTCTAGCATAGTCTTGATGACGCTATTGCCAGCAAAGAGCAAACTGGCTTTAGTTATTCTTCCCCTGTGGGATAATGAACATTGAGACAGGAGAAAACTAGTTGAGGTTGCCCAATTAAGTCTGAACTCAAGGCAGTGAGAATGGGAATCCCCAACATGGAATCCCCTTTAGGGCATTATGGTAGTGTGTTTTGATATTAGTGATTTTGACAAGTATGACACCAGATGCCATAACAGCCAGCTTAAATAGGAGGGGAAAATGGAATAAAGAGAGAATTAGCAATGAATTAGATTGAAAAATTCAATAAGAATTTTTGGCTCTCAGTCATGTCTTTTGTTGTCTTTTAGGCATCCATCTTATGTGGATATGTGAGATAATAATGACAAGATATGCTGTTATGTGAGATAGTAATGACAAAAAGGGATTTTTTCCCTCTCCTCCCCAAGGACAGGTTAGTTGCCTCTATTAGAGAAATATCCCATTTAATTCATATTTCATAAAATAGCAATGAATTTAACAAGCACTTAGGTAAGCTTCACCAAGTTATCTCTTTCTCAATAAACACACAATAGTGATCCTGGTAAGCTTAACCTACCATATCTTGGGCCTTTAAAAATTTTCTAGTGGCTTTAGGACTTCATGTCAGTTCTCTTGCTTGAATTACTTTTGGCATTGTGGTGAATTTGGATTATGTTTTCATTTTCATTGTGTGGTTCAATGTATTTGGAAGTAGAGTAATTATGTCATTATCATTTATTGCAATTTCTTTTTTGTGAAATGCCCTGAGATATGTATCTATGAAGGTTGGTGGTATAAACATAACTGAAGTCAGCCCTCCCCAATCAATGTCTCTGTGGATGATTGGAGTACAGTCCAAGGCATCTGGAGGAAAGGCTGTCCTGGACTGTACCATTTCAGACTGCAAATATGAGTTAGATTTCTAGATTGGGAATGAAGGAATCTGTAATCCAACATACCTTGGTGAAATGAGATTAGTGAGAGTTGCCTTAAATTGGTTAATAACTACATAAGAGGCCTCCTATATGTGTAGGAAAAAACATCATATTAAGTTATTGCTACAGGTTACTCAAGATATTATACATTACCATTCATTCTGGTCCCATGATTTGTTTTCCATCTTTATAATACAAGTAACATCCATCTTATATGTCAAATATTAATAAAAAAATCCTCAGTGACCTATGTATGAGACTCATAAAATCTCATGGGTTTCCCCCCTGTTTCCTGTAAGGTTCTTCCCATGAGATACTAGGGATCACATATTGGCAATCAACAAACAGTTCACCTTCATAAGATGATGGACTTGCACATTTCCTCTGGTGGAAAGCAAGGATGAAGTGTCCTTTGCTGTCAGCCACAAAAGCCTAAGGATCATTATATTTAGCATGCATTTAACATATTCTTTTTAACATTCCAAGCACTTGTATGGCTATTAAAAAGATTGTTTAGGGAATGTAACTGTCCTGTAAAGTAAAAGTGTGGCTGCCGCCACCACCCCCTAACTTTTTTGGACTGCAGCTCCCAGCATTCCTCACTGATGAGAGTTACAGTCCAGCAACATTGGGAGGATTGCAGTTTGTTCACCCCAGCTGTAAATTACCCCATAATTCAGGTTATAACTTAAAACTAGCCAATTTACTTAAAATGGGTATGTCTTTCTTCTTCTCTGCTCAAGGAGTGCTATGTTTTATATCTATTAAGAGAGTCAGAAGAAAAATGCCCTTAATCAAAAATGCTTGTGGTATTACCAAGGTAGAGAAAGAAAGACAATGCTAGAACCTCCTTGTTATGGATCAAGAACATGTAGCCCTTCCAGATCATTTTACATTCCAGCTCCCAATATGTCTTTCCACTGGCTAGAGCTGATAGGACTTAGGGGGGTTGCAGACTGCTAGAAATAGTGCAAATTGAGTC
>JAIPUX010001232.1:159184047-159203725 GCA_020142125.1 Phrynosoma platyrhinos | reverse complement strand
GTATGGTGGAATCTCCTTCCTTGGAGGTCTTTAAACAGAGGCTAGATGACCATCTGTCTGACATTCGTTGATTGTGATTTCCTGCATAGTAGGGGGTTGGACCGAATGGCTCTTGTGGTCTCTTCCTGTTGGAAAATGTAACTTGCGTGGAAATGTACAGATGTGTGAAAAATGAGAACATGGGAAACTTTGCCCACAGGTGGAATATGAAAACAATAACAAGAGAAAATAGTCAAGGACAGTATGTGTCTGGGAACCCAGAAGGCAAGTGGTAAACATATTAGATCATCATGTTTTGTGCGAACCATTGTCCATGTGACTATGAGTCACAAGAAGGGGCTGGACTTTGAGGCTGTTTTGCAAGTGTCCACAAATGAATTAAGCCTTCAGCTTGAGGGTGGACTTTTTCTTTCTTCTGCTGGTTAGCTGGTTAGCTCTTATGATTCTTTTGTTCCTGCCTGCTGATGTTTTGATCTACTTGTAAATAGTTACTTTGTATTTAGTGCGACTGGAGAATAAAATGTGCCTCTTTAGAGTTATCTTCTGCCTCCGGTCTGTTTTAATGGGAAGGCTGCATTCCTAGGTAGTAAGGTCAGCACCAGAGATGACTGGCATGGAGATCAACTCACAGCAGAGCAAGGCTTCAGCAGTGGAAGTTCCCACAAAGATTTATCTACTCTGCTCAACTTACAATAACTCAACTCTATGATTCTATGATTCTATGAAACATGGGAAAGAAAGAGAAATTGCAGTAACATGTAAGGTAGTAAGTGATTTGTAAACTAGGCAAAGCTGGTAGGGTGGTAGACCACTTTAAAAGAAAACGTTTCTTTATTGAGGCTGTAATCTTATTGTTTCCTCAGAAGTAAATCCCGCTGAGTTTAGTGGAGCATAAGTAGGTAAGATTTTATCCTTATCGATCCTTTTATATATCCTCCCCCCCCTTTCCGATCAAGAAATCCATGAATGGGCTCCTCCTGGAACTCCGGTATCTTGGGTGTAAGTAGAGCCTTATGTATTTACATGATATGTTCACACATTGCTGTGCATGGTGTTTCTGTCTGTTTGAAAGGCCTGTATTACCATCTTTAAGGACCATTATTTTCTCTTCCTTTATCCTGAAGCAGGAGTGGGAATCATGCAGCCCTCTCAATATTGTTGGACTGCAACTCGGAGATTCCTATTGAGTTCATTGGCAAGAGCTGCTGGAAGTTGCTGTACAACAAAATCTGGAGGACAGCACAATCCCCACTCCTCTGTTAAAGAAATTAATGAAAATCCATCGCTAGATATTCCCTAGTAAAGTGCAGCAAAAGTGTGTGGCATTTCCTTCTTTTTTCAATGCAATTTCTTCTGGTATGTAGATAAAAGCACTTTACATGAGTTTCTAATCTGTTGTCCCATTGAAGTTCCAACAAGATTTAGTTCTGCTCACATTCAGCCATGTCACTATATCATGTGTCTTCAGGGTGTACAGAGAGATATCACAAAAGCATGCAGTATCAAAGAAGAGACTCCTATAAGGATTCCTAGCTATCATGAAAGCATAAAACTGTAGAGTTGGAAGGTATCCTAAGGACCATCTGGTCCAACTTCCTGACAGTACTGGAGTCCACAGCTAAGTATTCTTGGAGGTGACCTTCCAACTTCTTTTTGGAAAGCCACAATGATGAGTCCACCACCTTCCAAGGAGTCTATTCCCCTATTGAACTGTTGCTACATCCAAATGTTCTTTCTAATGTTCAGTCTGAATGTCCTTTCTCGTAATTTGAATGCATTGGTTTTGGTCCTATCTTCCAGAGCAACAGAGAACAAATTTGCTTCATCCTCCATGGAATAGCTATGTCACGTGTGACATCTGAAGATGGCTGTCACATGCCTTCTCATTATTCTCTTCTCAAGGCTAACCAGACCCAGCACCCTAAGCCATTCTTTATAGGGTTTGGTTTTTAGACCTTTTACCACCATTTTCACCCTTAAGACAAAAGAAAATTGAATGGTCCAAGGAAAGAATGTATGTTAGAAAAATTAGGGAGAAGCTTCCATCGTTTGTGACCTTAATTACCCACAACTTTCTAATGCTTACATGACAATATGGCATTTTTAGCACATTAGAAATAAATGTGCCATCAGACTAAATTGTGATTACTGTCTTCGTACTGCTGCTCAGGCTGAAAACAGTAGCTCAGACAATTAGTAGCTTGAAAGCCCAGAACTCACTGTACCAGCAAAGCATTTTGTGTCTTAAAGCCTCAGCAATGACTTTCCATTACTGGGCTAACCTTGACATTTCTGCATTTAGAGCCAGGCCTGACAAGATTGTCAGAGAACCGACAGCAGATCCAGGCTGCTTCAGAACTAATGTTGGGTGTCAAAAGTTCAGCAGTGTAGAAGAGCAGGGAAGAGGAGGGGGAAATGAGAGAAGATGAGGATGAGATAATGGAAGTGAAGAGCAGAGAATATAAAAAATTGAGATGGAGCTATGTCTGCTAAGCCAGCTCTGCCAGAAGGAGGACTTTTTCCACTACTAGTGCAGCTTCATCCATCTGCCTCCTCTCTTCCTCAATTGCTTTTCTTGTGTACAGATGAGGAAATGGAAAGGAGAGAAGAATGTATGTCTGGCATTTTTTAATTTTAAAAATGGATTTTAGAATTGTGATTAGCATCTCCAAGATTTGTCTGTCAATCAAAGGCAAAGGGGACCAAACAATAGTGAACACAAATGGTCTTCAAATTTCTGAATTGGAATGCTTTTGCTTGTAAGAGGGCTGGTTGTTTAACCTGTGCTTATTGAACCTGTATAATATATAGCTGACTCATGTTCTTCTGTTTCATTTATTATTCTTATGGGCTAGAGAATTGTAAAAACATTTATTCTCCTTTTAAGTAATCAAATGTGTAGATTCCCCAGAGTGATGGTATCTTGTGACACACTATGTATATTATGTTTAAAGACTCTGGTATGTTTGATCTCTATAAACCTATGCAGGCATTTAAAAATGTGTTGAATAAACCAATGGAAAGTGGGGACACCTTTGGCTCCCCAATGTTGATTTTAAACTGTGGAGGGTGACAGATGAGGAAGGCCTTCTGTGTCTGTAAATGCTCTCTACACAGTTTGGACACTTAATTTCAAAAATTGCAAATCATGTGGACCACACCCATGGAAGCAGAAACCTTCCTAGTTAAGAAAATTACTCTCCCTGTATAGGGGGTTAACAGAAACAGTACCAATTATGACAAACCATCATACCATTCATCACTATATGCTTATTAAACATTTTCCTAAACCATGCATAGTTTGTTTGTTGTTGTGTGCCTTCAAGCCATTTCTGATTTATGGTAATCCTAAAGTGATCATAGGATTTTCTTGGCAGGCTTCTTTAGAGGGGGTATGCCATTGTCATCCTCTGTGATTTGCCCTAGGTGAGATTGCATGATCAAGCTGGGATTTGAACCCTGATCTCCAGAGTCATAGTCCAATGCCCAAACCACTGCACCACACTAGCTCTGCCCTATATAGTACATATATCTATGTTTGATATCTTGAATCTCCTTTGCTAAGAGAAATATTCCTATAGCATGCAACCAGATTTTATGCAATACTATCTGGGAGTAAGCCCTACCCAACCTAATGATATAGATATGCATAGAATAACACCATTAATGTTGCAATGTGGTTGTTATATTTTGAATTCATGGTGAAGCAATCAACGTATTTGTATGTAAGCAGAGCCAGCATGGTATAGTGGTTTGATTGTTGAACTAGCACACCAGGAGACAAGGGTTTGAATCCCCACTCAGCCATGGAAACCCACTGTGTTTGATCAAGTCACACTCTTTCTGCCTCAGAGGAAGGCAAAGGTAAAATGAACCAATCTAGACAAGAAAATTTCACAATAGGTTCACCTTAGGGTTGCCATAAGTCAGAAATTACTTGAAAGCACACTACTACTACTACTACTACTACTACTACAGATTTGTAATTTGTGAAAGGCATTTAGATCATTAATGAGATTTATTTTTGTTTGTTAGTGTTACCAAACCAAAAAGTATTAAAATAATAACTTGTGAAGATAAAAGTGCATCTCACATTATTGGAAATCATGTAGAATGAACACATGGAAGATACAGGAGAAATGGCAGGTAAAATCTTGCCTCTCTTCCTGATATTTCCTCTGTGAATTAATCATTTGTCAAAAGAGAAATATGTCTTATCCTGTCTTAGAAGACAAGCTAAAAAATATTACCCATTTTGACAGATGGATTACTCTAATTATTTGTTTTTAAAAATATTGCTATTGTTTCCTGTTAACTTAACACAAATAAAATATTAACCACCAAGAATGTAACACAAGTTGAAGGTTAAATATTAGAGAAGTCATGTGCTTGAGGCTCTACCAGATGGCTGTCCTCTGAAAGCATCATCTGTTTCAAGAGCTGTGTGCAATCCAAGTCTATTTTACAAATAAAAGAACCAAAAGAATAGAGACTAGGAACCTTGAAGTTGTCAATTAACAGTTTGCACTTGGACTTCAAGCTAAGACAGATATACAGGTTCCTAGTCATAGAGTTTCCCATTGTGGTTTGTAAAGTAGTCTAATTGCTCTTATTTATAACATGCTGAAACAATAGTGTTTGCTCAGATATGTCTGTCTTCTATATGTTTTAGAATTTATTCTTCATAAAAGCAAATTTACAAGCTCTGTCCAAATATTCATCTATACATTGTATCTCTTTCCTTATTGGTCTTCTTATTTGATGAGATATTTACTCTTTTCTGGTAATGTGCAAGTGGTCATTCTTACTGCCTTTGCAGACTGCCACAAATAGTGCAAATTGAGTCCACTTTAAATTGAGGCACTGCCCTGGCTCAATGCTAGGGAATCATGGGAATTGTATTTTTTTCTAAGACATTGAGCCTTCTCTGTCAGAGAGTTCTGGTGCCACAATAAATTACAGTTCCCATAATTCCCTAGCACTGAGCCAGGGCAGTGCCTCAATTTAAAGTGGACTCAATTTGCACTATTTCTGGCAGTCTGCAAAGGCCCTTAGATACTGAGATCCTAGTATAATAATAATAATTAGGTAGGCTGGGCCTTTAAAACAACTAGATAGGACAGATACATACAAATCCTCCCCCTGCCTTCTGGGGATGAACCTTTAGAAAGAATTAACAGGATAAAGAAAGTGAAATGACTTGAGCACTTAAAATATGCTAAAGAAGGATTCATACTTTGTACTTATATTTATGAGCTTCAGGAAAGCCATGGAAGAAACCACAGCACGGAGGTAGTATACATGCTTTGTATGAGATGGTCCCAGATTGAGTCCTTGATTTATCTAGTTAAACCCAGGTTAAAAGTATCCCTGGATAAAGTGTTTCAGGTAGCCAGGATGAGTAAACCCATTACTTGCAAGCTTTGATAGCTACTGTTAGCAGTTCTAGCAAACAGATAGCTTAAATAGGTAGATCAATACTCTCATTCATTGAAAGGAAGCTTCATATCTGGATGAGATTTTTTTTAAAAAAGTTTTCCATAGTTCACTAAAAAGATTTTTCAAAATATCCACAGATGTTGTGAAACAGTGTGGTCAGCTAAGAATGCTAGAGAGCCAATTTTCACTTTCCAGGACCTTCTGAAGGCTACATTGGGTTGCTATTTAAAAAAAACAAAAACAAGAGAAATTGAAACTTAAAGTGATTTCCAGTCCACTTTGCTGTTTCATTTCTTCATGTTTCATGGGCTTTTGAGGTCACACTTTGTAAGAGAAGCATAGGAAATTATTCTCGTTTTCTGAACATGTTACCTGGTGCTTGGTGGCTTTATTGGAGCAATATATCTGTAATAGACTCGAGATCAGGGATGGTAAAATGAAGCTTAGTCACTTCTTGCACTAAGATGGGTTTGTTTTTATTTGTTTTTTACTCTTAACATCTTGAAAAAACACTTTTATCAGTTGGTTTTAAGGCTTCCCTGTACATGAACAACAGCAACAATTTTTTGAGAACCAGGAGTAGACTTCCAACCACTTTGCATTTTTGCTTTGTTTTTTAATATTTAATATTTCAGGTTCCTGAGACATAAACGTTATTTACCCCTACACTAATAGACATGCAGTTTTCCCCAGCAAAGTTTTGATAGATGAGTTAGATTTCTAAAAGAATCATAGAGTTGGGCCATTGAGTCCACCCCCACCCACACACATTCAATGCAGTAACTCCAACTAGAGCATCCCCAACAGATACCTGTCCAGCCTCTTTTTTAAAGACATCCAGGGAAAAAAATATTCCTCCTAACATTTGGTTAAAATTTACCCTCTTGTAAGAAAAATGGCTTTGGCCCACTTTCATTTTTTGGTTAGTAATGCCAGTTGGTATACAATCTTAATTCAAGAACCCACTGCATTTTTATTTTTCAGAAATTATCTATAGCTGGGTGTTTAATGAGTTCCCCTCCTTTGTGGCAGAAGACAGCCGGCGCTTCATCTCTCAGGAAACAGGCAATCTCTACATATCCAAAGTACAGCCATCTGATGTAGGGAGCTATATCTGCTTGGTGAAGAATACAGTGACCAATGCGAGAGTCCTCAGCCCTCCCACACCACTGACCCTCCGAACTGATGGTAAGCAAGATTTGTATCCATGTTGAAATATACTGAGGAGTATTTGAACAGAGGGATGGCTATGCAATGAAAGAGTGATAGAGGTTTTGGTGGCATCAACATGTCCAAAGTGGGATGGCCTTTGATGAGACTCCAGACACTCCAGTTGGTCCAGAATACAGCAACATGTAGGGACCTCACAGAAACATGAATGTGTGAGCCTGTTACATCCATTTTGGAATAGAATCAGCCATTCTAGTTTTTACTGATCCCAAAAACATTTTCCATCAGCTCTACAATGCCCCGGAGAAAGAAATGCCTCCATCTGACACCAAAAAGATAACACTGTGCCTTGATATTGAATCAATAAAATTGTCAACCACTGTGATATTTTTTTAACAAGATTTTTGTCATGGTTGTTTTCTTTCTTTCTTTCTTTAAAATAAATTGATTCTGCACACAAAAAAAGTATTTTACACATAACAATTTTTGTGCAAACCTCAGTTTTGGAACACAAAAACCTTTCCAAAATTGTAATAGAAAAGTCCTAAAATATGGGGGGGGGGGGATTGATAATGCATGAAAATTCTAGTACTCTCACCTTGTGAGGAAAAATTATTTAGATTTTAAATTCTTGCATACAGGAATGAAATAAGAAATAATGAAATAAGAAAATATTTGCATCCCTAGATAACAGGGATACCATAACAGGGGAGGCCCTCTATCTTGTAACCACCTGCATAATTCATTTTGCAGCTGCACTTGCAAAAAGGTCTCTAAAGATGATTTAAGGGGGCAATCAGGTAACATACTGGAGTTCATATTCCTTTAGATACTCTCTGCTCAGAGTTTTAAAGGGCATCATTAGAGTATGAGAATCATAGAATCATAGAGCTGAAAGAGACCACAAGGGCCACCCAGTCCAACTCCCTGCCATGCAAGAACTCTCAATCAAAACATCCCTGATAGATGGCCATCTAGCCTCTGTTTAAAGACATTCAAAGAAGGAGACACCACCACACTCTGAGGAAGTGTGTTCCACTGCCAAACAGCTCTCACTGCCAGGAAGTTCCGCCTAATGTTGAGGTAGAATCTCTTTTCCTGTAGCTTGCATCCATTGCTCCAGATCCTGTTCTCTGGAGCAGCAGAAAACAAGCCTGCTCCCTCCTCAATATGACATCCCTTCAAATATTTAAATAGGGCTATCATATCACCTCTTAACCATCTCTTCTCGAGACTAAACATACCTAGTTCCCTAAGTCATTCCTCATAGGGCATGAGAATGACAAGTCAATTAACTTCTTAAGTTAACTGGTTCAGTTTTTCTAAATTTCCTGATTCATGCTGAAGTTACTCTCATTTTTAATGAGTTAATTAATTTTAGAACTTTAGAATTTGTTAGAACTGATGTCCTTCCCCCTGCCATTCAATAAGACAGGGAGCCTAAGGAGAGGAATTAGATTTGGAGGAAATGCATGGCATGGCGTTGCTAGACAGTAGCAGTGGAATAGCTGAAATTGGGGGCAACTGAAGAAGACTGGAAAGGCAGGAGGGAAGACTCTTGCTATGAAGGTACTAGTAGCAAAATATGACTGTTCAATCAAAAGCAAAAAGCTCTGTGCTGTTCTCTGTAAATCCTAGGATCTTCTCCAAAAGTAACAGTTATAACAAGTCAATCAATGGCAATTTCACAAATTAAATGATTTCAATTAGTAGTGTTGGTGGTGAGGAATTAACTTTCGAAAATTTAATGACATTAGCTCTGGTCATCACCAGTAATTTAAATTGGCCAAGAAATGGATTGGAGGCTAAAGGTTGACCACAGCCATGGTACTATGTCATGTGGGCAGAATGTAATGCTCCTCCCACACATTTGCAGCTGTTTACTGGTTCCACATTGGCTGTAATGTTTTCTTTATCTGCAGTGATGTCCTCTTTTGTTTTAATTGTTTAAACAACTTCTTTATTAATTTTCAACATATTTATTTTTAATTTTTTGGCCACCTTTGACAATACTTTATAATACAAAGGTGGGATGTGATCCTGATACATAAAATAAATAGATCAATGCTGCTGCCTCCTAATATATATTGATTTTCTTCAAGAAAAACAAAAGAAAGTGCCAGGACTACTTGGATTTCAGCTACAAAATTTATTGTTTGGCAGACTACTGAATGATTGATCCTTACATGCATTTTCCTTCAAGCAGTTCAAAAAGGCTTTTAAGAGTAGAATTTAAGAGCAGCTAATTTTTCTCTAGATCACAACTAGATCAGGTTGCACCAGTTTTTATGTCCCTGCATGAAAACCAGCACCTTATACTTGGAAGCCTTCGTAAAAAACTGCTATCAATCAGTTCACTAACTTAGGAAGACAGGTTGCCACAGCAAATTGCTAACAATTGTCAGCCACAAACACAAGATTACAATGATCTGTCCTTGAAATTAGACTTGTCTTATCATCATAAGGTGGCTGGTATATCTTTTTGCCTAGTTGGTTCTTTTACATGAATTTCCCACATTTCGATAACTGGTTTTTGTTTGTTTGTTTGTTTGTTTGTTTGTTTTTTGCTGAAATTTTATGGAGTCTTTGTGCAAAATACATTTCCTTTGCACAAAATGCATTGGCATGTCTTTTGGAATGTACACTGGAATTTGTGGAAAATATATTTTGATTTGTGCAATATAGCTATTCTTAGATAAAAAGGCAGTATTTCTTTTGCTGTTATCTTATATCTGTTGACCATTTTGGATCAGATGTCAAAAACAAATTTTATTCCTGAAGGTGATAAAATTTGAAAAAATTCTATGAATTTCCTATATAACATCAAAACAATCTGCATTAATATTTGTGCTAGTATTTTTCCAACATGGAAATTTTTGTTGCTAGGGACATACCAGTAAATTCCACATAACCACTCCATTTAAAACACCTTTTCTGTGTCACACAGAACTGTAGAGTTCTATGCCTGGAAGAGAAAAGTGTTGGTAATTTCAGAAGCATGTCATTGGACCTGTATCACTTTGTAATGGGCATTTGTGCTGCATGTCACTTCCATGGCAAGTAGTTGTAACATGAGTTCTACAGTCCAGAAGAGGGTTTTGGGTTATTGTTTGTTTACATGTTAATGTATCCAATGAAACAAAGGTCACTTTATGCTTTATGCCTCCAGCAAAAGCAGTCTACAACCCATCTCTGGGAATAAGTTGGAAAGTTAATGTACCCTGTGCTGCTTCTATTATTACATCTGAAACTTAGACTTCATCTGCACTGCAGAAATAATCCAGTTTGACACCACTTTAACTATCATTGCTTAATGCTATGGAATCTTGTTATTTGTAGTTTGTTGTGGCAGCAGAGCTCTCTGACAAAGAAGGCTAAATATCTCACAAAGCTTCAATCCCCAGAATCCCATTGCATTATTGAGCCATGGCAGTTAAAGGGGTGTCAGACTGGATTATTTCTGCAGTGCAGATGCAGCTGTGGTTGAAGCCCTTACTGATTTACAAACACCATTCAAATCAATATATTTCAGCAACTATTTATATAATTATCACATCAGTTAAAAGTTTTATTGAGGCCCAGAAATGAAAGAAAAGGGAAGATAATTGGGAAGATATTCCAGGTTCCTCATCCTTACAGGAGTATGTTGGGAGGTGAGAATAATACTAATTTCACTTTCTGTGTCATTAAAAAGGGCAGAAAGAGAGAGGAAAGAGGACTAGAAGAAGGCAGGAAATATGTCAGGGGATACTGGATTACACTACCATACAACTCACATCAGGTATGGTAGAGTGGATTTGCTGCCACCACAGCAACAGTTCCACAGATCACCCCCAGGTTAGGATGAAATGAACTGGGGTAAAGGAGGTATTAGGGAAAACCAAGCATTCTGGGAAAACCTTGAACACCTTATTATAAATATGGGACTTGTGTATAGCAAAGACCTTTCTACTGACATACTGGAGGATTGCTCTCTCTCATTATGGAGAATTCTATTCTATATAGACAAAATAGCTTGACGTGGAATAAACCTGTATGTGTGCCAAGCAGATGCTTATTTTAAATTTAGCATGTGTAGATATGTGGTGGTTGGAATAATTCTTTTACTAAATTGCACTCATTTTGGAATTAATTTCAAGGAAGTGTATTTAGGATTGGGATATGGGATTATTTTCAGTTATTGTTCTGTTTCCAGAAGCTCTGTTGAGCATCCTTTGCATGCATGTGCACAGACACACTCAAGCTCATAAGAAAAGGTATTAGACAAAGCTATAAAACATGCAAACACAGTAAGATACTTGCTGTAGCTTATAAATATTTGAAAACTGTGAGAACATTACCAAGTCCAGGCTTTGAAAAGATGATTTGATTTGATACAGTATATGTTCATTCAGAGCTTAGCCTGGAATTAACTTGATCCTTGTTCATTACTACTGACAGGAAGGTTTTCATGTTTGCACAGCATGAATCCTGTGTAAGAAGTAGGTCCTTATTGTTCTTTGTGTCCTAGTAGTTCATTTTTATTTTGTACTATCCAAATTTTATCAGGCTTGACTTTTCTGAAGTCTGGTAGAATTGCCTGCTATTGACAGGCTCAACCCCCTCCCCCCTTTCCATTTTAAGACAGAGAATGATTTCTGAAAGAACATATATTTTCATATACATATACTATGTGAAGGTTCTTATATCACGAGAAGATGCCCCATGACCTTTCCATAGACTATCTACAAACCAGCATCCTTCCTTTCAAAAAACAAAGTGAAACAGTTTGACAACTGACGTTTCACTTTGTTCTTCAGAAGGAAGGATTTTGGTTTGTAGACTGTCTATGGAAAGGTCATGGGGCATCTTCTCATGATATAAGAATCTTCACATAGTAATAGCTTACATCTATGTTGTAGGCTGGCATCTTGTACTAGAGTAGTGTAGTTAGATATTGATTGTGGTATGTAATCCTTCTATAGCATGGTAGTATTGCACAATAAAATATGCAAAATGTGGAACTCCACTTCTGCACCTCGAGCTGAATGCAAATGTTTCACTTTGGACAACTATGGGGGGTTGCAGACTGCCAGAAATAGTGCAAATTGAGTCCACTTTTAGGGTTAGGGTTAGGGTTAGGGAATCATGGGGACTGCAGTTTATTGTGGCACCAGAGCTCTCTGACAGAGAAGGCTCAATGTCCCAGAAAAAAAACAATAACCATGATTCCCTAGCACTAACCCTAACCTTAAAAGTGGACTCAATTTGCACTATTTCTGGCAGTCTGCAACCCCCTTATATTTCTTACACATGTGTAAGACAGGACTCTGGCCATAACATTTTCAGTCATATTGTGAGCCACCTTAAGTTCCAGTATCAGGAGAAATAAATAAATAAGAAGAAAACATACAGACATGTACTTGGAAAGACATTTGTCATACACTGTGTCAGAATTTGGTGAGTGTTGAAAGGCGATTCCAATTAATCATTAGGAAGGACTTCTTGCTGGTAAGAACTGTTTGACAGTGAAATGGATGACTTGGAGGCTGTTGTGCTTTCCTTTGTAGGAGTTTTTTAAGGAGCAGTTGAGTGGCCATCTGTCAGGAATGCTTTAGTGGTGGATTTACACATTTTTGGTCCCTACAATTTCACTGAGATGATTTGTCTCTTAATGTGCTGTGTCTCAACTTTTTTACAACCAAAAGGTAATCATGAGTCCAAAGCAAAGTGCTCCCAAAGCTTCTGAAACTGTTCCCAAGAGGCAAAAGGCAGTGATGACCTTGCAAGAAAAAGTAACAATTTTAGATATGCTTCATTCAACAAAGTCAACTTCTGAGGTTGCCCACAATTTTGGCATCAATGAGTCAACTGTAAGATACATTAAGAAAAAAGAAAAGGAAATTCATGAAGCTGTTGGTGCAGCTACACCATTGGGTGCAAAGATGCTACATCATTGTAGCAAATCCATCTCTGTCTCATGTAGAAAGTGCTACTTTTATATAATAATAATAATAATAATAATAATAATAATAATAATAATAATAATAATAGGTTTTATTTCTAACCCGCCCCTCTGCATCGCAATCGGGGCGGCTTACAACAGTTAAAAATAGTACAATTAAAACAATCCAATATCCCAATCCCACCTCCCATATCCCGCCCACCCCTTAAAACAAGATTAAACTAAGAATATATTAAAACACAAGTATAGCAATAAAGTGCAACAATACAACAACACAATACAACACACAAACAACTGAACAGCAGCGAGAGGTTTGAGGGAAGGAGGAATTATTCCGGGAAGGCCTGCCGGAAGAGATCCGTCTTAACTGCTTTCTTAAAGGCAGTAACTGTTGTGATAAGATATAGGTGCAGGATTGCTATAAAAAGGGCATTCCTGTTGATTCTAATATGATAAGAGAGAAGTCCAAATATTTATATGTTTCTCTCAAAGAAAAGGAAGGCAAAGGATCAAGCCCTACAGGTTTAATGCCAGCAAAGGCTGGTTTGAGAATTTTAAGAAAAGGTTTGGTCTACACCAGGGGTAGGCAACCTTTCCCCTTTAAGGGCCGAGGGACTTCAGCTCCCAGAAGCCTCAGCCATGTTGGCCAATAGTCCCATGTTGGCCCATAGCTCCTGGGATTCTGGGAGCTGAAGTCCCTCGGCCCTTAAAGGGGAAAGGTTGCCTATGCCTGGTCTACACAATGTGAAAAAATACAGGAGAACAGGCATGTGTTGATTATGACCCAGGTGTTAGGTTTCCTGATACCTTAAGGAAACTTATTGAAAAGAAAGGATTTGAACCAGAGCAGGTATTTTATGCAGATGAAACTGCTCTGTATTGGAAGAAAATGCCATAGAGACCTTCATAACTAAAGAAGAGAAGAAAGAACGAGGCTTTAAGCCTGCAAAGGATAGACTAACCATGCTGTTTTGTGCAAGTGCAGTTGGCCATATGATAAAACCTACTGTAATTTATAAAGCTGCTAATCCCCAAGCCTTGATGTGAAAGGATAAATTCCAGATGCCAGTTTTCTGGATGGATAATAAGAAAGCCTGGACAACAAGAACACTTTTCCTACAGTGGTTTCACAAGTGTTTTGTGCCAGAGGTCAGAATATATCTTGCCAGTAAGAGAAAGACTTTTCAGGTCCTATTACTACTGGACAATGCCCCTGGACACCCATATTCTTGTGAATTCAACACTGAAGGTATTCAAGTCATCGACATGTCTCCCAACACTACATCTCTCATCCAGCCTCTCGATTAGAGGGTAATAAGGACATTTAAGGCACACTACACATGTTACTCAATGGAGAGGATTGCATGCTGTATGAAAGGAGACCCCAGTGTAGAGAACATAATGAAAATGTGGAAGGGGTACAATATTGCTGATGCCTTAATGGTAACTAAAAGAGCTGTGAAAGCTATTAAGCCACAGACAATAAACTTGTATTGGAAGAAACTTTGGCCACAATATGACATCACTGGCTCTATTACAATGCCAGTCCATGAGATTATGGAAGATATTGTGGAGTCGGCAAAGAAGATGGGTGGAAAAGAGTTTGAGGATATGGATCTTGGGGAGATTCAAGAGTTAATGACACCAAACCAGATGAGTTAACAGAGGCTGACTTAATGGAGCTGACTGTTCCAGAAGCCAAGTTGATAAGAGATGAAGAAGAAGATGAAGATGTGGTGGAAGACAAGTTTATACTGGATAACATTGCAGAGGGTCTGCATATGTTCAGCGCTGCAACAGGATCAAAGCTTTTATCTCTGACCAGGATATTTTAGCACCGTTGCTCATAGGTGTTTTTTTTTAAATATTTTTTTATTAAAGTTGTTTAAAATGACATTAATAAAGTTTCACATATTCTTTTTTTTACACAGAAAAACATAAACATATATATATATATATATATATATATATATATATATATATATATATATATATATATATATACACAAAGAACATACAATCAAAAACAAATATATAAATTTATACACCATTCATTACTTCCTTGTTACCAGCCTTGATAAATTTTCTTTCTCTCAAAACTGAACATAGTGACTATCTTAAATTGAAAGTAAATAAATTTTCTTTTCTTCTTTCTCTTTACTCTCTTCTCTTTTCACCATATCAATCTCTATCTAGTCTAAATCAACTTTCAAATAGCACCATTGCTCATGCTGATGCAAGTTGAAGAAGGACATAAGAGCTTTCTCTGTTAAAATGAATTTATCATAGCAATGCATGTAAAATGAGGGGTGTCTGTCTAATACTTTGCTCATGGAACAGAACTTGGTCACCAGGAACAGTGTGATAATTCACCTGGATGTGTTATAGGGACTGAGTGGTTTTGTTTGTCTTGTTAGTGTCAAGACCTAGAGTAGGCACATATTTTTATGAACTCAAATCATGTGCTTTTCACCATGTTACATTAATGATCTATATTATCATACTGTACCCAGGGCTTATGTGTGGATGACAGAGATACGTGAATTACATTTCCCCTTAAAACATGGAAAGCTAAGAAACTGCAACCTTAGCACTTTGCTCTTGGTAATTTGGCTGATAAACTGTCACTCTGTGAGGCTTCATTAGCCATTGGTTATGCTGCTGTGATACCATACAAATTTCAAATACAGAAAGAAGGCACAGAGAGATGGAGATTGAAGGAAAGATTGAAATAATGACCAAGGAACAGCCTGAACACATTTATTCATTATTTAATGGGAGTCCTTGCAAAAAGAACAGAATATTCCTTTTAAAGTGAAGATTTTTAAAAAGAAAGAGGAGAGGGGAAAGTGAAAAAAGCTATGACTGAGATCTCTCATCAAGGAGATGGAGTGTAAACTTACGCTCCTGGAATTATGTGATAAATGTGCATTAGTGTGCTGTAACGGTGCACAATGAAGGTGAAAACAACAGGAAATGCATGATTACAATATGCACAAGTCTGTCCAGGACTCAAGACACAATGTGCATTTGCATGTGCAAATGTATCTCTTTCTGGGTACTGTGTGACCATCTATAATTTAATATTGCAAAACTATACATCTCAGTATAGGTTGAGTCTCCTTTATCTGGAATTCTGAATCTGAAAATATTCCAAAATCATCCATATGAATGGCTGAGATTGTAACACCTTTGCCTTCTGATGGTTCAGTGTATACAAACTTTGTTTCATGCACAAAATGATTTAAAATATTTAAATTAAATTAAATATTAAAGATTCTGTCAGGCTATGTGTATAAGGTATATATGAAAGAAATGAATTTCAGGTTTGACTTGGATCCCATCTCCAAGATATCTCATGATGTATATACAAATATTCCAAACCCCCAAAAACTCCAAAATCCAAAACAAGTCTGCCCAAGCATTTTGAATAAGGGAGAATCACACATTTTTAATATGAACATAAGAAATTATATATTAATATTTGACACATATATACTATCCCCAGAGTTCCAAGGAAGTGTAAATGCAGGACTTGATTGCAGGTCTCTTCTGCCTGCACTGCTCAATATTTTGGCAACATTTGATGCAACTTTAAAGCCCTAAATAAAAAAATACAAAATAGAAGTAAATGGAATACAGCTGTTACATAACCAAGATTTAACCCAGGGGTAGGCAACCTTTCCCCTTTAAGGGCCAAGGGACTTCAGCTCCCAGAAACCTCAGCCATGTTGGCCAATAGTCCCATGTTGGCCAATAGCTCCTGGGATTCTGGGAGCTGAAGTCCCTCGGCCCTTAAAGGGGAAAGGTTGCCTACCCCTGATTTAACCTTTTGTTCACTCCTAAATTGTTGTGTGCGTTCAAGTTGTTTCTGACTTATGGTGACTCTAAAGTCATTGGGGTTTACTTTTCACTTTTTACATTCCTAGATATGTAAATAAAAATATAGCAACCTTACTCAAGGTGAAATGGACCTACTACTTAGCCCTGGCAACTGCATATCCTCTCCAGCTCCAACACTCTTTTTCCTCATAAACTCAGTCAGCAAGCACAGACCCTTTCTTCCCCATTCACTGAGCCAAACCAATGCTCATAGGGGTTACACAAAGTCAATAGCAACATATGCACTATGACACTGCACATGCAACTCTGCTTTTTGAAACTTCAACTGAATATGAATTTCTTCATTTAACAAAATAGTCCATCTTTTTCTGTAGGAGAACGTACACATGTGTTAGTCACTAACAGGACACCAGCCATTATTAGGTTTTCCCAGCTTTTACTGCCCAGATGGTGCTAGACTACAAGTCCCAATAGTCAATTATCACCCAAGATCTGGAGACCCAAAACTGAGAAAAGCTGCAACAGATGGAGGGGAGCAAGGGGCTTAGGAAGATGTTGAAGAAGGAAGGGATTGAGAATAGGATAACCAAGGAGAAATGAGGATGCACCAAACAAGAGTCCAATGCTAAAGGACAGAAGATGCCCACCTGGACATTTGCCCAAGAAACTTAGGGCCTAAGCAGACTGCCAGAAATAGTGCACATTAAATTGAGGCACTGCCCTGGCTCAGTGCTAGGGAATCATGGGAACTGTAATTTATTGTGGCACCAGAGCTCTCTGACAGAGAAGGCTCAATGTCTCAGAAAAAAAATACAATTCCCATGATTCCCTAGCACTGAGCCAGGGCAGTGCCTCAATTTAATGTGCACTATTTCTGGCAGTCTGCTTAGCCCTTTAGCCTCCTTTCTACTCTGCTGACATTGGTTGAGCAAGAATGAAATCACAGCATGTTCCAAAAGAAAAAAAATTAAAGACAGAAGAAATTAGTCAGGCTATTTTCATGTACCCTTGACTAGCACTGATAAGGAAAACTAAGGGGAGAAGATCATTTCAACACATGTGGTTGTGCTGTTTGTTGGAGGGGGAGGTGCTCATAGATGAAAAGAAATAAATTCAGAACAATCCAGTAACAATAATCCTTTCTGTGAATTTGAAATTCCATGGGCTAATATTTAGAATTCTCAATTGTAGGTAATACCATTGGGACTTTGCATCTTATGACAAGAAGGCTTCTGTGACAACATGTCTATATATTTATCTTCATTGAGGCAGCTGAATAACATTATAGTTTTATGTCAAATCCTGCAAGAGTGTAGGAATTCACTTGTCTTTATATTAATCTCTTATTTCCTCAGAGTTCTGCCTCAAGGGGAAACTTATCTCCTTGATAGGAAGCAAATTAAATAAAAACATCAAGAAATCCTTGAATGGATTCGGAATAAAATGAATACCTCATTTCTGCAGATGTCCTTGACAATCAGTCATTCTATACAATTCAATCTCACTTTATGCAGACTTACAAAAACAATTTAAAATTCTATCTGAAGAGATAAAAAGTTTCATCAGGGAAAATAATAGATCATGCACCATTTCATTAACTGCTTTTTACACTGCCTTAGAAATGCTGAAGAATTATTTAATAAGTGTTTACAACTAGTAGAAAAAACAGTTTTTAGGATAAATTGTGGGTCTCAGTTACCCAATGAAAGCAGTAAAAATGTTTTGATTAAAGAAACTACAGACAACTTTCCCAGGATAAGAAAGGGGAAACTCAAGGAGCTAAAAACATTTGTTGTCTCATTAAAACAAAGTGTGGTTATTTCAATTTTTTAATGATACAGTTATCCCCACCTTTTAAGCAGTTAAGGAAATTGTTTTGGCTTGTTGGTTATCTTTTTTCTTGAGAAATACCACAGAAAGTTTTATTTATGCACTTTCTCTTCTTCCACTCATCACAATTTTTTTTAATTTTAATTTTTATTACACCGTGTATAATACACATTATACAATCATGTTTCATATAGTAATTTTTCCCCTCACCCCCCCATAAGAAAACAGCATAGAGAATCAATAATAAGAATTAATAAGATAATCAATAATATTTTCCATATCTCCGAAATTGATTGTTAATTAGATTTGATTGTAAATTTCTCACTCATCACAATTTACCTAAAAATTATAGTCACAGGTTGGTCTTAGACGACAACCAATTGATAAATTAAATTACATGTGGTATAGGAAAAAGATACTGGAACTCACGATTTTTCTAAAGGGGGCTTAATCTACATTGAATCCAAGGCTCTGGCAGAAATAGTTTAAATGCACACACACACTTTTGCCTGTGTCATTCTCCTATGTCATTTTCTGATTGTTGTAGGGAACATCTAACTCCTTTGATGAAACAATGGGGCTGTACAGACCAGCAAGAAAAGCCAGCGTCAGGGTGGAGTGGGGGCGTAGCATACATGGTAGGCACCATCATGACATTTCTGCAGTGCAGCATTTCTACATGCTGCGCTGAAGAAACACAGAAGAACCACTGCTGTGGTGGCAAGGGCTGCTTTTTTGCATCCCAAAAGGGAGTGGCATTTTGCCACTTCTTTTGAGGTGGGAAAAACACTAGATTGAGGCCATGGCATGTGATTACCACAGCCCTGATCCAGCATTCAAAGGGGCAGCTCAGCTTCAGGGTGGTCTGCTTCACCCCAATGTCTCTGGCTACTGGTTCACATCTGGGCTGGTTATTACCTATATAGCTTAGATACAGACTATCTGAAAGCTTGTATCTCCCTGTATGACCCTGGCCAAGTTTTAAGATCCTTAAGGGAGGGCTTTCTCTCAGTCCCATCATCTTCCTGGGTATATCAGTTTTCATTAGCAGCTAAAAATCTTTCTATTTGAACAAGTATTTGGAGACAATGGAAATTAGCACATTGGCTTTAAAGTGCCTTATTCCAGATAGGACAAAGGCGCATTTAATTTTCAAATTTTCAAATTTTATCACTTTAAGCTGTGGACGGGTGGATGCAACTCGTATACAGCCCAGATGCCAGCGGGGGTTATCATGTGGCTTTTCAAGAATGGGAAAATCCTGTTTTTGAAAAGCTGCAGGATAAGCCCAGCTGGCATCCGGGCTATATACAGGTTACATTCACTTATATTATTTAATATTCTTTATTGCTAGTTTTTAATGCATATAGGTAAGGTAAAAGTATTCCCCATTGACAACGTTGTCAAGTCGTGTCCAACCATAGGGGACAGTGCTCATCTCTGTTACTAAGC